>BSBM01000123.1:22532500-23732500 GCA_027924585.1 Larix kaempferi | reverse complement strand
GTCGGCCCTGATCTTGGTCTTTCTAGACTGGAGTAAGGAATTCCATGTCCATGTTGATGCTTCATCGATTGCATTGGGTGTTGTGTTGGCTCAACCTGGGGAAGGCGACCTTGATCATCCTATTTCTTTTGCCAGTCAGAAGTTGTCCTCTGCAGAATGAAATTACACTACCACGAAGCGGGAAGGTCTGGCCATGGTTTATGCACTACAGAAGTTCAGGCATTATTTGTTTGGTGGACACTTTAAAATGTTCACTGATCATTCTACATTAAAATACTTGGTCAATAAGCCTATGTTGGGGGGGAAGATCTTTCATTGGCTACTTTTGTTTCAGGAGTTTGACTTTGAAGTCATTGTGAAATCGGGTGTTATAGGTTAAACTTGCACCTCTCCGTCCGTGATCACCTTGAGCTGTTGATCACACAAAAGGACAACTTGGATGGAGGAGCATGTTGACCTTAGATGATACTTTGACTTACTCCATTTCATAATTTTACTGGAAAAACCCTAAACATACCATTCTGAGATATGAGCGCTACTCTACCTAGAGAGACTAGTTCCCATACGCTACTCCAGTGTACAATAGTAGCGCCCAAATCCTTATGGGCGCTACTCCTTCTCAGCAGAGTAGCACTCAACATTTAAATTTAAATGAGCGCTAGTTGGTAAGCACTAAAGTAGTGCCCTATACGCTACTTCACTGAATAATAGTCGCGTACATATCAAAAGATGATTAAAAAATAATTAATTTCTTGAGGAGGATTAGTTGCTGGTAGTTTCCCAACTTCCCCAACTTCCTCCATAACCATACATCGACCTGAACTACTTCTCTAATCCTATAAATACAAGGAAGACTAAAGAGAAAGGTTAGATGGATTAATGGAGAAACTTTGAGACATAGAGATCTAAAGAAGAAGCTTGCATGTGGAGGAGTTGATGCTGAAGATATCCAAGCCAGAGAAGAGCCAGAACCCAAAATCAAGTTGCAGGAGCCTGTCATAGAGTCAGGTATACTTGTACATCAATTTACTTTTGAAAATAAAGGTTGAAGTATCTTTCTTGTTCCAACTTAAATGTGTTATGAAATGGCATCTTAATTTAGATCTGTTTTGGTCAATATTGAATGTTAAACATTGTTTTTGTTTCTTTCAAGCTTTATATATTGCCCAAGATGCTTTGAGAAAGGTATTGTTATTGCAGGTTTACTGAAAGGAAGGTGGATTTGAAGGTTGAGCACAAGATCAAGTTAAGGCTAGGATCAAACTTCGATTGAAAGGTGTGTTCTTTAAATCCATAACTTATTTATTTTCATAAACATTTCTGTAATATCATCAATACACTTACCTGTCACCCCACTCCAGTTGATAGCATTAGTTTCCTTGCTATAGGGTAGATTTTCCCACCAATAGACTGGCGACTCCGCTGGGGAAAGTTGAGTTTTTGCTCTAGGAAACCTTGTTCTTGTTTGTCTTCCCAAGATTGTTTTGACTCCTTTGATGTGTTGACAAACCCTATAGGTATCCCCTGCCTGTTTCTTTCTGCTTCCATCAGTCTTTTGGTATCTTTCAGAGTCAGTTTTTAAGCTTTTGAGATATGAGCGCTACTCTGCTGTACATACAGTAGCGCCCATACACTACTGTTCTATACATACAGTAGCGCCCATCTTTGCAGGGGCGTGAGTTTCCCTACTGCACAATAGGGCACGTTTCCTGAAACTCTCTGTTAATGGTTTGCTCGATTTTTTAGCCATTTTTGTGGTTTGCTGACTTTGCTTTTAGGTCTCCGTGACTGGAGTATGAGGTTTTCAACTTTTTTTTGAGTCATAGAACCTTTCTTTAAGTCTTCTTCCATCTTTTGAATCACTTGTTTACCTTTGGAACGTTTGGACTGTTTATGACTTTTTTGAAAGACTAGGTTGTGTCTTGTAGTGAACACTTCTGCTTTTTAGACCCTGACTGTATGTTGCTAGTTTACAAACCTGCATACTCTTGTATCCGCTGTTTGTGGCAATGCTTGTCTGCTCTCTGCTCATCCTATCCTTTGTTTAGGGTTTGGTCCGTTTTAGAGCCTCTAGAGTGTCTTCCAATTTTGTTGATTTCCAATCTTCCTAGACTTATTGTCTTTTTGGGGTTTCAAGTGTATTTGAAAGAGCTTTAGGCTTATTCATTTCCCAGTTCTTTGTGTTAGTAGGGTAATTGGCAGCTTTCTCGTCTACTTTTGCTTGGCATAGTGGTCTTGCTAGGGTTAGATGCTTTAGGTCAGTCCTCTTGTATCTAGCTCCTTTGTTTTCTCCCACTTTGTTTCCAAGTTTAGAGGCTTTTTATTTGCAAAAAAACCTATAGATCAAGTCTTTTTTGAGCTAGTGTCTCGACAGCTATAAGCTAAGAATATTTTTAGCCATACTTACACACATTGCACATAAGTTTTATTTTGCTTTCTATCTTTACAGTTCTTTTTCGTTTATAGAAAAATGTGATGAACCTACAATAATTAATTAATGCAAATACACAAGATATTAGAAATAACAGAAAAGAATCACTTTTATATTGATCACGGGCCACTTCGAGGGGGCAACCTCCTTTGAGCAAGCTCAATACAATTAACTTCATGGTGTCTTCAATGACCTCAACACACACTTATATACTAAGTCTATGCCCAATACTATGAGTCAAAACCATGGGACATATAATACTACAGGATGACTTACAAAGCATATGCGTCCAATACTATGGGTCAATACTATGGGCTAATATAAACTACGGATCAACAAATACTACGAGATGACTTACAAAGCATATGCGTCCAACAACAATATACTAACATAGTAAAGAGAAGGGTTGACATAGGTTCCTAACATCCCCTCTCCCTTAGAAAAAGATTTGTCCTCAAAGCTTTGGTTGGAGAAATTGCTGTAGAATCTGAAGGAGTGGTTCCCCAGTAGCATCCTCGATTTGCATTTCGGGCCACTGACGCCTTTGGAGTGTCAAGGATGATTGCTTGGAAGGCTGTAGATGAAGAAGAACCCTGTCAGCTGTGTGGAAAATGCGCTCAAAACGATGTTGATCGGCTTGTTGTTTCCGATGAATTCTGGCCATGTGAAGATTGTCCTGCAGAATGAGAAGAATCTGATCGCGGTTTCGAAGAACCGAGTCAATTTCCTGAACTGGGGAGCTGCTAAGGGTGTATGGAAGAAGAACTGGTGGTGTTTGTCCATAGACTGCTTCATATGGTGTCCTTTGAGATGTGGTATTGTACCACCAGAGTGCTGCTAGGAAATCCATAGAAATAGTTGGCCAAAGCTGTGTAGGGATGGGCAAGGGTTTGATCAATCCCGAAAGGAGTGTCGGTTCTCCCTTGTTGACTTGGAAAGTATCATCGTTAGCCACCATCTGTTGAATTGTCATTTTTAGTCCCAGCCAAAAGAAGTTACATTGTTCCTGGTCATACATTTTGCAGAACCTAGAGTGCCCTGTTGATGAAGAAGCATGGAGTTCATAGAAGAGATAGCCCTGTTGAACATATTGCAACCAATTTGGAACAAGCAGAGAAAGAGCTGTAAGAGAAACTGGGTCATCAATTGTGCGAGAAGGAGCATCTTCCACCATATTGTCCTTACCCTTCTTGTAAGTGATCACATAGGGATAAACCATGAGTTGGATAACCCATTGCAGGTGTGTTGAGGAGGAGACCCATTGTTCCAAAAAAAATTTCAGACTCGGGAGATCAGTCTTGATGCAGAAATAATTGCCTAATAGGTATGGCTGCCACTTCTATACTGCATGAAAAATAGCCATCATTTCCTACTGAGAGGTAGGTGTGGCTACATTCTTACTGGAAAGGTCTCTTGAAGGCAGCAAGCTCATTGGTTCAACAAAGATACCTGCATATCTATCCAAGGGAGTAGTGGAGACTGTTGATGGGTGCATCTGAATGGAATTAAGTTGAGCGATGACACCATGTGAATTCTTCTTAAGGATTTTTTCCAGGCGATGTGAACTGATGATGCAGAGAGACCCTGGTTGTAAGCCCCTAAATTTGTGTTGTGCCCCATTGACTTTAAACTGCATCCAAAGTTCAGAAAAATCCCATAAGATGGAGCCAAGTGTGCGTAACCATTGAATTCCCAAAACTACATCACATCCGCCTAAGGGCAAGGCAAACATGTCAGAGCGTAGGTTATAATCTTCCATAGAGATACACACATTGTGATACTTCCCCTGGCAAGGTAAGGTGCCACCATTGGAAACCATGACTTCAAAGTTGGAGTAAGGATGGACAAAACAATCAGCCTGTTTGGCAATTCGAGGGTCAATGAAGTTATGAGTGCTACCAGAATCAATGAGTATGGTAAGAGGGGGCTTCTTGAAGTATCCCCTAACCTGCATTGTTTGTGGGGTGGTGACGTCGGTTACAGCATGGAGAGAGATCTCGGGTGGGTCATCCTGAGATGGGGTGTCAACAGGCGGGTGTTGCATGTCGACCGGATCATCTACTGTATCTGTAGCTTCTTCACCAAGTTCTAAGGCAGGCGGAGAATCCACATCCAAGAGGTAGAGCTTTTGTTGAACACATCTATGTCCCCGAGTGAATTTCTCATCACAATTATAGCAAAGCCCTTTTTCTCGGCATGCCTGCATTTCTATTTCAGACAAATGCTTGATAGGAGTTGGTTGAGGAGCAGGCGTGATGGGAGGTCGTTGGGAACCCATATTTCTGAAGGGAACAAAGGTGGGTTTGGAGCGTTGTTGAGCTGCGATCTTGTCCTCGGCCAACTTAGCCAACCCTAGGACTTCCATCATTGTGTTGGGACAAAACATTTTGACCTCTGAGTGGATTTCATCCTTGAGACCACTGATAAAACAACTCCTGTAGAATTCATCAGACAATCCTTCTGTGTGATTGGCTAGTTTCTCAAATCCCATCTGATACTCTCTCACTGTGCCAGTTTGGTGAAGTTTAGTGAGTGCTCCTGTGAAGTCGTCAAAAGCACTAGGACCAAATCGTGGCAAAATGAGTTGGCAAAAATCTGTCCAGTTTGGCTCGGGATGAGCTTTGATGTACCAACGGTACCATTGAAGGGCTTCCTGTTCCAAATGAAAGGATGCAAGTGGAACTTTCTGAACATCAAAAGTATTATGCAGACTGAAATATTGTTCTGCTCGGTATATCCATCCAGTCGGATCAGTACCATTGAAGCGAGGAAAATCAAGCTTCGGCCCATGAAAATTGCAAGAAGCAGAGAACCCGGTGGCTGCAAAAGATTCTGGCTGTCTGGTATTGTTCATGGCTGAATGCTGCAGATGGAGGATGAGAAATTTTTCATCCAGATCTTGGAGTTTGGTTTGGATGGCTGCCAGTGCTTCCTCCATGGTGTGTGCTCTTGCACAGGTGACAACCATAACAAGGTTTTTTTTTTTTTTTTTTGGTTGACTGGGTAGGAAAACAAAAATAGGAACTACTTCAATAAGGGAAAAGTTGGATTTGGAAAAAAATCAGAAGGATAATTGGGGTTTGACTAGGTTTTGGACACTGTTGGATAGACAGGGAAGCAAAAATGAGGATTTCAGAAGCGGGATGAAAGAATGGGAAAATTTCGCAGAGGGGAACAAAGAAGTAGAATTCAGAAAGGAACTCTGTGGTAAAATTTGAAGGTGATTGGGTGAAATCTGAGGAAGTTATGGCAAACCCTAAAAAGAGGCAAATGTGAGATTTCAGGCTGTAGGAAGGGGAATTGAGGATAGGGTCCTCAGGAATGAAATATGCAGAATGGAATGACAGGGGTTCCCTGAAAATTTCAAGGGAAATAGAGGTAAAACAAGGGAGATATGGAGGAAAAACTATTCTTTTTTTTTTTTTTTTTTTTTTTTTTTTACAGACTGGAGCGGCTACGGCTCAGAAGGAATCTGGAACAACGTCGAATGACTGGATCTAGAACGGCTTGCAAAATGGATCTGAAACGGCGCAACAGTGATCGACAATAGTTCAGCTGAAAGTAGATATGGACTCCAGGTATGTGCGGCTTCCTAACAGTTCAGGGTTTTCACTCGGCCACCAATGCTGTCTGACGGCTTGCGTATTGGGGCAGTACCCCTCACTCCACGGCTCAGGTAAAACTGATAACCGCTTTGCCACAAACGACAGCTCTTGGTTTACCTCACGGGTGGGAACTAGTCAATCAGGTAGGGGTCATTGCCCTTTTCGCTGGCAGGTCCTCTCAATGGGCCAGCTACTTCGGGGTTCCTGTGGTACTCCTCACAATGAGTTTTAGGGCTTATTCTCAAGTACTTCCCACAGTTAAGCGGATAGGGATTATTCCCAAATCCGAACCTGCAACAGAAAAAATTTGGGTAGAAATTCCACCCAAGTTTCAAAAAACGGATCTATATTGCTCAGAATTGCTATTATAGCATGTTTCCGGAACTGGAACAACCACTCTGCTTCTACCCTTGAAAGCGGAATAGAAATCTGGGCACTCGGTCAAAATATTTTCTCACCGCAATTTCCGCGGCCGTCACTGAAATTCTGAAAAATTGCTGATTTTAAATCCGCGATATCTCCACTTTTAGAACTCCAAATGAGATGATTTTTTTTTGAAACTGCGTATTTTTGAAAGAGGAATTCAGATATGCAATCGGTTTCTTCTGATTTTGTGCAGAAAGTTTCAGAAATCGATCTGAAAGTCGCCACCCAAAAAAAGAAAAAAAAATTTCCCACTTGTGCCAAGGAAAGTGCTCTAATACCAGATGTGATGAACCTGCAATAATTCATTAATGCAAATACACAAGATATCAGAAATAACAGAACATAATCACTTTTATATTGATCACGGGCCACTTCGAGGGGGCAACCTCCTTTGAGCAAGCTTAATACAATTAACTTCACAGTGTCTTCAATGACCTCAACACACACTTATATACTAAATCTATGCCCAATACTATGAGTCAAAACCATGGGACATATAATACTACAGGACGACTTACAAAGCATATGCGTCCAATACTATGGGTCAATACTATGGGCTAATATAAACTATGGATCAACAAATACTACGGGACGACTTACAAAGCATATGCGTCCAACAACAATATACTAACATAGTAAAGAGAAGGGTTGACATTAGGTTCCTAACAAAAAGGAAAAAAAAATTGGTAGTTTAAGTTTAATAAGACTTATTTTTCTTGTTACAAGATAGCATAGGATATTTTGTACAATTTCAAAAAAGAAAACAATAATTTTTTTAGTAGATTTACTCAGATTTTCAGTTTTGGAAAGAAGTAAATGAAAAAATGAAAAGAGCTTTGTTGTAGAAAGTTTTGATTTTATGCACTTTTGTTTTCTTGTTGCAACCACGCCACACAAAAGCACTACCCTTTTTGAGTAATAACAACTCTAAAAATATTTTAATAAAATAAACTAGAAACATTTTTTCTTTTTAGGGATACACTACACCAACTAGTTTTGGTTAGGATCTTGAGTTTAAATCACCTTAAACCACTCAAGATCACACATTACGCAAAAATCATAGTTGGACTATCACAGGTAAACCCATTTCACTCAAAACTTGCCTCGGATCTATGCAGTAGGTCATTGCGAGATCAGATTGTTGGGAATACTCCTCCTACTTTCTGTTCGAGCATATGCCAGGATTGGATTGTGTATTGGGGACTCTTTCGAGTTTCGGGCTTAGTTAGCCTGCCCATGCTTTCTGATTCGACTGGTGACTGTTCCCCCAGGAGTTTTCGGTGTTGTGGTATCCGTAGTATCTGACTTTAGGTTCATACACAGGTGACAGCAGAGGGTATATCTGTTGTACCTAAGACAGATGTGGGAGGAAACCCATTGCAGGTCTTTGGGAGGGCGGTTGGGTGATTCCAGCACTTGCACCCTTAGTCATTGTATTGTGGACCCTGGGTAACTGTCTTTCTTCCTTCGTTGATCTGTTCTGGGCCCTCATCATCCCAGACTCTTCTCTGGAAGGCATCTTTGTTTGCCTGGTTTTCATACTTAGGACTTTTTAGTTGGCGTGTTGTTTGCCCCCTAGTTGTAGTGGCCACTAGGTTCTAGTCTGTTATTTTATATATATAATCACGGAGAATCAAGAGCTTCGTAGAACGAGAAGGTTTCAAAACCTTCCACCACTTAGAACAGAACCTTTACAGCCAGCTAGATGACAGCGGCTAAACCCTGGTATTTTTTCAGAAACTACTCCTGAAACAGATTTTCCTGAAGAAATTCTTGCAACAGAAAACACTAAAATAGAGGTTCCTGAGGAACCACTACCAGGTACCACAGATCAACGACACTTTAGTTTAGTTGAGGTTGAAGATATTACATCTGTGGAGTATATCACTCCTTTCAATCCTCCTTTGACCAACACTAGAATTCCGCTTCTGTCACCTGTTGGTTTCCAACAGCCCCATTTCAGTGCAGATAATTCATTGCCCGGACATCTGATGTCTACTTTAGGAGGTGAACAGGGAGTTCCCCAAACTCCCACTTTATGTATGAACACTAACACGGTAAATCCTTCTTTTACTGCTATGCCGAGTCAGGCACAAAAAACCTCTGTGACTACTCCATCCTTCAGTTTCAATACTGGTACATTAGGTATGCCAAGTGTAACAATGATGGCATCTATCCCTACACCTACTGTTGGACCTAGCAGTTCAGCCAACTTTGCACCACCTCCTTCTTTTCAACCGTTATATCAGATACCTAGTACTTGGATTTCCACACCTGCTGTAGGACCAAGTGCTTCTGCAACCGTTCCAGTCATGAGTACCATGACTGCACCGTCTACATCATCTTCTACTGGTTTCAATACCTTTGCAGGCCCTAACATGAATCAATGTAATATGCCTGCAGGTAATGTCCCTTTTTCCTTATTCTCAGGGGGAGGGGGGTAATATTTTTAACCAACAATATGGCGGGGCTAATACCTAGTCACAGTGGACGAACCCATAGAGCACTAATCCACTTTCATATGGGTGGGGAAATTTTAATAACTCTTTCGTACAACAACAGATGGAAGGGGGAAACCCCTACCAACAAATAGCTGGGGACAACCCTTACCAACAAGTAACTGGGGGCAACCCCTATCAACATATGGTAGGTGGAAACTCCTATCAACATATGGCTGGGGGAAACCCTTATCAGCAGATGGCTGGGGGAAACCCCTACCAACAGTTCATGGGTCAAACGATGGGTGGTTCCCCTTATCAAGTACCGTCTTACCGGTCTTGTTTACCATTTCTGGAAACTTTAAATTTGACAGATCTTTCCAAACTGACAAACGATCCTGTGTGTCATAATGCTACATGGCCATCAGTTCCCACCAAGTTACCTTCGGACATTCCAAAGTTCGAAGGCAAAGCAGGTGAAGACCCTGGTGACCATGTCACTACTTTCCACTTATGTTGTTCCTCAAATTCATTAAATGAAGACTCCATTAGGTTGAGACTATTCCAAAGGACCTTAACCGGAGCTGCAACCAAATGGTACATTGAGTTACCTCCAGCCACATTCTCTAATTTTGGAGATCTCGCCACTGTCTTTTTGAATCACTTCCAGCTTCCTGTTCGGTATGATGCTGGAACAGACCTTTTGTCTACATTTAGGAAAAATAAAGCCACTCATTTATCTAACCACATTCAGGAGTGGAAAAGACGGAAGAGGCTCATTAAGGCCAACATTCCTCCAGAATTCCTCCTTGAGTGGTATTTGAAATCACTCCTTCCTTATAATTCTAAGGAAGTAGCTACATCTGGAGTATCTAACGAGGAAGAAGCCATCCTATGGACCCAGCCGTTAGATCTCGTTTATGCACAATCTGGGTTATTATACAAGATTATACCTGATGCACCGCGATCGAACACCGATCTGAGTAGACCCAAACCTGGACCACATGCTGACGGCATAGTGGGTTCAGTTGACTCTGTAGCTTTCAAAGCACTAACTAAACAGGTTCATGCCTTATTAGTCAAACAATCGACTGCAGATGTTTCTTCCGTCACAACCTCTCCTTCTACTTTTGAGCCTGTCAACTAGGTCCAGAACAATCAAAAGGGCCCTCGGCAGCCCAATAACAAAAAGAAGGGCAAGAAAGGAGAGGGTAACCAACAAAAGCCCAAAAAAGAGAATGCCGAAGAGGGTAACAAAGAGGAAAAGAAGGTTAAGTTCCCTTGTAAACTTTGCAAACAGAACCACCTTACTCACTAATGCCCTCTGCTAGAAGAAGCCCAGAAGCTCTTAAGAGAAAAGAAGCCTGTCGTCCTAAAAGATCCATTCCCTAAAGGACAGAGCACAACTTCTGGCACCTCCAATACTGGGGGCACCACACATGCTACGGTTGATCAAACTTTTATCAACATGGTTAATTTGGATGCACTTTTACAAACTAGAGCCAGGAACTATACCCCGGACCCACAGAAAAAAGATAAAGAGATTCCAGAATCTTCCACTGTGCTCCACATACCTGTGGACCCAATGCCCAAGATTCCGAAAGGTGTCTTGAAACGGGCATCGCACAATCCCAACACTCGGGCCGGTTCCAACTACAATGTGGTTGAAGATTTAGCCCAAACCCCTTCTGCCATGTCTACTTTAGAAGTCTTCCAAAGTTGTCCTTTACAATGGAATGCACTTCTGGCAGCCATTGGAAGTATGGAATCCTCTAACATGTCTGCGTGATTTGATATGACTGATGTCAAATACCGGTTTCCCTATCACGTTGCCCTTCAGATTGAAGTCGTTCATGGTCCAATGACCATCAAACGTGTTGTAGTAGATGAGGGCGCGTCGACTTGCGTAATGTCAATTTCCTGTTGGAAAGCTTTAGGCTCCCCGGAGTTAGCCCCTTCTAACACACTGCTTACTGCATTTGATGGCAGAACTTTCCGTCCACATGGATTTTTGCCATCATTTGATGTCACATTGGCCGGTAAGACAGTTGTTGTTGAAGTAGAAGTTCTGGATGCTCTGCTTGATTACAATATGTTATTAGGCAGGAGTTGGACATATGCCATGCAAGCCATTGCATCGACAGTTTTTCGAGTGGTTATGTTCCCATTTGAAGGTAAGATCGTTACATTCGATCAACTTTCTTTCACTCAAAGAAACAACCAGACTTCTTCGGAGACCACAATTCCATTAGTTGATCAAACCGCCTCGGTTAAGGAGAGTTTAGGAGTAGGGCTGTATAGGTCGTTAATAGGCACTTTCGACCTCCCCTCCCCTGTTCTTTTTATGCGTTCTGATGTGGGTACTGCTATGGAAACATTTACGGTTGGTTTAAGAACTGATGCTTGGATCCTTCCTACTACGTCAGAACCGTTTGTGCCTCCATCCATTGCAAAAATGGCCTATATGGAAACACAACACACTACAATGGAACATATCATGACTCCACCAGTCTCTGTTGAGTCAGATATGGACTATGCTCCGGCATGGTCACTGAATTCTACTCACTCATTCGATTGTTTAGATACGGTTTTGCCATCTGATGAAGCCATCTTAGAAGTCATGATGGGCCTACACCAACCTTGGGAACATATGCATCATAGGTCCTACATGCTTCCTGATCTAGACAGGATTGAAAGAGGAGAATTCCCTGTGAGACCCGGTGGATTGGTTGATTTGTCATATTTTCCTTCTACTTCGAGAGCTGTTTATGCTGAAGGAAATATGGCCAATATATCAAGAACAATTCCAATCAATATTTCCACCAAACTCAGGGTCGTGGAAAATATTTTTATTGGTGCAGACTGTTCTCCAGAAGAGATAGCTCTGTATACAAAATTTTTTAAAGAATTCCGCGACGTTTTTGCCTGTTCATATGAGGAGATGCCAAGCATTGACCCAGCCATCGTGGAGCATGTCATCAAGACATACCCTAACGCAAAACCTGTGAGACAAAAGCTCCGTCCGGTGAACCCTAGAAAAGTGGCCGCCATCAAGGCGGAGGTTGAAAAGTTGCTCAAAGCCGGTTTCATTTATCCGATTGATATGACGGAATGGGTTTCAAACCCCATTCCAGTCGATAAGAAGCAAGGCACTATTAGAGTCTGTATTGACTTCCGAGATTTGAACACAGCTTGTCCGAAAGACAACTATCCCACACCATTTATAGATCAAATTATAGATGCTTGTGTGGGACATGAGATGTTCTCTTTCATGGATGGTTTTTCGGGATACAATCAAATAGAAATCAAACCCGAAGACCAGCATAAAATAGCTTTCATTTGCCCATGGGGGACCTTCACTTATCGGAAAATGCCATTTGGCTTGAAGAATGCTGGAGCTACTTTCCAGCGCGTGATGAATTTTGTTTTTCATGATATCAAACACATTGTGGAACCTTACTTGGATGATCTCCTAGCACGATCTCGAAAGAGACGAGACCATCCAGCCCACCTTATACATGTGTTTGAAAGATGCAGACGATATAAGATTCGTTTGAATCCTAATAAATGTGTGTTATGTGTCGAATCGGGGCGTCTACTGGGCTTTATTGTCTCCAGTTGTGGCATAATGGTCGACCCACTGACAGTAGAGGCGATTGTAAATCTGCCTCCTCCTCGCACCTTGCGACAACTTCAAAGTCTACAAGGCATGTCTAATTTCTTACGACGATTCATCATAAACTATGCTAAAATTACCAAAGGTTTTATGAGGCTACTCAAACAAGACTCCCATTTTGTGTGGGATGAGGCTGCTCAAGCATCCTTTGAAGCCTTGAAAAAGGCACTCCTTTCAGCACCCTTATTGAGTCCTCCAGACTACTCAAAAGATTTTTTGTTATACCTGGAAGCGTCTCTTAATACAATTGGTATAGTTTTGGTTCAGGAGGACAACATGCTCCAAGAACATGTTGTCTACTATCTTTCTCGCGCATTGATAGTCCCTGAGGTTAAATACTCGCACGTTGAGAAGTTAGCACTTGCCGCGGTCTATGCGGTACAGACGTTTCGTCACTATATACTTTTACGAACTACTACTATGATAGCAGAAATCAATCCTTTCCAGTATGTTCTCACCCGACGAATCATCGGTGGGAAATATAATAAATGGATTGTAATCCTATAGGAATTCGATTTGGTATTCCAATCAGCCAAGTCGAAGAAATCACTAGTGTTCGCTGAGTTAATCTCAGAATTTCCAAGTGACCTAGAACGCATTGAGGAAGAAACATCATTCCCTGAAGAACATATCTTCCTCATTGCCTCCTCTGACCCATGGTACGGAGATATCTTAGTATATCTCTAGACTTTGAGGTGTCCTACCAACTTTTTCTCGAGAAGAGTGACGTAAGCTCAAAATCCATGCGAAGAACTACCTTATCATTTCAGATACTTTATATCGACATGGGGTAGGTTCCATTTTACGACGCTGCTTAACTCGGGAAGAAGACGAAGCAATATTAAATGATGCCCACAGTAGAGCTTGTGGGGGACATCTTTCCAGGTTGGCAACAACTCATAAGATACTGCGTGCCGGATATTTTTGGCCCACGATCTTTAAAGATTGTGTGGAAGCGGTGAAACGCTGTCAACCGTGTCAGTTTTTCACTAATAAAATGAGAGCACACCCAGCTCCTCTTCATCCTATAATTACAGCAGGCCCCTTCACAAAATGGGGGGTTGATTACATGACGTGCAATCCAGCTTCAGCTGGAGGACACCATTACATCATTGTTGCCGTTGACTACTTTACTAAGTGGGCAGAGGCAATGCCTACTGTTAAGGCAGATGGAGAAACTGCCGCTTATTTCGTGTTTAATCAGATTATTGCACGGTTTGGCATACCTAAAGAGATAGTGACTGATCATGGAAGTCATTTCCAAAATAGCATGATGACTGAGTTGTATACAATGCTTGGTTTTCGACAAGAACATTTGTCTTCATACTATCCACAGGCGAATGGACAAGTTGAAGCTGTGAACAAAACTTTAAAGGTTATTTTGCAGAGAACTGTTAATGCCAGTCGAAATAGCTGGCACATCATGCTGTACCCAGCTCTTTGGGCTTACCGAGCCAATGTTAAGACTACTATTGGTTTCTCTTCCTTCCAACTGGTACATGGGATAGAAGAAGTCGTACCGATTGAATGCGAGATTCCTTCGCTAAAACTAGCAGTTCAGTTACTACCAGATACTTCAATATTAGAAGAGCGTTTGTTACACTTGGAACATTTGAATGAACAGCGCCGCAACGCGCTCATAACAAACGAGGTCCACAAAAAATGAGTCAAAGGACAGTACGAAAAATCTGTTAAACCTAGGGTTTTTAGTGGAGGAGACTTGGTCTTACTTTGGGATCAAGACAAAGAACCCTTAGGACCTAGTAAATTCAAATCCAGGTGGCTAGGACCTTTTATAATTTCCAAAGTATTGAAGAAAGGTGCCTATGAACTAGTAGATTACGAAGGTAATAAGTTGGCCGAGCCTAGAAATGGGCTCTACCTGAAGAAGTAATACGCCTAGGATGAAATACTTTTTCTTGTAACATAGCTGTATATTTTTGTAAAGCTAGTTTTGTTATGCTCCTTAGTTAATCTTATGTGTGTTTTTCATTTCGTGTACCAGATGTCCACCGAACATTTCTTAGGATTTGTTGATGGTGCTAGTCGCCACACCTGTTAGTTGGATTCAGCAGCTTGGGTCATTTATTCACCCGTTGGACAACTTGTCTCTTCGGGGGGGGGGGTTTGTTTGGGTCCTACCACGAATAATGTGGCTGAATACAGTGCAGTTATAGAACTTCTCCGAGATGCTCTCAGTCATGGCATTTCACATTTGTAGGTAAGGCTTGACTCACAATTAATTGTATTTCAGTTAACAGGTGTCTATCAGATTAGGGATCCGGGATTGCTACGTCAGTTTCTACGAGATAGACTTTTGGAAAGACAATTTCATTCTATTATATATGAACACATTCCAAGAAGTTTAAACACTTTAGCTGATTCATTAGAAAACTATGTGTTAGACTGGCATTTGCATCATACATTTTCATAAACAACATTGCATACATAAAATTAAAACACATACACATGTAAATAACCGATACTGCATATAGCCGATACTGTATCAAAAACTAAATGAGTTTTGAGTCACAAGTCTATCAAGTCAAGTCATACAAGTACAAAAACTGGGCATAGTAGCCTCAAAAATATATACATAGAATGTATCCCTCTCCTATGGATAAGGAGGGACATCATCATCATCTACTGCATTACGATAGCATATGACTAGCCTAGCTATCTTCCGTAGCACCCTAAGCCATGTCGGGGGCACCCCAACAACATCTTCCTACATATCAATAGGTATCTGATCCATACGGAATGCAAGAATTTCATGAGTCAACGGACTCATTTTCCTCTCTAAGGTCCCCAACATAGCATCTGCTGCAGCAATATCAGCTGGCCTCACAAAGATGGTAGGATGTCGCTCAGGATGAACAGGCCCCAAATCTGCATATGACACTTGATTAGAACCTCAAAATTCATTCATAAAAATCAAATACTTGAAAAAGTTTGAAAAAATTAAATAAACCTCAAAATTTAAACATACCAATATCTCCCCAGGCTCCACCTGGAGGAAGCACCAGCTCTGGATCATGATGGAAATCCAATCCAGCATATGGAAACTGCTCGAAAGCGGGCACTTGCCTCTCCCACCACCCTTAGAAATCATCAGTATGATAACAGTAGTGACTTTCCCCACCACGCTGGCGGAGGAATATGTCACCCCAACGGCCTAGTCTGGGCTCACGGGGGTTAACCTGAGGCAGAGGCATCCCCAAACTGATAGCAGGCATCCTCTCAAAGAAGAAAGTACACAAAATGCTACTGTACCCAAAATTCTTCATTGTGTCGGATTTGCAACCTGTCAATTGAGATTTCATGTTTGCCAGTAAACTAGTACTCCAATCATAGACATGACCGTGTAAGCATTGTACACCAATATGCATAGAGTGCCTGGAAGCTAAGTGTTGTGATGCACTACCTGCCACTCGGTTGATCATGCTCACTATCACTTTCAAAGGGAGACCATCAATGGTTGAGATCAAGACTTGGCTTCCCGATTTCTCAGCTCCAGCAATACAATATGTATTCACGTACTCTTGCGCAAACCTTACACCCACATGAGAAGACCCTTTCAGATTGATTACATCTCCTCTCCGTGAGAGACCAGTAATGAAATATATGTCATCAACTGTAAGCTCCAAATTTTTTCCATGGATGACAAAAGTATTGGTATCCACATCCCAATACTGAATAAGTCTTTGAAACAGTTTGTTTACAACCCTCATGTTTACGGTTCGATAAAACTTCAATAAACCGCATCTTCAGAGAGCATGGAGAGTGGTCAGATCTTGCATGGCCAACCTATCCATGTCCTCATGCTCTCTCTCCCAGAAAGATAGAGAACGTTTATATCAGTGTTGATTGTTCTCCCGATGAGATCCATCTATACACCGAGTTTTTCAAGGAATTTCGGGATGTTTTTGCCTGGTCTTATGAGGAGATGCCAGGAATAGACCCTAGTATTGTTGAACACGAAATTAATACATATCCTAATGTTAAGCCAGTTTGACAATGACTTCGTGTTGTGAATCCTAGGAAGGCAGCCACGATTAAAGCAAAGGTGGAGAAACTACTTAAAGTTGGTTTCATCTACCCGGTTCCCCTTACTGAAAGGGTGTCCAATCCCATTCCTATAGATAAGAAGCAAGGAACCATTCTTGTATGCAAAGATTTTAGAGATATGAACCGCGCATGTCTGAAAGATAACTTCCCCACTCCATTCATAGATCTGTTGGGAGGCGGTTTGATGCGGCAATGTTGTAGTACCGTCGATGCTGAGACACATCGGATGAGGGCACGAAAGTAGTATTTTGTGTTAAAGAATACTGCAGTTGGAGGGTTTTGGGTCACTTGGACCATATGTTATGTGAGTCAATTGTACCGCGGTATGTGGGTTTTTGGGGTCATTTGGACCAAGTCAGTTAGATATTGGGTCAATTGTGTATATTGTTGGTTAGGAAGTCGTTTGTAAGTGGACAAATATTGTAATGGAAGAAGCCTATAAATAGATGAGAGTTGTAGGTGTTAAGGGAGGAGTTGAAGTCGGAGAAGAAGAGTAAGCAAGAGAAAAGGTGATGAATGTATACAAAGATCTATGTTTTGTTTTATGGTTTATGACTGCGGCAGTAATATAGTGATGATGTTCTGGTACAATCTTTGTGTGATGTTTCTATATATGAATGTTGTTATATTTGTTTGAGGCAATGTCTGTTTACTATTTCCCGGATGATAAATGTTGTGATTAAGTAATGTGTTCTATGTTGAACCTGATGATAAACGCTGCGATTATGTTATAACCCCTTGCTGAATGTTTAATTTTATGGTTAAATACTGCAATAGAGTTAGTCTGCATAGCCACAACTCTCCTCCTCCCTCTGTGGAAACATGGTTCCATCTGCTCTTCCTGGATGCCTCGGGTGAGACCTCATCCGCTCTGCGGATGTTGTTGGGTGGAATCAAACCTACCTGGGCTGGTGCCCAGGGAGACTGCAGTATGTGTCGACAGTGAGGCGAACCCCTGTCGACTGAGGTCGCGTTGCTCAACAAATGGTTCCATTGTCGGGACCGTGTGCAGAGTAGAAGGAGGTCATGTTGTGTCACCCGACAAAGCCAGAGATACATAGATGGTTTGATCAGAAACTGCGGGATTTTGCTGAGGAAGAAAGCCGGAACATGTGACTAATAGTAGATAACTGGCTGGGAAGGTATATTCACGACGGTCCGCACGAATGGTTTTTCTATGAATTCTCGGTCATTGTGTACGAATGGTTGTCAAAGCTGACATTCCAAAAGAGGAACTTGCAAGGTGGTGAACCGACAGCCTGGACCTCGGAATTGATTCAGGAACTACAGGAAGTCGATAATAAGGCATCGCAGGCTGTCAAAGTTTGGCTTGATAGCATCTTGGAAGGATATATCACTGAATTTACGGTCGACATGAAGAAATCCTATAGTGAAGCTGAAAGATACTTCTTCCGAGGACCAAGGGGAAGGTTTCTACTATTGCTCCAACTGTCGATTAAGATGCTAATCTGCGAAAAGGGTATATTGAAGATGCACCTTGATCAGTAGAGAGCCTAGTGGGTGGAGGCCGTGGGTACTGCGACTGCTGGGGAACGGTATATGGAATGGTAAGGGGTAGATGGGTGCAGACCATGAGGAGACTATGAGCGAAGCCGAGGAAGAAAGTGGTCTTACAAGAGGAGGAGCGAGGTTTCAATAGGAGAAGAGGCAAAGGACGGGAGAAGGTCCTGCTGCGATTAGACCGCAAGACCGCGAAGGAAGACCACATGGGACGAAGCGACCTCACAGTCCTGATAGGGATGACCACGCTACGCCCAGGATAGAGGCAATACCAACCCCCGGTAGCAACGTACCCACACCTCCGCTCACTGACTCACAACCAGCGAGAAATACCACTTTGACATAGCCAAGTTCGTCAATTCCATAGAAGGTAATTAGTAATAGCATAGCGGCAGGAGGAAGGAAGCCCAGAATGGCGGGCGATGATGCTAAATTACCATTGTTCCATGGAAGTGTGACAGACAACCCATAACAGTATTGGTTTTTGTGTGAAGCGGTCTGGATCATGAAACAGATCACTAATGCCAATGCTAAGAAAGGACAGTTAGCCATGACTCTGCAAGGTCATGCATTAGATTGGTTCTTGAAGTTCATTCTAGTTCCTACGGGGGCCCCAGAGAAGTCACTGGATGAGATTCGGGATGGGCTGATTGCTGAATTTAGACGACCTAAGTCAGAGGCCTAGTAAATTACTGAATTGAAGGAAATCAAGCAGTATCCCGATGAGACGGTATGGGATTTCGACTAGCGATTCAAGACACTGATGGAAAAGGTTAGTTTTGATATGAGCGCTATCCAACATAAAGAATGGTTCATTGTGGCACTGCTACCCCACATTTGGCTATTGCTGATGCAGTAAAACATATCGACGCCTAGTGAAGCTCTAGAGATTGCAATGTGATTGGAGGTGGGACCGATTGGAGATAATGCCGCAGGGATGTCCAAGATACAGACACAGCTCACTAACCTGACTATACAATTGCAAGACTTGAAGAAGAACAAGGAACAGTGCGATGAAGTATGGTGTACACGATGTCAAGGTGAAGGGCATACGAAGGATAATTGCCCGGATTTCAGTAATTACTTGGTGTCAGGTGCGCCAAACCCGTTGAATGGCAGCAGTATGCCGTGATGTCATGTTTTCCAGGTCTATGGGCATAGTCATGATAATTGCCCGTATATGCAGAAAATGGTCACAACCCCGTGAAATCTTTATTGCACATTCTGCAAATCGGTGGGTCATGATGACAAGGATTGTCGTGCATATGGGTTGCTACAAGAGAGAATGTGTGATGCATTCTATATTAACGACGATCAGGATGCCGTACAACATCCACAACTGCAACCACAAGTATCCCATCCACTACCTCAACCGCAGATGCAGTTTGTACCGCAACAACAATCGCAGCAGTTCATGCCGCAATATGCTCCTATGCAAGTGGCTCCACAATAGCCATAGTACGTCCAACAACCACAGTATGCACCGCAGGGTCAAGGTATGCAATAGAATCCCATGCAGCCGCAGTACCAACAGTAGGGAGGATTCTGAGGAGGATACCGGGGTGGACGCGAAGGAGGATTTGGTCGTGGAGGAGGAGGACGAGGTGGTCATGGGCCTGTTCAATGTTACCACTGTGTGGTATGGGGGCATTACCAGCGAGACTGTCCCCTGATACAAAATCAGTGCACGTTCTGTTTTGTTAATGATCATACGGTTGAGAATTGTCCACAGTTGATTGCACGAAGGCAAGCTCGGAACGCTTTGCAGCTAGAGAATCAGGCCCCGCCACAGCAACCAGTACAGAATCCGGTACCGCAACCAGTGCAGAACTAGCCCCCACGACCATCGCTGAACATCAATCCGAATGTGAATCAACCAGGGAATCTGTAGCAAAACCAGACGCAGGGTGCAAATATTGTGACTATTTCTGCAAAACCACGACCGCAAGATGATTCGGTGGCTGTTGTAACTCGTGGAGGAAAAACAACTGGGGAAGATAGCTTGCAACCAATGATTCGATTGGTAGGTCAGAAGTAGGCATCATTTGACATCGATGCGGAATGGAAGGCATTCCTCCAGGTGCGTCACGCCCTGGAGGAAGACCACGGTAAGGCTGTTGTTTGCGATATGCCACCTGTCTTTGACACTACATCAGAAGGAGGTCCGTCGACACCATCGAGAACATTGCAAAAGTTTCTTGAAAACTGTCTGTTATTAGCCCAAGACCCGGCTGCCCTGGGTGAGATTGAGGGATGGTTGAAGTGGTTTCTGAAAGGACGGTAGGAGTCGGTAGTAAACTCTCTACAGCAATGGAATACTGGCAAGGAGATGCGAATGAATATTTAGCTTGGTGAATATGTTGTTGACTCGATGATTCTTGACCTTGGTTTAGATGTTAACATCTTAACCAAGTAGGCGTGTCAGAAGATGGGGAGTCCCCCATTGAGCTGGTCTCCTGTATAGCTCCGGTTGGCTAACCATGCGAAGGTAACACCATTGGATGAGTTCTGTTGCTCATGATTGATATTGAGGGTATGAAGACTTACGCTGACTTCGATGTCATTGAAGTAGTTGAGGGAGGAAGCTCCTATCCTACTCTATTGGGGATTGGATGGGCTAATGATAGTGGGGCTGTAATCAACTTCAAGAAGTGCATGATGACCTTTGAGAACCGCGATTTCAGAGTCATTGCCCTGTTGGATCCGGCTGAAGGACGCCGATATGTTGAGCCTGTAAAGGATGATGATCCTGCTAGATGGGACCATGCATTTAATATTTCTGAAGATTATATTCATCCTACCACCTATGGTGAGTTGGAGTGGCACAATGAGATTTCTGCATCTTCCGACTCTGACAACACATTAGAACATTGGAAGAATCGAATGCATGAAGTACCATTTTGGAAATGTGGCTTAGTTATGCAATCCTTATGTCATGTTGCGATAGAAACAATCACATTGCCTGTCTATGAGGGGTTACCTAGCCTAACCACCTTCTTAACAGAATTTGAAGCCCGTGTCTCAGAGCCACAGCGCTTGCCGGCCTTAGAGGAAGCACTGAAGGCTACTCCAACACTATGGTGGGCGACACAAGAAGTTCTTTAAAGGTTGGTCATAATGTCGAAGGTCGATGATAGTTCGGTTTGGCGATACTGATGTTTGTCACACTGGCAAGTATGATGGTCGGACTTATCCTAATGATCATGTGATGGAGTGCCAACGCTTATGGGTAGCGCGACCCAGATATGAGTGGATCCATGCTTTTTTCCATACTTTGGATGAGATACCGTTCTGATGGTACACTGCAGCTGAGTTGCACCGAGACATTACAACATGGGAGGAGTTGACAGTCTGTTTCACTCATACGTTCACTTTTGCGGATGCCAACCCTGACGTCCATAACGCCCTGTAGCTCATCTGCGACATCGTATTTCAAGTTGTTCTGGCAGCCTACCCTGTCGACCTGCACACACATTGTCAGATGCAGTCTCTCATGGAGTGCTTCAACATCAGTGGTGGCCTAGAGGACAATGATGATCCCTGGAATGTTAACATTCCTGAATCTGAAGGAAGTCGTGATGTGGTCCCACCTGTTGCACCAAGTAATCCGTTCATTCAACTGTTGCAGCTTCGCAAGATGAATATCGGCACCGAGGCTACTCCCAAGTTTGCTAATGTTGGGGATTATTTGGATGATGAAATGATGAGTAAGGTTACTGAGTTACTTCATGATTTTCAAGATGTATTTCCCACAAAGTTTTTCGAAATGAAGGGAATCCTAGGTGATTTAGGACATATGAAGATTCCATTGAAACTAGATGCTAAGCCAGTCAGATAGCGACCTTATCGGCTGAATCCGTGACATAAATAAAAGGTCAAGTCAGAACTTGATTACATGTTGGATGCTGGTATTATCGAACCTATGGAAGAGTCCAAATGGATTAGTCCTATGGTGTTGCAGGACAAGAAAACAGGCGAAGTGCGCATTTGTGTCGACTTGCGAAAGTTGAACGATGCCTGCTTGCATGACCCTTTTCCGACCTCGTTTACTGATGAAGTACTTGAAGGAGTGGGTGGACATGAGATGTACTCATTCACGGATGGATTCTCTGTCTACCATCAGATTTGCATTGCCAAGGAAGATCACCATAAGACAACTTTCGTTACTGAATGGGGTTGCTTTCAGTACACGGTAATGCCCTCCAAGCGTCGATATGTTTTACTACAATATCTAGAGCTTCACTAGGTGTCCGGACTGGAGTAAGGAATTCCATGTCCATGTTGATGCTTCATTGATTGCATTGGGTGTTGTGTTGGCTCAACATGATTTTTCCCAGCAACTTAGAGACGCAAAACTCTTTTCATTATATGTTTTCTTAACCATTTACAATACAATATATAGTATTCACAACATCTAAAACCCTAATTCGTTTACCTGAAATTAGGTTACAACCCTAATCCCTTTACCAGGATTAGATAGAATATGATGGGCCGAAACAACAAAAAAAGAAAAAAATAGCCCAAAAAAATTTACAACACACCCAACATTCTCCCACTTGGGGATCGTGTTGTAGGGGAAATGCACCTATAGTTTAGGGGATAAACTGCCAACTTATGGTGATAAAGATAGACTTACAAGCATTCTACAAGTAAAACAAATAAGTGAAGAGATTAGGGTTTAGAGATGTAGGCACCTCATTCAGAAGGTTGATCCTAGCTTTGCCTCCCTCACTCTTCAATGCTTATCCAGTGTCGCAATGCCCTGACCTGCAAAATAGCTTGATACCTTTCTCAAATACATTTGACTACATATATAAGACTGATATTCATAATAGAAGAAGACATCAAATTATAAACAAACTGTAATCAAATCGAAGACACATTAACAAGTCATATTTGGAAAGAGAAGAACATCCAATCTTTATTAATGAATGAAAGCAAGTACATCAAGTTATACCTTCTTTCAAGCTTAGCACTTCACGAAACCTAGATTCAAGGTCTCCTGCTTCTGTTCTCCAAGGATCCCAACCTCTAACCAAAAGTGCTAGGGTTTATCAGAAACTAAGCACAAGGGAGGGGGATGAAGGTCTCCATTCCTCCAGCATAACAATGTTATAGACTTGGTCCCCTCACATGGCCCTTCTACCCTCCTTATATAGTCAGTGAAGGAGAGGAAAAGAAGTTATAACCGAGTAGGAGGTTCCCCAACCAACTTAACTTCCCAAAATTTTGATATTTTGACTTGTACAAGAATGTACTCTACTCTGCATTATACAAACTATCATACATGTGGAGGTGGGTGCTACTTTAATGAAGCAGAGTAGGGTATACACGCTACTATCATGCTTGTGTACCAGCGTCCATGTGAAAAAATGGCCAAAAACATACTTTTCTGCTAATTTTCAGGAGATGGTTTGGTCTGGAAAAATGTTCCTAAGGGTCATAAACATCAAATGGGCCAGGCGTGAGGTAATTTCAACCATTTTTAGTGTCCCAAATGACCCCTCAATCCACAAGTGTCCTGTTGTGTGACTGAACTTGATCTCAAGAAGTGTCGTCGTGCGACCAAGGGAAGCAAGTGTCGTCATGGACGGAGAGGTGTCATTTCAAGCTATAACATATGCCCCCTAATGTATGAGGCTAGAGGGAGTGTAGGAAACGATGGCCGAAATACATTATAAATAACAAAGAGTTGAATCATGGAGGAACAGAGAAACCAAGAATCATAGGCTCAAATGAAGTACCTGAAAGCAAAGGCAAATGTCAGACAAACTCATCCTTGGGGTAACTGTCCATGTTCAAATAGTGGAACATGACCTCCAAGCGGATACACTAATGATCAAATTACAGATGCATATATCATGGCCACTAAAATACAAGCGTAGATCCATGAGGAACATAAGTGTAAACATAGCCGCATAAATACAAGGTGGATCTATTGATTTTACTGTAGGAAAATACTCTGTTTCTACAGTTAGATAGTTTGTCTTCCTAGATAACATTGAGTCTTGGATTCTGCACAATTGATGGATGGTGCTTGAAGATAGAGTTGACAAGATATGGATTTCCTTGTTTGGCTGCACCATGATGCAATATATCAGCATGTAATATAATTCCTACATGCGAATTGATTAGAAAAAAATGAAATTTTCATCTTATTTATTTATTCTTTTATTCTGCATACACAGGTTGTCTTTGAAAGAGATTTTCAACCTATGACCTATCTTAAGTGCCCCATGAGAGGTTTTCACTTAAGAATTTTTATTGCAATTTCATTTCTTCTCTTTTTTATTCTACAGACTATTAGACCACCTCAATGAGGTTTTCAATCTATCAACCTATCCCAAATGCCTCAAAAGAGGTTTTCATTCGAAAAAATGTTATTGTATTTTTCCTTTACTTTTTTTTATGTATGCCAAAATGTTAAGATAAAAAGGGGGCATTGCTTCCCTGTACCATACTTAAATATTTCTCTCTGAGTGTTTCAGTAAACTCTACCTTTGATAGAGGTTTCTTATATATTTTTAGCCTGTTCTTATTCACCAACATTGGTATTTGATCTTCATCTATAGTTCTTACTCTTACTGATCCATTGTCATAGGTGATGTCAATTTGATAAGGGCGTAACCATATTTTTCTCAACTTTCCTTTCAAGTATTTAAATATTGAATCATAAAGTAGAGCCAAATATCCTTCTTCAAAATCCTTTGTTTTTATGTATTTTTCATGCCATGTTTTCCTCTGTTTTTGGATCAGTTTTGTGTGATGAAGAGCTTGCACTCTGAGATCATCTAGTTGAATGAGGTGTAATATTCTTTCATTATGAGCTAATGACAAATCCATATTGATATCTACTTTTTTCCTTAATGTCTTAATGTCAAACTCAATAGGTAGCACGCACTTCTATCCATAGACCAATTAATACGGGTTTAGACCTGTGGTTTTCTTCCATGTGGTGTTGTATGCCCATGCAAATTCATGAAGCCTATTGTCCCAATCCCTTCTATGAAATTGGACTATCTTGGTAAAAATATTTTCTATTTCTCTATTTGTTACCTCCACTTGACCATTTACCTGAGGGCGATAAGAGAATGATTGTCTATGCTTGACTTTGTTTTTCTTCTTGAGACCTTCAATCTAATTTGAGGTGAATTGAGCTCCTTTGTCAGTGACCATTTCTCTTGGAACTCCAAATCTGGTGAAAATTTATTCAATCAAGAAATTTTCCATTGATTCTTCATTTGCCAATCTTAGGGTCTTGACCTCCACCCATTTTGTCAAATAGTGAGTACAAACCAATATATGTTGTTTTTTATTTCATGGAGGGTCAATGGGTCCTATAAGGTCCAGTCTTGATCTATCAAAAGCTTCCAATATCACTTGAAAATTAAGAAAAATCTCATCCCTTTTTGTAGGTATCCCTGCTCTTTGAAAATCATCACACCTCGAAACATAGTTTGTTGCATCCTTGTGTAATGTTTGTTAGTAGTACCCAGTTTGCAAAACATTATATGTTGTCCTCTTAGTTGCATAGTTTCCTCCATAGGGTTCATTGTGACATGCATAAATAATGTCATGAACCTCATATTATCATATGCACATTCTTTGGATGTGATCTAGTCCTTGTTTGAACAAGTACCCTTGGACCCATGCGAAAGTGGAACTCTTATTCACTATGTTGCAACATTCCTTGTATTATCAAGTGAATGAAATTCAGGCAACTAATAGAAATTTGGAATAGGTGGTTTGATATTATTTGGAGAAATCCCATAGACAAGAAACATTGGGTCAATTTGTAAAACTAATATATGTGTGCATCATATATTAATATTTAAATTTTGTTGATTAGGACACATGAAATGACTATATCAAGTCATGGTTATGAATTCCTATGGTTAAAGGTGAAGGAGTTCGTTGAGCTCACAACTAACTACCTAGTGGAACAACTAGGAGAACCGGTGGTCTCTAGGAGGTCAAAAAATACGTACTTGCATTGAAAACTATGTATGAACACATATAAAGAGATCCTCGAATTATGGAGGAATTGCACGTGTATATTTTCACAAAAAGATCGATTTGATTCAGATCAAAATCTATATTGGATTTCCCAACTTGTTGTTATTAGAAGACCAATCCTTCCTATGTAGCAATATCCATTCAATCTATTTCCATTGTCATAGATCAATCCTATCTTTCCATCATAGATCTCATTTGGGAATAAAATGAATAAATGGGTTTATTATGATATTCATAATTTTAGAACATATATTGGCTCACATCTTGAAAAGTTGAGGAAACCTCCATGTAGTTAGGTAGTTTTATATGTCAAGAAACCATGGGGTATGTATTAAGATAGAAAAGAGATGCTCATATGGAAATGCATCATCCACCAATTCCTTATCTCCAACATGGGTTAGTCTTGACAATAAATCTGCTAGTACATTATGTTTTCTAACCTTATCAAGTATTGTAATATCAAATTCTTGAAATAGTAATAGTCATCAGATCACCCTGCTACTAACATCTGATTTATTCATCAAGTATTTAATTATTTAGTGGTTAGTATGGACATATACCTGATAACCTGTGATGCAATGTCTGAATTTGTTTATTGCATAGACCACAATAAAGAATTCTCTCTTTGAAACAATGTAAATCAACTCTCCTCCTACTAGGTTCTTGCTAATGTAGTAGATTGCATAAGGATATTTGTCTTCCTTTTGTCCTAAGATTGCACCAGTTACCTTATTAGATGCATATGAGTGGATGTGGAAGGGGATCTCTTAGTTAGTTACTTGGAATACAAGGACCTCCATTATATTTTCTTTGATGCGCTCAAATGCCTCATGATAGTTACTACTACATTGAAATTATGCATCTTTGGTTACTAGAAGAGACATAGGGGCAACTAGTTTACTAAAATATTTAATGAATCTTCTATAGTACCCAAATTGACCTATGAAACTTCTAATTTATTTCTATTTTTTTGGTGGAGGTAGGTTAATTATGACTTGTACTTTTGATGGGTCAAGTATAATTCTATTTGTAGAAGCATAATGTTCTGACACTAACCCTCCATCCATTAACATTTCACATTTTTTATTGCTCAAACAGAGATTCATTTCAATACATTTTTAGGCACATTTTAAAGGTTTGTTAGAGATTCTTCAAATTCATCCCCATAAGAGGTGAAATCATCCATGTATATTTCCTTTCTCTTATGAATGCAACAAACAAATAAAACTCAATATTGCCCTCTAGAATGTGGCATGGGAATTACACAACCCAAAAGGGAAGACTTTGTAAGAAAAGGTACCCCAAGTACAAGTGAAGGTGGTCTTATCTTAATCCTCTGGATGGATTTGTATTTGATTAAACCCACTAAATCCATCCATGAAAGAGAATAAATTATTTCCTACTAGGGTTTATAACACTTGGTTAATAAAGGGTAATGGAAAATGATCCTTCTTAGTGGCTTTGTTGAGCTTCCTATAGTTTATACAGACTCTCCACTTCCCTCCTTTATTTGGGACTATCACCAATGGTGATACCCATTCATTATATGAGATAGGATATATGAATCCATCATCAAGGAGTTTCTATAATTCATCCTTGAAAATGTCCCTTAGAGATGGGTTCATCCTTCTCTATGGTTTTCTAACATGGGTTGCATAATATTTGATGTAGATTCGATGTTGGAAGATGTTTGGGGGTAAACCTTTCATATCTACAAAGTCCCATGCAAACGATTCCTTATATTTGGCAAGAATTTGAATAAAATTTTATTCTTGTGAAAGGGTTAAATGGTTTTTGATTTTCAAGATTTTTCCAAGGGCAACCTCAATCATTTTGGTCGAAACTTTCTTTTCCTCCATGGGATATAGCTTCTGCCACATTGTTTAGTCTATTCCAATAATTTCCAACTCTTGAATTGTAAGATATTGTCCTAGAAGGAAAAGGATATTGTAAAGGTTCTAGAAGAAGTTAGATATGACCACATCCTCCTCAGGTTGTCTCATTGCTAAAGCAGTATCAATGGTAAGTACATAATGGATGGGATGATCAGTATCATCTTCCTCTTCTATCCAAAGAGGCTCTCTCGTATCTAGATAAGGCTTGGAAGGGGGATGAAGATTAACAATTTTCTTCTTAGGACCATTTACAATGGTCATGTATCATGTTCTATAGCCTATATATGCATGCTTGTTGCAATCCAAGGCTTTCCAAGAATGAGAGGGTATCCAATGAGCTTAGATTTTGTTTGCAACACAATAAAATCAGCATGGTACTGCCATGAGTCTATGGAGATAATGATGTATTATAGGATTCCTTCAGGATACATTGTGGAAGTATCTGCTAACTGTAAAACAATTACGGTCTGTCTAAAAAGTGTTTCAAGGTTCAATATAACCATGGCATATTTAGTCATAATGTTGAGAGCTACACCTAAATCAATCAAAGTTTTATGGATTAGAATTCCTAAAATGTGCACATCAACTATGGGCCTTCCTGGATCATCAAATTTTGGATTAAGAACCTTTCCTAACATGAGGTCAGCAAGATATCCTACAACTTTTATATTAGCATGCTCCTTCCTTTTTATCCCAAGTCTTTTTATGCAGGTATCCTTAATGAACCGGTTGTAGATTGGGATCTCCTTTATGGCTCGCAAGAGAGGTATCTTTACACATATTCTTGAGTTTTTCTAAAAGAGGATTTTCATATTAATTTTACTTGGCTTTCTATGTTCCAATCTATGAGGAAATGGAGGAGTAGGATATGGTAAGTCGCCCATGTTATTTTCTTCCTCATCTTGTTGTTATTGAGGAGGGTGAGTTACTCTAGGTGAAGCAAGGTTGTTGTGCTACTCTATAATTCTTGGTGGGACAGGATCTGTCACAATTATGCTTGAATGTAGATTTAGTTCATTTTCTTCCACCATGTTCATAGAATATGTTGGGTAATTAGCCACCTTACTGCTTTAAATGGGTTGATATTTCCTATTGTTTTGATTTGGATCTAGCTGAGATGGTAGCTGAGGTGGTCTAGGTGCTTGCTGAACAAAGTGTTGGGATTGGTGCTAAACACGATTACTTACTGGAGGAGGCATAAAAGGAGCTTGTTGCTGGCTTTGTATCCATCCTATAGGTGGAAAATATTTTCCATATGAAGGATGCACTCCTTGAGGATTCTTCCACTAGATGGAATTGGATTAAGTGAGGAAGGTTGTCTAGTTAATGCCCATTCAAGAGATGGGTTAGTGGTATTGTTAATAAGAGTGTTAAAATGGTTGTTGTCCATAAGGCTGTTGAAATGATAGTTGTCCATGAAAGTGATGATAAGGTGGCTTTCCATAAGACTATTGAAAATTCCTTGATGGGCCTAGTCTCTTGGGGTTCACATATCATGTAGGTTCTACAGCTCCCTCTGGCTCATGAAGAATGGATTTTAGTGGGGATAAGTATGGAAAATTGTTAGTAGCATGGTTATTAGAATAGATTCCATAGAATTCGATGGATTTGGTACTAACCTGCATTAGTCCCAATGGGAATTCATTCTTTTTGTGTTTTGTTCTACATGTAGGACAAAAAATAGCCAACGATTTTTCAACTTCTTCCTTCTTCATTTTTTCTTGCATGCACTATATGTGTAGGGATAAGGAGTGAAGGATGTTTGTCTTCATGTCATCCAATATATTTCCTATGTCAAGCTTAGTAAGGGTGAGATTTCAAGGTTTGGATGATTCAAAGGGAAGGCTCTTTCCTTTAATATTTTTACCTGTAAATCTAGAATGATTCTTGAAAATATGCTTGATTTCATCATAGTCCATCTAATAAATGTCACCATTATATAAAATATTTAAAGTCCTGAGAAATTCTTCCCTTACCCCTCTGAGGAGTACAAGCTTAAGGGACTCCTCATCTAAGGTACAATTATGAGCTCTCTTATAAATTAACTAAAATCCTTCCTCATAGTCTTCTAGTGGCTCATTTTCCCCTTATACCATCTAAAATATCTCATCCCTAGTTTCCCTAGCATTAGAATAATCCCTATATTTTTCAATGAAGGTGTGTTTCATCTGATCCCATGTAGTGATGTTGTTTCCTTCCATGCTCATGAACCACCTCAGAGTAGAATATTTTAGAGTGGAGGGAAAGAGCTTAATTTTTTGGGTATCCATATTATAATCACAAGTCCTGTAGACCACCTCAAACTCAAATAAAAAGGTGTTTGGATATTTTGAAGTTAGACCATGAAAGTTAGGTAAGAAAGTAGGGTTAATGTTTTTCATTCTAGCCTCATTATCATTGAATTCCCTAATGGGAAAGTCATAGATTATAGGATTCTCCTCATATTCCATGGGGATTTTGGTTGTTGGATTTTCTTCTTCGGCTTCTGAATTAGTGGTTTTGTCCTCCAAATCTATAAGAGGGTTTCCAAAGAGACTAGTTCTTCTCATGGATTGGAAGGGAGGAGAATTTATGTCATGATTTTATTCCTTTCCTCTCCTATGACTTGAGCTTGGGTTGGTATGAATGGGTTTTTTTTGCATAAATTGACCAAATTCATCGCTATCTCTAGGAATTCATACTATAGAGGTGCATGTGGTTTTTTTAATGGTTTTGGTTTTATATATTTTTTTAATTTTTCAAATGTTATAAGAAAAATGATGCTCTTACTTCCTATATTTTTTTTTCTTTAAAACTGAAGTTCCTAGATTAACAATAGTAATAAACAAACAAGATGAGGGTTTGGAAATACTTACTTGAACTAATTCTCTCCTTTTACATATTGAATTCCTTCCCCAACATTGACACCAAAAGTGGCGGGATTCATATATCAACAAGAATACTGCATCTACAACCTTACTTAAAATGTCAACCTATGGAATGTACAAAATTATGAAGGTTAAGCACAATATATGCATCTACAAAAAGGGAAAATGTTTTTAGTAGTATAACAATTTATCTAGATAACAAAGCATGAATTCTACCTTAAGCACATAAAAGCATTCCACAGTAATTTTAAATGACTCCTGACTACATGTTGCAAGAGTGTAAGATCTAAATATTCTACTTGGAACTTGGTTCCTCGTCAGTACCTTCAGGGTAAAGTTTAGGGTGACCTGACACTCTTGGCTGTAACAAATTTCAGTGAAAGTCCTCCTTACTCTACCTCGAGGATACAAAATGTAGGAATTTAAGAAGCTATGATTTCCATACAATTGTTCAGAGATGTAGAGGACTAGCATTAACCGAGTTGAATAATGAAGTCATATATTAAAGAAATAACATTATCAAATTAAATTTCATTTACGAAAGAAAATCTACAATATTCATGTGCATAGATAGTGAGAAAATAACATTGATAGAAAATGTAGGAAATCTACAATTTGTAGAAAAACTACAACAAACCACACTTTTCTATGAAATGACTGAAATGACATGGAAAATAAATATATTCTAACAAATAGAAAGTCCTTGTACCTCCTTTGGGTGGGACCTTACCATATATCACTACAGGAACTAAAGAACTACTCAGATATAGACACAACAAGTCCTTTTCTCATTAATGTAGAAAACCAAAATTACATCAAAAGTGTCTTCGAACTCATATAGTACGAACTGAACACAATAAAATAATTGTTATATCCAAAATAGTGTAACCCTGAGGCTCACTTGTTCTAATGTTTAAATACAAAAAAATGTTCATCTAATCATCTCAATCAATTCCTAGTCTAAATGAAGATTTCAAATTTTCAATGTTCTCACAATGTCCACACCTACAACTAGGGTAGCAATGCACAGTATGATCCTTGTCATAAATAACACTTGGATAGTGCTGGAAATGTGAAGCCACATGCTTGATTCGATCTACCTCCAACAGTGGGCCGACAAGGATCTTGATTGTGTCCATCATGGATCTTGACTACGCCAACCAGGATCTTGATTGTGCCAACATGGGTCTTTATTGATTTGAACTTCCTCAAAATGCTCCAACATATATTTCTTCTAAGAGTCATGAATACAATCAATTGTTAGCATTCGTGTGTATTTCATCATCAACAAGGAAGTTTTAATCAAATTAGCAAATAATTGTAATCATCATACAATCCAACTTATAAAGCATGCAACATACATCAATCCAATGTCCATAATTTTCCCTTTTTGGCTTACTTGCACTCTCAAACTTAGAAAAACAAGGCATAGATGGGATTTCCTTACCCAAAATAGGGCCCATCAGACTCTAAAGGTTATCTATAATAGGGAGGGGAGTGTACAATCCTTGCCTCTTAATTGCAATTTTGGAGATAGCACATGAAGTGTCTTATTTGAAATATTTTCTTATGTCATGTTAGCACCTTTGAGCGAGAAAACAAAAATTAGGACCTTGGAGAAGGGTAAGGAAGGTAAAATTCACTTGAGTAAACTAGCACAGTATTCCAATTCATCAGATTGAGAGTTCCCCCATGATCACCAAGATGTAGAAACATAGGAGCCTCTCAAGAACTCTCTTGAGGCCACCACCGAAAATACCACACCAAGTATGGATAACATTGCATTACTGCAAGAAAACGATAAGCAAATTTTATGGTTGTAGAATCAATTAAAGGGACAAGAGAAATAAATTTTGAAATAGAAAGAAATGGCACATGCAATGGAAATAGTAAAGTTTGATAGCACTTCAATTTCTCATGCTCATAAAGAGCATGAAACCCATCCAATGGAGGAAAAATTTCACCTCTTAAAGATATAGTACATTGATGATAAGAAACATTTCAAAGAGGATAAAAACAAATTGAGCCAAGACCTACAGGAATGCAGAGTAGAATTGGAGGCTAAGGAAGGATATATAGATAAGTTGGAGAAGATTGCAATAAAATCCTTTAAAATAATGTAGGAATTGATAAGATGTAAACAACCCTCTAAACTTTATTCGATATTCTAGCATATATAGACCCCAAAAGACTTTATTGGATCCTGCCAAAGATTGGGTGAGATAGGAAAATATTAGTTAAGTGAATTCTATATACATAATTACATACTACCATATCCTTACAGGTGGTCCCCAAACCCCTATGTAGGGGATGTACAACTTAAATCCTTTTGCTCCTAGATTACCAATGAAAACATAAGGGTTACTGAGATGACCAAGTGTTAACACCTAAAAAGTGCTCACTAGCTCATTCCCTTACTCACATGACCCATTTGTCCACTTTTCCACCATCTGAGCCTCTGAAACCAACAAAAGGTCACCAAAAGACCTTAGTACACCCCTTTTTTCCATTAAAAAAAGATTATTTTTCCAAGAAAATCATAAAAAACCCTCAAAAAGGGTCCAAATTCCCAAAAATATTAAAAAGGGAATTAAAATATTATTTTTATTCAAAAAAGGAAAAAGGAGGGAAAAGTACCTAAACCATGTTGGTCAATACCATTTGGTTTCCACAAAACCACAAATGGTATTTCCCACCACCAAAACCTATAAAAAGGTGGTAGGGGCTCCTCATTTCACATCCATCCATTATCTCATCCTTATGCTGCTGAAATCTCCCCTGAGCATTTTAGCCATTGCAAACCACATTGGAGAAGAGACCATTGGAGATTGGAAGTTGCTCATCCTTGGAGCTATTCAACCTCACCATTAGAGGTATTGATTCCGCAAGCACTTGCTTGCCCCATCCTTTCAATACAAATTCTTTATTTTATATGTTCTTGTTCTTGATCTTAAATTATTTTTGTTATTTGCTTAATATCTTTGCTTAGATCCATGAATAGTCTTGTTTATTTAGTTTCTTGTTTTTATTTCTATTGAAACTGCTGCTACTAGTTAGCAGGTGCCCATAGCACTAAGCCTGGTTGCAAAACCGGGCCAACAGTTTTTGGCGACTCCGCTTTGGTTTGAACTATAGATCTCTAGTTTTGCCTTTAATCTTAGTTTTTTATGAGTTTTTAACCTTTAGATCCATAGATCTGCCATCTTAGACAGCAGATCCATTGCTGCTCTGAGATTTGGCCCCATAAACAGCCCGAAATTTTCAATTTTCGGGTTCATTTCTCGGTTTCCGTGCACGGCTTCCGCCTCGCGGTTTTTTGCCAGACAGTCGCGTTGTCCATCGCGACTTTTCTGCACTTTTCCGCGCGGTCCACCGCGGTTTTTTCCCAGACAGTCGCGCGGTCCATCGCGACTTTTCTGCGTTTTTCCGCGCTGCACACCGCAGCTTCGCGGCCAATTTCCGCGCTGCCCATCGCGCCTGTGCGGTTAAAACCCGCGCGGTCCATCGCGCCTGTGCGGTTAAAACCCGCGCGGTCCATCGCGACTGTGCGCCCAAAACCCGCGCGGTCCATCGCGACTGTGCATCCAAAACCCGCGCGGCCCATCGCGGCTGTACGTCCAAAACCCGCACGGCTGAATTTTTCATTCGGCCATCCCGATTTTGAAAATTTTTTTTACTGTACTTTCTGCCCATAGCACATTTTTTACAGTACTAAATCCTGCATATTTTACAGCTTTGAAAAAAAATTTTACTATTTAAAAGTGCATATCTAGAAATCTTTTTAAAAAATTTCAAGAAAGTGAAAGAAAGACTCATTTTGCATTTTTATCTAGATTCAAATTTTTTCTTGTTTACTTCTTTAAAATCTTGCCCTTAGCAATTTTTCTTGAAACAAAGAAATCCATTTATTTCTTTAAAAAAAAAAAAAAAAAAAAGTCTATTATTTGCTTTCATAAATCCAAAAAATCCATTATTTTTTGAGTTATTTTTCGAAAAGCATTTAAATTCCTTTTAGTGAAAAGTCATAAATATTGCTTTTTTATTTTCAAAAAATCCGTTATTTTTTTTGAAAGTTTCCTGTAAAGCATTTAATTCTTTTCAAGTTCAGTTTACAACACCTCACGTGCACTCACACGATCACTTAATTGAACTAAGCCTTAAAACGTACCTTAATTTGAACACACTTTTAACCCCACTTGGGGAACACTAAAAGAATTCTTGTAGCTAGGTAGTATTGGGGGGATAGGTGTTCCAATAACACCCCTCAGTTCTTACATCTGAGACATAGAAGTTGTCCAATTAGGGAGCTAAAATCTCTTAGTACTTTTTGGCGCGGTCACAACCGGTTTGTGGGAAGGCCTCTCCCTTAGGAGGGTTGAAGTCGCGAGGATGGTTCCGGAAGCCTGAGTGGGATACCGAAACCCATTCAGTAACCGAAGGGCTACCATTCGCAGTTCTCGGGATATCCCTGTATTGGGATATTGCTATCAAAGGACCAAACGGCAGATTTACCTTTTCTCGACGCGTCATGAACGGAGTATCCTAGTAGCCTGTCTTTAGGATTGATTACCCGGTGTCCCTCCCGGTAGGGGGATATCTAGCCGTTGTCTCAACATTCATATTGTCTGACTTGGATTTCATCACCTTGCAGAGGATATCGTCTGTTTGAGTCACAATACTTTTAGATTAGGTGTTTGCATGATTTCAACCTACCTGTGGTCTAGTTACACCTATTTTTTCTAGGAGCCGCTTGCGTGTTGGTATTCTGACCTGTTGTTGCATTCCTCCACTTATTGTAGCACAGCTGCTAGGATAAGTGCCCTTTTTGAGGATTGATTTTTTGGCCTGAGAGCCTTCTTTTTTCACTCCCCTTCTTGCACCCTTGGTTGCATAAGGGTTTTGAGTCTTTTATATATATATCACCACCTGATACTTAAACAAATTTTTTATATAAAACAACATATTCTCACCATTGAGAATTTTAGACGCTCTCGCCGTCTACAGGGCGAACTCCCAGAGTTTAGTCCACTTGGCTCTCCACGTCACGGACGCAGGGCCTTATCCCTTGATTCGACACATCGTCAATCAATTAAACAGTCATCCAATTCTGACATACCCCACTTCACCTTTGATTTGGAGGTAGAATCCGAAAACCCCACAGAGTTACCACCAACCACCATTATGTCTGGAACACCATTTGATCCACTATTTACAACTACCATAGGTCAGACATCTGCAGACCCTTCTGCTGTAGTACCATCCACGGCAACAACCACCCCCCTGGGTATGCCCAATATGGATAACACTCCACATTTAGGAATGCCTAACACAGGGCCACCACCTGTCATGGGTACACCCAACATGGGGGTCATACCCCCTTTGGTTTCCACAAACCCTATCCCAGGAATCCCTAGTACGATTCCCAACCCAAGTGCAACCCATGTTGCACTTGGGAATGCTATCCCAGGAATCCCTAGTGCAATTCCTAACCCAAGTGTAACCCAAGTTGCACTTGGAGGTGCTGGCCCATACCAGAATACACCTATCGGAGGGCATATACCCTCCATACCTAGCATACCTTTAGGCGCTACTGGACCCCTTCACCATACCACTATGGCCAGGCATGTCCCAGTTCCAGTCACCACATCTGCTAGTCTACCATATATGGCGAGTCTGAACCTGCCAGATTTAGCTAGGCTCACAAATGACCCCATTAGACATGATCCGGCGTGGCCTCAAATGCCCACCAAACTCCCCTCGGACATCCCTAAATTTGAGGGTAAGGCAGGAGAAGACCCACAAAACCATATCATGTCCTTCCATCTATGGTGTTCCTCCAACTCCATAGTGGACGACTCTGTCCGCCTCCGTTTATTACAGCGCACCTTCACTGGCTCTGCAGCCAAATGGTATATCGAGCAACCCCATGGGACGCATTCCACATTTACCTCCCTTGCCTCGACCTTCCTGCAGTTCTTTCAGCTACCTGTCCGCTATGATGCGGGTGTCGAAATCCTACTGTCTTGCAGACAGAACACGGCCACGCATATCACTGACCATATTCATGATTGGCGCCGGCGCCGAAGCCTATGCAAGATCAAATTAGACGACCGAATCTTTTTAGACTGGTTCCTTAAATCCCTCCTTCCTCTCATTGCGAAGGATGTAGCATATGAAAGACCCCAGTCTGAGGAAGAGGCCATCCTCAAGGCCCAACAGTTTGATCTCATCTACGCCCAGTCGGGTTACTTATACACGATCATACCGGACGCCCCACGAGGCGACTCTGCACGCGGTGACGCACTGGGGGCATCGCATGCCGCTGATGGCATTATTGGCCAAATTACACCGCAAGCAAAACCTTTCAGTATGGTGAGCACCATGCCCGCTCCAGACCTTTCTAGGGCCACATCGAGTTCCGGAGCGACAACTTCTTATGCTCCAACAAACCAGACCCATCACGTTCATGGACCCTCTTGTCCACAACATTGTTATGGCCAAGCGCCATCAGCATATGTACCTCCTACATACTATGCTCAACCTACGGTATAGACCCCCATGCAGTTCCCACAACAGCCCATGCATTACCCACAATCGGTTGCACCAGCTAACCTCACACCTCCACCAGCTCAGGGGTACCAACAACCCCAACAGGCAACTGGACCACCTCCAGCTCCACCTGCATACTATCCACCGCAACCTGCTCCCGCACCTGCGGCTCCTCAGAATCCCCCCAATGCTCAAGGGCATGTGTACGCACAACAACAGCAGCCCCAATACCAAAATAACCAACGCAACCAGGGTGGGAAACCAAACCGCGGAAGAGGACGCAACCGTGGAAACAATCAAAACCGTAACCAAGCTCCACAACCTACCCATCCTCCGCAAAACAATAACACGGTGCCTGCTCATCATAATCCTGATCGACCACCTAAGCAACCCAAAAATGCTAATTTATGAACAAACCATCCTTGTTCCATTTGCGGTGTCTATGGCCACTATACCCACACTTGCCCACATCTGGAGCGAGCTCGACAACTATGGACAAATGACGCCCATCGTCAAGGGCAGGCGGCTCCTCAGCCGCCACCCAACCCTCCACCACCTCCACAACAACCTTTGGTACTACAAAACCCTTTTCCAACACAAGGAGTGGTGAACACTCAGCCGTTAGCCCCCCCACAGGGCAACGTGCAACCACAACAAATCACTTACGCCGCTCCTGATCAACCCATGTTTGATACAGGAACTCACCACTTATTGATGATGTCCACTGCCGACGTCAATATCCAAACCCGACGAAACCAGTATGGTCCTACCTCCGAGGCTACCCCCGCCGATAAGGATGCTAACGCTAATCCCAACGATCAGACGTTACGGATACCACCTATTCCACTTGATGGTGCCTCTAAAGCACCTCGTTTCCCTCTCCGTCGTATAAACAACAACCCCAATGCACGGGCTGCGTCAAATTACAACATCATAGATGACCTAGCTCAATCTCCCGCAACCATGTCTGCGTTAGAAGTCTTAAAAAACTGTCCTACGCAGCGCAAGACTTTACTTTCCGCCATTGGGGCGATCGACCCAAATGATTCGAAATTGATGACCTTTGATTTGGACCAGTCTGAACCACGTCTTCCTTCCACCATAGCAGTCCAAGTTTCTGTTTCTATTCGGAATCTTGTCATCCATCGATGTATCATCGACGAGGGTGCTTCCACATGCGTCATGTCCACGTTTGTTTGGCAGAAGTTGGGATCCCCTGCTCTCCAGCAATCTACCACTGCATTGCGGGCCTATGACGGCCGCTCAGCTCAACCTCAAGGTCTACTACCCAAGGTCCCCGTCCAATTGGGTGGAAAAACTGTGCTCATCGACATTGAGGTCATTAATGCCCAACTCGATTATAACCTTTTACTCGGCCGCAGTTACATGTACGCTATGAAAGCAGTTGCCTCATCCATTTTTCGTACCATGATGTTCCCCCATGAGGGACGCGTGGTCAAAATCGACCAACTCACCTACTATGATCCCAATGCCCCTGCAGCCCCCGAAAACGTTCTTCCCATGATTGAACAACCCGCTTCTAGTGCAGTTACCTCCTTTGTGTCTTCTGTGGGACCCGGACTCTACTCAGATACACCAATGACCTCTACATTCCAGGCCATTCCACCACCGTCACCAGAGACCCAAGTCACCAACCTCTGTACTCTTTCACAGAATACGCAAACATCCGGTGGTCAACCACCATTCATCCCTAGTCACATTGGTGTTACACCTATCCACACCATCCCCTTCCTATTTCCTCCTTCGGGTGTAGTAAGCGCCCCAGTTATGGCTACCCTTAGTCTACCCGGGCTAACATTGGGATTACCTGTGTGGTATATTCCACCTCCCGTTCGACCGCCGACACCAAACGTCATCCTCCAACCGGTACAACCTATTGTTACCACAAATCAACCTCCTCCTGGTGTCGCAATCCCTTCGTCGTCAACGACACCTCCTCCTAGCCTCAATATCCCTTCATCGTCAACAAATCCTCCCCCTCCTATCAAGCCCGCTGGGGGCAGAGGTCCACAACCATACACTGCTATACCACCCCCTAAGGCAGTTAAACCCCCACCAGTGTTTCGAGCTCCCCCCAAGTGCTCATTATGCGATGAGATAGGCCACCCAACTCATCAATGCCCACACTTACCAGCACTCCAAGAGCATATGAATATGTTGGACGATGACATCGGCATCCCAGTAGTCAGATTAGAGCCACCTCTACAGCCTCGCAACAAATCACTGCGCACCAACCATCCTTGTGCTATATGCAGTGTTTACGGCCATTACTCTCACCATTGTCCTGATCTACCTGACTATAGAGCAGCGTTGTACGAGTTAAACAACGTCGACTTAGAGATATCTCCTCCCCTCATCGAGGAGATCCACCCCCCACCATCATCCGCGTCGGAAGAAGTCAATACGATATATATGATTTCAACAACTTTCAAACCAGAACCCCTAGATTTATGGTCTGACTACTTCAAAACTGATGAGCAAATTTTGGAGACACTCACTGCACCCGACTACCCGTGGGATGATATGCATCATCGCTCGTACTTCCTCCCAGAAGCATCTACATCCACTGCATCCAACCAGCTATCGGTCGAATCGAAAGATTTCATACCCACTAAGGTCGATTGGTTAAAGGACCCCATCCCAGCACCGGATGCCTTCGAAGAAGGGAACATGTCAAACATTTCCCCCACTATACAGATAGACATTTCCACAACACCAGGGAAACCTGAGCTCATCTCGCTGGGCGCATCTTGCACTCAAGCAGAAACTCAGGCGTACAAAAAGCTCTTTCAAGAGTTCCGTGATGTCTTTTCCTGGTCCTATACCGAGATGCCTGGTCTCGACCCCGCCATTATTGAACACCACATTGATACATGGCCTGAGGTACCCCCTGTTCGTCAGAAACAGCGACCCATTCACCCTTCCAAGCTATCCGCTGTTAAAGCTGAGGTCGAGAAACTCCGCAAAGCAGGATTCATTTATCCTATTCCGTACACCACCTAGGTGTCGAACCCCATCCCTGTCAACAAAAAGCAAGGCACCCTTAGAGTATGCACTGACTTCCGCGATTTAAACCACGCTTGTCCAAAAGACAATTTCCCCACGCCATTCATTGACCAACTCATTGATGAGTGTGCGGGCCATGAGGTCCTATCCTTCATGGACGGGTTTTCCGGATATAACCAGATCCACATCCGCAAGGAGGATCAGTACAAGACTGCATTCACCACCCCATGGGGCATCTTTGCCTATCGCGTCATGCCATTTGGCCTTAAAAATGCTGGTGCCACTTTCCAGCGAGCCATGACCTATTGCTTTCATGACTTGGTCCATATCCTGCGAGTCTATCTTGACGACCTCACAGCTCGTTCACGAAAACGATCAGACCACCTTAACGACCTCCGGCAGGTTTTCCTGCATTGTCGCAAATATAAAATCCGCTTGAACCCACACAAGTGTGTCTTTTGCGTCCCGGCGGGCCGATTGTTAGGTTTCATTGTTTCCCAAGATGGAATCACTGTCGATCCCCTGAAAGTCAAAGCCATCTTAGAACTTCCCCCTCCTCGCACGCTTCGGCATCTTCAGAGCTTGCAAGGGCGGTCCAATTTTCTTAGGCGCTTTGTTCCTGATTACGCCACCAAAGTCCATGGATTCTTACGCTTACTTCGTACCCACATACCCTTTGTTTGGGATGAGCAAGCAGACACGGCATTCGAAGCCCTCAAGAAATCTCTCACACAAGCCCCCTTGATATCCCCACCGGATTTCTCTCAAGACTTCACCCTTTATGTCTCGGCATCTGAACATGCTGTATTCGGAGTTTTGGTCCAGGAAGATGCCTCCCACAAAGAGCATGTGATTTATTACGTCAGCCAGACCTTGTCTGGTCCACCTCTGCGTTACCCATACGAGGAAAGATTAGCCCTAGTTGTAGTCTTTTCCGTACAAAAATTGCGACACTACATCCTACTCAGTCATACGATGGTCGTGGCCGACTCCAACCCCATGGTCTATCTCCTCACCCGGCGACTCCTACAAGGTCGTGTTGCTAAATGGGTCATTATCCTCCAAGAATACGACCTCACTTTCAGAAATCCCAAAAGCACCAAAGCCCTCGCGCTCGCTCACCTCATTACAGACCTCCCATCCTCTTCAACATCACCCGTTATCCAAACGGACCTGATTGATGAGCAGATCTTCATCATTTCGTCTGACGACCCTTGGTACGGAGAAATTTTGACTTACCTTCGTACGCAAAAATTTCGACCACACATTGATCGTGATGGACGCCGTCGCATATGACACCACGCCCCCCGATACCTCCTGATTGGGGATGTCCTTTACCGACGCGGCGTTGATACTATCTTACGCCGCTGCCTATCCCATAGTGAGGCAGAACAAGTCCTCAATGATTGTCATAGCGGTGCCTGCGGAGGCCATTTCTCCGGCATGGCCACTGCCCAGAAAATCATCCGGGCCGGTTATTTTTGGCCATCATTGTTTACTGATTGCATCACCGCAGTCAAGCATTGCCAGAACTGCCAACTATTTTCCCCCAAAGCAAGAACCCCCCCCGCCCCCCTTCATCCAGTCGTCACTGTTGGACCATTCTGCAAATGGGCCATCGACTTCCTCGACTGCAACCCCCCGTCAGCCGGCGGTCACAAACACATCATTGTGGCTGTAGATTATTTCACCAAGTGGGCAGAAGCCATGCCAACCTACAATTGCAAAGCCGACACTGCAGCACGGTTTTTCTTCAACCATGTTATCACTCGTTTCGGAGTGCCTAAGCAACTAGTCTCTGACCACAGCTCTCACTTCGAAGATGCCGTCTGGAAGGAATTATCAACCATGTTGAAATTTGAACACCATTTCTCTTCCGCTTACTATCCCCAAGGAAACGGCCAAGTAGAAGCGATTAATAAAATTTTGAAGACCATTCTTCAACGTACTGTAGACAAGCACAAATCCAATTGGCATCACATGCTTTTCCCGGCACTATGGGCCTACCGCACCTCAACCAAAACCGCCACCGGTTTTACCCCTTTTCATTTAGTTCACAGTGTCGAATCCGTCCTCCCTATTTAGTGTCAGATCCCAGCGTTGCATATCACCGTTGAACTCCTACCGGACACTTCCCCGATCGAGCAACGTTTACTACTCCTAGAGAAGGCCGATGAAGATCGGCGCACCGCCATTCAAAACATGGAAGCTGCTAAACAACGATCGAAACTAAGTTACGACAAACGCGTCCACCCAAGAACCTTTTCGGAGGGAGACCTTGTCCTCGCTTACGATCAAGCTCATGATAAAACCGGGAAGGGAAAGTTCGTGTCCATGTGGCAAGGCCCCTACATTATACACACCTGCCTTGGGCAGGGGGCATACATTCTGACCGATTCAGAAGGCAACATCATACGCAACCCACGCAACGGGTTGTACCTTAAACGATTTTACCCATAGAAAATCTGATGGACACCATCGTCCATTTTTAGTATAGGCATAAACTTTTTGTTAACAAAAAATTTCAAAAAACCTAAATATTTGTTTTTCTCTGCATGACCACAGATGGAACCTCTTCCACTCTGCCATGTCGGTTTCGCTGATGGTGCAAGCCGTTGGTCTCCCAATCTCGCCTCCGCAGCTTGGGTAATATACTCCCCTTCACATGAGTTAATTCACATTGACGGAGTATGTTTAGGTGCCACTACCAATAATCAAGCTGAATACGATGCCGTGACCGGTCTCCTGGCCGCTGCTCTCCAGATGAGCATACGTCACCTCAACGTTTTCTTGGACTCACAACTCCTAGTTTCCCAGCTCAACAATGATTACCAGGTATGCGATCCCTGTCTCTTCAGAAAGTTCCTGTGCACTAAACAAATGGTTAGACAATTTGAATCCATTACATTCACACATGTCCCAAGACACCTCAATAGTGTGGCAGATAATATGGCAAACAGTGTCCTCGACTGGCACACCAATCACATCATGTCATATCCATAAACAAAAAATGCATCCATGTGCAAAACATGTGCCTCCACGGGCATATACACAAACCAAATAATGCATCCACGTGCATAACAGGTGCCTCCACGGGCATACATAAATCAACAAATATACTGCATCCACGTGCATAACATGTGCCTCCACGGGCATATACAAAAGACAAATGTGCATCCACGTGCATACACAACAATATATCTCAAATATATATCCACATATATATATAAAATCAAATAGTCAAATGTCATAAGCGCCCTCAGCACCCGATATACAAAAAATACATCTGTCGTACAAAAATGCTTCCCCATATGCTCATTAGGATTTGGGGGCATATACAATATATCTACTCATCAGGATCCCTAGGATCCTCCGGCTCCTCCTCCGACTCCTCCTCCGCCGGCCTTGCCGGGTCATGACGACCCCGAACTCGCCGCTCTGCCGGCCCCGCTGGATCGTCCCTCAGACGTATCCTCCCCTGAGCCGGCCCTGCCGGAGCATCTCGTCCACCACCCCCATGCCTCGCCACGAACACCGCTGCCCTCAACAGAAGCGACTGCCACTCAGGCGGCGCACCAAGACATCCCTGCAAAATGTCCCGATCAAGGTCCCTCCAGCCATCCTCGGGGAGCCCAGCTACGATCCGGGCTAAGGTCTGTCGAACACCATCTATGGCGTCATCCTGAGGGCCAACCCCTCGCCCACGGGCTGCATATCCTCCACCACGCGGAGGAGGTACAGGTACAGGGGGACGAGCGACCACCATCGCCCGCCCCTGCCGAGCCACATAGTCAGGTGGTGGCACTGGACCCACATCTGCACAAAGCAAGTAAACCATTAGATACTATATAACAAAATCATCATGATAAATCAAACTACACATGACATAATATCGAATAAAACACAAAAACATACCGTCTAAGCTCCAGGCCTGTCCTGGGGCACGAGGCATCTCTGGGTCACCCCGGTAGTCCATGCCGGCGTAGGGATAGTCCTCGATCACCAGAGGCATCTGCTCCCACTGCTGATAGAAATCCTCTGTGAAGTAGCCGCGGATACCACCGCCAGCACGGGGCATCATCTGCCCCCACCTCATCATACGAGGCTCGCTCGGAAGCCCAGCACGAACGGGTACCCGTGGCCGCAAGGTCGGCACCCGCTCAAAGAAAAAACAGCATAAAAACGAGGCATAACAAAACTCGCCTCCCTCTCTAATGGCCTTGTCCAGATCTCTCCGGACACTGGCTAGGAACATCTGCGCCCAGGCATAGTAAGTACCCTGTAGAACGGAATCCACCATCATAGTCTGCCCCCCAGACATACGATGCGGTGCAACAGCACCCAATATCCTCAAAACGCAAGCACCAACAGCTCGCATATCCCACTCGCGTAGGAATTTCAGGCTAATAGAGATGTTGACCAAAACAGCATCATCCACGCAAAAAGTCTGTAAGAGGTCCTCCATATCTACACCCGGAGGCAACCTCGGCGAGATATCACCCACCTCACCCAAGCGAGGCAACCCAGTCAAAAAATATACATCAGTGAGAGTGATCTCTAATCTCTCACCACCAATAATGAAGGCACCCTCTGCCGGCACCCACCACTGCACGAGCTTGTTCAGGAGTCGCCTCACTGAACGTATAGGAGGAATCTGAGCGAACTTCAAGAGTCCGCTCATGGCCAGGGTCTGTCTCACCCCTCCATCAGTCTCAATCCTCAGCATGAGATCACCGTCGATCTCCCTCTCCCGCCACACGGACAGAGGTCTCCGCAACATCCTGCCAGGAAAACAGAGAAAATTTTTTAGCCCCAGCACAAAAATTTTTTACAAAAATCTCATCGCGGCTTTTACACAAAAAGCCGCGATGCCCATCGGGGCTTTCCTGCAAAAAGCCGCGATGGCCATCGCGGGATCCATGAATAAACCCACGATGAACATCGCGGGTTTTGGCCGGACAGTCGCGATGAACATCGCGACTGTCCCCCATGAACTCGCGATGAACATCGCGGGTCCCTACTTCACAGTCGCGATGAACATCGCGACTGTGAGCCTAGAACCCGTGCGGTTCATCGCGGGTTCAGCCCCGAAACCCACGCGGTTCCACGTTGGAAAGTCAACGTGGAGTTTCGCGGCCTTCGGGGGCCCGCCGCCAAACAAAAAAGACATAATTGACGAGGTTAAGGCGAATAGAGTTACCTGCAACTTGCTAAATCGAAAACCAACGGTGAAATCTCCCGGAAATCAAGAAATAGCTCTGACAGCTCTATCAAACTCACACGTAACAATGAAATGTCATTTTGGGCCCCACGCCCTATTTATAGAAATTCCACAAATTTCAAACAACCATTGCGGTATCATACGAAGTCCATTTCTCAAACCGTTGGTACCGTTGGGATCAGCACAGCGAGAACTTCATAAAGGTTCCTTCCTTTTCCCGTTTTCACGGGGTCCATTTTTTGACCATTTTTTAGCCTTACTCATCGCCTCGGTTTGCGTGCCACATCGGCCGTTCTCCGTTTTCGACGTGCCTTATATCGCCGGATTCAGTTTTCTGCGCTCGTGATGACGCTCGAGATCATTTCTCACTCTCACCTTTAGATTTTTCGGGCATTTTTTCCATGCCCCCTCGTCGCCTCGGTTTGCATGCCACATCGGCCGTTCTCCGTTTTCGATGTGTCTTATATCGCCGGATTCAGTTTTCCGCGCTCATGATGATGCTCGAGATCATTTCTCGCTCTCACCTTTAGATTTTTTGGGCACTTTTTCCACGCCCCCTCGTCACCTCGGTTTGCGTGCCACATCGGCCGTTCTCCGTTTTCGATGTGTCTTATATCGTCGGATTCAGTTTTCCGCGCTCGTGATGATGCTTGAGATCATTTCTCACTCTCACCTTTAGATTGTTTGGGCATTTTTTCCACGCCCCCTTGTCACCTCGGTTTGCGTGCCACATCGGCCGTTCTCCGTCTCTGACAATCCTTATGTCACCGGATCCAGAGTTCCGCACAGATGACGATGCTTGAGACCTTTCCTCGCCCTCATCAATCCATTTTTGTTCGGTATAATTTTATCCCTTTTTCGGGCCGAGCAACCCCTTTTACGAAAAAGGCACTTAGGGAGTTTCTGTTAAGCTCTTTTCTGACTCCTAAAAACAATGAAAAGATCGCCGAGCAATCTTGCTTCCTTTCATGCTCGCTAAACGTATCTGAAAGGGCGTCTACCTGGTATAAGTTTACCCCTTTTCCGGACCTCGTAGACTAATTACGAAAAAGGTATACTCTAGTCACACCGGCTAGAAGAGTTCTTCATCCGCAACATTTTATCCTTTTTCGGGCCTTGGAGACTAAACTTACGAAAAAGAAACACCAACAGAGTCCACTTACCGTTTTCAGACTCTCTAAACATGAAAGCAACCATGAGCATGCGCCGTCCTGGGCTCACAAAATCCACAGGACCGTACCATTTCAGAGCACACTTTTATCCCTTCTTGGAGCTCATTAAAACTACGAAGAAGGAAGAATGGTGCCTCTTAGCGCTACAACACATCATGTCTACTCACATAGCAGCTTCCCCATTTTGGTCGCCTTTGTTCAGAGTATTCTGCAGTATGTCACCCTGAAACTCCCTCGATAGCTATCATTAGCTTCACCCCCCCAGAGTCAGTACATACCCTTTAGTACCTAAAAAGATGACCCCCACACCTGCAAGTCAGTTCCCTACGCTTCCAGGTCAACCATGTCATCTTGCTCTGAACAAAGGAAGTTTGAGTCTACCCATTTCTTGACCCAGTTATTTCCCATCCCCACAAGTATGTCAGTCCTACCAGCAATACTACATCACTTCAGTTCGACACCTCGTGCTCCTATCAAGGAAACATCATTGCCTTGTTAGTTGCTGGTCTCCCTCTGTCGACGACAACCACATTGATTCCAGAGGATAGACCTAGAGGTCCCTGTGTCTTGGACTCATTACCATTTATGATGAGTGCCTACGAATCATTTTGAGAGGAAACCTCAGTACCTCTCCGAATGGTTGTTTCTCACATGCTCGACTTCAACACCTTGATCGCATCGTTGAGACTCGCACAGGGTATTGGTACGTTCAGTTATTAGTCAAAGACCCCGGATACCACCTGACTCCTCCACATTTCAGAGTCTACCTATGGATACAACCAGTTACATTTTTTCTATAGATATCCGGGTTGCGTATGGCGACAGTATTCAGATGTACCCCGATTTATACTCCCTCGAGTATACAGATACAAATACTCCCCAGAGATGGCTCACAGTCATCGAGTCCATACAGATGTTGGACACCTTCAGTTTCAGCAGTTCAACAGTTATTCCAGTGTATCAGTTATTGAAATCAGCCATGATCATGAGTATATCCCACAATAATGTCCCCTCTGGACCATTATGTATACCAGTATATTTCTTTACGTATTAGATCCCCCTTATCGGGACTAATTGTTTTGTATATGTCTTGATACGAGCATGGGAATGCTCGCCTCGTCCTATATCAAAGATTATACCTCATTCATATTGAGGCCATGTAATATTTTTTGTTTTTGCAGCTTCCAAGGGCCGCGGCTCCAGTCTCCAACCGGTCTCTTCTCTCCCCTAAACCCCAGAAAAAAGGACAAAAGAACTATGATGTCTATCGGCCATACGATGAGCTCCTGCCCTCACACATCAGGGGGCAATCTGTTAACACCTAAAAAGTGCTCACTAGCTCATTCCCTTACTCACATGACCCATTTGTCGACTTTTCCACCATCTGAGCCTCTGAAACCAACAAAAGGTCACCAAAAGACCTTAGTACACCCCTTTTTTCCATTAAAAAAAGATTATTTTTCCAAGAAAATCATAAAAAACCCTCAAAAAGGGTCCAAATTCCCAAAAATATTAAAAAGGGAATTAAAATATTATTTTTATTCAAAAAAGGAAAAAGGAGGGAAAAGTACCTAAACCATGTTGGTCAATACCATTTGGTTTCCACAAAACCACAAATGGTATTTCCCACCACCAAAACCTATAAAAAGGTGGTAGGGGCTCCTCATTTCACATCCATCCATTATCTCATCCTTATGCTGCTGAAATCTCCCCTGAGCATTTTAGCCATTGCAAACCACATTGGAGAAGAGACCATTGGAGATTGGAAGTTGCTCATCCTTGGAGCTATTCAACCTCACCATTAGAGGTATTGATTCCGCAAGCACTTGCTTGCCCCATCCTTTCAATACAAATTCTTTATTTTATATGTTCTTGTTCTTGATCTTAAATTATTTTTGTTATTTGCTTAATATCTTTGCTTAGATCCATGAATAGTCTTGTTTATTTAGTTTCTTGTTTTTATTTCTATTGAAACTGCTGCTACTAGTTAGCAGGTTCCCATAGCACTAAGCCTGGTTGCAAAACCGGGCCAACACCAAGTACCATGAAATTATGAAAAAATAATAGTTATGGGTAAGGGTCGAGGTTGCTAATCCTAAATTTGTTATTACATCACACTAGTTGTTGAGGAAATACCTTGAGCTTACCCCTGTACTGAAAAGAAAAAAAAGTGCAGCAATAACACATTTCAAAGAAGAAGTTTTTGGATAAGGGAAATATAGAGTAACCAAGCAAATTGTAGCTAGATGGAAGGACATCCCCTTGAGACTATGGCCTGTATAAGTTCACTCTCCATCTAATCTCAAGAAAGAAATGTTCATATCAACGTTATACATCTCCAGTATGGATAAAATGGGAATATAATGGATTAGACTGAAATTCAACCCCCCTCTCCTCCTACCTGACACTGATCAGGAGTGGACTAAGGATTCAAAAAGGGATAATTTAGAACAAATAGATCAAGACAAAGGATATCATAAAGGTGCAAAAAAAAATGGCTTAGGACCTTAGGGAATAACATGGGGAGACATGTAAAGGGAAATCAAATATCCTTCCTTGAATGCACAAGGATGTGCAATTGCTCAAGTTGGGTGAATATCTGTAATGTCCCCACCTGCTGACCACTGCGAGGCAAGGAAAATACTACCAATCGATGGGGCTTTTAATGAAAATTCAGCCCACTCATTTCATTAAAAGAAATAAAATATGAATGTGCAGATGTAAACAATCAATCATGCACAGCGGAAACAACATCCACACAATCATTCGAATACATTCAACATGTCAATTTCAGTCATTAATAAAAACATTTCAGAAATAAATACATAGACAGAGACACTTATCTTCATTTCAATTGTCCCAAGCAACTAGCTATGTCGCTGCAACGTTCCACCCAACCATAGGCTCTTCGACAGCTTATACTGAGTCCGTCCGAAGGCCACCCCCGAGCTGGGCATGAGTCTCACAAGGACAAAGGGACATTCACGCTCACACACAGTCCATTAACCATTTTGTTTTAGCCAAGCCAGTCTAACTGGGTTTATCAGGCTACACTTGCACAATGGATGCTTATTCCCAAGCCCAAGCCAGCACAAGGGATTACCCATCACCCATACCCATCATACTCTTCTCTCACATGGCATGCACAAACAGGGGCGGGGATAACAGTAGGATTTACAAACGAGATGGCCATGGCTTCTCCCAAAAACGTTCCCAACCAAAAACGGATTATAGGATGGGGCAAACAACCACATGGATGAAAACAATTTCTTCCCCAATATCTCAGCCTTCAACAGCCCAAAACGGCCTCTATTGTAATGTCATTCATTTTCCCCTCTTCCCCACTGGTATCCAACACAGAAAAACGCCCTTCTCTGCTGGGGAAAAGAAGAAAACGTTCTTCCCCATGCCTGGAAAACGCCTAGGTAGTTCTAAACTCGTGAGGGAGGAAGAATGGTTATGGATAATGGCTGGGGAGAAATTGTGTGGCTCCCTCTTGCCCAAGGAGACCCACATGATTTTCCATGAAGGGTGGCTTGCCCATACCCGATTTTGGACAGCCATACCTCCCCATTCCCAAGGCATTAACTTCTCCAACCAATTCTTGGGAGAAATCAATGGTTGGGTACAAAAGTCAACATGGGTAGTTGAGGGTTTGATGGGTTCTCTCATTGACACTTGGCTTGACTCTAGTGGCTCAAGGGTTTGAATGTTTTTCCCTCCCAATTCCTTGTGAAATCATGCCCCCATCTCTTTGTTGCATTGCATAGCTAGTTGTGGGTATTTTTATTAAAATGCATATTACATGATATTTGAATTTCCACTGTCCATTGCTAGCACGCAAACCATATGCATCACGAAATCGATGGCGGGGCCTTGGCCTTGAGCTCCTCACCATGATTTCATAACAATATTACATCATTTATAATGTTAATGCCATGGGGTCAAACTGGGGACATTACAATATCATGGGCCCCTATTTTAGGTAAGGAAATCCCATCTATGACCTTTTTTTCTAAATTTTGAGAGTGCAAGTAAGCTGAAAAGGGAACATTATGGATAGTGGATTGATGTAGGTTGCATGATTTATAAGTTGGATTGTATGATGATTACACTTATTTTCTTATTTGATTAAAACTTCCTTGTTGATGACTAAATACACACAAATGCTAACAATTGACTCCAATGATGACTTTTATAATAGATATCTATTGGTACATTTTGTGGAATTTCAAATCAATCAAGGTCTGTGTTGGTGCAATCAAGATCATTGTTGGTGCAATCAAGATCATTGTTGGTGCAACCAAGATCCCTATGGTGCAGCCAAGATCTCTGATGGATGTAATCAAGACCCTTGTCGACACACTATTGGAGGTAGATCGAATCAAGCATGTGGATTCACATTTCCTGAACTATCCAAGTGTTCTCTTAGCATGATACCATTTTTTATGACAAGGCTCAGAAGACTACCCATTGCTACCCCAACTGTAAGCGTAGACATTGTGAGACCATTGAAAGCTTCATTTAGAGTAGGAACTAATCGAGATGATTAGATGAAACATTTTTGTATTTAAACATTAGAACAAGCAAGCCTAGAGGCTGCACTATTTTGGATATAATGATTGTGTTATTGTGTTCAGTTCGTACTATCTAAGATCGAAGACACTTCTATTGTAATTCTAGTTTTCTGCATTAATGAGAAAAGTACTTGTTATAGCCTATATCTGAGTGATTCTTTAGTTGCTACAATGATAATGGGTAAGGTAACACCCAAGGGAGGTGTAGGGACTTGGTGTTTGTTAGGATATATTTAATTTCCATATCATTTCAGTCATTTTGTAGAAAAGTGTGGTTTGTTGTAGTTTTTGTGCAAATTGTAGATGTCCTAAATTTTTTATCAATGATATTTTCTCACTATTTTTGCATAGGAATGTCGTAGATTTGATTTCGTAGATGTAATTTAATTTTATCATGTTCTTTTATATGTATGACTTCATTATTAAACTTGGTTAATTATATATCTCTGCATCTCTAAATACGTGTATGGAACTCATAGCTTCTTAATTTCTTGCATTTTGTATCCCTGAGGTGACTCAATAAGGAGGATTTTCATTGAAATTTGTTACAAACAAGAGTGTTAGGTCAGCCTAAGCTTGCCCCAAAAGGGACTGATGAGGAACCAAGTGCCAAGTAGAATATTTGGATCTTACACTCTTGCAACATGTAGTTAGCATTCATTTAAAATTGATGTGAAATGCTTTTATGTGGAATTCATGCTTTGTTAGCTAACTCAATTGTTATACTACTAGACACATTTTTCTCTTTTTGTAGATGCATATGTTGTGTTGAACCTTCATAAGTTTGTACGTTCCCTGGGTTGACATTTTGAGTAAGGTTGTAGATACAGTATTCTTGCTGATATCTGGAGCCCACCAGAGTCAATCTCCACATAATATTTTTCATGCCTAGCTTTAAATAAGCATGGTCATGATTGTGATTTTGTAGTGGTTGATTAATTTTCTAATATGGTAATTATAACACCCTATAAGAAGAGTTTCATATAGAAAGGAACATCTAGTAATATATTATTGAAGCATCATTAGTTCATTTTCAGTTTCCAAAGAAAATTAATTATGATAGACAAAATATTTTTCCATGTATCTTCTACTTTAGCCTTATTTTTAAGATGGACACAAACCTAACCATATTGATCTCCTCCTATCCCAACACCAATGGGAAAACGAAGGTACTCAATAGGATGGTAGTACATATCCTTAGGTTGTACAATTCCAAATATCCACATGCATTGGATGAAATATTTTATTATATATTATATAAATACAATAGAACCCTTCATTGTTATATCATCCACAATCCTTCTCAGGTGTGTTTTTGGGTTATAACCATTGACACCAATTAATGTATCTTTGTCGATTACATTACCATAGGAAGAGTGCTCCCATGCTCAAAAGGAGTTAGAAAAATATGCCAACTTTTTCAACAAAGCAAGAGCATCTAGTAGAAGATGCATGATATTAAAAAAAAGAAAAAAAATCACAAAGTATAAGTAGCACCACAATCAACAATAGGCTCCACATCAATACAAGGTTAGTGATAAAGTGTGGTTGCACTTGCAAAAAGATAAAATATTTCTTAGCATGAAATTAAAAAAAAATTGATAAGGTCCTTACGCCATTACCAAAGCAGTGTACAATATTTCCTTTGAACTTAACCTACCACCTTGTCTTGGTTTACATTTTCTTTATGCGAATATTCTTCAACCATACTTTTGAGCTTTGTTGGACACATTGTAGGTGATAAAGAAATTGGCCACTACATGGATAACCATTAATGTATTTAAAAAACTACAATGAACATAATCATGGATGCTAAGGTGAGGAGCACCCTCTGAAAAAATATATACCTGGAACAAGTTGTCAAAGTAGCGAAACTTCTTCACCAACAAAATTTGTTCACTACAAACCAAATCCATCAAAAAAAAATCCATATAATATTTGAATTTGATGTAGTTGGGACTATTTCTTCCAAAAGGAGGATGTTTGATCTTGGTAGTTGTTTGAACATGCCACCATCTCATAAATGGTCCTAAAACTTATCGATTTTGAAGGTTTAGTACTTCTAACATGGTTTTAGCCCCCTGCCATGCATTTTTGGCTATTTGGATGGGCAATAGTCCATGAGGTCCCCATTTTCCAATATTTTAGAGATCATAAAAATATTTCGAAAAATATACTAAAATGCCTAAAACAAAGTTCACATATGGAAGGTTATTGCCCCAAGAAGTTGGCTTCCAAATAGGATCATGTGGGCCCATCTTCATTTCACCACATCAACTACTAGGGTTTGTGCTTTTAAATGTTAGCGATTTGGCATTATGATGAAATGTAGTTTCATCATCTCATTATGGTCTTTTTGTAAACTAGCATAGATACATCTTAAACCCAGATCTATCAAGCACCGAGAGGGATCCAATTTCTTAAGGTGTAATTTTTTTTTAAATAAATTTTTTTACACATCCAAAAAAATTGCAATTCCCAAAATTGGATCCCTCTTGGTGCTTGAGAGATCCAGGTTTAAGATGGATATATGTTGGTTTTAATTTTTTTTTTTTATGAGCTGACATGGATTTTTTAATTACTTTTCATTTGGTTTTAATTTTTTTATTTTATGATTCGACATGAATTTTTTTAATTACTTTTTTATTTTGGTAGCATAATGCTATGTTAGGTGACAACATCTCCTCCATACTGGGTTGTAGAGAACCTCACTCCTCTTAGTGCAATCAGTACAACAAGACACATCTTTCTTAGAGATAACTAGTACCATTCTAACCATTGTATCTATATAGTGTTTTTCATCATTCTGGGAGAAATAGTATTTGTTTTCATTGTATCTATGTTCTTTATATATTGATGTGTTCACAACGTCATCATAAGTGCTTATGCCCAAATTTGATAGTTGGATAAGGTTATTGTTTTGGAAGCTAAGAATTTTAACCTATTGATCTACTCAACATTAGGTAATTTGAGGTCTATTCTTACTAACTAAAAATGGACATTGAGCATCACACACCACATGATTAGTGTATATAGAAACTATGTAAGAGTGAGCCTAAATTAGAAGAACACATAAGTTTTTGTTGTTAGCCTCATATGAGGTCCATGGTAGATATCATTTTCTATTTAGAAATCTACATACTTTAAAACCCTAGAGTAATTATGAATACCCTTTAATTATGAATACCCTTGAGTTGTCTTATTCCTACATTAGAGAGATTACATAGCTTTAGAGGAAGCTATTATATGCCTCCAAATCTAGCACTCACGTTGTACTCTTTTCTTACTCCCCATTATGATGAAATGACGATGCATTTTAACATCCTTTAGACCAAGCTGGTCCATACAAGAGAGAGAGCAAAGCAAAGCAAGAAATAAAAATCCTAAAATTACTTATTTAAAAAAGTACATTAATCTTATTAATTTTCATAAAAACATTTTATATTAATAATATATTATACCATCCAAAAATAAAAAATAAGTTCCACTAAGTCACCATTTCATTATAGCTTATTTTCTATTTTTTCTCAATCCCCACTTTTCCTTTTCTTATTACCAATAAGTCAAACACAATCTTATTTTTATCTCTTCTCTCTCCATTGTTCCATCACAACTTTTTTTCATACGCTATTCCTTTTTTAAAACACTCCCTTTCTCTTCCAATGTCTTTTTCTCATCTGGTTGATGAGTTTGGTTAAGTGTGAAAATAAATATTATTTTATTTTATTTTTAATATCCTCTTTTGTTTTCATATGATTTTAAACCTCTAATACTAATATAGATAAGCACTTATAAATCTTTAATTAATGTTTATATATATGGAGAAAGCGCATGTCTGGTTTCATGACATTTCTTTTGAAATGATTGATAATGCTTAACAATCTGATAACACAAGTGGCAATTTTGGATGTCAACATACGTTGAACAAAGATGTAATTTTGGATGTCATAATGAATAAAACTTGAATAATAAGTACAAATACAAAAGATGTTAGGTAGAAACAATTTATACTACCTAACAATTGAAATTGTTTGTACTATAAAATTCACCATCAATATTAATTTGTTACATAATAATTAAAAATATCCAACTATAAATTAAAAAACTGATTAAAGGTAACTGTCACATGCTTTTCTTGGTAGATTATAGGAGGTCATCAAAGACGTCATAAGATTGCATGTTTTAACATTAGTTTGACCTTTTTATTCATGTAAACTTCATTTTATGCATATAGTCATACAATGAATGTAGTGTATTATTTCATATTAAGAAAAAAATATTCCTAACGTTCATAATATATATATATATATATATATATATATATTTAATAATTTAATGAGATAAGGTTGGTAAAACTTTGACTTTTATTTTGAATACATTTTATTGTTATATATGTTGTAAATATATATTTTGTTTTATAAAGTAGTTTTAGTTTTCAAATATGGAAGTAGTTTAATAAAAAATAGATAAAAAATATATTTATTTTTATTTTGTGTATGTTAATAATACTTTGGAAAAAACGGCTTTATATAAATATTTTGGAATTGATTTTCATCTTAAACTTAATTAAAATTATAGTTTTGAAAATAATTGTAAATTGGTGGACTTTTTCTCGAAATTGATTTTCATCTTAAACTTAACTAAAAGTATTGTCTTGAAAATAAATGTAATTTGTGATAAGAAGAAACTCTTCCTTAGAGTCTTGCCACTTCTTATTTATATGGTTGTGAAGCTTGGGGTTATAGTATCTCTAAAGAATCATGAAGAAAGATAGAGAAAGTCCAGATATTTTAGAACTTATAATCTTAAAATTAAATGCAATACTTACTATCATATACTTCTCATAGAAACCAAGTTTTCCCTCATTTACAACATGGCTATGACTAGGTACTTAATGTAGAAGAACAAGATAAACAACACGGAAGATAGGAGGCTTCCTAATGTTTTTTGAAACTATGGTCAAAACCACTTATGATTCATGTGAGGTTGTCATAAAGATGCCAAGTTTAGGCTAAATCATTGGGGAATCAAGAAAGATGTCACTCTTCATAAAAATATAAATATTATAACATCTAAATTTAAGGAGAAATTGTCATACGATAGGGATTTAGAGGATAAGAGAATATTAAGATATTATAAGGATGTAATCAACCCTAATCTAAAAGATCAAAGTATCTCTCTCTTTTAAATAGAGCAAAGAACAAAATCAACATTGGTAAAATAAGAAAAAACTCCCATGAGGTTTATAGTGAAAGAGGGCACTCACAATTCCTAAAATATCATGTGTCGAAAGAACTTGTCATCTTTGTGACACTAGGACAATTGAAGATGAAAAAGATGTTCTCTTAGAATGTCCTAGGTACACACACATTAAATATCAATTTCAAAATATTTGTTACAGTACCAACCTTCCTAACCTTCATCAAAACTATGATGATTTAGGAATACTTATGTTAAAACTTTTGAAACACATAGTACAAATTTAAAATAAATCAAGTAATTATTTACCTTTCTTAAGGCCAACATAGATCCATCTTAAACCCGTATCTATTAAGCACCGAGATGGATCCAATTTCTTGAGGTGTGATTTGTTTATCTTAAATTTTGTACATATCAAGAAAAAATAATACACCTCAAGAATTTTTTAATTTCTTTTTATTTTTGATAAGTTATGAGCGAACATGAATTTTTTAATCACTTTTTATTTTTTGGAATAATATCTTACGTAACATGACAACATCTCCCCTATAATGGGTTGTAAGCACATCACTACTCTCGGTGAAATTAAACCAGCATAAATCCATCTTAAACCTGGATCTATCAAGCACCGAGAGGGATCCAATTACTTAAGGTATAATTTCTTTTATCTTAAATTTTTAACACATCCAAAAAAAATTTACACCTCTAGAAATTGGGTCTCTCACGCCACTCGATAGATCTAGGTTTAAGAACAATCTATGTTGGTTTGAATTTTTTATTTTATGAGCCAACATGGATGTTTTTAATTCCTTTTTTTTTAATTTTTTGAGCTGACATGATTTTTTAAAATTATTTTTATTTTTGGTAATGTAATGTTATATTACATTACGTTACCTTACGTGACAACATATCCGCATACTGGGTTGTAGAGCACCTCTCTCCTCTAAGTGCAATAAATCAAAGTTAATTTACCACCATCATCACTTTAATTAAAAGAGATAAAAATGTTTAATATAATTTTTTTATAACATGAAATTAATTATTAATATAAAAAATGCCCACACGGGTGTAGCTTGACTAGCGATTCACTAGAAAATGAGATGATATGTTGTAATAGAGGCCGCGCGTTCAAACCAACTTAACTTACCCATGCCCCATGCTTACAAGTTGTGTGGGTGCACCTAGGGGTATATTGGTAGAGAACAAGATTAGGCCCCTGGATCTTATGTCATGTGAGTACCGGCCCCATCCCAGTTGTCAATTTCCCTAGTAAAAACAAAAAAAATATTAACATAAAAGACAATACCTAAAATTAAGCAATATATTGTGCAACATCGTAAACATTAAAAAACTCTTAATAATTAAAAAATTTAAAATGTAAAATATATTTTATAATAAAGTAATTAAAAGGATTTTTTTTAACTTCATTTCGTGAAGTTCGATATGACTACAAAAATATAAAGTATAAAATAGTCAATATTTTATAATAAATTAATTAAAAGGTATTTTTTTAAACTTCATTTCATGAAGTTCGTCGTGACTACAAAAATAACAAGATTCGCATGTGGCAATGTTCGTGACATGGGGGGGAAATAGAGGTTGCGGATACAGAAGGTGGAGACTTCCTATAATTCCTTGATTCTTGCTCTGGCGCCTTGACTCTTGCTCCAAGTTTTTTCCCTGTTGGGGCTAGGCATTAGGATAGGGCAGGGTAATGTAGCGATTGTGGAAAATTTTCCTTATCATTCCCTCCATTCATTCATCAACTTGTATGAATGATCAATGAGTAAATCTTGCAACATGAATGAAGTGGAAACGAATTATATATTATTTAGGGAGTTTTCATGTTGAAAGAGAGATTGCCACGAGTTGAACACATGACATTGCTCATGTTTTTGTAGAACTCCATAACATTCATTGAGCATGCATGATATTAACAACATTAAATAATTAAAGAATGATGCATAGATGCATGTCTTATCTCACTGTTTAAAATTATAAGGTAAATAAGTGCTACATGGATTGATTGCACAGGAAATGAGAAGAGGCTAGCATACCATATCAAATGCTCTCAATCTACATAATTGGAATTGAATGCATTAAACCATCATACATTTAGCAAATACTTTACATGTGACAATTTAGCATTAGCATCAACATTTTTACAAACAATTTGTTGTGTACAATGGACAAGCCACACATGCAATTTTTTCCATATGTGCTGGGAAATTTAAATGGCCAACACTTTGACAATGTACATCAAAGAATATATACACTCTGCTGTGAGAGTTAAGGAACCCAACAAGAGTTAAGATGCATAGTTAAGAACTAAAACACTTACCCAAGAAATAAGTCACCCACGTAAAGATAAATTATGCTCATCAATAGTAAAAACATTCAGGGATGTGAGAAAATATGTGCAACAAAAGTAAAGGCATCTAAGGACGTGAGAAAATATGCCCAGCAAAAGAAAATTCCCCATACAATAAGAAAATTCAGTGAACCAATACAATATTTTAGCAACTCTATTATGAGAGGCATAGATATGTTAGCTTGGAAGTTCATGCAATGGAGAGAATAGAAGAGCTATTGGGATTCATATTTGCTCGGGACAGTGAAACTAGGTAGTTGATTTTGAACTTAGAGCTTGAGAATCCTTCTAATTGCATGAACACAGTTAACAATAGCATGTGAAAGATGAATTCAAACATTAGATATTAAAATTATCATTTGCATTTCCAGATGTAGAAGACATTTAGTTCAACTTAGAAATCTATGCAATTAGCAAGAAGAACATATAGCAGCAACATACACAGGACTTTGAAATATTTATCATCATGTGTAGTACCAATATATGTGTGTGTGTGTGTGTGTGTGTGTGTGTCAAATAAAATATATAGGCATAAAGTCTGAGCACAGTGGACAAAAGATACAAGACATGTAAGGGTAAAAGCCATATAAAGTTGGTTTTATACATATTCAATGTTCCATGTAAAAGACATATAAAGTCTGTGTTCAATGTTCCATGTACCTGTAATATGTTTACAGATATGGAAATCCATGAAGAGATAATGAATTTTGTTATATGACCAAAAATTGCATGTGTCTGTGATAACATTGTTACAGCGTATTTTTCCACCTTGTGAGCATCAACATTGATTGGCCTTCAGTATCCAGTGTATTGACTCAGATCCATTATTTTCCCTTTAGGAACCATGTTTCCCTATTTTTGTTCCTGTACGCTTGTTGTTCCACTATAGCCAGTGTACACGCAGGCTGCACCTAATTAGCCCGCGTACATCGAGTTATATGGTAAAAAAACAATAAAAAACTCTATTTTTACTCCCAAAAAACGGTCATAGGGTGACCTTTGGACCTCTATGTACCCAGAAACGGATCGATCTGACCTTTCACCTACCTATTGGAAGGATATATATTGATCTCTTATGGTGTTTGGAAAGGAGGAGAAAGAGAGAGCACCGTTACTCTATTGGATTTTTTTCGTGACTTGAGTCTACATCCATTGATGCTTGTTGTTGTGAACTCCTTATGTTCACCTACCAAAATCCTTTCATAGTTTGAGTTTGCCATTGCATGGGGGATTGAAGTGGTGGAGGAACAAGTGGAGAGACCTAGTTCTTAGTTCATATTAGTTTCGTGCAAGAGGTTGTATCATGTACTTCTTGTTATCGTTAATGTAAATACTCATTTTCTCATCCAATTGAGGTTCTGAATGTTGTTTAAATTACATTGGGTTACATTTACTTGTTATATCCTGGACCATGTTATTGATTATGCTAATGTCTTTCATATATTATATGCACTTGCTTGTATTTGTTCTTGGGACTAATCTGCAGGGTCAAGTGTAAAATATTGAAAGACCCACGAGGATCTACTTCGAACATCCGGTTGAAGGTTGGTCTTATCCTCCATTATATTAGCATTTTCATTTATATAACATTGTTTGATAATTGAGTTGATTTCTAGCAATCATCTGTCTATTGTGGTCTACCCCATACAATAGGAAGTTTTTCTCTGTAACAGAAATGGTGACTCCACTGGGGAGGAACCTCCATTTTGGATATTTTTAGGCATTTTCCTGATTTTCAGTTGTTGTTTGTCGAGCTTCTGTGTCATTGATTGGCCATTGGGATTTCCTTTAGAAAACTTGGTTTTTCTGGGTTGTTTGACTCTTTTTGGACTCATTTTCCTTTCCTGTACACGGGTCAACCTAGTTTTTCCCGCATCTACCCACCATTGTTTGTACTATAGCCTGTGTCTACTCGTTACTGTTCTATGAAAATTCGCGTACAACTCCGGGATTGCTTGTTTTTTGACCTTGGGTTGTTGTTGGGTTGGTTCTGAGTGTTCCTGAATCTTAGTTGGCCTGTTTCCTGACTTTTTCTTGCTCTGTTTTTTACCAGAAACTCCTCTTTTTCTAGTTATTGAGCTTTTTGGTTTCCCACCATTTTTCATTTTTATAGCTCATTAGCTTGGTTGAGTCTTACTGTTTGGGATTTGTTGGGTTGTCTATGTGATATGCTCTGCATTTTTTACTGAATAGTTAGATTTTGCTTGCATTTTTTCATTTCATTATAATGAAAAAATACAAAAACATTGTTTGGCATTTTCCTTCCATTTATAAGAAAAAATACAAAAATATTTGCTTTGTGTTCTGCATTTTGCATCTGAGTGCTTGTGATTTCATCTAGGACTTTGCTTATGCATTGAAATTTTAAAAGAGATTGCATTTTATTTTTGAACCGTTGGATTGATTGTCATATTAGAGGCATGCTTTTTATTGAAAAGATGAGTCTAGTGTTTTTCGATTGTGCATACCATTGAGTCTTTTATATCATCAGTTTCACGACCATATCCTTTAAGTAATTACATCCATTAAAATTAATGCTTAATCTTAAAAATTGATTAGAAACAATTTTCTGTTTGATAGGGTGCACCAACTAGTATAGATTTAGAGTCTTGGAATAGATAATTATGAGTTAACAATCCAAGACTATTAAATGAAACATTATGTGTTTGACCAGGGAGTGGTGAAACCCATGGTATACGTCAGTGTTCTCAGGAAGCTCTACTCAAACCAGATTTAAACACGAGGTCACGGGAGGTTGGTTGCAGAGATAGCCCTCCAATACTAGCTGAATGTGGGAGATATTTCTAGGATTTGTTCATGTACGGGGGCTCTTGGGGGATTTGAACCTCTTGAGTTTCGAGCTTAGCTACCCTGCCCATATGACAGATCCCACCTGCAACTGTCCACCTAAGCATTGGTTATACGTGGTAGCCTTAGTTGATTTACCCAGGTATCACATAGGGCATTCATTGCGGTTATTCTGCGATTGTCCTAAGTCAGATAGGGGTTGGAAAACACAATTGTTGTTGTATAGGGATTTGACCTTGTGCACGTAGTGAAGTCTGGGAGCCCTTATAACTGATTTTGTTACCTCCGGTTATAGTTTGGGACTCTCAAGCCTCTCCTAAGCGAGACATACCGGCTGTAGTGTCGGGAGGTCCCTTGAGCCAGTCCTGTTTGTGTGCATTTGGTTGTAGTTTCTTTAGGTGTGTGCTCTTTGATCGCTAGTTGGTCATTAGGAGGCGTTTTGATTTATTGAATTTTTGAAGTTATCATGGAGCAAGATCCAGATCTCCTTTGTTCTCTTTGTTTAGCTAGTCTTCTAGCTAACGAGGTAGCACATCCTTTTTATAAGAGACGTCGGAGGATCCCCTCTGATCCTTTTGATAGTCCTCATGAACTTTAGGAAGCTCACATTATGAGTACTCCATCTTACACAGGAGGAATTTGCATGACTCTGTCGGGTAGAGTCGAGGACAACCCTACTCCATCCACTCTTGGGGGTGGTAGGGAGGAAGGTTCGTCACCACACATTACTCCTTTTGGTTCTATGGTGAATCCACACCCAGAGTCAAACCCATTTGATGGTACACACACACATGGTTTCCAGTATGGGATGCCAAATCTTAATGATACAACAATCCCTTCAACCACTATTCCTTTTTCATTTGGTATGCCTAGTCTTAATACGATTGTTACATCCACTACGTCCGGTAGTCATGCCCACTCTAGCCTTGGTGTTGGGGGCACTGCACCCTCTTTTTCGGCATTTCAGTTTGGGACTGGTCATATCCCTTCATCCAATGTTATAGGATGACCACCTCCCACGAATACCATTGCTTTCGGTGGGAACACTTTCCATAATACAACTCACATTCCACAGTTTAACACACAAGTTAAACCACATACTTCTATGCATATACTCGTTACTACGACCACTTTTGATAACCTAAATGTCTCTCCTAATATAGGAGGGGGGAACATACCCATTACTTATGGTCACCACTCAACTGCTCCTGCTATGAATGGCACTTAGATACCCCATAATTATGGTTGTAACCCTTATTACAATGCAACCGGTTCTGGACCTTATTACAACCCTCCTCACTATGGTGCTTGCAACACACATATACCTTCATACCCTTACACGGGTCAGGTGGGAGGCGGTTATCAATCCTATGGTCATTTTCATGGTTTATATCATCCTTTAGGTCCGTAAGGTTAGCCTCTTTTGGGATCCTATAATCAAGCTTTGCAAGCGCAACTCCCATTTCTTGCTCATTTGAATCTACCAGATCTCTCAAAGCTCACAAAGGATCCGGTGTGTCACGATCCTAGTTGGCCTCCAATCCCTACCAAGCTCCCTTCTGAGATTGCAAAGTTCGAAGGGAAGAATGGTGAGGATCCAGGTGATCATGTTACTACTTTTCACCTATGGTGCTCCTCGAATTCGTTAAATCATGACTCTATTCGTTTGAGACTATTTCAATGCACCCTCATGGGGGAAACTGTGAAATGGTACGTTGATTTTTCGGGGGGCACTTATAGGGGTTTTAATGAGATAGCCTTGGTTTTCTTTGATCACTTTCAGCTGTCGGTTAGCTATGATACTAGAACCAAACATTTATCTACCTTCCTCTAGAACAAGGCCACACACATATCTGATCATATTCAAGAGTGGCATCGACGAAAGAGGCTAGTGAAATCCAACATTCCTCTAGATTTTATGTTGGAATGGCTCCTTAAGTATTTGCTTCCTTACATCTCAAAGGACATTTCAGTGTCTGGCATTACGACTGAGGAGCAAGCTATATTCAAATCCCAGCAGCTAGACCTACTCTATGCTCAATCTGGTATCCTGTACGATATTATTCCTGACGCACCGTGCTCACGTCATGAGCCCAAGCCTGTTCCTGGACCACATGCTGATGGCATAGTTGGATCCATGAGTACTCGACCCGTACATTTGGTTACCAATCAAATGCAAAAATTTCTATTAGCCAATCTACCCCCGAATAGGCTCACACTTTGTCCATTTCGACCCAATCGTCTGATGTGCATTCTATACAATCAGCGAACCCATCAGGTAACCAGCAACCTGGTGGAAAGAAGAAGGGGAGAAAAAATCGTAAGGGTGGAAATAATGGGAATAATGGAAGTAATAGGAATACTCCTAGAAAAGAGAATTCCAACCCTCCTCGGGACGGTGAAAACACTGGTAGGGACCGTAAGCCTAGACATAAGGTGAATTTCCCTTGCAAACTTTGTGGAGAAGATCACCTTACCCACTTGTGTCCTCGAATTGAAGAATATTCAAAGCATATTGCACATATCCCAGTTGTGTTGAAAGATCCCCTTCCGCATCATCAGAATATGGCTTTTAATGCTCTCGTCACTAGCTATGGTACTAACAAAACTTCGACGTCCTCTTCTCATGCCGGTGGCTACGAATGCGTGAATATGGTTAAATCTGAGGTTAGTATTTCTACTCTCCAATAGAATTATATTGCACCACAACCGAATATGGGGAATGAGCCCCCTCCTCATGACTCTTCTCTGCATATCGAGAAGTACACTACTATTCCGCAGATACCGAAAGGTGTTCTTAAGCACTCCACGCATAATCCCAATGCCTGCGCCTCCCAAAACTACTCCATTGTAGAATATTTGGGTCAAACTCCGTGTGCCATGTCGTCTCTTGAGGTTTTACAGGCATGTCCTTCGCAGAGGAATGCCCTTTTATGTTCTTTGGGAGTTCAGGATCACGGTAGCCCTAACATGATGAAGTTCAACACTACTGATATCCATCCTCACTTGCCTTATCATGTGGCTTTTCAAGTCCATCTGAGGTGCTTACAGAAAATTGTTAAATGTACAGTGGTTGACGAAGGTTATTCCACCTCAATAATGTCATTGGATTGTTGAAAAGATCTTGGATCTCCTCCCTTTTACAAATCTATGACCATGCTTACTTTATTCGATGGTTGGTCTTTTAGGCCGCATGGTATTCTTCCTTCCCTTTGTTGGGTGTGTTATATCTCTTCACATGGTGGGTGCGTGTACAACACGATCCCCTCCCCAGAAGTGATTCGCCTGCGCTGGGCGCGGTAGGAGGGGAAGGTAAGTAAAATGGATGATGCAGGTGTGAAAACTATGTTTGAGAAAAACACATGCAAGATGGTTCGAGGATCAATGGTGCTGATGAGGGGAGTTCGGATTGGAACTCTATACAAGTTGTTGGGAAGCACTTTTGATAATGGATGTAACAGTACTGTTGTTCCTGAGAAAAAAAATGAAGGAGACAGAGTCCTTACTGTCTCTAGTGAGAAGACAATGCTATGGCATCAAAGGCTGGGACATATTGGAGAGAAGGGTTTTCAATTATTACAAGGTAAAAGTATGGCTGAAGGCATGTCTGATTACACACTAGATTTTGATTTCTATGAACATTACTTATATGGTAAACAGAATCGGGTAAGATTCTCATTTGGTGTTGTAAGAGCTAAAGGAATCTTAGAGTTAATACACAGTGATGTGTTTGGACCTGTGCCTATTCCATCACTAGGTAAATATGTGTATTATGTTTCATTCATAGATGATTTCTCAAGAAAATCATGGATTTATTTCCTGCGTAAGAAATCTGAGGTTTTTAATAGATTCAAAGAATTTAAGGCTCTTGTAGAGAATCAAACTGAAAAGAAAATAAAAGTGCTGAGAATAGATAACGGTGGAGAATTCTGTGGAAATGAATTTGAGGAGTTCTGTAAGACGTGTGGAATAGCAAGGCAAAAGACTACTCCATACACACCTCAATAGAATGGGGTTGCAGAAAGGATGAACAGGACGTTGATGGAAAAGGCAAGAAGTATGCTCAGTGGTGTAGCGCTAACACAACAATTCTAGGCAGAAGCTATTGACACTGCGTGTTACTTGGTAAATAGGACATCCACATCATTGTTGGTTAACAAGACACCTCATGAGGATTGGACTGGTAAGAAACCCTCTCTTTCGCATCTTAGAGTGTTTGGGTGTGATGCTTTTGTGCATGTTCCAAAGGAAAAAAGGAGCAAGCTGGATAATAAAGCAGAAAAATGTATCTTCATTGGCTACAAGGATGGAGTGAAAGGTTACAAGCTATGGAACCCAGTAAAAAGGAAAGTAGTTTACAATTGAGATGTGATCTTCGTTGAAAACACTTCTAGGATTGAAGATGCAACAAAGGAAAAGGATCCATAGAAACTACAGTTTGATATTAAGAATGAAAGAGCTGGTTCATTTGAGGAACCATATTCGTCTGAATCAGATGAAGAGGTGGAACCATAAACTCCGGTCTTGACGAGATCTAATCGAGTAAGAAGGCAAGATGAAAGGTATAGTCCACCTGATTTTCGCTCTAATTTTGTGTTATCTATTACTGATGATGATCCTAGAACTGCTAGAGAGGCAATGGATTCAGAAGATAGTAAACTATGGAAGAAGGCCATGATGGAAGAAATGGATGCCTTGGACAAAAATGAGGCATGGGATCTGGTTGAGTTGCCAGAAGGAAGAAAACATATTGGAAGCAAATGGGTATTTAAGAATAAGTTAAATGCAGTAGGTAAAGTGGAGAAGTACAAAGCTCAACTAGTAGCAAAAGGTTATTCCCAAATTGAGGGCATCGTTTTTGGTGAAATTTTCTCACCTGTTGCAAAATTGACTTCTATTAGATTTCTTTTATCTATTTCTGCTGCTTTTGATCTTGAATTAGAGTAGATGGATGTGAAGACGACATTCCTATATGGAGAACTTAATGAAGAAATCTATATGAAGCAACCAGAACAGTTTGTTGTGAAAGGTAAAAAGGAGCTTGTCTGTAAGCTGAAAAAGTCCCTCTATGGACTAAAACAATCTCCAAGAATGTGGTGTCAAAAGTTTGATACTTGTATACTGGGACTTGGCTTCTAAAGAAGCAAAGCTGATCACTGTGTTTATTTCAAACTAATTGGTGATCATTTTATTTATGTGATATTGTATGTTGATTATATGTTGCTAATTGGAAACAACAAGGAAATCATCAAGGATGTCAAAAATCAGTTGTCATCTGAATTTGACGTGAAAGATCTTCGTGCTGCAAATTTTATTTTGGGCATGGAAATAAAAAGAGATCAAGAAAATAGGAAACTATGGTTGAATCAAAGAAAATATGTTGAGATAATATTGAAGAGGTTTAATATGCAGGAAAGCAAACCAGTGAAGGTGCCCATTCCTGTAGGTGTAAACTTATCTGCAGAACAACATCCCACGACACAAGAAGAGGTAGAGGACATGTCTCATGTTCCCTATGCTAGTCCTGTTGGCAGTTTGATGTATGCTATCGTCTGTACTACATAAGATATAGCTCATGCAATGGGAGTTTTGAGCAGATATATGTCAAAACCATGAAAAAAACAATTGACTGCAGTAAAGAGGGTCTTTAGGTATTTGCGTGGCACTACATATTTTGTGATCTGCTACCAAGGAATACCTCGACTAAACAGAGAGATAGATATACAAGGATTTCCTGATGCTGACTGGGATGGAGATCTTGATCACAGAAGATCTACAAGTGGCTACGTTTTTAAACTATTTAGAGGAGCAATTAGTTGGATGAGTAGAAGACAAGTTGTAGTTGCACTCTCAACTACAGAAGCTGAATACATGGCAGCAACCCATGCAAGTAAGAAATTTGTATGGTTGCAAAGGTTGTGTTCAGGTATCAGTTTTGTTCAGAATGTAGTGAAGATAGGCTGTGATAGCTCAAGTCCAATATTTTTGGAAAAGAACCCTGCTTATCACTCGAAGACAAAGCAAATTGATGTGCAGTACCATTTTGTCAGAGACATGGTTGAACAAAACAAAAGTATTGCTGGAGAAGGTTGATGCTTTGGAAAATGTTGCAGACTCTTTGACAAAGTCTGTGAGTACTCAGAAGTTCTCTTGGTGTAAAGAGAACATGGGCATTGTTTCCCTGGACTGTTGAAGTCATAAATTTCTCTTGTATGTGAAGAGAACAACAAGTGGGAGAATGTTGGGTGTGTTATATCTCTTCACATGGTGGGTGCATGTACACCACGATCCCCAACTGGGAGAATGTTGGGTGTGTTATAAAAAAATTTGGGCTGTTTTTTGCTTTTTTGTTGTTTCGGCCCATTGTAATCTATCTAATCCCGGTAAAGGGATTAGGATTGTAACCTAATTTTGGGTAAACGAATTAGGGTTTTAGATGCTGCGAATACTATATATTGTATTGTAAATGGTTAAGAAAACATATAATGAAAAGAGTTGTGTGGCTCTAAATTCTACTGGTTTTTTTTCCCGGTTAAGGGTTTCCAGGTGAAAATATTTGTGTTATGCATGTGCCATTGTGTATTTTCTGTTAATGGTTAAGAATTTGTATGAGTTTTTACTGCACTGTTAAGGTTTAAAATTATCATTTGGTATCAAAGCATTATTGGGTTCAGAGGGACGCCTTTGTTTCCAAGGGTTTGGCTCGATCTTGGATCTGTGATAAACCTGGTTTCAGTGGTAGCTTTTCAGCTGTGATTCTTTAGTTTAGAGAATGGCGAGCACTTCTAGAATGAAGATTGAGAAATTTAATGGTCATAGGTTTGAGATATGGAAGCTCAAGATGGAAGATATTCTGGTAGATAGAGAACAATGGATCGCAGTAGATATGGGTACCATGCCCACTGGTATGGCAAAAGAAGAATGGGATACGCTGGAAAGAAAAGCAAGGAGCACAATTCGACTTTGCCTCTCAGATTTGGTGTTGGTGAACATATATGGAGAAGACAGTGCAAAGAAACTGTGGGATAAGCTGGGAAACTTGTATCAGTCAAAGTCCCTGGTAAATAAGTTATTTATTCAAAAGAAATTGTACCTTCTAAGAATGAATGAAGGAGACTCTGTGTTAGTGCATCTAAATGCCTTCAATACTCTCGTAAGTTAGTTGACATCTGTTGGTATTACGATTACCGATGATGAAAAATGTATTAGCTTGTTGTGCTCTCTACCAGATTCATGAAAGAGTCTGGTTAGAGCTATTGGAAGTAACACAACCAACCTAATATTTGATGATGTGGTTGCATCCCTGCTATCGGAGGAAATGAGGCAGAAATCCATGGACAGTTCAACCAAGGATGCCTTGTTTGTGAGAGGTTGCTCTGGAGACAGATCTAAAAATAAGTCTTCAGGTGACAGATCTAAATCTCGAGGGACACCTAAATCTCCAAGACCTTCTGTAGGAAAATGCTGGAAGTGCAGTAAAGCTGGGCATTACAAGAAGGATTGTAAATCCAAAAATATTGGTAAAAGCAGAGGATCTAATGATGCTCCATCGACAGATGGGAAAGAATCTACAGAGGAAGGAGGAGATGTGTACTTGGCATCTTCAAGTACACATGCAGAGCATGGTTCGTGGTTGATTGACTCAGGCGCATCTTTTCATATGACTCCTCACGGGGAGTGGTTTTTTGAATATGAAAAGTATGATGGAGGTGATGTATTCCTAGGAGACAAATCGGTGGCAAAAATCATAGGTCGAGGAATGATCAAGCTACTGCTCAAATATGGAAGGGTTAGAACTCTTCCCGAGGTTCTACACATTCCAAAACTGGCTAGAAACCTTATATCTGTAAGTAAGATGGATGATGCAGGTGTGAAAACTATGTTTGAGAAGAACACATGCAAGATGGTTCCAGGAGCAATGGTGCTAATGAGAGTTCGTATTGGAACACTATACAAGTTGTTGGGAAGCACTTTTAATAATGGATGTAACAGTACTATATTTCTTGAGGGTAAAAATGAAGGAGGCGGAGTCCTTACTGTCTCTAGTGAGAAGACAATGCTATGGCATCAAAGGCTGGGACATATTGGAGAGAAGGGTCTTCGACTATTACAAGGTAAAAGTATGGCTAAAGGCATGTCTGATTACACACTAGATTTTGATTTCTGTGAACATTGCTTATATGGTAAACAGAATCAGGTAAGATTCTCATCTGGTGTTGTAAGAGCTAAAGGAATCTTAGAGTTAATACAAAGTGATGTGTTTGGACCTGTGCATGTTCCATCACTATGTAAATCTGTGTAATATGTTTCATTCATAGATTATTTCTCAAGAAAATCATGGATTTATTTCTTGCGTAAGAAATCTGAGGTTTTTAATAGATTCAAAGAATTTAAGGCTCTTGTAGAGAATTAAACTAAAAAGAAAATAAAAGTGCTGAGAACAGATAACGATGGAGAATTCTGTGGAAATGAATTTTAGGAGTTCTGTAAGACGTGTGGAATAGCAAGGCAAAAGACTACTCCATACACACCTCAACAGAATGGGGTTGCAGAAAGGATGAACAGGACGTTGATGGAAAAGGCAGGAAGTATGCTCAGTGGTGTAGCGCTAACACAACAATTCTGGGCAGAAGCTGTTGACACTGCGTGTTACTTGGTAAATAGGACACCCACATCAGCGTTGGTTGACAAGACACCTCATGAGGCTTGGACTGGTAAGAAACCCTCTCTCTCTCATCTTAGAGTGTTTGGGTGTGATGCTTTTGTGCATGTTCCAAAGGAAAAAAAGATCAAGATGGATAATAAAGCAGAAAAATGTATCTTCATTGGCTACAAGGATGGAGTGAAAGGTTACAAGCTGTGGAACCCAGTAAAAAGGAAAGTAGTTTACAGTCGGGTTGCGATCTTCAGAGAAGTTGAAAACACTTCCAGGATTGAAGATGTACCAAAGGAAAAGGATCCAGAGAAACTACAGTTTGATATTAAGGATGAAAGAGCTGGTTCATTTGAGGAACCGGATTCGTATGAATCAAATGAAGAGGTGGAACCACAGACTCCGGTCTTGAGGAGATATGACCGAGTAAGAAGGCAAGCTAAAAGGTATAGTCCACCTGATTTTCACTCTAATTTTGTGTTATGTATTACTGATGATGAACCTAGAACAACTAGAGAGGCAATGGATTGAGAAGATAGTAAACTATGGAAGAAGGCCATGATGGAAGAAATGGATGCCTTGGACAAAAATGAGGCATGGGATTTGGTTGAGTTGCCAGAAGGAAGAAAACCTGTTGGAAGAAAATGGGTATTCAAGAAGACGTTAAATGCAGCAGGTAAAGTGGAGAACTACAAGGCTCGGCTAGTAGCGAAAGGTTATTCCCAAATTGAGGGCATCGATTTTGGTGAGATTTTCTCACCTGTTTCAAAATTGACTTCTATAAGATTTCTTTTATCTATTTCTGCTATTTTTGATCTTTAAGTAGAGCAGATGGATTTGAAGACGACATTCCTACATGGAGAAATTAATGAAGAAATCTATATGAAGCAACCAGAACTGTTTGTGGTGAAAAGTAAAAAGGAGCTTATCTATAAGCTGAAAAAGTCCCTTTAGGGATAGGAACCATCTCCAAGAATGTGGTATCAAAAGTTTGATACTTATATACTGGGACTTGGCTTCTCAACAAGAAAAGCTGATCACTGCGTTTATTTCAAACTAATTGGTGATCATTTTATTTAAGTGATATTGTATGCTGATGATATGTTGCTAATTGGAAACAACAAGGAAATCATCAAGGATGTCAAAAATCAGTTGTCATTTGAATTTGACATGAAAGATCTTGGTGCTGCAAATTTTATTTTGGGCATGGAAATAAAAAGAGATCAAGAAGAAAAGAAACTCTAGTTGAATTAGAGAAAATATGTTGAGACAATATTCAAGAGGTTTAATATGCAGGAAAGCAAACCAGTGAAGGTGCCCATTCCTGTAGGTGTAAAGTTATTTGCAGAACAGTGTCCCATGACACAAGAAGAGGTAGAGGACATGTCTCATGTTCCCTATGCTAGTAATGTTGGCAGTTTGATGTATGCTATGGTCTATACTAGACAAGATATAGCCCATGCAGTGGGAGTTTTGAGCAGATATATGTCAAAACCAGGAAAGGAACATTGGAATGTAGTAAAGAGGGTCTTCGGGTATTTGCGTGGCACTACATATTTTGCAATCTGCTATCAAGGAAGACTTGGACTAAATAGAGAGATAGATATACAAGGATTTGTTGATGCTGATTGGGATGGAGATCTTGATCACAGAAGATCTACAAGTGGCTACGTTTTTAAACTATTTGGAGGAGCAATCAGTTGGATGAGTAGAAGACAAGCTGTAGTTGCACTCTCAACTACATAAGCTGAATACATGGAAGCTACCCATGCAAGTAAGGAAGCTGTATGGTTGCAAAGGTTGTGTTAAGGTATAATTTTTGTTCAGAATGCAGTGAACATAGGCTGCGATAGCTCAAGTGCAATATTTCTGGCAAATAACCCTGCTTATCACTTGAAGACAAAGCACTCTGATGTGCAGTACCATTTTGTTAGAGACATGGTTGAACAAAACAAATTATTGCTAGAGAAGGTTGATACTTTGGAAAATGTTGCAGACTCTTTGACAAAGTCTGTGAGTACTCAAAAGTTCTCTTGGTGTAAAGAGAACATGGGCATTGTTGCCCTGGACTGTTGAAGTCATAAATTTCTCCTATATGTGAAGAGAACAACAAGTGGGAGAATGTTGGGTGTGTTATAAAATATTTTGGGCTGTTTTTTGTTTTTTTGTTGTTTCGGCCCATTGTATTCTATCTAATCCCGGTAAAGGGATTAGGGTTGTAACCTAATTCCGGGTAAACGAATTAAGGTTTTAGATGTTGCGAATATTTTATATTGTATTGTAAATGGTTAAGAAAACATATAATGAAAAGAGTTGTGCGGCTCTAAGTTTTGCTGGTTTTTTTCTTAGTTAAGGGTTTCCATGTGAAAATCTTTGTGTTATGCGTGTGCCATTGTGTATTTTTTATTAATGGTTAATAATCTGTATGAGTTTTTACTGTACTGTTAAGGTTTAAAACTATCATTTGGTATCAGAGCATTATTGGGTTCAGAGGGACGCATTTGTTTCCAAGGGTTTGGCTCGATCTTGGATCTGTGATAAACCTGGTTTCAGTGGGAGATTTGCAGCTGAGATTCTTTTGTTGAAAGAATGGCGAGCACTTCTAGAATCGAGGTAGATAAATTTAACGGTAAAAGCTTTGAGCTATGGAAGATCAAGATGGAAGATCTTTTGGTAGATAAAGAACAATGGATCGCAGTAGATCTGGGTACCATGCCCACTTGTATGGAAAAAGAATAATGGGATAAGCTGGAAAGAAAAGCAAGGAGCACGATTCGACTTTGCCTCTCAGATTCGGTGTCGGTGAACATATCTGGAGAAGACAGTTCAAAGAAACTGTGGGATAAGATGGGAAATTTGTATCAGTCAAAGTCCCTGGTAAATAAGTTATTTCTTCGAAAGAAATTGTACCTTCTAAGAATGAATGAAGGAGACTCTGTGTCGGAGCATCTAAATGCCTTCAATACTCAGGTAAGTCAGTTGACATCTGTTGGTATTACGATTACTGATGATGAAAAATAAAGTAGCTTGTTGTGCTCTCTACCAGATTCATGGGATAGTTTTTTTATAGTTGTTGGGAGTAACGCAACCAACCTAATCTTTGATGATGTGATTGCATCCCTGCTATCAGAGGAAAGGAGGCAGAAATCCATGGACAGTTCAACCAAGGATGCCTTGTTTGTGAGAGGTCTCCCTAGAGATAGATCTAAAAATAAGTCTTCATGTGGCAGATCTAAATGTAGAGGGAGATCTAAATCTCCAAGACATTCTGTACAAAAATTCTAGAAGTGTGGTAAAGATAGGCATTACAAGAAGGATTGTAAATCGGAAAATATTGATAAAAGCAGAGGATCTAATGATGCTCCATCCGCAGATGGGAAAGAATCTACAAAGGACAGAGGATATGTGTACTTGGAATCTTCAAGTACACATGCTGACCATGATTCGTGGTTGATTAACTCAGGTGCATCTTTTCATATGACTCCTCACGGGGAGTGGTTTTCTGAATATGAAAAGTATGATGGAGGTGATGTATTCCTGGGAGACAACTCGGTGGCGAAAATCATAGGTCGAGGAAAGATCAAGCTACTGCTCAAAGATGGAAGGGTTATAACTCTTCCCGGGGTTTTGCACATTCCAAAACTGGCTAGAAACCTCATATCTGTATGTAAAATGGATGATGCAAGTGTGAAAACTATGTTTGAGAAGAACACATGCAAGATGGTTTGAGGATCAATGGTGTTGATGAGGGGAATTTGGATTGGAACTCTATACAAGTTGTTGGGAAGCACTTTTAATAATGGATGTAACAGTACTATTGTTCCCGAGGGTAAAAATGAAGGAGAGAGAGTCCTTACTGTCTCTAGTGAGAAGACAACGCTATGGCATTGAAGGCTGGGACATATTGGAGAGAAGGATCTTCGACTATTACAAGGTAAAAGTATGGCTGAAGGCATGTTTGATTACACACTAGATTTTGATTTCTGTGAACATTGATTATATGGTAAACAGAATAGGGTAAGATTCTCATCTGGTGTTGTAAGAGCTAAAGGAATCTTAGAGTTAATACACAGTGATGTGTTTGGACATGTTCCTATTCCATCACTAGGTAAATCTGTGTATTATGTTTCATTCATAGATGATTTCTCAAGAAAAACATGTATTTATTTCCTGCGTATGAAATCTGAGGTTTTTAATAGATTCAAAGAATTTAAGGCTCTTGTAGAGAATCAAACTGAAAAGAAAATAAAAGTGCTGAGAACAGATAACGGTGGAGAATTCTGTGGAAATGAATTTGAGGAGTTTTGTAAGACGTGTAATAGCAAGGAAAAAGACTACTCCATACACACCTCAATAGAATGGGATTGCAGAAAGGATGAACAGGACGTTGATGGAAAATGCAAGGAGTATGCTCAGTGGTGCAGGGCTAACACAACAACTCCGGGCAGAAGCTGTTGACACTGCGTGTTACTTGGTAAATAGGACACCCACATCAGCGTTGGTTGACAAGACACCTCATGAGGCTTGGACTGGTAAGAAACCCTCTCTCTCGCATCTTAGAGTGTTTGGGTGTGATGATTTTATGCATGTTCCAAAGGAAAAAAGGAGCAAGCTGGATAATAAAGCAGAACAATGTATCTTCATTGGCTACAAGGATGGAGTGAAAGGTTACAAGCCATTGAACCCAATAAAAAGGCAAGTAGTTTACAGTCGAGATGTGATCTTCAGAGAAGTTGAAAACACTCTCAGGATTGAAGATGCACCAAAGGAAAAGGATCCAAAGAAACTATAGTTTGATATTAAGGATGAAAGAGCTGGTTCATTTGAGGAACTAGATTCGTTTGAATCAGATGAAGAGGCGGAACCACAGACTCCGGTCTTGAGGAGATATGACCAAGTAAGAAGGCATGCTGAAAGGTATAGTCCACCTGATTTTCGCTCTAATTTTGTGTTATCTATTACTGATGATGATCCTAGAATTGATAGAGAGGCAATGGATTCAGAAGATAGTAAACTATGGAAGAAGTCCATCATGGAATAAATGGATGCCTTGGACAAAAATGAGGCATGGGATCTGGTTGAGTTTCCACAAGGAAGAAAACCTGTTGGAAGCAAATGGGTATTCAAGAAGAACTTAAATGCAACAGGTAAATTGGAGAAGTACAAGGCTCAACTAGTAGCAAAAGGTTATTCCAAAATTGAGGGCATCGATTTTGGTGAGATTTTCTCACCTGTTGCAAAATTGACTTCTATTAGATTTCTTTTATCTATTTCTGCTGCTTTTGATCTTGAAGTAGTGCAAATGGATGTGAAGACGGCATTCCTACATGGAGAAATTAATGAAGAAATCTATATGAAGCAACCATAACTGTTTGTGGTGAAAAGTAAAAAGGAGCTTGTCTATAAGCTGAAAAAGTCCCTCTAGGGATAGGAACCATCTCCAAGAATGTGGTATCAAAAGTTTGATACTTATATACTGGGACTTGGCTTCTCAACAAGCAAAGCTGATCACTGCGTTTATTTCAAACTAATTGGTGATCATTTTATTTATGTGATATTGTATGTTGATGATATGTTGCTAATTCGAAACAACAAGGAAATCATCAAGGATGTCAAAAATTAGTTGTCATCTGAATTTGACATGAAAGATCTTGGTGCTGCAAATTTTATTTTAGGCATGGAAATAAAAAGAGATCGAGAAAATAGGAAACTCTGGTTGAATCAAAGAAAATATGTTGAGACAATATTGAAGAGGTTTAATATGCAAGAAAGCAAACTAGTGAAGGTGCCCATTCCTGTAGGTGTAAAGCTATCTGCAGAACAGTGTCCCACGACACAAGAAGAGGTATAGTACATGTCTCATGTTCCCCATGCACGTAAGGAAGTTGTATGGTTGCAGAGGTTGGTTTCAGGTATCGGTTTGGTTCAGAATGCAGTGAAGATAGGCTGTGATAGCTCAAGTGCAATCTTTCTGGCAAAGAACCCTGCTTATCACTCAAAGACAAAGCACACTGATGTGTAGTACCCTCTTGTCAGAGACATGGTTGAAAAAAACAAAGTATTGCTGGAGAAGGTTGATAATTTGGAAAATGTTGCAGATTCTTTGACAAAGTCTGTGAGTACTCAAAAGTTCTCTTGGTGTAAAGAGAACATGGGAATTGTTTCCCTAGACTGTTGAAGTCATAAATTTCTTCTGTATGTGAAGAGAACAAGAAGTAGGAGAATGTTGGGTATGTTATATATCTTCACATGGTGGGTGCATGTACACCACGATCCCCAAGTCGGAGAATGTTGGATGTGTTATAATTTTTTTGGGTTGTTTCTTGCTTTTTTGTTGTTTCGGCCCATTGTATTCTATCTAATCCCGGTAAAGGAATTAGTGTTGTAACCTAATTTCGGGTAAATGAATTAGGGTTTTAGATGCTGTGATTGTAAATGGTTAAGAAAACATATAATGAAAAGAGTTGTGCGGCTCTAAGTTTTGCTGGTTTTTTTCCCTGTTAAGGATTTCTAGGTGAAAATATCTGTGTTATGTGTGTACCATTGTGTATTTTCTGTTAATGGTTAAGAATCTATATGAGTTTTTACTGCACTGTTAAGGTTTAAAACTATCATTTGGTGTCAGAGCATTATTGGGTTCAGAGGGACCCCTCTGTTTCCAAGGGTTTGGCTCGATCTTGGATCTGTGATCAACCTGGTTTCAATGGGATCTTTGCAGCTGTGATTCTTTTGTTGAAAGAATGGTGAGCACTCCTAGAATCGAGATTGAGAAATTTAATGGTAAGAGCTTTGAGCTACTAAAGCTCAAGATGGAAGATCTTCTGGTAGATAGAGAACAGTGGATCGCAGTAGATCGGGGTACCATGCCCACTGGTATGGCAAAATAAGAATGGGATAAGCTGGAAAGAAAAGAAAGGAGCACGATTCAACTTTGCCTCTCAGATTCGGTGTTGGTGAACATATTTGGAGAAGACAGTGCAAAGAAACTGTGGGATAAGCTGGGAAATTTGTATCAATCAAAGTCCCTGGTAAATAAGTTATTCTTCGAAAGAAATTGTACCTTCTAAGAATGAATGAAGGAGACTATGTGTCAGAGCATCTAAATGCTTTCAATACTCTGGTAAGTTTGCTGACATCTGTTGGTACTACGATTACTGATGATGAAAAATGTATTAGCTTGTTGTGCTCTCTACCAGATTCATGGGATAGTCTGGTTATAGCTATTGGGAGTAACACAACCAACCTAATCTTTGATGATGTGATTGCATCCCTGCTATCATTGGAAATGAGGCGAAAATCCATGAATATTTCAACCAAGGATGCCTTGTTTGTGAGAGGTTGCTTTGGAGACAGATCTAAAAATAAGTCTTCAGGTGGCATATCTAAATCTAGAGGGAGATCTAAATCTCCAGGACGTTCTGTACGAAAATGCTGGAAGTGCGGTAAAGCTGGGCATTACAAGAAGGATTGTATTTAATCCAAAAATATTGATAAAAGCAGAAGATCTAATGATGCTCCATCCGCAGATGGGAAGGAATCTACAGAGGAAGGAGGAGATGTGTACTTGGCATCTTCAAGTACACATGCAGAGCACGATTCATGGTTGATTGACTCAGGTGCATCTTTTCATATGACTCGTCACGGGGAGTGGTTTTCTGAATATGAAAAGTATGATGGAGGTGATGTATTCCTGGGAGACAACTCAGTGGCGAAAATCATAGGTCAAGGAAAGATCAAGCTACTGCTCAAAGATGGAAGGGTTAGAACTCTTCCCGGGGTTCTGCACATTCCAAAACTGGCTGGAAACCTCATATCTATAAGTAAAATGGATGATGCAGGTGTGAAAACTATGTTTGAGAAGAACACATGCAAGATGGTTCAAGGATCAACGGTGCTGATGAGGGGAGTTCAGATTGGAACTCTATACAAGTTGTTGGGAAGCACTTTTAATAATGGATGTAATAGTACTATTTTTCCTGAGGGTAAAAATGAAGGAGAAAGAGTCCTTACTGTCTGTAGTGAGAAGACAACGCTATGGCATCGAAGGCTGGGACATATTGGAGAGAAGGGTCTTTGACTATTACAAGGTAAAAGTATGGCTGAAGGCATGTCTGATTGCATACTATATTTTGATTTCTGTGAACATTGCTTATATGGTAAATAGAATCAGGTAAGATTCTCATCTGGTGTTGTAAGAGCTAAAGGAATCTTAGAGTTAATACACAGTGATGAGTTTGGACTTGTGCGCCTCTTCCATCACTAGGTAAATCTGTGTCTTATGTTTCATTCATAGATGATTTCTCAAGAAAAACATGGATTTATTTCCTGTGTAAGAAATATGAGGTTTTTAATAGATTCAAAGAATTTAAGGCTCTTGTAGAGAATCAAACTGAAAAGAAAATAAAAGTGTTGAGAACAAAGAACGGTCGAGAATTTTGTGGAAATGAATTTGAGGAGTTCTATAAGACGTGTGGAATAGCAAGGCAAAAAACTACTCCATACATACCTCAACAGAATGGGGTTGCAAAAAGGATGAACAGGACGTTGATGGAAAAGGCAAGGAGTATGCTCAGTGGTGCAGGGCTAACACAACAATTCTGGGCAAAAGCTGTTGACACTGCGTTTTACTTGGTAAATAGGACACCCACATTAGCGTTGGTTGACAAGACACCTCATGAGGCTTGGAATGGTAAGAAACCCTCTCTCTCGCATCTTAGAGTGTTTAAGTGTGATACTTTTGTCATGTTCCAAAGGAAAAAAGGAGCAAGCTGGATAATAAAACAGAAAAATGTATCTTCAATCGCTACAAGGATGGAGTGAAAGGTTACAAGCCGTGGAACCCAATAAAAAGGAAAGTAGTTTACAGTCGAGATGTGATCTTCAGAGAAGTTGAAAACACTTCCAGGATCGAAGATGCACCAAAGGAAAAGGATCCATAGAAACTACAGTTTGATATTAAGGATGAAAGAACTGGTTCATTTGAGCAACCAGATTCGTCTGAATCAAATGAAGAGGCGGAACCACATACTCCGGTCTTGAGGAGATATGACCGAGTAAGAAGGAAAGTTGAAAGGTATAGTCCACCTGATTTTCACTCTAATTTTGTGTTATCTATTAATGATGATGATCCTAGAACTGCTAGAGAGGCAATGGATTCAGAAGACAGTAAACTATGGAAGAAGGCCATGATGGAAGAAATGGATGCCTTGGACAAAAATGAGGCATGGGATCTGGTTGAGTTGCCAGAAGGAAGAAAACCTGTTGGAAGCAAATGGGTATTCAAGAAGAAGTTAAATGCAGTAGGTAAAGTCAAGAAGTACAAGGCTCGACTAGTAGTGGAAAGTTATTCCCAAATTGAGGGCATCGATTTTGGTGAGATTTTCTCACCTGTTGCAAAATTGACTTCTATTAGATTTCTTTTATCTATTTCTGCTACTTTTGATCTTGAAGTAGAGCAGATGGATGTGAAGACGACATTCCTACAAGGAGAAATTAATGAATAAATCTATATGAAGCAACCAGAACAGTTTGTGGTGAAAGGTAAAAATGAGCTTGTCTGTAAGCTGAAAAGGTCCCTCTATGGACTAAAACAATCTCCAAGAATGTGGTATCAAATGTTTGATACTTATATACTGTGACTTGGCTTCTTAAGAAGCAACGCTGATCACTGTGTTTATTCCAAACTAATTGCTGATCATTTTATTTATGTGATATTGTATGTTGATGATATGTTGCTAATTGGAAACAACAACGAAATCATCAAGGACGTAAAAAATTAGTTGTCATCTGAATTTGACATGAAAGATCTGGGTGCTACAAATTTTATTTTGCGCATGGAAATAAAAAGAGATCGAGAAAACAGGAAACTCTAGTTGAATCAGAGAAAATATGTTGAGACAATATTGAAGAGGTTTAATATGCAGGAAAGCAAACCAATGAAGGTGCCCATTCATGTAGGTGTAAAGTTATCTACAGAACAGTGCCCCACGACAGAAGAAGAGGTAGAGGACATGTCTCATGTTCCCTGTGCTAGTGCTGTTGTTAGTTTGATGTATGTTATGGTCTGTACTAGACCAGATATAGGGCATGCAGTGGGAATTTTGAGCAGATATATGTCAAAACCAGGAAAGGAACATTGGACTTCAGTAAAGAGGGTCTTCAGGTATTTGCGTGGCACTACAGATTTTGCAATCTGTTACCAAGGAAGACCTGGACTAAACAGATAGATAGATATATAAGGATTTGCTGATGCCGACTGGGATGGAGATATTGATCACAGAAGATCTAGAAGTGGCTACGTTTTTAAACTATTTGGAGGAGCAATTAGTTGGATGAGTAGAAGACAAGCTGTAGTTGCACTCTCAACTACAGAAGTTGAATACATGGCAGCTACCCATGCAAGTAAGGAAGTTATATGGTTGCAAAGGTTGTGCTCAGGTATCTGTTTTGTTCAGAATGCAGTGAAGATAGGCTATGATAGCTCAAGTGCAATATTTCTGGAAAAGAACCCTGCTTATCACTCAAAGACAAAGCACATTGATGTGTAGTACCATTTCATCAGAGACATGGTTGAACAAAACAAAGTATTGTTGGAGAAGGTTGATACTTTGGAAAATGTTGTAGACTCTTTGACAAAGTCTGTGAGTACTCAGAAGTTCTCTTGGTGTAAAGAGAACGTGGGCATTGTTGCCCTGGATTGTTGAAGTCATAAAATTCTCCTATATGTGAAGAGAACAACAAGTGGGAGAATGTTGGGTGTGTTATATCTCTTCACATGGTGGGTGCGTGTACACCACGATCTGTTATATCTTGAAATGACACCTCTCCGTCCGTGACGACACTTGCTTCCCTTTGTTGCATGACGACACTTCTTGAGATCAAGTTTAGTCACACAACAGGACACTTGTGTATTGAGGGGTCATTTGGGACACTAAAAATGGTTGAAATTACCTCACTATTTTCCCATTTGATGTTTATGACCCTTAGGAACATTTTTCCATACCAAACCATCTCCTGAAAATGGGCAAAAAATTATGTTTTTGGCCATTTTTTCACATGGACGCTGGTACATAGGCATGATAGTAGCGTGTATACCCTACTCTGCTTCATTAAAGTAGCGCCCACCTCCACATGTATGCTAGTTTGTCTACTCTAGAGTAGAGTACATTCTTGTACAAGTCAAAATATCGAAATTTTGGGAAGTTAAGGTTGTTGGGGAACCTTCTACACGGTTATAACTTCTTTTCCTGTCCTTCACTGACTATATAAGGAGGGTAGAAGGGCCATGTGAGGGTACCAAGTCTATAACATTGTTATGTTGGAGGAATGGAGACCTTCATCCCCCTCCCTTGTGCTTAGTTTCTGATAAACCCTAGCACTGCTGGTTAGAAGTTGGTATCCCTGGAGAACAGAAGTAGGAGACCTTGAATCTATGTTTCGTGAAGTGCCAAGCTTGAAAGAAGGTATAACTTGATGTACTTGCTTTCATTCATTAATAAAGATCAGAGGTTCTTCTCTTTCCAAATATGACCTGTTAATGTGTCTTGGATTTTATTACAGTTTGTTTATAATCTGATGTCTTCTTCTATTATGAAAATCAGTCTTATATATGTAGTCAAATGTATTTGAGAAAGGTATCAAGTTGTTTTGCAGGTCTGGGCATTGCGACACTGGATAAGCATTGAAGAGCGAGGGAGGCAAAGCTAGGATCAACCTTCTGAATGAGGTGCCTACATCTCTAAACCCTAATCTCTTCACTTATTTGTTGTACTTGCAGAATGCTTGTAAGTCTATCTTTATCACTGTAAGTTGGTAGTTTCTCCCCTGAACTATAGGTGCATTTTCCCCACAATAGAATGGTGACTCCACTTGGGAAAGCCTAACTGCTTAGGGGTATCCAAGGTCATTTCTTTAGTTTTTTTTTATGGTATTTGTTCATTTTCTTGATTAGAATCAGTTATTAGGCTCTATTTGGCCCTCCTAGGCTTTTTACAGACCCTTCCCAGCACTTGCAAACCCTTGTGGACCCAAGTTGGGGGGTTTTAACCCCATTTTTTCCAACGTTTCCCACCTGTACGCTACTGTTGTCAAGCATAGTAGCGCCCATATGCTAGTTTTCCTCTACACAGTAGCGCCCACCTTGTTATGGGTTTTGGTATACCTCATACATAGTTACGCCCACAATCTGGGTTTGAAAGTTTTGAGTTTTTTGGGTTGTGGACCCAAATTTGGAGGGCTGTGACTGCATTTTTGGGGTCCCTGATGACCCTAGGTCTGTGTTAAACCACTGTAAGTGGTCTCCCATCCTTGTACCAATCCTACATTCATGATTTGAACCTCTTTTGATCATTCTGGGCTTGTTTGGATGTTTTGGGGCTTATGGACCCAAGTTGGGGGGTTGTGGACCACTTTGGTGTTTTGTACCCTAATTTGAGTCTGACTAAACCTGCTTGCTCCATTTCCACTAGATTTGAAACCTATTGAGTCTTTTTGACCCTATTTGTACCTATTTGAGTGAAATTTCTCTTTTAGATTGGTTTCTTATCCTCCCTTATGCTTTTAGTTTTCTTTTGTAGTGAAAGCTCAAGTGTTTTGGCTGTTGTTCAAGACCTTGTTTGCATTTTTTATGTGCAAATCTAATTTTACCAAACCATACTTCTTTGTAGTTCATTTTCTCTATTTGGGTATAAAAGTAGTTTTCATACTCTTTTCCCAATCGTTGGCATGCTTACATCTTTAAGTACCTGAAAATCATATTTGGTAACTTTTACTGTTTCAATAAAGAAAACTTAAAAGTTTCTTTGCTTTGTTTTGATAGTAGGTTAGTTTCAATTTTGTTTCTTACCTTTGAAAAGCATAAAGAATTTTGATTCATTTTCTGAATAGAGTACCTTGCAAGTGGGATATGTCAGGTACATTCGAGATGATAAGGTAAAAATTCAGCGTTTCCTAAGTGGACTTCCCCAGTCATATAAAGAAAGAATTGAGTTTGATGAACCTCGAACTCTAGAGGAGGCCATAAGAAAGGCCAAGTATTGCTTTGATCAAAATAGAAGTAAACCAAAATTCCATAAGGCCTGGAAGGATAAGAAAAATGAAAAGTTTGATCAAAGGAAGAAGGGGTTCAAGCCTCCTCAATTCCGGAATCAGCAAAGGTAACCATCATAGGTTGTCACTAAGCCAACTAGGATGATGGGAGACAAGCCAAGAGATCCAAAGGAACCAAGAGAACCACTTCAATGTTGGGGTTGTGGAGGAGACCACATGCTTAGAAACTGTCCACATCAGAATGGGAATGCAAATCAAGTCCACAACATCCAAGGAGTCGAAACTGTGGGTCAAGTGGCAAGGACAATCCCTAGAATCTATGCAACACTAGAAAACCGCCAAGTAGATCATCAGTCAACTGTGGTTGAAGTTGAAGGTAAGATTGCTAAGCAATCTGTTTCTATTTTGATTGATCCTGGATCTACTCACAGTTATGTCACTCCTAGAATTGGTGAGATTTGTGCTTTCAAGAAATTAAAGCATAGTAAATCATGGTTAGTTCAACTAGCCACTGGAACCAAGAGAAAAGTTAGTGAAATAGTAGAGAAATGTCCATTAGAGATGGATGGGCTATTCACTTATGCAGATCTGAATATTTTACCATTGGGTTCCTATGACATTCTCATTGGAATGGATTGGTTAGAAGCACACAGGGTTAAACTTGACTTCTACAATAAGTCATTTGAATGCATGGACGAAGAAGGAAACCCGAGGGTTGTAAAAGGCATTCCAAAGGTGACTTCTGTTAAACAGGTTACAGCCATGTAGCTGAAGAAGTTCTGTAGGAAGGGATTTCAATTGTATGAAGCCCACATTTTAGAGGCTGCAAAGAGTGAAACTCTTAAATTGGAGGACTATCATGTATTGCAAGAATTCAGCGATGTTTTTCCTGATGAGATTGCAGGACTCCCTCCAAAGAGAGACATTGACTTTACAATTGAACTTGTCCCAGGAGTGGCACCAGTGTCTAAGACACCCTACAGGATGAGTACACCGGAATTGCTAGAATTGAAAATGCAATTACAAGAGTTGCTAGAAAAGAAATATATTAGGCCAAGTGTGTCCCTATGGGGAGCACTTGTTCTATTTGTGAAAAAGAAAGATGGAACACTCAGGTTATGTATTGAATACAGGCAGTTGAACAAAGTCACTATGAAGAACAAATACCCATTGCCCCGAATTGATGACCTTTTTTACCAAATGAGAGGAGCAAAGGTATTTTCAAAGATTGACTTGAGGTTTGGTTACCATCAGGTAATAATCAAAGAAGAAGATATTCATAAGACAACCTTTAGAACAAGGTATGGACACTATGAGTTTGTAGTGGTACCATTCGGTTTCACAAATGCACCAGCTACATTCATGTGTCTCATGAATAATGTTTTTAGCAAATATTTGGACAAGTTTGTTCTTGTATTCCTAGACGACATTCTCATCTATTCTAAGAATGAAGAAGAGCATGAAGAACATTTGAGAATGACAATGCAATTATTAAGGGAGCATAAGCTGTATGCAAAGTTGAGCAAATGTGACTTTTATAAATATAGAATTCATTATTTGGGTCAAATCATCTCCGACGAAGGGATATCTGTAGACCCTGAGAAGATTGAAACCATTATGAATTGGCCAACTCCAAGGAATGTGACTGATGTGAGATCTTTTATGGGCCTTCCTGGTTACTATAGGAAGTTTATCGAAGGATTCTCCAAGGTTGCAAACCCGATCACTTCTTTGCAAAAGAAGGGGATAAAGTTTGAATGGTCACCAAGATGTGAGGAAAGTTTTCAATGGTTGAAGAATCTTCTTACAAGTGCACCAATTTTGAAAATTGCAGACCCAGAAAAAGTCTTTGTGGTGTGTATTGATGCATTCAATCAAGGACTTGGGGGAGTTCTTATGCAAGACAACCACGTGATATGCTATGAGTCAAGAAAGTTGAAGGAGCATGAGAAGAACTATGCTACTCATGATATAGAACTTGCAGCCATAGTACATGCTTTAAAGATGTGGAGGCATTATTCAATGGGAAGAAAATTTGAGTTAAGGATAGACCATTGTGGTCTGAAATACTTGTTTGATCAACCAACTTTAAATGCTAGGCAAGCTAGATGGTTGGAATTTTTGTGTGAATTTGATTTTGAGATCAAACACATAAAAGGGAAAGAAAACAAGGTGGTTGATGCACTCAGCAGGAAGGTACAACAAATGCATGTGGCCGCGCTTAGTACTTGCCAACCAGATTTGAGGCAACAGATTGTTAACCATATGGTCGAGGATGAAGTGTACATGCAGGTAAAGGACAAATTGCAGCAGCAAGACCTTGGAAAGAAGTATGAAGGATATCAGTTGGAAGAAGGAAGACTTCTCACTTATAAGAATATAGTCTATATCCCAAATGCGGCAAATTTGAGGAGGATTGTTATGGATGAAATCAATAAATCTCCATACTCTGGTCACCCAGGATATCAGAAAACAATTGCTATGGAAAGAAAATATCATTTCTGGCTAGGCATGAAGAAGGATGTCGCTGAATACATTTCTAAGTGCATGGAATGCCAGCAGGTGAAGAGTGAACACCAACATCCAGTAGGTTTATTGCTTCCAGTGCCGATTCCAGAATGGAAATGGGAAGTAATATCCATGGAATTATTACAGGATTGCCAATGACTGTGAGACAACATGATTCCATCATGGTTGTGGTGGACAAGTTAACAAAGTCAGTACATTTTATACCGATTAAGTCCACACATAAAGCCGATGCCATTGCAAATATTTTCATGAAGGAAATTTTCAGATTACATGGGTTGCCTAAGGCAATAATTTCTGACAGGGATACCAAGTTCACTTCCAATTTTTGGAAAGGTCTCTTTGCAGATTTGGGTACACAGCTAAGCTTTAGTACTGCATACCATCCTCAAACAGATGGGCAAACAGAAAGAGTAAATCGGGTGCTTGAAGACATGCTCTGCATGTATGTAATGGACAAACCATTCAAGTTGGAGAATTATCTACACTTGGTAGAATTCGCATATAACAATGGGAAACAAGCATCATTGGGAATGAGTCCTTATGAGGCTTTGTATGGCAGAAGGTGTAGGAGACCAGTGACTTGGGACAATCCAGTGAACATAATTGTACTTGGGCCAGAATTGCTTAAGGAAATGGAGCAAGAGGTTGCCAAGATCCGGCAAAATTTAAAAGTAGCCCAGGATAGACAGAAAAGCTATGCAGATAAACATAGAGTGCATAGGGAATTCAATGTTGGGGATCATGTGTATCTTAGAGTGAAATCAAGGAAGAGTTCCTTGAATCTTGGGAGTTGTGCCAAGCTATCACCTAGATACTGTGGGCCATTTGAAGTGCTTGAAAGAATAGGGCCAGTTGCATATAGACTTGCATTGCCTGCTAGCACTAAAGCTCATAATGTTTTTCATGTCTCTTTGCTTAAGAAATATGTACATGATCCTAACCATGTGATTAATTGGGATGTGATCCAGGTGAAACCCGAGGGAGAATTCCAAACCAATCCATTGCGCATCCTAGACAAGAAGGTAACATTGCTCCAGAATCGAGCCATCGGACAGGTAAAGGTGCAATGGAAGCACTATGGTCCCAATGAGGCTACATGGGAGCTGGAGGATGCCATGAGGGTGGCATATCCATTTTTGTTCAATTTTGATGAGCACTGAGGACAATGCTAATGTAAGGGGAGGGGAATGTAATGTCCCCATTTTGACCCCCTTTGTATTAAATCGTAAATTATGTAAATATTGTTATTCGATCATGGTGAGGAGCTCAAGGCCAAGGCTCCACCATTGATTTAGCGTTTTATGTATCGGCAATTAAAATAGATGCCTATGGTTCTTGTGCTAGATATGCACAATGTAAATACGAATTTTAATGAAAATACCCACAACTAGCTATGCAATGCAACAAAGAGATGAGGGCATGATTCTTCAAGGAATAGGGAGGGAAATTATTTAAACCCTTGATCCAATGGTGTTAATCCATGTGTCAATGAGAAAACCCATAAAATACCAACTACCCATTTTGGGTTATGGACCCAATCATTCAATTCTTCTAGCAATTGGTTGAGGCTGTTAATGCCTTGGGAATGAAGAGGTATGGCAGTCAATTTTGTGCATGGGCAAGCCATCAACCTGGGAAATTGTATTTTGTCTCCTTGGGCAAGAAAACACCCATGAAATGGTGCCCAAAGTCATTCTGAACCCATAGTCCTTCCTCTCTCACACAGTCTGAACTACGGGGTCTTTCCTCATCACGTTTTTACCATTTTCCCTGCATTCTCCATGCCTGGGAGCTCGTTTTTGTGTTGCACAGTGGCTGGGAGAAAGGGAGTCACGTTTTGGGGGTTTATAGAGGTCCTTTTTGCCCCAAAATACCCATGGGTGTTTTTCTGAAAACGGGTTTGGCTCTCCAGGGTTGAATCCCCAATTACCATTTTCGTTTTTAGGTCTTCCCACATTTTTCTAGGCTGGTAGAATCCCCATCTTTGGGGCATCTCACTGTAAAAACGTTTCTTCATGCCCAGCACTTATACTTCTGCTATTATGTGCATCCTTGTTTTGGTTTGAATCTGTGAGTAGGAAACTTGGAGTGGTAGGGGACAAAATTGGCTTAATAAACCTAGTGAAGGGAGTAACCTCTCAAGAAGATCAAGAGAGCTTTGGTTACTTTTCTATGCACACCCTGAAAGCACTAGAAAGGAAGGTATGACTTGAGGGACTGTGTGGCAATGAAGAGAATACTTCCTTGTGTTGGGTGTGTAGGCATTGTGAGTGCCAAGCTGAATAGATCTGGGAGGGGTATCCTTAGCTCTGTGGTTGAGCTCACTAGTTTAGCAATTCTCCCTTTCCATTTCCTAGCAGCCTGATAAACCCAATTGTAGATTGGCTTGGCTCATCCTGGTGTATGCTTGGTTATGTGTGAGTCTGTTGTTCCCTGGTTCCTTGTAGAGATCATGCCCAACTCGGGGGTGGCAATTGTATCAAGAGGTTGATAAGCACAACTGGCCTATGGTTTGGTGGAACGTTGCAGTTGCATATCCAGTTGCTTGGGACTACTTTGTTAAGATAAGTATTCTCTTGTGTTTAACTTTGTAGTTATTATTTGATGAATATCTTGAATGTATAATGGATGGGTTATTGATATTATTTCCGCTGTGTTTTTCTTATAATCATATTTTCCATATGTCTTTTATATTATGTGAATGCTTAGTTAAAAGTTCATGGGGCTAGATTCCCAGATTTAGTATCACAATCCTCTCCATCATGCTGGTATGATAGGAGGGGACGTTACAAAAAAAATCTAAACTAAACACACATTCTTCTTCTTCTTCTTCTTCTTATATTTTTTTATATCTTCTATTTAAAAAGAAAATCTAAACTAAACACACATTCTTCTTCTTCTTCTAAACTAAACACACATTTTTGAAAAATGATATATTGTCAATTCCCTTCTTCTTCTTCTTCTTATATTTTTTTATATCTTCTATTTAAAAAAAAATCTAAACTAAACACACATTCTTCTTCTTCGCCTTCTTATATTTTTTTATATCTTCTATTTAAAAAAAATCTAAATTCTTCTTCTTCTTCTTATATTTTTTATATCTTCTTCCTCTTCTTCTTCCTCTTCTTCTTCCTCCTCTTCTTCTTCTTCTTCTTCTTCTTCCTCCTTTTCTTCCTCCTCCTCCTCCTCCTCCTTTTCTTCTTCTTCTTCTTCTTCTTCTTCTTTTTTATATCTTCTTCTTCCTCCTCCTCCTCTTCCTCTTCCTCTTCCTCTTCCTCCTCCTCTTCTTCTTCTTCTTCTTCTTAATTCCCTTGTTCAAACATTTTGGGAATAGATTGCATTCTAAACCAATCTAGACCATCTTTCAAAACCTTTGTTTCTAATATCTTTAGACTCTTTGGATTTGATTAATCCATAAAGGTACCCATCAAATGTAATCTTGATATTTTTAAGTTTTAACCTCCAATACTAACATAATATTCAACAAACATATCCTTAGTCATATCACCAATAAAAGGCCATAGTGCTTAAAGCAAAAGTTTTATTTCTACCTGCAAAACCCTTAGTTGTATGTAAGATTGCTAAAAAAATTTATATTAATATGGTTATGCACAATGGTGTATGATCAAGGCCAATGGGAGTAAAGAGTCTTCTGAACCAATGTGTAATCCTACAACGATCAATAATGATATCATGGGATAGAATATTAACTAAGATATTGTAACTGAACTAGCATACTTTGTTCATTCACTGATTTGGGTCAAATTTAGCACATCAGAATCATGTGATTTTACAGAGATGTGGAAGAACTTGCATATTCACTTTTGGAAAAATTTAATTTACTATAACCATCGGTGCAAAAGTAAGTGTGAATGTAAATCAAGCTTGAGAGAATCATCTTTCAGGGTGCTTTTAAATCTCATCGATAATTTTATATTGTTTTATATTTCTTATGTATTTATTCCTTTGTGTTTTTTGAGTTTTAAGAATAGGTTGATACAAGCAATGCACAAATGACGGTGTTTATCATAGGATACCTCCAAGGACCATCTCCCTTGTGGGATCCTATCACAAAAGGACCTTAGAAAATCCAAAGATCGTAAGTGGAATGAATAAATGGATTTGCAAAAGAACTATTACAATAAGCTATACATGAATCACTCATTTCAAACTTTTCAGTGAGTATGCAAGAAACGCCGAGAACTTGCATTTTGACCTTAATAACAACTGTTTATCAATGTTCGATTTATTCCATGCATTTTACATCGAATAAAGAGGACTTTGTATTGAAAACTTTTGTTGTGTATATAAATTTATAGCATATATATAAATCGAAACTCGTCAAGCTCATGTTAAGAAATACTCAGTTTATAGACCATAAACAACCTAGACGTAAAACATGACCTTAAAATATAAATGGCTTGTACATAGACTCTCGCATCTAATAGTTTAAAAGGATAGTAGTAGATTCTCAAATATTAAGGCTAACAAATTCGCTGAAAATTTATAAACAAATGCCTTCATTTAGTAAATCCAAAAAGTTCACGGCAAATACCAAGGTGACTCCGTGTATAGAGATATTAATGCATTGTAAATAATGATTCCTGCTGGTCCTAATTAATTTCTAGTAAAAGTGGATTGTGTCGGTAATCAGAGGCATTATTAGTAACATTTAATTTAAGATGGTCAACTATGGTGAATGGCTCTAAGAATAAAAACATGTGCTCAACAAATTTCTCTTGAAATGCACAAGAAAATAATGCAATACTTTTTGGACCAAGGACTACCCACTGCTTGTCTTGAATTACGCAAGAAAACATTACAACATTATAAGGACTAAGGGCTAATTGTTACTCTTGAAAGAAGCAAGAAAACATTGCAACATTACAAGGACTAAGGACTACACATTAGCTTTAACAACATGCCAATGGAAAGATAGTTCAACTCTTATTATATTGCACCAATATAAATATAAGTGAGATAGGTGTAAGAGCGGTGTCATATCCATGGGTGGTTAATGCTATTAAACTAAAATAATTGCACTAGAAGAAATAAGGTGCACTCTAAAGTCCGGGTGGAAGAGATGTGTCACATATATGGGTGGGCAATGTTATTGAACAAAAATAAGAAGAATATAAAAAATGAGGTCCATAATGTTCTCGCACCAAGAGGTGCTTTCTACAACCCAGTTGAGGTAGATGTGTCTCATCTGTCCATAATGATGTTGACAGAAATAATAATAATAAAATATAGAGTAGTTCAACGACATATATATATGCCTGAAATGTAATGATGTTTGCAATTTCAAAATCTCAATTGCATGTGGTAAAAAATATGGATGTGATCTTCATGTCTTCTATTGTAAGTAAAAAGTTAGAGTTTGTTGGATGTGATCTATTATTTACGTTTGCAAGAGTTATGTTTTTCCACACTCTCGCATATGCATACATGTATTGGTTTTTTATGTGTTTAAGTCATCACATGTTTCAACTTTTATTGTAAGTAATAGTTTAGGTGTGGGCAAGAGTTTTGTTTTTCCTTCAGAAGGGTATTGGAGTTATTTGGCAGAACTTATAGAACTATTTTCTATGGAGCTTGAAACTTGTTGCTGCTGCAACCTAATCCCCAATTTTTTCTTAAAATTGTAGGGCCCCTCCTTTTATTTTTTATTTACTCAAAGTTTTGTTCATCTTTGATAGGATTACTTTTTGTCACTTAGATTTTTTCTTGAAAACAAATGAAAATGAAAATTTTGAAATCGGGAGGGAGAACTTGTCATTTTCCGCTGAAATGGTCGGAGCACTTTTCCAAGTTACGCTGAAACGGTCGGAGCAATTTTGGTTTTCTTGGTAAGATTTGTGTTTCGGAGTAGAAGCCGAAGTTTCTCCGAAACAGTTAGAACGCTTGTGAAACTATGCTGAAACAGTTTTTTGTTTCAGAGTAGAATGCTAAGTTACATTGAAACGATCGAAAGGAAAAGGAAATCAGGCAAATCAGGGGGGGGGGTTATCGGTTTCATGCCAAAATAGATCGGCGTACTTTTGGAAAGGCTGCCGAAATGTTTCGCTGACAAAAGGAAAAGTACCCCGATGCAGGTCACGGAAAGAATGAAAAGTGCTCTGGAACTCTCATTTCACCAATAGATTGGCATAAATATGAAAGATTACGCTGAAACGGTATCGACATGAAAGGAGAAAGGTTCATTGCTCGGATATTTTTGGATACTGATGGTGGGTTGCGCCGAAATGCATCAGCACTAGAATGAATTTACCGCCGAAACAGATCGGTGTTGAACGAAAAATGCCCTGAAACTCATACGGTGTAAAATTAGAAGATGGCCCGCAAAGGGGCATGATCTGACCCCGTAAACACATTTAGTGCTAGGGTTAGTGGATATATATATATATATATATATATATTGGAAAATCGTTGCCCATCACATTGAGTGTAATGGTGTTTTGAGAAGTTAGTGGAAAACAGATACCCGCTCGATGTTGTTGAACCTCATTTGATAAAACGACGTTTTGCCATAGAAGTTACAAGTCTGACATTAGCACCTAGATTATTGTTAAATTTGAAAGGGCATAAGGGCAGTCTTAGTTCCATTAAAAGGAAAGACCCTAGGGAAGTCTTTGTGGAATAGGGTAATATTGGCATTAATAGCCATAGTTGGTATTGGAATGAGTCTTTTGTTTTTCTTAAGTTAGGGAATTCCCGCATTTTGACCACTGCACCCACATAGTTTGCGATGTCTTGAAGTTTCCCTGAATAGGGTTACACTGGATAAATGTTGAACACCATATCACTGGGATGTACTCTCGTTTTCGCTTCCTCATACTCCACCGAAGAGATAAAACTTGTTAGGTAATACGTGAGAAAATAAGATATTTCAGACATAGTACTTGCCAAGGAAACTTAGGCTCATGAAGTCCCGCTATGACATAACTGGGGTCGTTCTTCAAGCTCACCAAGAAATTTTAATCCCACGGATCGCGTAAACAAGTGAAAATGTAGTTCTATCCGAAGAGAAATCCAGACCTCGCATTTTTTATATTATTATTTGCTTTCTTTTAGAAATGGGTGCTACACTGTTATATATCCATCGATGGAACTTTTCGATAAAACCTTGGTTAAACCTTTTTTCTTTTGAATTGATATTGTGATATTATAATGATGGGACTGTGTTTGATATCGTAGAAATTTTGAAGACATATGGGCGTTTTTTTTTTACCATTAGTGCATTAAAGAATCTTGATCACTTCACATGAAATTTATTCACACATTGGTCACTGCACATAGATTTTCTCTTTTCAACTAAGTTGAGAATGTTGTGAGAGAACAAAACCAACATCAAATATACCTGATATCATGGAAGTAATGAATCTCCTAACTTTGTTTTTTTGTAAATAATATTGATAAGGGATATCTTTGCATGTTTCTTAAATCCATTTCTTTAACATTCAAGTATGCTTACACATTTACTTTGTTGTTTCCTTAGGACTCATATGTCCAAAAGAGAGCTTCCAAGTGAAAGCCCAAGGTAGCAGAATCAAATTTTGACGTTGAAGTTGTCTCAGACACTCCCATGGAGACATTATTTGAAGACACCAAAGCAATGAAGGCAATCGTCCCTGAATACAAGTGGGGTGAACCAGATCACCTCATCAGAGATTAGAGTGTACCAAATGCATCCATTGAGGAGATGATGGTGTATCAAAATATTAAAAGATCCAGTCTCCATAAATCTGCCACCCAACCAGAGTTCTTCCCATGCTTCGAAGTCATCGGATGGATTCTACCTCATGTGGGCGTCGACATAAGGATCATAGTTGGGGCAGGTGGGGAAGGATTTGCTTCATTCCAACCCGGTCATATTGCTACGGCATGCAAGTTACCTTCTCCCAAAGTCATGATGAAAGATGACTGGATACGAGGAGTTAATACAGATCACTTTGAGTATGCCAAGAAGATGTTGATTCCAGGAAAGCAACTGAGACCGAGAGCAAGTGGGGAATACAACAGCCAGAATCGGAAAACACCATTCAGAATCATAGCCCTGATGTTAAGTAGAATATTTGACAGAGCGAATGGGAATATATATAATATCGTCTAGGTACCCCTTATGTATCACATTGCATCCCATGGTACCATTTTCAATTGGGAAGATATTATATCATAAAGTATGGCATCGACAATAGCAGTAGCTCAAGGAGCAATGACCCAGAAGAAAGCATAATTCTTCATGTCTTCATATCTTATTGATTGCATACTAGTCAAACACCCATTCCTTAAGTAGGGGTGTTTTTGGATCCCAACCGAGACCCCACTCTATGTGGCTTACCAGATCACATGGGCTCACAAGTATGCAAGCTTCTACAAGCTCATCTGTGAAGAACTCATCATCCCTATGTATTGGGAAATTTTTAATGAAGAACCAAATTGCTTATCAGACAATGCAATGGCGATTGTAAATGAATATGGATATTTCTACTTTTCCCTAGAACGTACTTATATTAGGATGTATGGAGGTACCAAGGCCCCATCTCTAATGCCAAAATACGCTGCATATTCTGTATCACATTGCTAGGAATATATATAATCTTAGCTGGGCACCCCTTATGTATCACATTGCATCCCATGGTACCATTTTCAATTGGGCAAGTATTATATCAGAAAGTATGGCATCGACGATAGCAACATATCAAGGAGCAATGACCCAGAAGAAAGCAAAATTCTTCATGTCTTCATATCTTAATGACTCCATACTAGTTAGACACCCATTCCCTAAGTTGGGGTGCTTTTGGATCCCAACCAAGACCCCACTCTATGTGGATTACCAGATCACATGGGCTCACAAGTATGCAAGATACTACAAGCTCATCTGTGAAGAACTCATCATCCCTATGTATTGGAAAAATTTTAATGAAGAACCAAATTGCTTATCAGACAATGCAATGGCGATTGTAAATGAATATGGAGATTTCTACTTTTCCCTAGAAGGTTACGATGAACCTGCAATAATCAATTAATGAAAACACACGAGATAGCATAAATAACAGAACTCAGAATCTCTTTTATATTGATCGTAGGCCACTTCGAGGGGGCAACCTCCTTTGAGCAAGAACAATACAAATAACTTCATGGTGCCTTCATTGGTCTCAACACAAACTTATATACTAAGTCTAGGTGCCAATACCATGGATCATTACCATGTGTCAATACAAACCATGGGCCAATACAAAGTATGGATCAACAATTACTTATGGGACGACTTACAAAGCATATGCGTCCAACAACAATAAGACAAACTATGGATCAACAAATACTATGGGATGACTTACAAAACATATGCATCCAACAACAATATACTAAAAAAGTAAATAGAAGGGTTGACATGGGTTCCTAACATCCCCTCTCCCTTAGAAAAAGCTTTGTCCTCAAAGCTTTAGATGTGGAAATTGATGCAGAATCTGAAGGAGTGGTTCCCCTGTAGCATCCTCATGTTGCATTCTGGGCCACTGATGCCTTTTGAGTTTCAGGGAGGGTTGCTTGGAAGGCTGTAGACGAAGAAGAACCATATCAACTGCGTGAAAAGTGCACTCAGAACGGTGCTGATCGGATTTATGTTTCAGTCGAATTCTTGCCATGTGAAGATTGTCCTGTACAATGAGAAGAATCTGATCGTTGTTTTGAAGAACCGAGTCAATTTCCTAAACTGGGGAGTTGCTTAGGGTGTATGGAAGAAGAACTGGCAGTTTTTGTCCATAGAATACTTCATATGGTGTCCTTTTAGATGGGGTATTGTACCACTAGAGCGCTTCTAGGAAATCCATAGAAATAGTTGTCCAAATCTATGCAGGGTAGGGCAAGGGTTCAATTAGTCCTGAAAGAAGTGTTGTTTCACCCTTGTTGACTTGGAAAGTATCATAGTTAGCCACCATCTATTGAATTTTCATTTTCAGTCCCTGCCAAAAGAAGTTACATTGTTCCAGGTCATACATTTTGTGGAACCCAGAGTGCCCTGCTGATGAAGAAGCATGGAGTTCATAGAAGAGATAACTTTGTTGAACAGATTGCAAACAATTTGGATCAAGTAGAGAAATAGCTGTAAGAGAAACTAGGTCATCCCACCACACCTGAAATGGGTTATCCAACTCATGGGTTATGCCTATGCAATCACTTACAAGAAGGGTAAGGACAATATGGTAATGAGGAGACCCATTGTTCCAGGAAATTTTCCAGACTCTAAAGATCAGTATTGATGCAAAAATAATTCCCTAATAGGTATGGCTGCCACTTCGGTACTGCATGCAAAATAGCCATCATTTCCTGCTGAGATGTATATGTGGCTAAATTCTTACTAGAAAGGTCTCTTGAAGGCGACAAGCCCACTGGTTCAACAAGGACACCTGCATATCTATCCAAGGAACTAGGGGAGACCGTTGATGGGTGCATCTGAATGGAATGGATTTGAGCGATGACACCATGTGAATTCTTCTTAAAGATCTTTTCCAGGCGATGTGAACTGATGATGCGGAGAGACCCTTGTTGTAAGCCCTTAAATTTTTGTCGTTTCCCATTGCTTGAAAACTACATCCAAAGTTCAGCAAAATCCCATAAGATGGGGCCAAGTGTGCGTAACCATTAAACGCCCAAAACCACATCACATCCGCCTAGGGACAAGGAAAACATGTCATAGCGCAGGTTATAATATTCTATAGAGATACGCACATTGTGACACTTCCCCTTGTAAGGTAAGGTGCCCCCATTGGCAACCATGACTTCAAAGTTGGAGCAAGGATGGACAAAACAATCAGCATGTTTGGCGATCCAAGGGTCAATGAAGTTATGAGTGCTACCAGAATCAATGAGTATTGTAAGGGGAATCTTTTTGAAGTGACCCCTAACCTGCATTGTTTGGGGGGTGGTGACGCCAGATAAAGCATGGAGAGATATCTCTGTTTGTTCATCTTAAGATAGGGGGTCAATAGGCGGCTCCTGAATGTCGACATGATCATCCATTGTATTTGGAGATTCTTCACCAATTTTAGAGGCAGGCAGAGAATTCATATCCAAGAGATAGAGCTTTTGTTGAACACATCTATGTCCCCAAGTGAATTTCTCATCACAATTATAACAAAGCCCTTTTTCCCTGCGTGCCTCCATCTCTGTTTCAGACAAATGCTTGATAGGAGTTGGTTGAGGAGTTGGTGGGATGGGAGGTCATTGAGAACCCATATTTCGGAAGGGAACAAAAGTGGGTTTGGAGTGTTGTGGGGTTGCAATATTGTCTCCTGCCAACTTAGCCAACCCTAGGACTTCCATCATTGTTTTGGGAAAGAACATTTTAACCTCTGATCAGATTTCATCCTTAAGACCACTGATAAAACAACTCCTGTAGAATTCATTAGACAATCCTTCTGTGTGATTGGCTAGTTTCTCATATTGTGTCTGATACTCTCTCACAGTGCCACTTTGACGAAGTTTATTGAGTGCTCTGGTGAAGTCATCAAAAGCATTAGGACCAAATCGTTGCAAAAGGAGTTGGCAAAAATATGTCCATTTTGGCTCGTCATGCGCCTTGATGTACCAACGGTACCATTGAAGGGATTCCTGTTCTAAATGAAAGGATGCAAGTGGAACTTTTTGGACATCAAAAGTATTATGCAGACTGAAATACTGTTCTACAGGATAGATCTATCCAGTCGGATTAGTACCATTGAAGCAAGGAAATTCAAGCTTCAGACCACGAAAATTGTTGGAAGAAGAGAACCCATTGGCTGAAGAAGATTCTTACTGTCGGTTATTGCTCATGGATGAATGCTAAAAATGGAGGCTGAGAAATTTTTCATCCAGATCTTGGAGTTTGGTTTGGATGGCTGCAAGTGTTTCCTCCATGGTTTTTGCTCCTGTGCGGGTGACAACCATAGCCAGGAGGGTTTTTTTTTTTTTTTTTTTCCATAATGGATCTGCTACGGCGTAGAAGGGAGCAAACATAGATGGATCTGCAATGACATGGAAGTGATCGGCAAGAAATGGATCTAAAACAATGCCGAATGGATAAAAAATGGCCGGATCTGAAACGACTTTCAAAATAGATCTAAAACGGCTGGATTTGGAATGGCTTTCAGAATGGAACTGGAATGGTTGGATCTAAAACGGTGTAGAAGTGATCGACAACAGTTCAACTGAAAATAGATATGGACCCCAGGTATGTGCGGCTTCCTAACAGTTCAAGGGTTTCACTTGGCCACCAATGCTATCCGATGGCTTGCGTATTTGGGTAGTACCCCTTACTCCACGGCTCAGGTAAAACTAATAACCGCTTTGCCACAAACGATAGCTCTTGGTTTACCTCACAGGTGGGAACTAGTCAATCGGGTAGGGGTTGTTTCCCTTTTCGCTGGTAGGTTCTCTTAATGGGACAGCTACTTCGGGGTTCCTGTGGTACTCCTAACAATGAGTTTTAGGGCTTATGCCCAAGTAATTCCCACAGTTAAGCAGATAGGGATTATTCCTAGATCCAAAGCTGCAACAGATGCGAAAAAATAATTGGGCAGAAATTTCACCCAACGAGCCCAAAAAAGTGCTTTGATACTAGATGTGATGAACCTGCAATAATTAATTAATGAAAATACATGAGATAGCAGAAATAACAGAACTCAGAATAAATTTTATATTGATCGCAAGCCACTTCGAGGGGGCAACCTCCTTTTGAGCAAGCTCAATACAAATAACTTCACGGTGCCTTCATTGGTCTCAACACAAACTTATATACTAAGTCTAGGTGCCAATACCATGGGTCAAAACCTTGTGTCAATACAAACAATGGGCCAATACAAAGTATGGATCAACAATTACTTATGGGATGACTTACAAAGCATATGCGTCCAACAACAATAAGACAAATTATGGATCAACAAATACTATGGGACAACTTACAAAGCATATGCATCCAACAACAATATACTAACACAGTAAATAGAAGGGTTTACATGGGTTCCTAACAAAGGTAATTATATCAGGATGTATGGAGGTACCAAGGCCCCATCTCTCATGCCAAAGTACACTACATATTATGTAGTACATAAAGAGGTAGTAAGACAGGTCTTCATCAACGGAGTAGGTAATTTTTTTAATGAACATAAGAAGGCCTCTTATCCACCATTTCCCTTTGTCATTGGGGCGTATAAATTTCCCAAAGTTAAAGGAGCAGATGCTTTTATCAAATAACTAGAGTATTTTCATATTGGGGAGAAGGTATTTGCAAGGAATGACAAATTACAAAATGCCGCCCAACATTTTGCATCATGTAAAATCCATTTTGAATATACATACCACTTTCTTAAGGATGAGGAAGTGTATAGGAGGGAAATCACCATGACAGAGTTAAACAAACTTTTTGGTTGGAAAAGTGGCGCAGGATCTAGTCATGCTATAGATATTGCCAAAGAAGATGAGTTTCAAAAGTCAAGAGAAGAAGCAGAAAGGCTGCAAGCTAAAGAAGCAGAAAGACTGCAAGAAGAAGAGGAAGAAAGTCTGCAAGCATAAAAAGTAGAAAGGCAGCGATTAGAGGAAGCAGAAATACAAATAAAGGAAGAAGAAGCAAGACAAGAGAAAGAAGAAGAAGAAGCAGTGGAATTAGAAAAACAAAGGGAAGAAGAAGAGAAGCTCAACAAAGCTGTGGAAGAAGAATAATTCCAAAGGGGAGGCCAAAACCTCCAAGATATGGACATAGACCCAACTGGTTTTCTTGGAATCACATTGACAAGAGGACACCTCCCATTCATAGAGCTTGGGCTCACCCCATTCACTCCCTCAAAACAACACTCAGTAGCAAAGCTAGATACGATAGTCTTCGACTCAAAAAGGAATACAATAACCAAGAGGTCAGAGAACAAACTAAAGATGGGAACACAACTCGATGTGGTGACCATTCAAGAGAACACTATAATGGAAGGAAACCATAAAGACCCCAAGTTTACAACATTAGTGAATATAGCAGCTGCTCAAGGAAGTGTTGATAATGTTGATAGGTTGATGAGCTACTTAGAGCTCAACAAAGAGAAGATGCTAAAGCTGAAAGACAAACTAGTAAAAGCAAGAGGTAAAGGGATAGAGTTGAAAAGAAAACATGATGCTATAGTAGATGAGAAGAATAGATTAATTTCTGATTATCAGAATCTTGAAAACAAGAAAGATGCTTTGAATGTACAGCTTATAATTATGGAGGGCAAGAGAAGTGATTTCTATGCCCGCATAAATGAACTAGAAGGAAAATAAATAATTTCAAATCAGCAAGTAGAAGCCTTGCAATCTCATATGGATGAACTGGTTAGGGAGAAGGAATCGTTATTGGAGCAAGTCAATTTTGTGTAGAATCAAAAGCAGTACCTGACTCCTTTCCACGAACAAGCATGCAAATTACAGGAACAGATTTTTCGCTCCCATGAATTATTGATTGAATAAATTTATAAAATGAAGCAGATGATAGAAAGGATGACATAAATTGTTGCAGGCGCCCTCTCAGTAAGACAAAAGTTAGTGGACACTTATAAAAAGCTTAAAAGGGTGATGGCCTAGAAGGGAGAGCATACAGAGGTCCCTGATCATCTACCAAACAAGATAGCCATTGAACTCAAACTGGATATAATGCTACTAGAAAGCTCCAGGAGGGATTCCAGGAAGATGCATGTAGAAATACCAAAATCCATCGCAAAGTGTGAATAATTCTACAAAGGAATTTATTAGATCCATGAGAAATGCCATATTTCCATGATTCCAGGTATGTACGAGCTTCCCACTAAGGTTCAGCATTTAATGGATTTGAAGGATGGACTAAAAGAAGATATGGAGTATATCATAAAATTATATGTGTTAAATGAAGAAGACCTCCATCAATACATTGGGCAAGTGCCTATCAATGCTTATTTTCTAAAATAAAGCTACAAATTTGCTACTGAAGGAGTGATAAGTGTGTAAAAGGAGTTATCCGTTCATGAGGTGTATTTGAAATTATTGGAACCTATAAAAACTAATATCATATTTCAGGAAATAGATTTATGGGATAATTACATTTCCATCTTGGAGGACCCACCATAAAATTAATTTTAAATTGTAATTAATTATATTTTCGTGCAAACAAAAAAGGACAAATTGTGGCAGTCCAAAGGTCAGGGGTAGATGAAGTGATTAGTCATGTGGAGACAAATTCTATTGTAATATAAATATAGGGGGAGGGTTACTATAAAAGGGACTTTTTCTAGTATACTAGAGGCTGGACACATTTTGTAAGAAAACTATTTCTCTGTAAATGAGAAGGACCTATTTACTAGGAAAAGCTTGGAAAGAAATTTTGCGTGGAATATGTTGGATAACAAATTGGAACTATTTCCTCTTGTCTTCATAATACATGATGTGAGATCTTTCTAACTTGGTTGAACTATTTCAATGATGATGAATGATTTCTTTATCGATGCAAATATCTATGTGTTTACAGAGTAATAAATTGTTTTAATTATAATCAAAACTATATTTGGTGATTTTTTGCTCAGAATGTGCATTCTTTATATTAATAGCTATCTGTTGGATCTGTATGAACATTTTCATATTATTACTCTTATTTAAACTCACTCCTTGCAAGGATATATTAGCTTAGTCTAGAATAGGGTTAAATAATTGATAAGATAGAAGTGGTAAGACGAGAGGTAAGAACCTACGCATCACTTGTGAGGCTTCCACCTGTCAATTTAGGTTAGATGCATTAGTTATATTAAAATCACTTGCATATTCATACTTTAAACATAAAATATAAATGGTGGGTCGGGCTGTAACCGGTACAATATTTAAACAACATAAATACGGTAGCCGGACCGTTAACCAAATGGATTTCCCATACCAAATAGTGAGTGATCTAATTGGGATTATTCATTGGGGAGAATCCCTACTATCGATGCTAGGATTTTCTGGGCATCAACAAAACTGTAGTCATTAGTTAAGGAAAAATGCCCAAAAAAATTCCTATCTAGGCATTTTAGTACTAACTTCATTGTTTTTGTTGTGACAGTCATTAGAAACAAATTCATTGTTAGGTTCTCTACTTGTGATAGTGGTTACACTATGAGGATCAATGAGATAAAAAAGTGATATTCTTTTTTTGTTACAGTTTTCATTGTTGCATTTCTCTAGGTTTAGGTCTATAATTTATTAAAGAAAGATGTATGGAATCCAATATTAACACAACTCCGTTAAAATTAATGTGAACCAATATTACAAGTTTTTTATAGAAGTTTTTTCCTTTCATGCGGCAACCTAGATGAGCATGGTGTGGAAAAAATTCACACTAGTTCCCACCATATTCGGAGAGCAGGATGGTTCTTCAATGGAGGAAGGAGAATTCCTTCCGCAGTTTCGGGGCGGTTCGCAGAACTCTTCCGCAAATTTCGGAATGATTTTCCGAACTCTTCCGTGTTGCAGAACGATTCGCGGAATCTTTCTGCAGTTTCGAGATGACTTCCCGAATTCTTCCCGAAACAGACTTAAACAAAATTTTTCAAAAACAATTGAAACAATTTCCGAGTTCCTTTTTTTCTTCTTCCTATGATGACTGCTGCCCAGTAGAAGGTAACCTTACCTCTGCAACTATCCAACTGAGCCAGCTAGTCTTGATGCTAGTACCTGTGGTGATTAGGAAGGGATCTTCCCTTGTAACTGTAATTGGATTTGGCCCGTAGAGGCCCAATGCTGCAACTAGCAGCTCTAATACCAAAATGTAATGTCCCCTCCTATCATAACAGCATGATGGAGAGGATCGTGATACTAAATCCGAGCATCTAGCCCCATGAACTTTTAACTAAGCATTCACATAATATAAAAGAAATATGGAATGTGTGATTATAAGAAAAAAACAGTGGAAATAATATCAATAACCCATCCATTATACATTCAAGATATTTGTCAAATAATAACTGCAAAGTTAAACACAAGAGAATACTTATCTTAGCAAAGTAGTCCCAAGCAACCAGCTATGCAACTGCAACGTTCCACCAAACCATAGGCCAGTTGTGCTTATCAACCTCTTGATACAACTACCACCCCCGAGCTGGTCATGATCTCTACAAGGAACCGGGGAACAACAAACTCACACATAGCCAAGCATACACCAGGATGAGCCAAGCCAATATACAATTGGGTTTATCAGGCTGCTAGGAAATGGAAAGGAAGAATTGCTAAGCTACTGAGCTCAACCACAGAGCTAAGGATACCCCTCCCAGATCTATTCAGCTTGGCACTCAGAATGCCTACACACCTAACACAAGGAAGTATTCTCTTCACTGCCACACAGTCCCTCAAGCCATACCTTCCTTTCTAGTGCTTTCAGGGTGTGCATAGAAAACTAGCCAAAGCCCTCTTGATCTTCTTGAGAGGTTACTCCCTTCACTACGTTTATCAAGCCAATTCTGTCCACTACCACTCCAAGTTTCCTACTCACAGATTAAAACCAAAACAAGGATGCACATAACAGCAGAAGTATAAGTGTTGGGCATGAAGAAACGTTTTTACAGTGAGATGCCCCAAAGATGGGGATTCTACCATCCCAGAAAAATGTGGAAAGACCTAAAAAGGAAAATGGTAATTGGGGATTCAACCCTGGAGAGCCAAACCCGTTTTTAGAAAAACGCCCATGGGTATTTTGGGGCAAAAAGGACCTCTATAAACCCCCAAAATGTGACTCCCTTTCTCCCAGCCACTGTGCAACACAAAAATGAGCTCCCAGGCATGGAGAATGCAGGGAAAATGGTAAAAACGTGATGAGGAAAGACCCAGTAGTTCAGACTGCATGAGAGAGGAAAGACTATGGGTTCAGAATGACTTTGGGCACCATTTCGTGGGTGTTTTCTTTCCCAAGGAGACAAAATACGATTTCCTAGGTTGATGGCTTACACATTCACGAAATTGGCTGCCATACCTCTTCATTCCCAAGGCATTAACTGCCTCAACCAATTTCTGGAATAATTAAATAATTGGGTCCATAACCCAAAATGGGTAGTTGGTAGTTTATGGGTTTTCTCATTGACACATGGATTAACACCATTGGATCAAGGGTTTAAATAATTTCTCTCCCTATTCCTTGTAGAATCATGCCCCCATCTCTTTGTTGCATTGCATAGCTAGTTGTGGGTATTTTCATTAAAATTCGTATTTACATGATGTCTTATTTACATTGTGCCTATCTAGCACAAGAACCATAGGCATCTATTTTAATTTACGATACACAAAACGCTAAATCAATGGTGGGGCCTTGGCCTTGAGCTCCTCACCATGATCGAATAACAATATTTACATCATTTAGGATTTAATACAAAGGGGGTCAAAATGGGGACATTACATTCCCCTCCCCTTACATTAGCATTGTCCTCAGTGCTCATCAAAATTGAACAAAAATGGATATGCCACCCTCATGGCATCCTCCAGCTCCCATGTAGCCTCATTGGGACCATAGTGCTTCCATTGCACCTTTACCTATCCGATGGCTCGGTTTCGGAGCAATGTTACCTTCTTGTCTAGGATGCGCAATGGATCGGTTTGGAATTCTCCCTCGGGTTCCACCTGGATCACATCCCAATTAATCACATGGTTAGGATCATGTACATATTTCTTAAGCAAAGAGACATGAAAAACATTATGAGCTTTAGTGCTATCAGGAAATGCAAGTCTATATGCAACTGGCCCTATTCTTTCAAGCACTTGAAATGGCCCACAGTATCTAGATGATAGCTTGGCACAACTCCCAAGGTTCAAGGAACTCTTCCTTGATTTCAATCTAAGATACACATGATCCTCAACATTGAATTCCCTATGCACTCTATGTTTATCTGCATAGCTTTTCTGTCTATCCTGGGCTACTTTTTAATTTTTCCTGATCTTGGCAACCTCTTGCTCCATTTCCTTAAGCAATTCTGGCCCAAGTACAATTCTATTCACTGGATTGTCCCAAGTAAATGGTGTCCTACACCTTCTGCCATACAAAGCCTCATAAGGACTCATTCCCAACGATGCTTGTTGCCCATTGTTATATGCAAATTCTACCAAGTGTAGATAATTCTCCCACTTGGATGGTTTGTCCATTACATACATGCAGAGCATGTCTTCAAGCACCCGATTTACTCTTTCTGTTTTCCCATCTGTTTGAGGATGGTATGCGGTACTAAAGCTTAGCTGTGTACCCAAATCTGCAAAGAGACCTTTCCAAAAATTTGAAGTGAACTTGGTATCCTTGTCAGAAATTATTGCCTTAGGCAACCCATGTAATCTGGAAATTTCCTTCATGAAAATATTTGCAATGGCATCGGATTTATGTGTGGACTTAACTGGTATAAAATGTACTGCCTTTGTTAACTTGTCCACCACAACCATGATAGAATCATGTTCTCTCACAGTCATTACCAATTCTGTAATAAATTCCATGGATATTACTTCCCATTTTCATTCTGGAATCGGCACTGGAAGCAATAAACCTGTTGGATGTTGGTGTTCACTCTTCACCTGTCGACATTCCATGCACTTAGAAATGTATTCAGCGACATCCTTCTTCATGCCTGGCCAGAAATAATATTTTCTTTCCATAGCAATTATTTTCTGATATCCTGGGTGACCAGAGTATGGAGCTTTATGGATTTCATCCATAACAATCCTCCTCAAATCTGCCGCATTTGGTATATAGACTATATTCTTATAAGTGAGAAGTCTGCCTTCTTCCAAATGATAGCCTTCATACTTCTTGCTAGGTCTTGATGCTGCAATTTGTCCTTTACCTTCACATACACTTCATCCTCGACCATATGGTTAACATTCTGCTGCCTCAAATCTGGTTGGCAAGTACTAAGCGCTGCCACATGCATTTGCTATACCTTCCTGCTAAGTGCATCAACCACCTTGTTTTCTTTCCCTTTTATGTGTTTGATCTCAAAATCAAATTCACACAAAAATTCCAACCATCTAGCTTGCCTAGCATTTAAAGTTGGTTGATCAAACAAGTATTTCAGACCATAATGGTCTGTCCTTAACTCAAATTTTCTTCCCATTGAGTAATGCCTCCACATCTTTAAAGCATGTACTATGGCTGCAAGTTCTATATCATGAGTAGCATAGTTCTTCTCATGCTCCTTCAACTTTCTTGACTCATAGCATATCACGTGGTTGTCTTGCATAAGAACTCCCCCAAGTCCTTGATTGCATGCATCGGTACACACCACAAAGTCTTTTTCTGGGTCTGCAATTTTCAAAATTGGTGCACTTGTAAGAAGATTCTTCAATCGTTGAAAACTTTCCTCACATCTTGGTGACCATTCAAACTTTATCCCCTTCTTTTGCAAAGAATTGATCGGGTTTTCAACCTTGGAGAATCCTTCGATAAACCTCCTGTAGTAACCAGCAAGGCCCATAAAAGATCTCACATCAGTCACATTCCTTGGAGTTGGACAATTCATAATGGTTTCAATCTTCTCAGGGTCTACAGATATCCCTTCGTCGGAGATGATGTGACCCAAATAATGAATTCTATCTTTATAAAAGTCACATTTGCTCAACTTTGCATACAGCTTATGCTCCCTTAGTAATTGCATTGTCATTCTCAAATGTTGTTCATGCTCTTCTTCATTCTTAGAATAGATGAGAATGTCGTCTAGGAATACAAGAACACAGTTGTCCAAATATTTGCTAAAAACATTATTCATGAGACACATGAATGTAGCTGGTGCATTTGTGAGACCGAATGGTACCACTACAAACTCATAGTGTCCATACCTTGTTCTAAAGGCTGTCTTATGAATATCTTCTTATTTGATTCTTACTTGATGGTAACCAGACCTCAAGTCAATCTTTGAAAATACCTTTGCTCCTCTCATTTGGTAAAAAAGTCATCAATTCAGGGCAATGGGTGTTTGTTCTTCATAGTGATTTTGTTCAACTTCCTATAGTCAATACATAACCTGAGTGTTCCATCTTTCTTTTTCACAAATAGAACAGGTGCTCCCCACAGGGACACACTTGGTCTAATATATTTCTTTTCCAGCAACTCTTGTAACTGCATTTTCAATTCTAGCAATTCCGGTGTACTCATCCTGTAGGGTGTCTTTGACACGGGTGCAACTCTTGTCACAAGTTCAATTGTAAAATCAATGTCTCTCTTTGGAGGGAGTCCTGGAATCTCATGAGGAAAAACATCCCTGAATTCTTGCAATACATGATAGTCCTCCAATTTAAGAGTTTCAGTCTCTGCTGCCTCTGTAATGTGGGTTGCATACAATTAACATCCCTTCCTACAGAACTTCTTCAGCTGCATGGCTGTAACCTGTCTAACAGAAGTCACCTTTGGAATTCCTTTTACAACCCTCGGGTTTCCTTCTTCGTCCATGCATTCAAATGTCTTATTGTAGAAGTCAAGTTTAACCCTGTGTGCTTCTAACCAATCCATTCCAATGAGAATGTCATAGGAACCCAGTGGTAAAATATTCATATCTACATAAGTGAATAGCCCATCCATCTCTAATGAACATTTCTCTACTATTTCACTAACTTTTCTCTTGGTTCCAGTGGCTAGTTGAACTAACCATGATTTACTATGCTTTAATTTCTTGAAAGCACAAATCTCAACAATTCTAGGAGTGACATAACTATGAGTAGATCCAGGATCAATCAAAATAGAAACAGATTGCTTAGCAATCTTACCTTCAACTTCAACCACAGTTGACTGATGATCTGCTTGGCGGTTGTCTAGTGCTACATAGATTCTAGGGATTGTCCTCGCCACTTGACCCACAGTTTTGTCTCCTTGGATGTTGTGGACTTGATTTGCATTCCCATTCCGATGTGGATAGTTCCTAAGCATGTGGTCTCCTCCACAAACCCAACATTGAAGTGGTTCTCTTAGTTCCTTTGGATATCTTGGATAGTCTCCCATAATCCTAGTTGGATTAGTCACAACCTGTGATGGGTTCCTTTGCCGATTCCGGAATTGAGGAGGCTTGAACCCCTTCTTCCTTTGATCAAACCTTTTATTTTTCTTATCCTTCCAGGCCTTATGGAATTCTGGTTTACTTCTGTTTTGATCAAAGCAATACTTGGCCTTTCTTATGGCCTCCTCTAGAGTTCGAGGTTCATCAAACTCAATTCTATCTTTATATGACTGGGTCAGTCCACTTAGGAAACGCTGAATGTTCACCTTATCATCTCGAATGTACCTGACATATCTTAGCAGCTCCAAGAATTTGTTTGCATATTCTTCAATGGTCAATTGTCCCAATCTCAGCTCATGGAACTCTTTGATCTTATCATCATAGTACCAATCAGAGAGGTACTTCTGCTTGAAGTATTTCTTGAACTGCTTCCACATGATCTTCCTTTCATTGATCTTCTTCACTTTCCTGATGTGTTCCCACCATATAGATGCTCTTCCATTCAAGTGGAAGATGGATACCCTTGCCTTCATATTTACAGAGTAGTCTTGGACTTGGAAATATTTTCTCATCCCAAGAAGCCAAACTTCGGCTTCTTGACCAGACTTTATCTCTCCATCAAATGTAGGAGGTTTCGCCTTCTTAAATTCCCCATGTGAATTGTTCTTGCAGTGATTCTTCCTCTTACTACTGCGAGATGAAGAGCTTGAACCTTCAATGGATTCTTCAGAGTCATATGATTCATTAGAAGAGATTTCTGGAGCATATGTTCTGTCTGTAGAAAATCTTCTTGGGCTACTGGCCCTCTTGCGGGAATTCCTTCTAGAGCTATTCCCACCCCTTTCTAGATTTGATGTCTGATGTCCAGAGTTTATTTTCCTTTGGATGTCTGTCAAACTCTGTAGCATGGCTGCATTCAACTGATTTTGTTCTTCCTGAGCTTTAATCATCCTTTCATTATCTTCTCTACAGCTTTGCAACTCTACCCTTAGGCTTCTCATGGTGGCTGCAATACCTGGAGGAGTCTCTTGATTTCTTCTCCCATTAGATTATGTTTCAGCATTTTCAACATGTATGTTCTCCCCCATGGTATCTGTCTCAGGCTCATAGGGATCCTGTGCATCATCCATAATGTTGATTTTCTTGGCCCAACCAAGATCCAAAACTTTCCAACTGTACTATCTACAGTGCTGCCCTGATATAACTGTGATTCTACAGAATGTGTTCATCCACACAATTGTTAGCTACATTATATTCTCAGAATTCATAACTTACTTTCATGCACGTGGGAAAATGTTATATTGACAATTTGTCAGATCATAGAATTTTATCACAATCAACGATATATGAGGGGGGGGGGGGGACAAAGGGGGTCAAGGGGGCTTGCGAGTGGGTCGAGGGCAGCGCCCTCATTTTTTTTTTTTTTTTTTAGAAATATTTCTGCAGCTTCGGGGCGATTTGCTAAACGCTTCCGCAATTGCGGGGCGATTCGCCGAATGCTTCCGCAGTTGCGGAGCAATTCACCGAACGCTTCCGTAGTTGTGGAGCAATTCGTAGAATGCCTTCGCAGTTGTGGAGCAATTCACCGAATGATTCCGCAGTTGCGGGGTGGTTTGCAGAATGCTTTTGCAGTTTCAGAGACATTTGGAATTTCTTTCCGCAGTTGCGGGGCGGTTCGACGAAGTCTTCCACAGTTGCAGGACGATTTGCCGAAGTCTTCCGCAGTTGCAGAACGATTCACCGAAATATTCCACAATTTCAGAACGATTCGCCGAACTCTTCCACAATTGCGGGACGACTTGCGGAATCCTTCCGCAGTTTTGGAAGAGAATTCCTTCCGCAATTTCGGAAGAGAATTCCTTCTGAGAATTTCCTTTTGACGCCGAACACTTAGAAAAATTTTCAGCTATTTCAGAGCAGTTCGCCGAATTCTTCCATGTTGCGGAACAACTCACGGAATCTTTCCGCAGTTTCGGAAGAGAATTCCTTACGCAATTTTGGAAGAGAATTCCTTCCGTAATTTCGGAAGAGAATTCCTTTCGCAGTTTCGGGGTGGTTCGCGGAACTCTTCTGCAAATTTTGAAACAATTTCCCGAACTCTTCCGCGTTGCGGAACGATTCGTGGAATCTTTCCGTAGTTTCGAGATGACTTCCCGAATTCTTCCCGAAACAGACTTAAACAAAATTTTTCAAAAACACTTTAAACAATTTCCGAGTTCCTTCTTTTCTTCTTCCTTTGATGACTACTGCCCAGCAGAAGGTAACCTTACCTCTACGACTATCCTACTGAGCCAACTAGTCTTGATGCTAGTACCTGTGGTGATTAGGAAGGGATCTTCCCTTGTAACTGTAATTGGATTTGGCCCATAGAGGCCCAATCCTGCAACCAGCAGCTCTGATACCAAAATGTAACGTCCCCTCCTATCATACCAACATGATGGAGAGGATCATGATACTAAATCTGGGCATCTAGCCCCATGAGCTTTTAACTACGCATTCACATAATATAAAAGACATATGGAATGTATGATTATAAGAAAAACACAGCGGAAATAATATCAATAACCCATCTATTATACATTCAAGATATTCATCAAATAATAATTGCAAAGTTAAACACAAGAGAATACTTATCTTAAAAAAGTAGTCCCAAACAACTGGCTATGCAACTGCAACATTCCACGCAACCATAGGCTAGTTGTGCTTATCAACCTCTTGATACAACTGCCACCCTTGATATGGGCATGATCTCTACAAGGAACCAGGGAACATCAGACTCACACATAGCCAAGCATACACCAGGATGATCCAATCCAATCTACAATTGGGTTTATCAGGCTACTAGGAAATGGAAAGGAAGAATTGCTAAGCTAGTGAGCTCAACCATAGAGCTAAGGATACCCCTCCCAGATCTATTCAGCTTGGCACTCACAATGCCTACACACCCAACACAAGGAAGTATTCTCTTCACTGCCACACAGTCGCTCAAGCCATACCTTCCTTTCTAGTGCTCTCAGGGTGTGCATAGAAAATTAGCCAAAGCCCTCTTGATCTTCTTGAGAGGTTACTCCCTTCACTAGGTTTATCAAGCCAATTATGTCCACTACCACTCCAAGTTTCTTGCTCATATATTCAAACCAAAACAAGGATTCACATAACAGCAGAAGTATAAGTGTTGGGCATGAAGAAATGTTTTTACAGTGAGATGCCCCAAATATGGGGATTCTACCAGCCCAGAAAAACGTGGGAAGACCTAAAAACGAAAATGGTAATTGGGGATTCAACCCTGGAGAGCCAAACCCGTTTTCAGAAAAATGCCCATGGGTATTTTGGGGAAAAAACGAACTCTATAAACCCCCAAAATGTGACTCCCTTTCTCCTAGCCACTGTGCAACACAAAAAAGAGCTCCCAGGCATGGAGAATGCAGGGAAAATGGTAAAAATGTGATGAGGAAAGACTCCGTAGTTCAGACTGCGTGAGAGAGGAAAGACTATGGGTTCAGAATGACTTTGGGAGGGCACCATTTCGTGGGTGTTTTCTTGCCCAAGGAGACAAAATACAATTTCCTAGGTTGATGGCTTGCCCATGCACAAAATTGGCTTCCATACCTCTTCATTCCCAAGGCATCGACTGCTTCAACCAATTTCTGGAAGAATTAAATGATTGGGTCCATAACCCAAAATGGGTAGTTGGTAGTTTATGGATTTTCTCATTGACATATGGATTAACACCATTGGCTCAAGGGTTTAAATAATTTCCCTCCCTATTCCTTGTAGAATCATGCCCCCATCTCTTTGTTGCATTGCATAGCTAGTTGTGGGTATTTTCATTAAAATTCGTATTTACATGATGTCTTATTTACATTGTGCCTATCTAGCACAAGAACCATAGGCATTTATTTTAATTGCCGATACATAAAACACTAAATCAATGATGGGGCCTTGGCCTTGAGCTCCTCACCATGATTGAATAACAATATTTACATCATTTACGATTTAATACAAAGGGGGTCAAAATGGGGACATTACATTTTTTTTAAATAGAAGGTATAGAAAAATATAAAAAGAAGAAGAAGGTGTGTTTAGTTTAGATTTTTTTTTTAAATAGAAGATATAAAAAAATATCAGAAGAAGACGAAGAAGAAGAATGTGTGTTTAGTTTAGATTTTTTTTTTAAATAGAAGATATAAAAAAATATAAGAAGAAGAAGAAGAAGAAGAGTCATCTACTTTAAAGGAAGAAGAATAAGAAGAAGAAGAAGAGTCATCTACTTTTAAGGTTATGGCATTGCCACACACCAAACTAGTGACCAAATTAGTGCATTCCTTCCAATGATTTGGTTGCTAAAATTTATGGAGGTGTACATACCCTAGTCTTTCATATTTGAATCTATGACATACTAAGAGAAAACCCATAATTATTTGACTCACTCAAGATGTTCCAATTGCATATTGCAGAGCAATGATCAATGAATGATTAATATTTGTGTAATATATTATGGACTATAGTTTTTAAATATTCATTGATGATACAAACCTTCTTCAAAGAGAGCACACACTTAGTATTTATTACATTTAATTGCTTAGTAGGATTATTGAAAGTTCCTCCAATTGTTTGATTACTTGACAATTTGTTATTCATCACCTCTTTATATATTCATACCATGTAAGAATGATTTTCGCTATAACTTGTTGATTGGTTTCTTTTCCCCCATTCTTGGGATTTCATCTATGTACCTTGCAAATTGTTTTCCAGAGTCCATTGTATTTCCCTAGAAACTTGTATCGGAGCCTTTGTATATTCTTTATTCATCAATCTCTCATTTTGTTGCCAATGAACCATTTGGTTTTCTCTTTGAATATCATGTCCTCAAGAATTATTTAGATATCCATGACACATGAACTAAGAATCTTGAGAGCCATACATGTTTCACCATACTAGACATCTATAAGAATTGGGTTGTCAACACTTTGGATAGTCTAGTAGTCTCATAAAATGAATTTCAGTTAAAAATAACTCCATAAATGCTTTAGAACTATATATAACTTATCAAGTAAAAAATTCAAATTTAGATAGAACCTTGGCATGAATCACACATCAGTCAATAGTGACAACTGCTTCCTCATTGAGGATATACTAATTGATGTATACCAGGCAATTTCTATTAAAAAATTCATGTTTAAAGCATAGAAGGTCCCATAGGTCATAATGATCTCTGCCCATTTTGAAACACCATTCTTAAAGGGAAAAAATACTCTGCGATCTTGTGCTGTCCACATCCCTTCCTAGGTTTCAACAATATCATGGTGGGTTTGGAGGTTTTCCTCCCTACTGGTGTATTCACAAAATTATTAAATATATAAGAAAAATCTATTATAGCTTAATATTTTACCTAATATGATAAATGCAATCTTGAAGTACAAAAGACATAATCGGGTGAGGAAAAATAGTGAGTATTTTTCTAAATAATTTTGACCAAGTCATGGGTACAAAAGACTAAGCAACCATATTAAGAATGAATGCAAGCTGAAACAACCACCAAAAATATTTATTCCAACATTCACATTCACATGCCCACAATATTTTAAGAATAAATTCACAATGTTGTCAAGCCAAAAATTTATGTTTCATAGCGTTATTCTCATAGTAAAATGAGAGACACATGAACATATACAATCTATGCACATCTTCATAAAAACAAACACCATTTTTTTATTCATCATTCAAAGCATCTTGGCTATCATAATTTTATGCTATTGAATTCTTCAAAATATTTGGGGCTACCTAAAGCATAGTGGGATATTTAGCTTGTGTCTTCACAACTATGTTTAATCCAAACCATAAGAACACAGGTAAAATAGAAGAATGAACAAAGATAACTTTTATTAGATATTATTTCAGACTTGAATTCAGATCCAACTCCTTGCTGCAATCAATCTATTCTTGTGTCCTTTCTCCAAACCCATCATGACCAACCACTCAAATCCTAAGGCCAAGCTTTGTCATGATATGCATGAGTTCCAAGTTACCTATTGAATGGGTCTTAGGAAAGGAATGAAGTTGCATCTCTAGCCTAGCAAAACGAATTTAGAAAAAAGTTGTGAATAGCATACAAGGTCCCATAATATAATTTCGACAAAGGATCTTTAAGGCTACAACCCAATGGACTATTTATGAAGGTTTTGGGGGTCTGTAAAATGAAACAAAATGGTTAATATAAGAGCAAAGCACAAATTTTAGGCATGATAAAAACTCAGAAATTTGGGGATAATCCACCTAGGTGGATGTATTGATCATTTTGTCCATTCTGTTGTAGGTTAGAAAAATGACAAACAAAAAAATGTATTACAAGGCCATGTTCGTGTGCTAAATGCAAAAGAATAACTTATAATGAATAAGGAGCGTAATATTCCAAGTTTTCAAAGTGATGGGGGGTATTAAATAAAGGCACCCAGTGGTGCCAAGAAACTATGATAATGCATAAACAACAAAGGAAAATATTTCGAAGAGGGTAAGGCTGACCTCCTTTGTTGGTAGTCGAACACATCGTTGTTTCTTGGCTTTGTAACCCATGGCAGCTGGTTTATGTCCTTTAAATCCAAAGCTTACTTAAAAGAACCCCCCTTTAAATTTTGCAGCCTTTGCAAAATAAAAGGAAAAGGAGAGGGCACCTTCAAACAAAAATTGCAGCTTCCCTTTGAAGCAATATTTCACACCGAACTATGTTTCCTTTCCTCTTTTGTTGGAAACACATAGATGATATGTCTAGGCTATTAATGATGCCAACAACTCTAAATGAAATCACTCTAAATGTAAAGATAGTGGGAAGGGGTCTTGAGTAATTATTGTAGTGTAATTTAGAGTGCCAAACCTTGCACAAAAAGAACCTAAAGGAATAGCCTTCTTCTCTACTCTTGAAGGGTTAGACTGACCTAACGTATCCACCAAAGATGTCCTATAATCAAAGAATAATAATAATAATAATAAAAATATGCCCCGAGAGAATAAGTTCCCCATACCCTGGGTTTACCCCTAGGGAAACTTTGGTTACTATTGCACTAGCGCATAGAGCACTTGACATAGCAGCCATTGTACAGATCACATTATGCATAAGCCTAGAAATTCAAGCAAAGTATATGTATACACCAAAAATCCACCCAGATGTATACCCAACACGGTACGGTACAAGACTGAGTGAGTGAGTTAGTGAGTCATAGCCATAGGTTCCCCACCAATAGCTTATCATTGCTAGAAGGTCATAGGAGGGTCATTGCTAATAGTTGATCATTAATATTGCAACTCATAGCCAGTCATAGCTGTAGCCAGTGGTCATCGCCAGGAGGAGATTAGGAAGAAAAGGAGTGGGATGGGGTTTAGGGTTACCTTCATGCACAAAGTTGTCATGTCATACTACTCAATTCTCTTCCCAGAATATATATGATAAACAACCCAATTAATACACCTTTCCATCATCCATGCTTTTTGTTTTTGCAAAATATATTTACCAAATATTCCAAGAGTGTGACTGAAATGGGAACTTATCACAAGCCAAAACATGGGAATTATATATTTTCTGCATGAATTTGAGAAAATAAAATATGTGATGCACTTACTAGAATCATTAGAACAAAGGAAAACATATTATGTTATTTACAACTTAATCGATTTGACAAGATGTGAGTACAACTCCATTAGTACGACTTTTTAAGACTCTTCAATTCTATTTAAAGGAAATTGGTACATTAGTTAACACAATCATCAATTCTATGCGGCTACATAATGCTTATGGGAAAAATAAAAAAGTTTATGCTCTATAAAATGTTAAGAACAACAGACATAATAAACTAAAGGGGAAAAGTTGGTAATGCCACCAAAAACATAATTATTTTGACAATAATGTCATTGTCACAGAAAAAATCCATTTTGGCAATAAGTCCTTGGCAACATCAGACTTAGAGTCTTACCAAAGTCTTCTAATATTTTTGTCATCATCCTTTCTAAGATGGAAAAACATAAGAATAAAATGTAGCTCCTCTTAAAGGCATAATTTAAGACATACTCCCAAATCTTAAGAAACTAATAAAATCTTGTTCAATCCCAACCTGTCCTTTTTATTCCATAAGGAAAGAAGAAAAGGGAAGAAAGAAATTATGTAAGAAATATCTCAAGTGCAGAAGAGATTGCATCCCTCATAGTCAAATACAAAGCACTTCTCTTCATTCAAGTGAAAAGATGGTACATAAAATGCATTATGGTTATTAAATGGATATTATAAATAATAACAAGTTTAAGAGGTCTACTCATGCAATTGAAGGCCAATCGCTATCAAACTAGCTTGTTAATAAGGAATGAAAAATAAAAAATAAAATAATGCTCATCATGAACTCACACAATTAAAAAAATTCGTAATATATTGCATTTTCCTGAAGAAATAGAAACCAAACTTATAATAGTGGTACACTGTGACAAGCAGTAGTCAAGTATGATTATCGACTACCTTCTCACTCATAGCTATTTCTTTTATATTTAGAAGGCAAGTAGAATCTGAAAACAACACTGTATTTTCTCAATGACTGCCCTCAATTTCAGTAGTACACATAAGTTATGTTTCAAATTCATGGTAGGGATTGCATATGAAACTTGGATATCCAATGTCAACTTGCCATTGTGGATAGTTTTAGGGTGCTTCCCAACTGTAACAACGAACAATATGTCTCCTCTTGAACCAACGAACTTGGTACACCAATAATTGATCTTTTATCACCAATAGTCCCCACAAGAGCATAGTCCATCCCTGAAATGATGAAAATTTTTAGGATCCCTCACGACCACAATATAGGAGATGAATTTGATTGTAGAGTGGTAGTCACCACACACCATAGTAGCATAATTTGAGTACGAATATGGATATGGATACAATTTGATATGGAAAAAATAAGTAATAAAAAAATCTAATATGGATAAAATAAGGAAGTAGAATTCTTATATAATACTTTTAATCAATTATATAAATCAAATTAGCATAAATGTACATTAAAAACCATTTTTTTTTATAAGAAAGTAATAAATCGAATGTTATTTATATTTTATAGTTATTAAATAATTAAAATTTGGTTTTTAAAATTGACTTTTTCATTGGTAAGAATCTATATTCGTATCGTATCTATACCGAATATTCAACGAATTCAAATTGCTCCGATACGACCGGAAATGCCAATACCGCCAAATTATGCTACTATTCCACACACATAGGTTTTTGAAAATTTAGATTGGTGTACCAAGTGATGTACTTACAAGGCCAAAAGCAATAGCCAACTTCTCACTATGGTGGAAGAGTGACTATTGTTTCTGTACAAGAGTGACTATAGCATATCATGCAGCAGTACAAAGTCAATGTTTGGCATGTATCTCGCTTCCTTTAGTTTCCCAAGTAGTTTCTCCAACATTGCATCCATCTCCTCCAATTTTGGGTGTGAATTGACTTTTACCATGAATGTGTGCACTCTATTCTTGACCATTATCCAACTACTTCCAGGATTCTTTGTCACAACCTTTTCTTTCATTAAATTTATGACCTTTGCATCATCCTCCCACTTTCCTACATTGCATACATATTCGCTAGTAACACATATGTCCTGAATCATGTGGTTCCAATTCAAAAAGGTGTTCTGTTGCACATTTTGCTAGATCCATGTTTCCATGGATTCTACAAACACTTAGCAATGCTCCCCATGCACTATCATTGGGTTCAAATGGAATTTTATTAATAAAGTATTCAGCCTCAACTAGTAGCCTGACACAGCCCAAAAGGTCAATCATGTAGGCATAGTGCTCAGCTCTAGGTGATATACAACGATCTAGACTTATGGAATTAAATTAATAATGACCTTTATCCACCAGGTCTCCATGGCTACAGGTAGAGAGAATATCCACAAAGGTAATGTGATATGGTTTAATGCCCATCTTTAACATTTGTTCAAATAATTGAAAGGCATATTTGCCATGCCCTTTTCCATGCCCATGATGGGAATATCCTATAATATATCATTCCATCAAACTTCGTCTTGCTTGGGCATATTATCAAACACACAAAGAGCATCTCCTATACTACCTCATTTTGATTAAATGGTAACAAGGGTATTGACCACATACGCATCTAAATTGAGTCCATTTCTGATTGTGTGTACATGGACCTGCATGCTTTACCTCAAAGTTGCTAAGCTTGCACATGAACTTAAAACACTAACAAAAGTGGTCCAATTTGTGTTCATTCCCGACCATTGTTTTCCTCTAAAAAGTTGTAGGTATTTCTCGCCATGCCCAACTTGGGCATATGCTTCCATCATCACATTCCAAGAGACCGTAACATTCTTTGTAGGCATTGTATCAAATAATTGCCGTGCAATCTCTAAGGTGCCACATTTGGCATTGCTTGTAATGATTGATCTCCATGAAATGAAATCTTGGATAACCATTTTATCAAACACAAGGTATGCATCATCTATACCCACATTGGGCATGCATAATAACAAGAGCATTGGATACATGTGCATATGATTCAAAACCAATCTTAATGACATGGGTTTCCATCTGATTGCCATATCTACCATTTTCTAGGGTGGCACATCTACCGAAGACACTTGCAAAGGTAAATTGATGGATTTACTTCTTGCTTTTGCATTTCAAATAGCATTCTAAATGTCGACTTGCCATCCTTGAGAAGGGAGTATCCTACAATTACAGTAGTCCATGACACCAATTTTCATTCTGGCTTTCGGTCAAACAACCGAAGGCCTTCACTCAAGCTTTGACATTTGGCATACATTTACACAAAGGAAGTCCCGACAAAAACATCCAACTCAAGTTCACTTATGATTATCAAGACATGTAGATGTCTTCCTTGTTCAATGGATGGTAAACTATAAAAATCATTGAGGGCACTAGCAAAGGTGATATAATTGGGCCTCATGCTAGACCTATACATTTCACAAAAATGTTTGAGGGATTCCTCACTATACCCATGTCAGGCATAAATCCAACTCACTATATTCCAAGAGACCACATCTCTCTTAGGAATCATATCAAACAATTCCCTTGCACATTGTTCTAGTTCCTTTTGCCACATTGTTCCCATAGGCACTAAGATGGTTGATCTGATCCTTTTTCCTCTTTGCAGACATCCCTGGTCCCTTATATATAGCAGCTTATCTTGGAAAACATTTTAAAAAACCAAGTTTGGAAAAAAGCACGCGACCTACTCATGGACAACATTCGTGCACACGGCCTTTCAATGTCCAGGTCATGTACCTACCTTTTAAATGGTAAAAAAATATAAAAATGAAAATTACGTGACTTTTCTAGGGAAAATCACAATTTTTTCCATTCCTTGATATTCTATTCCCGTAAATAATCTCATGATAACTTCCCTAATTGTTCCCTTATTATCTAAAAGAGGAAAAGGATGAGGAAAAATGTTAGGAACCCATGTCTTTACTTTGTTAGTATGTTGTTGTTGGACGCATATGCTTTGTAAGTCGTCCCATAGTATTTGTTGATCAATAGTTTATGTTATTGTTGTTGGCGCATATGCTTTGTAAGTCGCCCGTAGTATTGTTAATCCATAGTTTGTAACGGCCCATGGTTTTGACCCATAGTATTGGCGCCTAGAATTAATATATAAGTGTGTGTTTAGACCTATAAAGGCACCGTGAAGTTAATTGTATTGAGCTTGCTCAAAGGAGGTTGCCCCCTCGAAGTGGCCTGTGATCAATATAAAAGTGATTTTGAGTTCTGTCATTTCTGCTATTTCGCATAATCTTGTTAATTAATTGTTGTAGGTGCATCACATCTGGTATCAGAGCCTCCACCCAGGTTCAAGTCACAGAGCGGGTGGCAATGTTGGCATTGTAGTGTTCGCCTGAGGCTCGTATGGCGCAAAGGGGACACCACCGTACGGGCGCACATCCAGCATAGAGTCTGGACTGCAGAGTGTGGTGGGATGTTAAGATCCTAGTGGACGGCCTTCACTAACACCTCAAGGTTTTGGTGTAACGGTTCGTATCATTTGGTATCAGAGCACTTTCTTGGGCTCGCTGGGTGAAATTTCTGCCAATTTTTTTTTCGCATCTGTTGCAGGTTCGGATTTGGGAATAATCCCTATCCGCTTAACTGTGGGAAGTACTTGGGCATAAGCCCTAAAACTCATTGTGAGGAGTACCACAGGAACCCCTAAGTAGCTGGCCCATTGAGAGGACCTGCCAGCGAAAAGGGCAACGACCCCTACCTGATTGACTAGTTTCCACCCGTGAGGTAAACCAAGAGCTGTCATTTGTGGCAAAGCAGTTATCAGTTTTACCTGAGCCATGGAGTGAGGGGTACTGCCCCAATATGCAAGCCGTCAGATAGCATTGGTGGTCGAGTGAAACCCCTGAACTGTTAGGAAGCTGCACATACTTGGGGTCCATATCTACTTTCAGCTGAACTATTGTCGATCACTGCTGCGCCGTTTCAGATCCATTTTGCAAGCTGTTCCAGATTCAGCCACTTTCAATCCATTCGGCACTGTTTCAGATCCCTTTCGAGCCATAGCCACTCCAGTCTGAAAGAAAGAAAAAAAAAAAAAAAGGACCCCCTGTCATATATCCCTTATTTTCACTCTGTTTCCAAATTTTCGGGGAACCCCTGTCATCCCATTCTGCATATTTTAGTCCTGAGGACCCTATCCCCAATTCCCCTTGCTAAAGCCCGAAATCCCACATTTGTCTATTTTTAGGGTTTGCCATAACTTCCTCAGATTTCACCCAATCACCTTCAAATTTTACCACAGAGTTCCTTTTTGAATTCTGCTTCTTTGTTCCCCTCTGCCAAATTTTCCCATTCTTTCACTACGCTTCTGAAATCCTCATTTTTGCTTCCCTGTCCATCCAACAGTGTCCAAAACCTAGTCAAACCCCAACTACCCTTCTAATTTTTTCCCAAGTCCATATTTTCCTTTACTGAAGTAGTTTCTGTTTTTGTTTTCCTACCTAGTCAACCCAAAAAAAAAAAAAATCCTGGTTATGGTTGTCACCCGTGCAAGAGCAAAAACCATGGAGGACGCACTTGCAGCCATCCAAGCCAAAATCCAGGATTTGGATGAAAAATTTCCCCGTCTCCATCTTGAACATTCAGCTATGAACAACAAACGGCAGTCCGAGTCTTCAGCAGACAATGGGTTCTCTTCTTCCAGCAATTTCCATGGTCCGAAGCTTGATTTTCCTCGCTTCAATGGTACCGATCCAATTGGATGGATCTATCGTGTAGAACAGTATTTCAGTCTGCATAATACTTTTGATGTCAACAAAGTTCCATTGGCATCCTTTCATTTGGAACAGGAATCGCTTCAATGGTACCGTTGGTACATCACGGCTCATCCGGAGCCCAAATGGCTAGACTTTTGCCAGCTCCTTTTGCAACGATTTGGTCCTAGTGCTTTTGATGACTTCACAGGAGCCCTCACTAAACTTCGCCAAACTGGCACTGTGAGAGAGTATCAAACCGAATTTGAGAATCTAGCCAACCACACCGAAGGATTGTCTGATGACTTTTACCGGAGTTGTTTTATCAATGGTCTAAAGGATGCCATCCGCTCTAAGGTCAAAATGTTGTGTCCCAACACAATGATGGAAGCACTAGGGTTGGCTAAGTTGGTAGAAGACAAGATTGTAGCCCAACAACGATCCAAGCCCACTTTTGTTCCCTTCCGAAATATGGGTTCTCAGCGACCACCTATACCGCAGGCTCCTCGATCGACTCCTATCAAGCGTTTGTCTGAAACAGAGATGCAAGCATGCAGAGAAAAGGGGCTTTGCTATAATTGTGATGAGAAATTCACTCGGGGACATAGATGCGTTCAGCAAAAGCTCTATCTCTTGGATGTGGAGTCTTCGCCTGCCTTTGAAATTGGTGATGAAGATCCAGAAACACTGGATGCTCCAGTCGACATTCAGGAACCGCCTATTGACCCTCCATCTCAGGATGACCAGCCAGAGATATCTCTCCATGCTTTAGCTGGAATCACCACCCCCCAAACAATGCGGGCCAGGGGTTACTTCAAGAAGCTTCCTCTTACAATACTCATTGATTCTGGTAGCACTCATAATTTCATTGACCCTCAGATCGCCAAACAAGCTGATTGTTTTATCCATCCTTGCTCCAACTTTGAAGTCATGATTGCCAATGGGGGAACCTTACCTTGCAAAGGGAAGTGTCGAAATGTGTGTATCTCTATGGGAGATTATACCTTGCGCTCTGACATGTTTGCCTTGCCCTTAGGCGGATGTGATGTGGTTTTGGGCGCTCAATGGCTACATACACTTGGCCCTATCTTATGGGATTTTGCTGAACTTTGGATACAGTTTTCCCTCAATGGACACAAACACACATTGATAGGATTACAACCAGGTTCTCTCAGCATCATCAGTTCACATCGCATGGAAAAACTCCTCAAAAATAATTCACATGGTGTCATCGCTTAGATCCATTCCATCCAGATGCAACCATCAACGGTCTCCACTACTCCTTTGGATCTACAACAAATTCTGGATCGATATACCGGTGTCTTTGCTGAACCAGTGGGATTGCCACCTTCCAGGCCAGAATACCATCATATTCAGCTCCTTCCTGGCAGCGTTCCTCCCAACATCAGGCCCTATCACTACCCATTTCACCAAAAAAATGAGATTGAAATGCTCATTCGGGACTTATTGAAGCAAGGTATTATTCGCCCAAGCACTAGTTCCTTTTCTTCTCCAGTTATTCTTGTTCGCAAAAAAGATGGGTCATGGCGCCTCTGCATTGACTTCCGAGCACTTAATCACCTCACCATCAAGGATAAGTTTCCAATTCCTGTTGTTGATGAGCTTCATGGGGCTCACTTTTTCTCCAAGTTGGATCTTCGTTCTGGGTATCATCAAATTCGGGTTCATGAGGATGATATCCCTAAAACAGCTTTCCGCACACATGATGGCCATTATGAGTTTTTGGTCATGCCCTTTGGCCTCACTAATACTCCTTCCACATTCCAGGCCTTAATGAATAAAATATTTCAACCCTACTTGCGGAAATTCATTCTGGTATTCTTTGATGATATCCTCATCTACAGTAAAACATGGGATGAACATCTCCAGCATTTGGATGTTGTCATGCAACTTTTCTCTGACCATCATCTCCATGCCAAGCAGTCTAAATGTGTTTTTGGATAGAAGGAAGTGGAGTATCTCGGGCACATTATCTCAGCACAAGGGGTTCACGTGGATCCTGCCAAAATCGATGCCATGAACAATTGGCCGCTTCCTCAGACACTCAAGAGCCTTCATGGTTTTTTGGGGTTGACTGGCTACCACCGCAAGTTTGTCAAGGATTATGGGAAGATTGCAGCTCCATTAACTGCTCTATTGAAAAAGGATTCCTTCACATGGACACCTGCTTCTCAATGTGCATTTGACAAACTAAAACAAGCTATGTGTACTACACCTGTGCTAGCTATGCCCAATTTTTCCAAGCCCTTCACTATTGAGAGTGATGCTTGCGGAAATGGACTTGGTGCTGTTCTCCTTCAAGATGAACACCCCATTGCGTTCACCAACAAATCCCTTTCAGGTAAGAATCTAGCTGCCTCTACCTATGAGAAGGAAATGATGGCTATTTTGCATGTAGTACAGAAGTGGCGCCCATACCTATTAGGGAATCATTTCTACATCAAGACTGATCACCAGAGTCTGAAATATTTCTTGGACTAGCGTGTCTCCTCCCCGGCACAACAGAAATGGGTTATCAAACTCATGGGTTATGACTATGAGATCACTTACAAGAAGGGTAAAGACAATATTGTGGCAGATGCTCTTTCTCGCACATTTGAGGCCCAAGGTTCTCTTTCAGCTATTTCTATGCCTGTTCCAAATTGGTTGCAATCTGTTCAACAGGGTTATGTCAATGACTCCTCCTTATCTCAAATCATCCAACGCTTGACCAACAACCCTTCTACTATACCACATTACTCTTTGGATGGTGCTTCTCTGCGATACAAGGGTCGTCTGGTGCTTCCCCAAAGCACAGATCTTCAACAAGCTGTCTTCTATGAACTCCATGCTTCTCCATCGGCAGGACACTCTGGGTTTCTTAAAACGTATGAACGAGCACGACGTAACTTCTTTTGGCAGGGCATGAAAAGGACAATTCAACAGATGGTGGTCGAATGTGATACTTGCCAGCACAATAAGGGTGAAACAACACTCCTTCCAGGATTGCTTGAACCCTTGCCCATACCTACACAGATTTGGATAGATATTTCTATGGATTTCATTGAAGGGCTCCCTAAATCTAGCGGGAAGACAGTGATTCTCGTTGTGGTTGATCGCCTCTCCAAATATAGTCATTTCTGTGCTCTCATCCATCCCTATACAGCCTCCTCCGTCGCTCAAATTTTTCTAGACCAGATCTTTCGTCTTCATGGCATCCCTTCTTCCATTGTCTCAGATCGTGATGCGACTTTCACCAGTCATTTTTGGATAGAACTATTTCGCCACACTGGAACCAAACTGAAGATGAGTTCAGGGTATCACCCACAAACAGATGGTCAGACTGAAATTGTCAATAAATGCTTGGAAACGTATCTTCGTTGCTTCACCTCAGAACAACAACATCAGTGGGAAAAATGGCTCCCTCTCGCTGAATGGTGGTACAATACCTCTTAGCACACTGCCTCTAAAATGACCCCATATGAAGCAGTCTATGGTCAGGCACCTCCAACTATTCTTCCATACACCCCCACTAGTTCACCAGTTCAGGAAGTTGACACGGTCCTTCGAAATTGTGATCAGATTCTTCGCATTTTGCGGGACAATCTTCACATGGAAAGAAATCGCATGAAGCAACAAGCTAATCAGCACTGTTCAGAGCGCACTTTTCAAGTCGGCGATATGGTTTTTCTTCGTCTCCAGCCATACAAACAATCATCCTTGAAACTCAAAGGGCGTCATAAGCTCACTCCAAAGTTCTATGGGCCATATCGGATTCTTCAGAAGATTGGGTCCGTTGCTTATAAATTGGAACTTCCTCCTTCTTCTCGCATTCATCCAGTCTTCCATGTCTCTTGTCTAAAGAAAGTTCTTGGCACCAACATCAGTGGACAAACGATTTTACCCGAACTGGATAATGAAGGATCCATCCTTTTGGAGCCAGAGGCCATCCTCAATCGATGCACGTGTCAGCTTCGATCTTGCTCTATCACAGAGGTCTTAATTCAGTGGCATGGCATGCAACCAGAGGATGCTACATGGGAACCACTCCTTCAGATTCAACAACAATTTCCACATCTAAAGCTTTGAGGACAAAGATTTTTTTAAGGGGGAGGGGATGTTAGGAACCCATGTCTTTACTTTGTTAGTATGTTGTTGTTGGACGCATATGCTTTGTAAGTCGTCCCGTAGTATTTGTTGATCAATAGTTTATGTTATTGTTGTTGGCACATATGCTTTGTAAGTTGCCCGTAGTATTGTTGATCCATAGTTTGTAACGGCCCATAGTTTTGACCCATAGTATTGGCGCCTAGAATTAGTATATAAGTGTGTGTTTAGACCTATGAAGGCATCGTGAAGTTAATTGTATTGAGCTTGCTCAAAGGAGGTTGCCCCCTCGAAGTGGCCTGTGATCAATATCAAAGTGATTTTGAGTTCTGTCATTTCTGCTATTTCGCATAATCTTGTTAATTAATTGTTGCAGGTGCATCACAAAAAAGAATCATGAAAAAGATCAAAGAGAGTACCCTTATGCTTCTAAAATTAAGCTGACATTGAAACCCTTGTTCCTTTGTCTGCAAATTCCATTCCCTTATCCAAGAAATTGTTTCTCAACCTCTATTGGAATCCTTTATTATGCCAAGAATTACAAGGATTCTTTGGGAATATATTTCACAAGTGAATTAGTAGTGGGTAAATGAACGGATTTGGCCGAAGGACCCCATAAAGCTAGTTCCATAATGGTGCTTTCTTAAGAAAATCAGGTGAAGCATTCCTATTTGTATTTCTGCTATTTATTAATATAAAAGAACACTCTTTCTTGTCCAATTTCAAGGTTTCATAAGCAATTTGTATCTTCTTGTAATTTTGGATATTTGCAATATGCAGTAAGTTCATTAAATATTTTTTGTAGCAATAATTACTTGTCCTTTTTTATCTTGCAGGAACCTTTTCATATACTGGACAAGAGAGAGGTACTACTCAAATAACGAACCATTGTCCAGCTGAAAGTGCAATAGAAGCATTTCGGTCCTGAAGAGGCCACATGGGAAAATGAAACCACAATGAAAGATGCCTACCCCTCCTTATTTTAGTGTTTCATTTGAAGTCCCTAACACCGGGATGGTTTTGTTCTAAGCGGGGAGGGATGTAATATCCCAAGAAAATATTACTTTTGTTTTATGTTTATTTTTTCTAAGAAGATAATTCATTTTGATAGGTGTTGAGAAAATGAACTCTGGAGCACCTAGACTATTTATTTGGGTGTTGAGAAAGTTAGCTCTGAATAGCACCTAAATTATTTTAATATTGTTTATTAAAATATGTCGAGCAAGTGAGCTCTGGAGCATCTAGACTATTTGTACTAGTTGACTAGTGTCGAGTGTAAGCTCTGGAGCATCTGGACTATTTGTACTAGTTGACTAGTGTCGAGCGTAAGCTCTCGAGCATCAGGACTATTGATTTAATAGTGTTGAGAAAGTGAGCTTTGGAGCACTATTAGTTGAGTGAATGTTGAGCAATAATGATCTGGAGCAATTAGACTCATGGTGATTAAGTGATGTTGAGCTAAGAGCTCTGGATCATCAGTAATCCATTGAATTATTATTAAATTAATTTATTATTATCTACTTTCTTCTTTTAAACTGTCTGGGACTACCACTCAAAGAGGGATCGAGCATGCAAGAGATTAGAATGGTCAAGTAGCTGATAACTAAGATCAACTAGATGTTAGGCTGAGTAAAAATCCTAGTTTGATTAAATAAATATAAAATAAATTGTGAGAGTTAAAAATAAACAAAATTATTAATTAAAGATAAAAACAAAACAATTAGTGTGTCTAACAACTAAACTGGGTAGGATAAAATTTTCACATAGACGCTTCTTCACGAGACCAACAAGATTTATCCACATACCAAGAGCGCAACTCTGGTCCTAGGCAAGCTTCTTCCAAGATGGCACAGAGAGGAAGCCCTCAACTTCCCTCTCCTACAGTGAAATCACAGAAGACCAAATAAAACATGCAACAAAGAATGAAAAGAGTAATACCCTACCTCCTCCATAAATCCCATGCCAATGTGGATCCTTCACATACATTTCACGTTTGCCCTTCACATGGGTTGTGGATTGAATGCTAACCTACTTCTCCACTATCATTTTGGATGCATTTGAATGTTGCATGAGTTCAACGTTAACGCTAACGGCGCGTGGGTTCATGGTATCTATCCCACATAATTCCATGTGTAAAACCCTTACCTAACCCTTCGCTAGGTGTGACCATAGCAAGATTTACCATATTACCTTACCCTTTAAATTGTATAATAGAAAATCCCAAATCCTTAAAACGCTGGTGAACTTAGGACCTCTTAGAAGTCATCCCTAGACCTTAAGGCATATCATAGGTCAATCAAACACTTGTAGAGATAAAATAAGAGACAATGTTATCGTGTAAAATATAAGTAAACTCAGGCAATGATAGGTCCGAAATCCATCCATGGAGAAAAAATCCATCATCAACATATTCTCCACATATGACAAACAATGTAAAACAAGATTTCAAACACTTACAGTAAAAGAAGACTCCATCATCATTATGAGTTAGAACAAGACCAAATCAAGTTACGGCGGATAATTATTATAGTGAGATAGTTAGAGTCCTTTAGATGATATATCAGGTTATTATCAAAACAATCATATGCAGACCATTTGAATTCAAGCAAAAGACAATAGTCCAAAACACTACATTGAGAATAACCAAGTAGTAGACCATTTGAGAAGCAAACAAGTGAGAACACCAATATTTAACCAGTGTTGAAGTTAATTTATATAATTATGTATTTTATGACATATTAGACCCTTATAATTATTTTTTTAAAGGTGTATTTTTTAGGGACATTACAAGTGGTATCATATCCTAGATTCAAATATTCAAGGCCTGTGAGCTTAACTACTTAAACGATGCAAAATTTTGAATTTGTAAAACTAATAAATCTTGTTTTCCTGCACATTTGAATATTTTTCAGAACATACAAAAATCATGAATGCTAACAGAAATGATAGTCAGCATAGAAACTTGAACTCACCACCTCTAGAAGAGGAACTGATAGTAGAGTTGAATGACAGTCTCATAATAGTCAAAAAATCTGAACTATTGAAAATAGTACAGAGCCTGCAAGCAGCGTTTTGAAGTTTCAAAGATGATAACTTAAATGAGAGACGAGAACACCATTTGGTGAATGAAGCACTACTGCAAACCTTAATCAGAAAGAGAGACCATAGACGAAGAACACACTCAGTAAATAGATCTATCGGTAAACAACACCATAGAAAGAGGACAAGTAGTCTAGAAATTAAGAAACATGAGGAGTTGCCAGAACATTCTGACTCATCCAATACCTTGGGCCATGACTATGGGGATTCTTCTAATTCTTATTTATCATCCCCTCATAAGAAGAAACATAGGAGACGTGACAGTTTACAGGGAGAGTTCAAGAAGATCAAATCTCCAACTTTCGAAGGAGACTTAGATTCGAGAGATAAATATTAAGAATGGGTTTTAGGGATGAACAAATACTATTGGCTACATAAGTATTCTAGACAAATGAAGGATTTTGGTTTATGCATATAATAGGAGGTACAAGAAAGAGGAAAAGTTTGAAATTTTATAAATAAAAACCCCTATCCATATCCTTGTGCTAAAGCTTAGAACCCAATTCCTCAACCTCACAACTCTAGCATAAATGCTCTCAACCCTAGTTTAAGAGGCATGTCGATAACCCTCAAATTTTTTTCTTATGTTTGAATACCTACACCATTCCATGTATGAATATGAACATAAGGAGGATCCTCTCCTTGAACAACTATAAAATCACTTTAGGACACAATACCAATCCCCTCCGCCATTAGAAACAAAGAAACCCTAAGTCTACCTGGTCTCAATGACTGGGGTAAGCATCCCCACATTCCATACCCTCCTTGAGCTAATGTGTGCATCCCATACCATGTCAAGGTTGTGGATTCCCCACACTACAAAAAATACTCTCATCTTGTTCCCCCAACTATGTCCTCCCTAACCTCTTCCCATTCGCGTCCCTATTCTCCTTCATCCCACTCTTTTGGTAAACCCTCCTTCTACTCCCGCCCCCAACCTCAATGTCTTCTCTAACCTCTTCAACATCATTTCTCTCCACTTCATCGACCTTCTCTCCCTTCCCAACCTCAGCAACCCTATCTCCCACCCAAAACCCCTCCTTGTCATAATCCTTTTCAAAATCCCCCTCTTCACTGTCAACCTCCTCCCCATCATATCCATCCTCCCTAACCCCTTCCTCTTCACACTCAACTCTACCCTCTCAAACCTCGAACTCTCAATCATTCACCTAACACTCCCCCCCCATCCCCATCATCCATTTTAAACAAGGCCACCCCCTTCGCCTTTGTCTAAACCTAATACAATCCCATATCCAGCTCTCACCCACCGTCATCTACTCCTTAGAGGTGGATAGACCAAAAAAAAGGTATATCAAAAGAAGCTACAACAAAAAACAAGAATCAATCCATAACACTGTCGACAAGACTTTGGAGACAAATTTCCCATACTGAACAACTTAGTTAAAAAAAGGTTCTACAAAGAATGGAATTTCTTGAAATAAAAAACAACAAGCTTCAATCAAAGGTCATGGATCTCAAAAAGATATTTTTCAAAATGAAACACCAAGAAAATGGGCACCTCCAAAACCTACTTGTGGATCCTTTCGCTCTCCAAACCAAAACCTTGGACACCGAAAACCCACAAGAAGAGAAGTGATTGCAACAAGCCCTATTTAAACAAGATAACGAGACATAATGCCCAATCTCTTAATTTTGGGTTCAGGTGGTCTAGAAGAGGGAGCATCTTCCCCAACTCGTCGAAGTAGAGGAGGTGGTACATGCAAAGATAATCAAGGAATGCATCTATCAATCCAAGGAACTCGACCTCAGAGTGCTAGTGTGGTGGACTACATCTTAGACAACCAATAGATACAAGAATTCCAAACACAATTTTATTGGAAAAGGACCTCGTTTTTTGTGGGAAAAGGACCCCTCCACACAATAATTTGATTGTTTACTCTACAGAGGTGTATATAGCTTGTCCCCTTTAGAAATTAAACCTATGACCTCCAAGGAGGAAACACAATGTGTAGAATGTAATCTCTCTTTGAATCATAGTTTGAAATCATTTCACATCAGTTTGGTTGGTCTAAAGAAGAATTTGGTTCTCCCTAAAGAATCATATTTATGGAATCCATGTAGCCATTGCTTTGGCATCCAATAAAAAATGTTTATGTTTCAAGAAAAATACTACAGCATGTGAGTCGAAACAAGTGATAGCGGACCCAAACTTAGAATCTAATAGTAAATCAAACAAGTTGGTTGTATTAATCAAAGCATGTTAGATGGAAAGAAGAAGTTCCTTGATAATTTCCATGAAACATACTTGAAAAAGCTTCAATCCAATATTCTATCTATATCGGCCATAGGAACATATTTTAATCATCTTTATCATCCCCTTTGTTATGCTAAGATATATCACTTTGTTAGTTGTATAAAGCTTCTAGTTCCTAAATCCATTAATTTAAACAGGCCCTCATAATACACCAGTACAATGTTAGACCCTAAAGGCTGATGGGGGCCTTAATATTATTATTACTCCAAATCGTATTCCAAGAAATGCAAGCATGAACAGTGCATTTAATGATAAGGCAGGGATCAACATAGAAAATCCTAGGAAAATTATGGATTTTGTTTGAATTTTAGTTAAGCATGAATATGTAAAATAAAATGATATATTGTGTAATATCCCCCAACGAAATTTGTTGTAATTCTGGTTGTGTGATTTTGACAAACAGTTTGCATTAACCTAGAAATGATACCAAATCTATCCCAAGGACTGATACACACTTACTCAAGTCTCTCCAATGTCTCGTAATCCCTCCAGAATCATTGGTATATCCTTTTATGAGGATTTTTCACTCCCTAGTGTTAACAATCAAACTAACACCCTTAACAAGTGACGACATAAGCACATTTTACCATTCACCCACAACATGAAGATTGGGAATTTGGAACAATTGAGAGCTTCAATCTCTCATCTGACCAACGCTTCCACAAAGGAATAAGTTTGTGAAGACAAATGTTTCCCTAAAGAGGCCAAGTATAGGACCACTCAAAGGGCTAAAACCAGTTCCTACAACTCCTAGGGTGTAAATAATAGATCAAAGGTGTATTAATTGTCCTGAAAATTATGGAATTTAATGTCAAAAGCATGAAAATAATGGAAAAGTGGGTTTTTGAGTGAAAATATCAAAAATCAAGAAAAGGTATTATCCCACATTGAAAGTTGAATCATGAATTCTCATTTTCCAATGCTATAAAAGAAAGGCATTTGGGGCATAGTAAAATACAAAAAGTGAGAGTAAAGGCATGCTGGAAGGATTTCAAGGTTGAAAAGATCACCTTCAACAAAGCTCTAGAAGGATCAAAGGCAAGGATGGAGAATGATGGCTCAAATAAAATGAGGATGGATTCACCTCAAGCAAGGTTGTAAGTAAGTATCGTTTCTTCTTTGACGTTATATGAAACAATTCAATTTTCCTTCCATTTATGAGTTTAAGTTTTTCCCTCCAAGTTTAGTTTGAAGTAAAAATGGTTAAATATCTTAGGAAAGTTTAGATAATTTCTTCATTTTTGTCAATTGAATCTCACAAATTCATAGTAAGATAGCTAATTAGAGTACTAGACACATCCCTACTAAAATTGCTACTAATAGATTGTCAACTCCAGTTGGGTAAATTTGTTTTTTTTTTTCAAAATTTTGGTGTTCCAACCTTAAACATATAATTAAACCATGCCTTAAAACTATCATAGGACCTAAGTACCAAGTTTAAATACCCTTATAATCCTTAAACCGGCCTTATTCAACAATTAAAAACTCAAAAATCTTGAAAATTGGGCTCAACTTCCCATGTTTCTTGATCTTGAATTGCTGATCCACCCTATATTTGAATACAAAGCACCATCCTTAGGGTGATTCACCCTGCGTGTGGTTAAATTGTGCCATTGATTCACCCTTCCTGTGTACAAAGTGCACCAACCTCAGAATGATGCACTGCTCTGCATTCTGCACTTTCGTAGGCCAAGGGTTTTGAACTTTTGGACCTAGTTTTCTCGCTTTTGTCCGGTTTTTTGTAATTTTGTTTGCTTTGATTGGATTAGGAATCCCTTAAATTTTATTTCAGACCTTACATGGACCCTAATTAGATAATATTTTGAATATTCTGAAATATTTTAAAAGCTTTTTGGTTCAAATTTGCAAGAAAATTGTCAAATCTAGTTGTGAGAATTTATTGTTTTAGGGCCACTTTTGGGCATGATTTTCATATTTGTATACTTTGTACATGACATTAAAAACATGTTAGGATCAATTTACCTCATATTTGGAAAATGTTGGGAGGCTTTAGTGTAAAATATTTAAATTTGAATTTTCCCTCCAAAACCTTTTTTTTTTTTAACAGTAACAGAGGAATAGATTATATTTATAAAAGATGTGCACAGCTATTCATTACAAGCTTTCAAAAGATTTCTGACAGAGCAGGAAATGTTTGGACAGACTATAACTATGATTTCTAACAGCAATACATTGCAAGCTCTGAGTTTTGTTTTTCTATAACTATCCAAAATGGAGTTGGAATAAACCTTTATAAATTGTCTGTTGAGGATTATGCAAAAATGCATTGACAAAAAGATACAAAATTATGGAACCTGAGCTATACTGTAATCTATCCATAATTCTTTAACCGGGAAGAGGTTGTGTCCACCATTTCCTGGTTGACCATGGGGGTTTCGTGCACCCAGCTTCCCTGAGTTTTCCCTGTGAGAATGGCCATGTCTTCCTGCAGCATGTCCACTTTCCCCATTAACTCGAACAAGTTCCTTTCCAGGTCGTCTATCCTGGAATCCTGACAAGAGAGCTGTGAGACCGCGTGAGTGATATCTGAGGCCATCTCTGCATTTTGTTTGACGCTGGAGCAAACTGCATCATAGGTGTTTCAAACAACAAATTTTACGTCCACCAGTGTTCTGCTTAGGGCGGCTATGGCCGCCAACACAGTCTGCATTGTTTCAATATTACACGCCGGCAATAGCAGAAGACAGGGGGGAGGAGAGTCAAGCTCGCAGAGGGAGAGGCGACTCAGGGCATCCGGTAAGTGGGGAGGACGAGCCATCGAGGAGGAAGGGAAAGAAGGAGCCGGTGGAGGAGTAAATACAGGATCGTGGGAGCTGACAACGCAGGTGGGAGCGAGGGTGACAGGTGGTAGGGCGACCGGGGAGGCGTGTGGCTGAAGCTACGGAGGGGGGGGGGGCAATACAAATCCAAAGTTTGAGCACGGGAAAGGGTGGACCCTTGAGACCATGGACCCGACCTTAAAAGCAACCATGAATTTGTTGATTCTTGACATTAATACTTAAGGAATGTAATGATACCCCAAAACTCCATTGAGATCCTTGACATGTCCAATTTCGAGCAAAATTCCTTTATTGGTTGCTAAATCAGCAAGCCTATTGTTCTCTCGACGGATGTGGAAAAAAGAGTCCCTAGAGAGGAGAGCATTGGTTTTAATTCTTTGCATGTATCTATGGGATTTTGAGCCTGGCGAGGCAGACCCTCTTCGCATGATTTGAATGACATGCCTAGAGTCTCCGTAGATTCTAAGATTGTCAATGCTGAAGCTGGAGGCCATATCTAAGGAGAAAATGAGAGCTAACCATTCTGCCTCGTTATTAGTTTTGCTACCTAGCCCCCAAGAGAAGGCTGCAATTTTATTTCCTCCAGGATCGAAGAGTATCCCACCCGCACCTGCCACCCCATTTCCCTCCAAAACCCTTAAGAATGGCCTAGTTTGGCAATTTTTTCAAAATTTTCTTATAATTCATTGTAGATTTGATTTCTTGAGGTCATATTTTGCATTTCAATCCATGATTTGATGAAATTAGGATTGATTTCTATTTTTTTTTATTACACGAATAGTTTGCAAATGGAAAAAATTGAAAAAACATACATAATTGTTTAAAACACCTCAAGGACTTTTATTTTTTGAGTTCCACATGCTTTCCAAAATGAAACAAGAAACAAAATCACAGCCATGATACACGAAAAGATCATTTGAAAACAATTCACAAATATATTTGCATTAAAATTAAAAAAATTGAACATTACACATTGAGATAATTTAAAAAAATTTCCCTCCAAAACAAAAGAAACAATTTTCTTTAGTAATGTTATGTTTTGGTTCTACAATATTTCATTTTTATTACACACAATTAGAGAGAGTTGTAGCTTTAATATTCAATTTTCTTGAGATAATTTATGTTCGAGTCACCGTATCCTCTTCACTTGGGATTTTGAGCGATTTTGTGAATGATAAAGTGGATCTCATTTTTAATAGTTTATGATTTGATTTTTCAAGAAATTTATTTTTGAGCCACCGTATCCTTTTCACTTTGAATTTTGAGAGATCTTGTGAATGAGAAAGTGGATCACACTTGTAATAGAGTAGATTTCAATTTTTGCATACAGTTCTCGAGCTACCGTATCCTCTTCACTTGGGATCTTGGGAAATCTTGTGAACAAGAAAGTAGATCTCATTTGTAATGTTTACTTCATAATTATTCAAAGGGCTCTGCATATCCTATTTGCTTGCACTTTCGAGTGACCTTGCAAACGAGGAACATAGATCCCCCATGTAACATAATTAGATTCATTTCAAGTGAGATATTTGTTTGGTTTACATTGATTTTTTAAATCAATAATTAACCATATTTCGAAAGAACTATTCCTAAAACATAAAAAATCTACCAAAAAAATTGCATCACCAAAACTTCACTAGATTTGGAAACACATTCAAACGTTTGCAAAGAGTTTTATGCATGTTGTAAAAAGTTTTTCTTTTAATTCTATTTTTCAACTTTCATGTTTAATGGAATACCCACATGAACCTCTATATTTTCATTAGTTTAGAACATTCATTGGATTGAAAAGTAGAGTAGTGAGCATATTGCATTGTTTGGTTCATATTTTCGAGTCAACACACCACCAATTTCACTTCCACTCCTAAAACTAAGCAAAGTACCCTTAAAATTGGTGCTTAATATAAAATCTAACCAAAATTTGATTTTCATAACACCAACAAGGTTAGGCTAGTGCCCTGGATTAGGTTTGGAGAGTTAACACTCCTGAGATACACAACTTTTGAAACTAGCATTGAATATTGAGAGTTTAAACCCATTAGTAGAAAAAACGTTTTTCGGGAAAGTGAATCTAACACGTGCGTCAAGCATGAGATCAATATGGATAAGTAAGGGTGGTACCCCCCCTCTTGTTTGTTTAGTGGGATATGATCTCATCAACAAATTCTATGTAAGTGATAAGTCCTTGGGGTGACATCACTTTTCTATAATACCTAGTTATGAAAGTTGTCCTAGACTTACAACTGTTCCGCTCGACCGTCGATTGTGAAGTGGTAACCTTGGTTGATATTCCTATGATATCACATAAGCTATTGTGAGTGGGGGACACTTGCAGTACCCGAGACAAACTTTGAAGCTTTTAGTCCTTGGGAGGGTGATTAGTCAAGAACCAATACTTGCACCTCTGGCGATTAAAGTTTATTGTAACTGTTTCTCATACCTTTTCTATTAGTAGTTGTTTGAGGCTTTATATCCCTCAGAAGATACTAGTTTCGGAAGACCCTCTAATCCATATTTTCACTGAGCTTCAATTCTTTGGAAAAGTAGACTACTTGCTTGGATTCATAGGACATTTTTACTTTGTGGACACTTTTTATTTTTGTTGAGTCTAGAGTTCCTTAAGCTTGTTTGATTCTATTCATGATTAAGAATATCATTTAAAAAAAAATCCTTTTATAAAAATATTCAAATTGGCTACTCTCCCAATCCACCATTCACGACGACAGCGAGGTGAATCACTGGAATTTGAAGGCCCTGCTACATTGAGGAGACATATACAACAAACACAACCTTATGACTTGGAAACTGAACAACTTATGGATTCAATTAAAAATAATAGTGAATAAAAAAATCAAACAAATACTGAAACTTTACCATTATCTAACGAAGAAAACACATAAATTGTTGATAATCTTGCTCCATTTGAAATTGAAACACTAGAGAAAAACACATCTTCTCACATAAACCCACGTTTGAGAAACATTTTAGACCCAGTGGTACTTCACTTCAGTGAGACCTTGGATTATATCAATCCTCTTTTCAGTTATTGGAATAACATTCAAAATTCAACACTTGACCCTATGGATTCATCAAGAGAACAAGGGACTATATTATCGCAACCTCAAACAATTTCTAGAGGTAGAAATACTTCCAATTTGGAATCTACATCAATACCAATAGTTAGTATATTTGTTATTAACAAAAGTTCAACCATCACTTCAGTTCCAGTTGGTACAGTTTTGGGTTCCAATCCCGGAAGTACATCCACTTTGTCTGCAGGGATCCCTACTGGGGGCGTGCCTTACCAAATATGGGTTTTCCATATGGTTTGGATAATCATGGTAAAAAAAATCAAGGATTAAACCACAATCCTCTTGGTATACCTAACATTATTCCAAGTTCTACTTCTGGGGGAAACCCTTCACCATAGAATGTTAATATTCTTGGCAGAACCAATGGACTATGGAATAGTAATTCCAATTGGGGTTATGATCCACAGATTAATGGAAATGCCTCAGGAAATCATCCTCCAACGTTTCCTAGCACAAATCCCATGGGAAATCCCATACTCCCAATAGGTATCACGTTAGGGGGGAATCCACCTATCAACCCCATTTTGCAATGGAGTGGACAAGTCATAGGAAGTAACCAATATTCTTGGGAACCACCCCCACAAGGGGGAAAGAAATCTTGGAATGATTATCAAAACCAAGGAAATATTCAATGGAGTGGTTATATTCCGACAACCTATCATCCTAACTCAACCTTGGAACAACGAGGAGGGAAACAAAAACATATCATACTAACTCAACCTTTCTCACAACAACAACAGATGGTTGCTACTATGTCGGTACCTCCCCCAAGAGGGAACCAGGAAAACCCCCCGCAAGGGGGCAATCCCCCCAATGCTAATATCTTCACGATTGGTGAACATGAAATAAACATTCAAACAAGGGATTGTTCTTATGATAGACCTTCGAATGATGCAAAAACAACTGGATCGCATCCTAGTGGTTCTCTAACAATTGAGAAACCAACCATAGACATAGTACCTTGACCTCCAAAATGGGTTATCCATAGAGCAATACACAATCCTAATGCACGAGCTGCTTAAAACTACAATGTGGTTGAAGACTTAGCTCAAGCTCCTTGTGCAATGTCTACCTTGGAAATTTTGCAAAGTTGTCATACTCAACGAAAGGCGTTATTGTCTGCTATCGGTGCTATTGATCCATCTGAAAACAATTTGATAAATTTTGATTTAGAACAATCCACATGTAGGATTCCATCACAAATCGCATTTCATATTAAAGTGACTTCACATGGTAAGAAAATTTTTTGAACCGTTGTGGATAAAGGGACCTCAACTTGTGTCACATAACTAGCACGTTGGAAAGATTTGGGATCACCCACCCTAGTACCATCCCATACAACACTCAAAGCATTTGATGGACATTCGTCATTCCATCCTCATGGACTTATCATTCCTTTCCCAGCTGAACTGGGAGGTAAAACGGTTCAAGTAGATGTTGAGGTAGTGGGTGCGCCCATAGATTACAATTTTCTATTGGGACATAGTTGTATACATAAGGTGACGGCTGTAGTGTCTTCAGTATTTTGATTTATTCAGTTCCCCCACCAAGGGAATATTGTCATGATCGATCAACTAGACTACTGCACACCTAAAATTGGTATGCACTCAAATGTGCCTTTTGTAGGGGATTTAAAAATGATGATTCAAGATATTGGGGTAGGAACGTTCAAAGATTCATCCCTCATGGTAAATTTTACTATTCGACCACCAGTATTGACCCCTCACACTGCCCCAATTTTAACTATTATATTAGAAGTATACTTTCCATTAAAAATATTTCTAAGTCCACACTAGAAGTTGGCTCCACCTCATCAGAAGGAGAATCAAAGGAGGACATCTTAGTCGAAAAGCGTGATGGAAATATACTAATTTCTATGCAACATAATGAAATAGAGAGTAGTGTACCCTATCTTCCGTAGAGATTTCATATCAATCTATCCAAATGGATTCAACAGATTTGGATCAAAATCCTTCCCATATGGAGGAATATGATCCTTACACTTCACCAATATTGTCCCTCAACACTCCTAGTACCTATGACATCCTGGATCAGAATTTTTCATTAGATGAATCCATCCTTGAATTCATGAATATATTTGAATGACCTTGGGAATATACGCAGCATAGATCATCATTTCTTCCAAAGAATATAGATTCATTAGAGGTCAAACCATAAAATTTTTACCTCGATGATGACATGGAAAAGTACCAATGCCCCGTCCAAACACACAATTTGATTTTCGAAGGAAATTTAGAAAATATTTCCAAAACCATTCCAATTGATATATCCATTAATCCTGGCATCATTGAAAACATCAATATAGGTGAGGATTTCTCTCTAAAGGAAATCATACATTATACTACTATGTTTAAGGAGTTTAATGATGTGTTCGCTTGGTCTTACAACGAAATGTCAGGCATCGATCCCATTTTAGTTGAACACGAGATAAAAACTTATGATAATGTTAAACCGGTGTGTTAGAAGCTATGTCTGGTCAATCTTAAGAAATCGGCTTCCATCAAAATAGAATTTGAAAAACTATTGAAAGATGGCTTCATATATCCTTTTCCTTTAACTAAATGGGTATCCAATCCTGTTCTTGTTGATAAAAATAAAGGAACTATCTAGGTTTTTACTGACTTTAGGGATCTAAATTTGGATTGTCCCAAAGATAACTATCCCACACCCTTCATTGATCAGATTATAGACAAGTGTGATGGGAATGAAATATTTTTCATTCATGGATGGATTCTCTGGTTACAACCAGATACAGATAAAAAAGGAAGACCAACATAAAACAACTTTTATATGCCTTTGGGGGACTTTTGCATATCGAAAAATTCCATTCGGCCTTAAAAATGATGGCGCTATTTTTCAAAGAGCCATGTCATATGCATTCCATGATATTAAGAAAACCATTGAGGTTTATCTTGATGACATGGCAGCCAAATCCAAAAGGAGAGTTGAACATAGTGCACATTTACATGTTGTCTTCATTAAATATAACATTAGGTTGAACCCACACAAATGCATGTTTTGTGTGGACTCTGGGAGATTACTTGGGTTCATAATATCGAAAAAGGGTATTATTGTGGACCCCCTCAAGGTTGAGGCAATACTTTAGTTTCCTTCCCCTAAAACAATAACGCAACTTCAAATCCTTCAAGGGAAAGCTAACTACTTCAGAATATTTTTCACATATTTTAACGAACGAGCTAAAGGTTTCATGCATCTCCTAAAAAAAGATGCACTATTCATATGGGATGACCAAGCTCAACTCTCATTTGATGCAGTAAAGAAATATTTGATATATTCCCCAGTACTTAGTCCTCAGAACTATAATAGATACTTTTTTCTATATTTGGTAACATCTAGTTCGACCATAGGAATGGTATTGGTACAAGAAGATGAATCATCACAAGAACATGTTATTTACTATCTTAGTAAGGGCCTTACAAGTACTGAATTGAGGTATTCCTAGGTTGAAAAGTTGGCCTTGGTAGTAGTTCATGTTTTCCAAAGACTTAGACACCATATACTTCTAAGAAAAATGACCATAGTGGCTGAAATGAACCCCATGAAACACATTTTGTCCCGCCATATCATTGGTGGCAAATATTCAAAATGGATAGTAATTTTACAAGAATTCAATCTCAAGTTCATAAATTCTAACACCAAGAAGTCATTGGCATTTGTGGAACTAATGTCTGAGCTACTCTGTTCGCTTGGTCTTTGGAATAAATGTCAGGCATTGATCCCAGCATAGTTGAAAACGAGATAAAAACCTATGATATTGTTAAACCAGTGTGATAGAAGCTACGTCTGGTCAATCCTAAGAAATCGACTGCCATCAAAATATAATTTGAAAAACTATTGAAAGATGGCTTCATATATCCTGCTCCTTTAACTGAATGGGTATCCATTCTTGTTCTTGTTGATAAAAATAAAGGAACTATATAGGTTTGTACTGACTTTAGGGATCTAAATTTGGTCTATCCCAAAGATAACTATCCCACACACTTCATTGATCAGATTATAGAAAAGTGTGATGGGAATGAAATATTTCCGTTCATGGATGGATTCTCCGGTTACAAACAGATACAAATAAACAAGGAGACCAACATAAAACAACTTTCATATGCCTGTGGGGCTATTTTTCATATCAAAAAATGCCATTCGACCTTAAAAACATTGGGGATACTTTTCAAAGATCCATGTCATAGGCATTCCATGATTTTAAGAAAATCATTTAGGTTTATCTTGACGACATAGCAGCCAAATCCAAAAGGAGAATCAAACATAGTGGACATTTACATGTCATCTTCATTCGATGTCGCAAATATAAAATTAGGTTGAACCCAAACAAATGCATTTTTTGTGTGGAATCTGGGATATTACTTGGATTCATCATATCAAAAAAGGGTATTATGGTGGATCCCCTCAAGGATTTTGCAATACTTCAGTTTCCTTCCCCTAAAACAATAACACAACTTCAAATCCTTCAAGGGAAAGCTAACTACTTGAGAATATTTGTCGCATATTTTAACGAACGAGCTAAAGGTTTCACGTGTCTCATAAAAAAAGATGCATTATTCATATGGGATGACCAAGCGCAACTCTCATTTGATGTAGTAAATAAATATTTGATATATACCCCAGTACTTAGTCCTCTGAAATATAGTAGATACATTTTTCTATATTTGGTACCATATAGTTCGACCATAGGAATGGTATTGGTACAAGAAGACAAATCATAACAAGAAAATGTTATTTACTATCTTAGTAAGGGCCTTATAGGTACTGAATTGAGGTATTCCTAGGTTGAAAAGTTAGCCTTGGTAGCCGTTCATGCTGTCCAAAGACTTAGACACCATATACTTCCAAGAAAAATGACCATAGTGGCTGCAATAAACCCCATGAAACACATTTTGTATCGCCATATCATTGGTAGAAAATATTCAAAATGGATAGTAATTTTACAATAATTCGATCTCGAGTTCATAAATTCTAACACCAAGAAGTCATTAGCATTTGTGGAACTAATGTCTGAGCTATCCTGTGATAAAGAGGATACTTATGTGTTGAATCCTGGGCAGATGAACATGCATTTCTCATTGGAACAATGGACTCTTGGTATGGAACATTTATCACATATATCCAAACCCAAAAGATTGATCCTCAATTTTCTAGCATTGAGTGACATTGGATCGAGACCAATCATGAAGATACCTCATCATAGGGTATACTTTGTACCCTCGAGGAGTAGACATGATCTTAAGACGTTTAATACACGAAGAAGATGAACAAGTTTTAAATAATTTCCATGTTGGGGAATTTGGCGGTCATTTTCTGGGTTGGAAACTACCCAAAAAATATTGCATGCAAGATACTTTTAGCACATAATCTTTAAATATTGCATCAATGCTATCAAAAAGTGTCACCCTTGCCAAATTTACACAATAAAAATGCGTGCACATCCTTATACATTACACCCTCTTGTAACCGTGGGTCCATTTAAAAAATGGGCCATTGATTTTATGACAATCAACCCGCCTTTAGCCAATGGCCACCACTACATCATAGTAGTAGTGGACTACTTCACCAAGTGGGATGAGGCGATGGATACATTCAACTACACGAAAAAAACTGAAGCATATTTTCTATTCAATCATGTGATAGCAAGGTTTGGTGTACCTAAAGAGATTGTCAATGATAATGGAAGACATTTTAGGAATTCCTTTATGGATGAACTTACCATTGGGTTAGGATTGTGGTAGGATTTTTCCTCTCCATATTACCCTCAAAGTTACAGACAAGTAGAAGCCATTAATAAGGCTTTGAAAAGTATGTTGTAGAGGACAATTAATAAGAACAAAACTAATCAGCACTTAATGTTGTTTTTCGTTCTTTGGGCTTACCGAACCACTGCTAAAACTTCAACTGGATTCACTCCTTTCCAATTGGTTTATGGATAAGAATCAGTGTTTCCAATTGAATGCGAAATCCCATCATTAAAAACAACAGTCGAAAATCTACCTAACACTTCTACAGAAGAAGAAAGGCTTCTCCATATTAATTATCTTGATGAAACTAGAAGGGATTCTTCTCTAAATGTAGAAGCAAACAAGAAAAGGGTTAAAAAACAATATGACAAATCGGCCCATCCCCGAGTATTTTCTGAAGGTGATTTGGTTTTATTTTATTACCAAGACCAATACAAAATAGGAGAAGGGAAATTTGTCCCATGATTGTTTGGCCCACTTGTTGTCAAAACTATTTTAAAAAGGGAAGCTTATGAATTGATCAATTATGATGGGGAACCTATGTCAGATATCATGAAATGGTCTCCATCTAAAGAAATATTTCGCATAGGTATTGATGCCTCGCAACAATTGTTGTAGCTGTATTCTTTGTATACATTTTTTGTACTTTATTTGTTTCGACCACACATTTATCCTTCTTGGAATTGTCACTTTGGTAGATGGCACAAGAAACCTTCACATATTTGGGAAATGCGGATGGCGCCACCCGTAGTTCTTAGAACATTGCTTCCGCCGCATGGGTGATTTTCACACCTAATGACGAATTTTTAAGTTCATGAGGAATTTTTCTCGGATCTACAACCAACAATGTTGTAGAATATAATACAGTCATTGAGATTCTTGTCGAGGCTATCACCCTTGGCATCCAACAACTAATTTTCAAACTAGACTCATAATTAGTTGTATCTCAGTTAAATGGTCAGTATCAAGTTCAAAATCCTATATTGTTTAGAAAGTTTCTACAAGTATGTCTTTTAGAATGTCATTTTGAGTTCATTAAATACATTGATTTTCCTAGAAGTCTGAATAGTTAGGTTGATTCCTCAGCCAACTACATATTTGATTGAAATCTAAGTCATTGAGATCTTTTTGAAAAAATCAAGCATGTACATTATTCATGGAAATTTAATTGAACATATCATTTAAGGACATAAGTAAAATCTAAAATAACTAGCTTACATCATAAACCAAAAAGTGTGTTGAGGTTCTAGTCATTTTGGTTAATAACTTTGCACACGTTAAAAATAGTAGTGTAATTTTTTTTCTCTTTTTGTTTCTTTTTCATCAAGATAAAACCCCCCAAAAAATTCATAAGAAGTGAAAATGTTTGGAAACACCAAAAAACATTTGAAACTGTTTCAAATTTCTTGGTCCGGCATGAATATTCTCCTACAACTGGAAAATCACTGAATAATGGTTCACAACTTCTAGAAATTCATGCTGAAAGGAGATGCTTCCTCTCATCCATCAGCTACAACTACAAGGTATATGGTAAAAAATGAGTGTTTTACTTCTCTTTTATTCATGCATGTATAACCGTATCCTTTTGAATGATAGGATGATGCATAATTCTTCAATTTTGCCTATCCTTTTAGATATTAAATGCACATTTGATCTGGTTTTTGACTAAACAGTTGGGTAGTGAAATGGTTTTGATCACAAGATTCAAAGACATTGACAATTCGAACTATTTAATTCAGGTAGTTGGAGATAGACCATGATTCATGGTGATTTATGATTTTGGAATTTTTCACAAGACTCAATATGAAGTAAACCTCATTGACCCATTCCTACTTGGCCATTATACCAAATTGGGTAAACTCAGTTACATAGTATTATTTCACCATCCATCGACACATAATCTTGCTTCAGATAGCCTACCTATGGAGGGAACATATGTAAGAGTGTGCACAACTAGCTTAGATCTCGTTTGCAATATGGATCTTTTCCTTGGCTTGACCCATTCCCATGAAATATAGGGGTATAACGATGCAACAATTGTTACCTTCCATGTACTATAGCATTCTTTAGTATTTTTCGAGCTAATAAATGAAAAAGGCATAAAAATTAAAAAACATAAAAATCCCAAAAAGGGGGAGAATTGAATCATTTTATATTATATCCTTGAATAAAATGGAAACAGTTAGTCCTTGTTTCCCTTGAACATGGCACATAATTTGGTATCCACTGTTAGTACACCATCTACATTTTCCTTAGGAAACTATACCAATATTTTTAACAGATCTCCATCGATGGGTTATCCTTTCCATCACCAACGGAGCTTTTGTTAATGCATTTGGCATTGGTGGATTTCATTAAGGTCGATTACTCGAGTCTTATGTTTCCAAGTGTACATTCTGCATCCTATTATGTGTTCAAGGGAAGTTCAAATAGTGTTATCCATTCCTCAAGTATTCCTGACCAATCATGATGTCCTTCCTTGTGTCAATATACAATGTTGGATATCGCAGTTCTACCAAATTATATAAGACTATTTGATCTATGTTTCGTATCATTTGATGTGGGATGCATTAATGTCGTGCTTCAGATAGATCTATTCCTATTGACACCAAATCATCGTCTAGGAAATGGATCTAGAAACCCAAGAGTACCTTGGATATTGCAGTCATTAGTGGCAAGTTTCCTCGCAAATGACAGTGGGTATACATCAACGACCCCTGATTATTTGATTCTACAAGTGTTCGAATTCAGAAAATCAATTCACACTTGCTAGTTTTGATCCAGGTGGATGTTGGTGGCCACCCACCTTTCCAACTTGCTCAAAACAGTTTTATGGCAATTTTGGTATTGTACTATTTTTAGCAGTTTTTCGGGTCCTAAACTTTCGGGGCCATTTTGAGGCCCTAAATGACCTTTTTTTGGCAATTTGGGGAGCTAAATGGTTGCCTTTGACATGCATTTAGCCCCAATTGAAAGTTATAAATCTTAGATAGAAATTTCCAATGGGCTACCGAGCGCCCCAAACGGAGATCATATGCAAAAGTTATGACCCCAGGAAGTTGATGTACTAACTTACCCAAATGGGGCCCACATGACTTTTGGTGCTTCATCTCCTAGGGTTAGGTTTTTGGATGTCTAGGGTTTTTGACATTCTTGTTTAATGTAAAAGGCCTTGAGAGCCTCATTGTAACCATCTTCTTGCGAAATGAGCGCAGCTGTCACATCTCTTCTCAGAGATAAGCCGCCACCATTCCAGGAAGCTTGTTTTCCACTGCATTTTACAGTTATAGCTGATTTCCTTATTGAATAGAAAACCAGTTTTACTGTATCTCTGTTATTTTGTGTTAAGCATCTGAAAATAATCTATATTCATTTCGTTCTGCTCATAGAATCCGGATCAGTGGTATCAGAGCGGTTTGCTCCTTGTCATCTTAATGCATGTCCCCAACGAGGTCAAAGTAAAAAGAATTGGGTCTCGAGCTTGTTTCTCTTGAGGACAAAAGCTCTTGCACTCCCAAGAGACCTCTCATGGAAGGAGAAAAGAAATATGACGGGACAGGAGATCCTATCAAAATGTTGCTTGAGGAAGCCCTCACCCAGCAGAGGAACAAGATGATGGATAATTTCGTGCAAATCCTTCGGTGACTACCAACAAGCGACGCATCTTCCTTGAGCGGAGGCACCACCCCCTTCAAGGTACAAATCAACTTCGATATTCCTATATTTGAAGGATAGATAGACGCAGATGTTGTAGATAAGTGGTTGAATCTACTAGAAGGGTATTTTTCTATCCATAACTTTTCGAATAGAGAAAAGATTACTTTTGCGCTCCTCAAAGCTGTTCCCCATGTCAAAGATTGGTGGGAAACATTCTGTGAGCAAAAGGACATAGAAGAAGCCTCATTATTTTTAGTCACGGCCACCTGGGAATCCTTCAGGGATGCTATTAAGGAACATTACTACCTTGTTGGAAGTTATGATGACTTGTATAGCAAATGGACCACACTGCGACAAGAAAGAGACCAAGAAGTGCCAGAGTTCACAAATATCTTCCATACCTTACGCACCAAGCTAGGTATCAAAGATTTGGAGTGACATCTAGTGCTCAAGTATCACAGTGGTCTGTATAGATACATCTAGATCGAAATGGAATTTCTGGACATCTCTTCCTTGGGCGCGGCCTACCGATATGCCGTCAAAATCGAGCAAAATATCAAAAAAAAGACACGACAATTTGGGCCTGGGAACCCCTTATAGCAAAAGACAGGAAAGGGTGGCCCCAACCCACAGAATAAAGGACAGAGAAAAGATGGACAGTATCAGGACATCTAGTCCAAGCCACAAGCAAAGAAGGACACCGAAAAAACAAAGAAAGATACCGAGAAGTGGTGCGACTTCCATAAGAGCCCTTGGCATAACACTGCTGATTGCTGCTCAAAGCAATCACTGGTGACCGAAGTGAAAGCATATGAATCAGATGTGGGTTTTGACGCTGAGTCTGAACTAGAAAGGGGAAGACAGATCATTGACATGGAACCTAGTGCCACCATTGCTACCACCAAGCTCCAGCTTGATGAACCAAATGAGCCAGAAGAAGGAGAACGCCTCTTTCATTCACAAATGTGGGTAAAAGGCACCTAGCTGCACTTCATCATTGATAGCGGTAGCCAAAAGAATCTCATCTCAGCAGAGGTCGTCAAGAACCTGGCCTTGCTGAAAACGCTGCACCCAAAACCCTACACCATTGGATGGCTCCACAAAGGAAGCGATCTCCACGTCAGCCAGCAGTGCCGACTGCCATACGGCATCAAGCCCTTCAAGGACGAGGTATTGTGTGATGTTGCTCCTCTTGAAGTTTCAGATGTTCTTTTGGGCCAACCTTATTTATGGAAACGTCATGCTGTATATGAGTCTAGGCCTCGTAGTGTTATTATTTCTTTGAACAGGAAATTGTACAGGATACCCAAGGTAGTCCCTCCTAGTGCTATTTCCTTGATCTCTACCAAGCAATGCAGGAAGGTCATCTCTCAGACCAGAAAATTTGTCTTCTTCATGATTCGCTCTCAGAGTGAAAGAAAGATCGTAGCCACATCCAGGGCCTCCGTGACTGATCTATCCACACAACAGAAGCAAGTGGATAAGATGGTGGAAGGATACTCAAATATCTTCTCCTCTCCGACCAAGGTACCTCTGCACTACCAGGTCAAGCATCCCGTCGATCTGAACCCAGGTGCACCGCTACCCAATGGGCCAGTCTATCGCCACTCTCTGTTGGAAAATGAGGAGATCAAAAGGCAGATCCAAGAATTGCTCCACAAGGAGCACATCCATCCCATTTCATCACCTTGTGGGATCCCAATCGTTCTGGCGTAGAAGAAAGATGGGACCCAGTGACTCTGCATTGATTACCGGGCCCTGAATAAAATCACAGTCCATAACCGGTAGCCGATTCCCCAAATCAAGGACCTCCTTGATCAGCTCACGGGGGCCAAATACTTTAGTAAGATTGATCTGAAGTCTAGCTACCACAAGGTCCCAATAGAACAAACAGATGTATGGAAGTCTACCTTCAAGTCAAAAGAAGGTCTTTTTGAATGGCTGGTCATGCCTTTTAGTTTGACAAATGCTCCAGCAACTTTTATGAGGATGATGGACGGTATCCTACGACCTTTCACCAACAATTTTGTAGTGGTGTATCTGGATGACATCCTCATCTACATCAAGACTTGGGAGGAACACTTGTAGCATATTCAATAGGTTCTGCACACCCTACGGAAGCACAAACTATATGCAAACTTGGAAAAATGCTCCTTCGGCATGCACATGGTCCATTAATTAGGCTACATCATTGATCGACATGGTGTGCATGTGGATCCAGCCAAGATCCAGGTCATCCATGACTGGCCAGCCCCAACCACACTCACTGAACTTCAGAGCTTCTTGGGCCTCACCAAATTCTATCACCGGTTCATGTTGGGATTCTCTCATATCGCATGGGCCCTCAGCCAAGTGACCAAGGGTGGTGGTAAGGAAAAATTTGTGTGGGGCCTATCCCAACAACATGCCTTCAATGAATTGAAGAAGCATTTGTGCTCATCGCCGGTACTCTCATTACTGAATCTACAACATCTCTTTGAGATCGATACAGATGCTTCAGATTATGCTGTGGGTGCCATTCTCACTCAACACGGCCACCCCATGGCATATCATAGTGAGACACTATCATATGCTGTCCGTAAGTACCCTACCTATGACAAAGAAATGTACTCCATTGTACAAGCCTGCCGCCAGTGGAGACATTACATTCTTGGGAAGGAGATAGTCATCCACACTGATCACAAGCCACTACAGTTCATGCAGACCCAAGGAAAGTTGTAGAATGACTGCCATTAGAAGTGGTCAACATATTTACAGCAGTTCCACCTCAACATCAAATATAAAATAGGGAGTACCAACCGAGTTGCTGACTGCCTCAGTCGACCTCTAGTCGTAGCACTCACCACCGTGCTAGACTTTTGCGGCCACGATACCTCTGGATGGCCCCACCTCTATGAGACAGACCTTGAATTCTCCACCACCTATCAAATGTTGGGCACCAACTCAGTGGTTTCTAATTTCCATCTTCAGGATGGGTTGTTGTGTCGTCTGGGCCATCTATGTGTTCCATCAAGTGAGCGTTCGAAGCTGATTTGGGAAGCTCACTACAGTTGGGTGGTAGGACACTTTGGCGTCGAAAAGACAGTGGTAGTGTTCCAGAAACATTTCTACTGGCCAAAACTTCTGCAGGATGTCGGCAAGTATATCAGGTCCTGCACCGCTTGCGCTATTTCCAAACTGACCACTAAGAAATAGGGCCTATACACCCCTCTGCCTACTCCTGACAGGCCGTGGGAATCCATCTCAATGGACTACATGTCGGTCCTCTTGTCCACCAAGAGGGGAAACGACTGTGTTTTTGTGGTTGTTGATCACTTTTCCAAGATGGTGATTCTAGCTACTTGCAAGAAGAACATCACAGCAGAAGCCACTGCCAATCTCTTCTTTGAACGAGTATGGGTACATTTTGGGATCCCATAGACCATTATCTCAGACCGTGACAGTCGGTTCCTCAACTCATTCTAGTCGAGCCTCTGGTCACTGCTGGATACCAAGCTCACCAAATCCACTGCCTTCCACCCCCAGACCGATGGGAAAAATGAGGTCATCAACCAGATGGTTGTACATATCCTGTGCATGTACAATTCAACACACCCCCACACATGGGATGAGAGTCTCCCCTATGTCCAACATAGGTACAACCGAGCCCGGCATAGCTCAACTGGCTATAGCCCCTTTCAGGTGGGGTTGGGATTCCAACCATTGGGCCCCATGGATGTTGCACTTCCCCTTGCGACCACCTCGACCGATTCATCCCCAGAAGCTGACAAAGCCACCTAATTCATTGAACAGATCCAGCATATCTGCCAATAGGTTCAGGATATTCTACAGAAGTCTAATGCCAAGTACAAGCAGCGCCATGATCAACATCAGGTGCCACATAAGTTTCAGGTGGGCGACAAAGTTTGGTTGCATTTGCAGAAAGAACGCCTTACATGGCCCCATAAAAAGCTTCACCCACTCTGTTATGGGCCATACACCATCACCAAGGCGGTGGGTGACAATTCTTTTGAGCTCAACATTCACCCCTTCCTTGGTTTGCATCCAGTCTTCAACGTGACTCTCCTTCGGCCATATTTCCCACCACTATTAGACACCTCAGAGATAGCAGAAAAAGTTGACACCAAAAGAGCTCAACCCTGACTGCTTACAACAAGCATCCAATGATCATATTGTAGACACATAGATCAAGGGCACTCGACATCAAAGGATCCAGCTTTATTGAGTTGTCAAAGCAGGGCAGCTCCTGCACCAAGGAAAGTGGCTCAACCGAGGCCAAATTCAACAGAAATTTCCTCATCTAATGGGGGAACTCAACGCAATGGAGACCATTGCTTCCTAAGGAGGGAGGATTGATCCAGGTGGATGTTGGTGGCCACCCACCTTTCCAACTGGCTCAAAATAGTTTTATGGCAATTTTGGTATTGTACTATTTTTAGCAGTTTTTCGGGTCTTGAACTTCGGGGCCATTTTGAGGCCCTAAACGACCTTTTTTGGTGATTTGGGGGGCCCAATGGTTTCCTTTGGCATGCATTTGGTCCCAGTTGAAAGTTATAAATCTTGGATAGACCTTTCCAATGGGCTACCGAGCATCCCAAATGGAGATCGTATGCAAAAGTTACGACCCTGGGAAGTTGATGTACTAATTTTCCCAAACGGGTCCCACATGACTTTTGGCGCTTCATCTCCTAGGGTTAGGTTTTTCGATGTCTACGATTTTTGACATTCCTATTTATTTTAAAATTCCTTGAGAGCCTCATTGTAACCATCATCTTGCGAAATGAGCGCAACCGTCACATCTCTTCTCAGAGATAAGCCACCACCATTCCAGCAAGCTTGTTTTCCGTTGCATTTTACAGTTCTAGCTTATTTCCTTATTGACTAGAAAACTAGTTTTACTGTATCTCTATTATTTTGTGTTAAGCATATGATAATAATCTGTATTCATTTCATTCTTCTCATAAAATCTGGATCAAGTTTTTACTCAGTAACTTAGAGTCCATCATCATAATTATCAATGGGTCTCTTCACATATGTTAATGGTATACATCAAGAACCGATAATCAGTTGGTGTTTTATTATGCTTGACATCAGTTCATTTATTCACATGATATGAAACTCATATTATCACCAGTTTGTATTGAAGACTTTGGGAAAAACAACTGTATCACTCATCGATGCACTACTCGAGTTGTGCAAGATTAAACTACCATGTCATAAGTTCAATGAAGATCTTGTTCTCACAATCATCAAAGTACATGTTTACACTTATGAAAAAATTACTTTTGACATGGATCCACAGTGTATTGTTCGTGGCCATGCTTGTTTAATGTTGAGAGTGAGTATGCCCACCTCAGGAAGATATTGTATATTTGAAGATATTGCTATGTTTGACTTGCAAGTGTTCTCCTAAATCATGTTCCCATGAGCTAATCCTTTGCTATGTTTTCCTTGATCACAAAAGAGTATCAGTATAAAAAATAATTTATTTTGGCCCTTATCTCTGCTTCGGACCTCACACATTAGGGGGCATCTTGTAACAATCAAATTAACATCTTTAACAAGTGAATGTAGAAGCACATTTTACCATTCTCTTGCAACATGAAGACTAGAAATTTGGAACAAATTATTGAGAGCTTCAATCGCTCATCTAACCACCGATTCTGGAAAGGAAGAATTTTATGAAGAGAAAGGTTTCCCTAAAGAGGACAAGTCTAGGACCACTCAAAGAGCCAAAACTGTAACATCCCCTCCTATCATACCAACATGATAGAGAGGATCGTGATGTTAAAACCATGCATCTATCCCCATGTACTTATTAAATAAGCATTGACATAATATAAAACGACATATGGAAGTGTATAATTATAGGACAACACAACAGAATTAATTTCAATAACACATCCATCAATTCATTCCAATATTCATCAAATAATAAGTGCAAAGTTAACACAAGAGAATACTTGTCTTGACAAAGTAGTCCCAAGCAACTAGCTATGCATCTGCAACGTTCCACCCATCCATAGGTCAGTTGTGCTTATCAACCTCTTGATACAACTGCCACCCCCGAGCTGGGCATGATTTCTACAAGCAACCACGGAACAACAGACTCATACATAGCCAAGCATACACCAAGATGAGCCAAGCCAATCTGCAATTGGGTTTATCAGGCTGCTAGGAAATGGAAATAAAGAATTCCTAAGCTAGTGAGCTCAACCACAGAGCTATGGATACCCCTCCCAGATCTATTCAGCTTGGCACTCACAATGCCTACACACCCAACACAAGGAAGTATTCTCTTCACTGCCACACAGTCCCTCAAGCCATACCTTCCTTTCTAGTGCTCTCAGGGTGTGCTTAGAAAAGTAGCCAATTCCCTCTTGATCATCTTGGTAGGTTACTCCCTCCACTAGGTTTATAAAGCCAATTCTGTCCACTACCAGTCCAAGCTTCTTGCTCACAGGTTCAAATCAAAATCGGGATGCACATAACAGTAGAGCCACACTTATTGGGCATGATAAAATGTTTTTACAGTGAGATGCCCAAAGATGGGGTTTTCATTAGCTTCAGAAAAACGTGGGAAACCCAAAAACGAAACTGGAAGATGGGGAACAACCCTGGGAATCCAAATCCGTTTTCAGAAAAACGTCCATGGACATTCTAGGGCAAAAACAACCTCCATAACAGTCCCAAATTATGGCGCTTCTCTCCCAGTTGCTGTACAATGCAAAAACGAGCTCCCATGCATGGAAAAATGAAGAAAATGGATGAAAAACATGTAGGGAAAGACCCGGCTAGCTCAAACTGCGTGAGAGAGGAAAAACTAACTGTTTAGAATGGCTTTGGGCACCATTTCGTGGGTGTTTTCTTTCCCAAGAAGCAAAAATACGAATTCCCAGGTTGATGGATTTTCCATACACGAAATTGGCTGCCATACCTCTTCATTCCCAAGGCATTAACTACCTCAACCAATTTTTGGAAGAATTAAATGTTTGGGTCCATAATCCCAAATTTGGTAGTTGGTGGTTTATGGGTTTTCTCATTGACACATGGATTAATACCATTGGCTCAAGGGTTTGAATAATTTTCCTCCCTATTCCTTGTAGAATCATGCCCCATCTCTTTGTTGCATTGCATAGCTAGTTGTGGGTATTTTCATTAAAATTCGTATGTACATGATGTCCTATTTACATTGTACCTATCTAGCACAAGAACCATAGGCATCTATTTTAATTGGCGATACATAAAATGCTAAATCAATGGTGGGGCCTTGGGGTGGAAACGCGAAGGTGGGTAACAGTTTGGTGAGAATCGGCGGTGAAAGAACACTAGCGGAGGTTATTCGACCGAATAATTTAATTATTCGGCCGAATAATTAAACTTATTCGGCCGAATAACTTAGTATTTATTCGGCCGAATAACCGTTAACGGGCCACCGTTAGACATAACGGAGGCCTTGAAATATGTGCATTGTTTTAGCTGGACGGAGGAAACTCACGGTGGTGTGAACACTTGTTCGGGCCGAACAATAATTATTCGGCATAAAAGCTCGGTCTCGGCCCCTCACCTGTCATTTTCTCTACTCCCGTGGACCCCTGTTGCGCCGATAGTGGCCCTTATGCTCTGTCATCTGTCCGCCCTGTCGCTTGTTTGCAACCCGGTTGGTCGCAGGCGTGTGTTGTTGATCCGCCACCCTGCGCGTAATTTGCTGTTCGTCGTAGCCCGACCCTTTGCCTTTCCTTTCTGAGAAAGTAGCCGTTCTCGTCACCTGCACGTAAGGGAGGTTCCCTCTGTTATGTGTGTTTGTATTATCGTTTCGGGCGTTGGACATGATAACATCTGCAGAAGTTTTCATGTTGTAGAGTTATGCAGCTGACGGTTGAACGTTGTTGAGGTGCTGCAGCTGGCGACGGATCGACGCGGTGTTTGCAGAGGTAAGAGTTTTCGTTTTTTTATTTTGAAAATGTGTTTCTCTGTGTTAAAGTTTCGTAATGAAGTTGATACCGTTATTGTGTGAAGTCTTATTGAAGTTGATGTTGTTAATGTAGGTCTTTCAATTCGTCTGCGAAGGCCGTCTCGGGTGTTTCAAATTTAGATTTGCGCTGTGTTCGGGCATATTTCAATTTGCCTGCTTTCGTTTTGGTTGCGTTTTAGAGGTATGGGGAATATATTTTTGTAATTGTCTTCCATTTATATTTCCTATAATCGTTTTGCTTTAATTATGTGTCGGTTGTGTCAATGGACAGAGTCCATGGACTCTGTCCAACTGGGCAGAGTAAATGGACTCTGTCCAACTGGGCAGAGTCCATTTACTCTGCTCAGTTGGACAGAGTTCATGGACTCTGTCCAGTTCCACAGAGTCCATGGACTCTGTCCAGTTCCGCAGAGTTGTTGGAGTTTGGACGCATTGAATGTTGAAAATGATGTAAAATTAAATATAAAAGGAATATTGTTAGTGTTAAGTTGTTTTTTCAAATTTTTGTATTTGGCTGTGTTTAGAAAAGAAAATTAAAGTAGGACAGTAATTTTATTTGGAGAGAACATATTCTATTTATATGCAGGCTTGTTTTATTCATTAACTCTGTCAACTTGTAATGGAGAATATATTTTTGTAATTCTCTTCAATTTATATTTCTTGTAATCGTTTTGCTTTAATTATGTGTCGGCTGTGTCGATGGACACAGTCCATGGACTCTGTCCAACTGGGCAGAGTAAATGGACTCTGTCCAGTTCCGCAGAGTTGTTGGAGTTTGGACGTATTGAATGTTGAAAATGATGTAAATTTAAATATAAAAGGAATATTGTTAGTGTTAAGTTGTATTTTCAAATTGTTGTATTTTGTTGTGTTTAGAAAAGAAAATTAAAGTAGGACAGTAATTTTATTTGGAAAGAACATATCTTATTTATATGCAGATTAGATGTAAATTTAAATATAAAAAGAATATTGTTAGTGTTAAGTTGTTTTTTCAAATTGTTGTATTTTGCTGTGTTTAGAAAAGAAAATTAAAGTAGGACAGTAATTTTATTTGGAAAGAACATATCCTATTTATATGCAGGCTTGTTTTATTCATGAACTCTGTCAACATGGCCAAGTTGACAGAGTTCATGAACTCTGTCAACATGTCCAAGTTGACAGAGTTCATGAACTCTATCAATATGTTTAAGTTGACAGAGTTCATGAACTGTGTTTGTTTACAGAGTGCAGAGATCTATATATTACTTATATTACAAACTGTGTGGATAGATAGCTTAGATACAACCAAATTTTAGATAGTTAAACTCTATTTTTGATAAAACAATAATTTAAATGGACTTTAGGTACAATGCAACTATAGACATGAATAGGCTTTAATTTAGATGTACTATAGTAAGTTTTATGTAATTAAACAATAATAGTCAGTCATTTTATAAAATACTAGGTGATATTATGCCACAAAGGTTTTGAGTTTTATTCTAGTAAAGGTGGTGATCTTGGTATTATGTTTTCTGTTGTTTGCAACATGGCAGACTTGGAGAACATAATACCAAGAATCGTTACTGTAATCAGATTGAAATTAAAGATCATTGTTGAACATGGCCAATATGGGAAACATGTCGTTTAATTCAATCATAATACTATGAACAGTATTTTTTTTTTTTTATTCTATGGAATAATGAGAATATTTGTAGATATAATTTATGTTTAGAGTATTAAAATATCTTGTTCAAATTATTAGTTTAAGAAACTGAAAAGTTTATCAAAAATGGCAAATTTGAAAACATTTCAACTCAAAACATGATACATGAATTGTCAATTTTTATTTTATTTTGTGCAATAATGAAAATATTTTGAAGATGTAATTTATGTTTTAGGTATTAAGTTAGGTATTAGGAAGTTAAAATAGATTCATTAACTCTTTTTTTGACATAAAAAAATAAACCCATTAACTATATTGGTTCCATTCATTTTAAACATCAAAAACACTTGGAAAATTGGTACATTAATTCATCATCTAACAATATTAGCTATACTCTTCCTTAAAACTATTAGATTATAAATTAGGTAAATCTAGGTACTTGTTAAGTAACTTAGTCTCTTTAGTAGTTAGGTTTTAGAATTCATAGAATTAACATGTAGGATTTGAATATGTAATTAGTTGATATTTGTGTTTAGGTGTAGGCATTATATATCAAATGGAAAGAGAGGATTCTTTGAGGCGAAAGCGTAGGAGGTATTCACAATCTTCTGGGGTAGGTGGTACGAGTGATAATTGGAGGTTGTCAACCTCTCCTCGGGACTCTAATTTATTGTATAGTTCGCATCAACGAGGTGAAAGGGGTACAAATGATTCCCTTGTATCTTCTGTGGGAGAACGTCGATCTCGACCCTCTATTGGTATATGAATATCAATCTTTTAACATTTATATGCAAATTATCTTTTTGTGTGTGCAAAATTTGTAGTTGTGTTTAAACAAAACTTTATTTTCATTTGAAGCAGGGCATGGTTCGGAAGATGCTCGTAATTCTATAGAGAGGGAGACAGGGCAAGCAAGGGAGATGGATGACGGTGTAGAGAAAGGTTCTCAAGAGGCTCACCATTCTACACGAGGTGATGATGGTCGTGCTAGGACGCAATATGTTGAATTAACTGAGGGTTGTACACCCATTACGACATATCCATTTGATCTACCTTGGGAGCTTCCATGGGAAGGTGGTGATCATCAAATGACTCTTGAAAGATGTAGATCCCACTATGAGAAGTTGCAAAATAATTTGTCTACTATGGATCTCCCTCCGGAGAGTAAACAAAGTTTGGAGATTGTTTTGGGATCATTGCAAAACTTCATTCAGGCATATGAGAATCTCGGGCCAACTACAGATGGTTTTGTAGATTTGATGCGAAGACGAAGGGATCAAGTGATGGGTCCAGACAAATGGGATGTTGTGAAAGAAAGAGTGACAAAAGAGCAGGCCAAATCAATGTTTAATTTCAAAGAAGGTTTGAAAAAAGAAATGTTGAAAGTGCAATATTTCAAACATCCTCATCTGGCACATTTACTTTATGATCGATTTCTTGTAGCCTACGGTCGTTTTCCATGGAACGATGAGGTTTCTCAGTATTTTGCTAGATTTTTTTATGCTGAGTTTTTTTTAAATATGAAGCCAGATTATACTAATGTTCATTCAAAATTTTATGGAGTTGGAAAGGGTCGAATATATGATCGAGAATGTGTGCATAGAGATCCTGCAACTCTTAGACCTCCCCCCCCAATATCTCGTCCACCTAGGTTGGTGGCATTAAAATCAGAGATGGAGCCCACATCTCAACTTGGGACAACAGCAAGGAATTTTTTTGGCGATGGGTTATCGTCAGTATTAGTGGGAGTAGATGTGGGGTTGGTTAGAGAAAGGGCTCGTTCTGCTATTCGTCAAAAGTTTGTTTATAAAACTGATGATGAAATAGATGGAATGAGCATTGAAGATCTCAGGGCATATGCGAAGATTTGTCGTGACTTAGCGGCAAATGTTATATCCAATGACACATCGAGTTTGGGAGAGGTTTGTTGACTACATGATATGATTTGATTTGAATTAAATATTTTATTTATTTTGATTTTATTTTTTTTGTTACATTATCATAGGTACATTATGTAAATGTTTAAATTGGTTGCAGTTTTCAAGAATGATGAATGAACATTCTTTCCACATTTCAACTAGCGAAAATCTAGAGAGAGAGGTACATATTTATTATCAACATATTTGTAATTATGTTTGAATTTGATATATATATATAAATTATTATTTTTTGAATGATAATTTAACTATGCATCTTATTGTTAATTTGACTTATCCATGCAGGTTTCTTTAGATACGAACTTTATAAATAATTTACCATCTATTGTGAGCTAATGTTTTTTAATCTTTTTGTTTTAGTTTTAAGTTAATTGGTATAGTAATTTTTTTGGTTTGCATTGTATGTTTTATTTATTAATACAATTTAAATTTTAGGGTGGAGATATAGGTTCGTTGCTTAATGAAGCAAATATTGGTAGAGAGGTAATTTCATTGACTGCTTTAATTTTGTTTACTGTTTTAATATTTTAATTTTTGTGGATTTAGATTTATGAGATTCATAAATTGATTTTATATATGTCGCAGCTTGGGTCTCTCAAATCTTTTGGAGGCAAAGGAAAAACTCCTTTGGAGGATGGTGGTGGACAAGCATTTGGAGAATTTGATGTAATATTGTTAATATTTGAATTGTTTTTTGATATATTAGTTTAATATTTTAATTCTTTGATTATAACTTTTAAATAATTTAAATGATATAAACATAATTTTTTTTTACACATGTTGCAGGGAGGGTTGAGTCTAGGGGGAGGCCCGAGTGGAGGATAGCATGGCACGGACATTTTATTTTTATAGTTCATGGTGGACAATTTTTTGTTGTTGATATGCATTTAGATTGGAAACATTTGTTTTGGACATGTTGAGGAGGTTTATTTTTGGACTAGATATATACATATATGGATGTACATTGAATTTGCATGTTCATGAGTATTTTTTTGGAGATTATATACATGTAAATTTTGAACTTACATATTTCGTGAATCATGGTTTTTAAATGATTTAGTTTATTTTTGCTTATTTGACATATTTGGTGTTAAATCTAGTTTAAAATATGTATTTGCATGTTTGAATGAATGAATGAATATATGTAAAAATGAATGTTAAGAAACATGACATTCTTGAATATTATTAAGTTTAAGAAATATTATTTATGAAGTTTAAAAATGGATAAACATAGGTTTAAAGTTCATAAATGAGGAAGTTTTGATTGAAGTTTAAGAAATGTTATTTAGGAAATTTTTAAAAGTGGATGTTTACATATAGGTTTAAAGTTTATAAATGAGGAAGTTTTGATTGTTCAACATGAATGAATGATAAGATTGAGTGTATTAAGAACAAGAATGTTAGGAAGTTTAATAATTTGTTAGAAGTTTTGATAGAAATATGAATCAAGAAGTTTAAAAATGAATGTTGTCTTTGAACGTTAGGATGTTTAGAAATGTTAGAAGTTTTCATACACATGGATGAATCAGGAAGTTTAAAAGTGATAACATGTTGAGTTCAAATTTTAGAGATGTTAGGAAGTTGAAGAATGTTTGAAGTTTTGATGAAAATATGGATGAAATATAAAGTTTAAAAATGAAATTTAAGTACTTGAATGTTATCTTCAAGGATGTTATGAAGTTTTAAGAAATGTTAGAAGTTGATAGAAATATGGAAGAAATAGAAAGTTTAGAAATGTTATAAAGTTTTAGGGAATGATAGAAGTTTTGATAGAAATATTGGATGAAATAGGAAGTTTAGGTTCATGTTATGAAATTTAGAAATGTTAGGAAGATTATGAATGTTAAATATAAGTTTTGATAAAAATATGGATCAATTAAAGGAAGTTTAAAATGTTAAGAGTATATTCAAATGTTATTTTTAAATGTTAAGAAGTTTATGAATGTTAAAATTTTTGATAGAAATATGGATGAACTAGGAAGTTTAAAAGCGAATATATGAAGTTCAAATTTTTATATAATGGAGTTTTAATTGATTTAATTTTTATTTTCAATGTTCAGGTACATTTGAAGCGGTTGAAATCATGGCAAATGGGGGTAATGGTTTTTTGTTTTTTAATCATAAGCGAAGATTACAGGATTATGAAGTTTGTGTTAAATTAGAGCAATGATTTTAAACAACAATTTGATGAATTTTCATTGATTTGTTGTAAATAATCATTTCTCTAATTTAGCATAAGCTTCACAATACTGAAATTTTTTCTTGTGATTAAAAATCAAATGATCGTTGTCTCCATTTGCCATGATTTCAGTTATGTGAATTTGCACAAGCGATATTTTAAATTAAATATTTGGGGCGGAGAACTTGGTGACAATTACAAATCTGTTAGATCTTATCATTTAATTGGTCTAATAGACATATGGGTCCACATGAATAAAGTATTTGAGATATCTATTTAAGACATTTTATACATTCAAGTTTTCGTTACCAAATAATTTTATACAAGCGATCATATTTTAAATTAAAGATTCGGGGCGGAGAGTGGCGACAACCACAGATCCGTTATCTCATCCCTTAAGTGGTCTAATAGACATATGGGGACCCGAATAAAGTAAATTTCAAACAAAATTAAGTCAAAAATTTTACACATTGAAGTTTTCAATATCAAATAATTTTTGAATTCAAATTTCAGCATACTAGAATACAATTATTTAAACTTTTATATATTATAGTTCTTTTCAAGATTATAAACATAAAAATAAAAAAATATATTGTACACATTTGACAATGACATCGACAAAATAATCTATTAATTTTAAATATATAGTTTTAAAAACATCGCAATGGAATGCCGTCTTCAATTATCCGTTCATGGTTATATTTGGACAGTTTCCATTTTTTATTTTTTAATTGTTTTTTCGATGGAACTTGAACCAATTTTATTCGAGATGCACATACTAAATGGCTATATTGACAACATATGACATCAGGTTCATAATCCTGAAAGTAGACATAATTTTGAGTCATATGGGTTTGCTGAAAAAAGTAGCCCTTTAAAATGATGGATCCTCTCTCGTATGTATATCCGTTTTCATTGTAGTCTTCCAATAGCTTCATTTTTCCTTCAGTGCATCGCATCAAATAATACTTCACATTTTCGTCGTTGTCGACAGGAGCAATCACAGCAAAAACATCTCATGTGCAAATTACAATTGATGTCAGGATTTTTAATTCAACTAAATTGACTAATATACATGTGTATAAAGTGAATGACAAGAATGAATAATCGATAAAACAGTGGTATGTGATCATTACCTTCTCTAACGAGATCTGAAATTCTGTCACCGTTAGATGATATTGCTATATCTTCTGATTCTAATTCTTTTATGCTTGCTAGTGGCATTTTTCCTTTAGGATTAATTTGTGTGTGTTTCCAATGTTTCACGTAGTTGTTCGTTATGTTTTCACAAACTTCTGTAGATTCAATATTTTCAGTGCAAATATGGCAAAAGCATGATTGCTTTCTACTGTCAAATGCATAAATGTTTTGGAAGGCTTTTGTTTGAATAGAGTGAAAATATCTAGTTCCTTGTATGGTGCTAGCATCGTAGGGTATTGATCTATTTATATCTTGGATCCCGACATGCCAAAAAAACCTAGTAAACAAATGACAAATTTTGATGTTAGGTACATATATACTTTTTTTAAAATTGACTATAAAATATAAATTAAAATATTTGTGTGTACATACCTGCGCACATTTTTTGATTGTTGATTATAATCATGGTTTAGATGTGATTTACACCATTGGACAACCTCTGCAGCTGAATGGAATCGTGCAAAAATATGGTTAATTTGCCATCTTCGAAGTGCTCTTTTTACGCATGCTCCAGCACCATCATGTTCACCTTTTCCATGACCAGTTTCAAAGAAATTCCAGTGATGTTTAATGTTCAATGCTTTATGAAGTCGACATAACCAATAAAATGATCGCGAAGATTTAAATTGTCCGGCACATCCATCTGACCATATCCAATTCTCATTGAATTTAATGTTACGTTCCTTTAGTGAATTGTAGAAAATACTTTCAATACAATGCTGAACAAAATGTTTATCGTGTGTACGATCGTCGCTGATATAAAAGTGATATTCTTTAATCACATCTCGATTGTCACACGTGCTTTCAATGCCATCAACATCCTGTTGAGAATGTCTATATAAAACATGGATGAATATTGAAACCTGGTCAGAATGATAGTATTCACTCTGTATTTCTTTCTGTGCAGCAAATGTATAATTTTCTGCAAAGTCAACCACTGACAAAATTGTTCCTGGTGGAAAAATTTCATGAGACTGTTTGAATTGAAGGTTTTGCCATCGTGCTCTATGTGAATGCTTGGTGTATTTATAAATTTCACTTTCAAATTTCTTGAGAAAATCTACCACACCTATTTTATCTTCTCGTAAATCAATCCTTTTGGAATGTACATCACTAGTACTTGTAATGTATTCATATCTTTTCCAATCAACGGTGACATTTGACAATGAGTGATCATCAGTGTCGATAGGATATTTATTGTGGTATAAAACCAAATTTCCACAACGATTACAATGTTTTCCATTGACACATTTTTTATTATAAAATACTTCATCGTGATTTCTCTCACATAGGGTTTGAGATATGAATTCATGTATTGTAGGCGGAGGCGGTGAATTTGTCCAAAACATTTTACCAAATTCAAGAAATGTGTCGTAATATAATTGGAATTGCACATGATAACAACAACAACATGTATCACGAATAGTAATAGGTCTAACATACCATGGTTTTAGTTGCACAAATGTAGTGATTGACACATTAATTCCACGATGATCTTCCTTGAATTTATTAAACAATTGTACTTGTGTCATATCCATTATATGTTTTGGACTGCTTACATATACTCCTCGTGATACTCTTTGTCGGATTACGTCTCTTGAATTTGGTGAAACTCGAGCATGTGTCAACCAATATTTCCGTACAATATCTTTAACCCCTGCCCCCATTCTATCTTTGTAGGGCTGTCTACAAATAATTGCCCAGCAAGCAAGTTCATCATTTTCATCTATTTGCATTCTGAATTTGCTATGTCTGTATAATGTCTTTCTTGAGGTTCCAACTGCTTTTGCTAGCTGTGTTGTCAAACGTTTTTGTTTAGTACTAGTCGAAATAATTGCTGTATGAATTGCTCTTCGTGCAGCACTAATGTCTTTCTTCCTAGATTTTCCAAACTTTTTTATTGCATCACCTATATTTTCTATCACATTATGTTTTAATTTCGACTCTTTGGTCGCCTTGTGAATACCCAATAATGATGTATCATCTTCTAACTTCTTGGTCACTAATAAACATCTCAAAATTTGTGCTTGTCCTGTTGCTGAATAATTCTTCAGAACATCATCATAAATTTTTTGAGCCCGATATCATGTAGCGTGTATGGGTATTTTTTTTCATATTTATTGCAATCAACGTTTTCTAACGTTTCATCATCAATGGTGAAAGTACCTATACATCAAGATAAATTTAATTTAAAACATGCATCCAAAAATACAATTAATTATAAAAAATCAATTTGGAAAATACATTCAATATATACATACCTGGTCCAATTTTTGGTTCTTGAACTCGATCTTCAATATTGACTTCATCGACATTAGTATGTAAATCACTATTTACATCCTCAACAATGGTTTCTTCAACTTCAATTTGTTCCTCTTGTACTCTATTTTCAATTTCCATTTCATTGACATTATCATGTAAAACTGTAGTTGTATCTTCAATAATCGTTGCTTGCGTTTCTGCAAGGCTTGCTTTGTTGGCATGATATTTAATTTTTTTCTTTTCTCTATTATCATCATCATCAACACGTTTACGATCATATTTTCTTTGATGGTTTCTCTTACTGCTTATGATTGTTTAATCTATAAATGATAAATTAAAGAAGATCATCATTTTATTGTAAATAAACAAAATAAATATTTAAAAACAGTTACGAAATTTATGAACACATGAACTGAAATTTACTTCACCTTATCAAAATCGTGTACTTGATTTTTTTGAAGAAAAAGTATTTGGAAACAAGTTTCTTTTGAAAAGAACCTTCTTTGAATGAAATAAGAATTTTTCGACAATAAATCACCTTTGAAAAAATCCCATTGGAAAAGAATAAGAACACTTTCAAAATAAATCTTCTTTGAAAAAATATCTGGGAAAAAGATTTTGTAAAAACCTTTGCAATGAAATAACTTTTTTGCAAAAATAACTATGGGAGACTTTGAAAAAATCTCTTTTCAAATAAATACGAAGGAAAAATATATTTCCTTTGTAAAAATAACTTGAAATAAAATCTTATTTGCAAAAATGTCTTGGAATAAAAAATCTGTAAATGCACAATTTGAAAAGAAACATTTGCTGAAAAACCCATTGGAAAAGAATAAGAACACTTTCTAAATAAATTTTCTTTGTAAATCCACTGGAAAAAAAAAAATTCTTTGTAAAAACCTTTGCAACAAAATAATTTTTTTGCAAAAATAGCTTGGGAGACTTTGAAAAAGCCTATTTTCAAAGAAATAAGAAGGAAAGAAACGTTTATTGCAAAAATATTTATAAAAAAAAACTTTGAAAAAAGTCATTTGAAAAAATCACTTGAAAAAATAAGCAAGAAAAAGACAATTCCTTTGAAAAAATAACTTGGAATAAAAACCTATTGCAAAGAACTAAGAAGTATAAAAACTTGGAATAAAAACTTATTTTGCAAAAATGCCTTAGAAAAATAATCTTTCAATGTATTTCTTAGAAAGAAGTAACAAAAAGAATACTTCATAAAAAAATTCTCTTTACAAAAAAACTTTTTAGAAAACCCTTGGAAAAATTACTCATTCCAAAGAAATGAAAAGTGCAAATAGTTTGAAAAAATATTTCATAAAAAAAACTTTCTTTGCAAAGAAAGGCTCCTTAAAAAATATTTGGAAAAAAACCCATTGCAAAGAAATAAGAAGTGCAAAAAGCTTGGAATAAATACTCCTTTTGCAAAAAAATTCTTTCAATGTATTCTTTTGAAAGAAGTAAGAAAAGAAACACCTCATAAAAAAACTCTCTTTGCAAAATAAGCTCCTTAGAAAATCCCTTCCAAAATACTCTGACCAAAAAGTATGCGAAATTGAAATGTGCGAAATTAATCGAAGTATTTAGTTTTATTTATAGGAGTGTAGAAAATGTATATATATATATATATATTTTTTTTATTTTTATTTTATTTATTTATTTATTTATTTATTTTTTTATTTTTTTTTTTCGGCCGACGAGTTTGTTTTTACGTTTGGTTATTCGGCCGAATAACCAAACGTTAAATTGACGTGGCCGTTACGGAAAACAATTGTTCGGCCGAATAATTATTCGGCCGAACAACCTCTGAAACTTGAAAATCTGATTGCCACTCACAGTTTTCAGGTTTCTCCATTTTCGGAAGGTAAAAATGATCTGTTACACTATAAGGCGACTGTCGGACTTGATACCATTAGTTTCGTTATTGAATCTACTTTCCAAATATATAGATTTCTTTATGTATAGGTAAAATCTGATATTTGTAATTGTTTGTTTTCTTAACAGGTGTCGAGTTTAGTTTCAGGTCTTTCAAAATGCGGTGAAATGAAAAATCCATAACTTTAAAAATAGACCACGAAAAAATTTGAGAAAACTATGGTGCAGTTAATTGGCGTGTCTACTTCAAAAGGGTATTCATAGAATTTTTAGTTTTATATTCAGTTGAGAGAAAAGTGTTGCGACAAAATATATGTTGAAAATCGACAGGGTTTCTCCATTGATTGAATTCAAATGAATATAATAAGAATTATATAGATCCATTTGTTACAAACTTATAGTCATGCAGTAGTATACTGTGTGTAGATTGTTGTAGCATATTTTTTTTTTGCAAAACACAAGTTTAACAACGATTTTAGGTGTGCGACAAAACATGACTATTTTGTAGTCCTTTCGTTTTATAAGAACACACTGTCAAACATTTGTCGAATCGACATATCAAATCTCAATATAAAAAATAGAAAAAAATATGGATAGCAAGCTAACATAATTCTCAAGTTTGCTTTTAAGTGAAAAGTGAAATTCCAAACAAAAATATCACTTTTATTCGCCCAAAGATGGAAAACATGAAAAATTTAGAATTATTTTCTCACGGAACCCCCCAAAATAGACACCCATCTTCATGGATTCACCCCTTGGCCTTAAGCTCCTCACCATGATCAAATAACAATATTTACATCATTTACGATTTAATACAAAGGGGGTCAAAATGGGGACATTACATTCCCCTCCCCTTACATTAGCATTGTCCTCAGTGCTCATCAAAATTGAACAAAAATGGATATGCCACCCTCATGGAATCCTCCACCTCCCATGTAGCCTCATTGGGACCGTAGTGCTTCCATTGCACCTTTACCTGTCCAATGGCTCAGTTCCGGAGCAATGTTACCTTCTTGTCTAGGATGCACAACGGATCTGTTTGGAATTCTCCCTCGGGTTCCAACTGGATCACATCCCAATTAATCACATGGTTAGGATCATGTACATATTTCTTAAGCAAAGAGAAATGAAAAACATTATGAGCTTTAGTGCTAGCAGGCAATGCAAGTCTATATGCAACTGGCCCTATTATTTCAAGCACTTCAAATGGCCCACAATATCTAGGTGATAGTTTGGCACAACTCCCAAGCTTCAAGGATCTCTTCCTTGATCTCACTCTAAGATACACATGATCCCCAACATCGAATTCCCTATGGATCCTATGCTTATCCGCATAGATTTTCTGTCTATCCTGTGCTACTTTTAAATTTTGTCGGATATTTGTAACTTCTTGTTCCATTTTCTTAAGCAATTCTGACCCAAGTACAATTATGTTCACTGGATTGTCCCAAGTCACTGGTGTCCTACACCTTCTACCATACAAAGTCCCATAAGGACTGATTCCCAACGATGCTTGTTGTCCATTGTTATATGCAAATTCTACCAAGTGTGGATAATCCTCCCACTTGGATGGTTTGTCCATTACATACATGCGGAGCATGTCTTCAAGCACCCGATTTACTCTTTCTATTTTCCCATCTCTTTGAGGATGGTATGCGGTACTAAAGCTCAGTTGTGTACCCAAATCTGCAAAGAGACCTTTCCAAAAATTGGAAGTGAACTTGGTATCCCTGTCAGAAATTATTGCCTTAGGCAACCCATGTAATCTGAAAATTTCCTTCATGAAAATATTTGCAATGGTATCGGCTTTATGTGTGGAATTAACCGGTATAAAATGTGTTTCCTTTGTTAACTTGTCCACCACAACCATGATGGAATCATGTTGTCTCACAGTCATTGGCAATCCTGTAATAAATTCCATGGATATTACTTCCCATTTCCATTCTGGAATTGGCACTGAAAGCAATAAACCTGCTGGATGTTGGTGTTCACTCTTCACCTGCTGATATTCCACGCACTTAGAAATGTATTCAGCGACATCCTTCTTCATGCCTGGCCATAAATAATATTTTCTTGTTGTAGCAATTGTTTTCTGATATCCTGGGTAACTAGAGTATGGAGCTTTATGGATTTCATCCATAACAATCCTCCTCAAATCTGCCACATTTGGAATATAGACTCTATTCTTATAAGTAAGAAGTCTGCCTTCTTCCAAATGTTAGCCTTCATACTTCTTTTCAAGGTTTTGCTGCTGCAATTTGCCCTTTATCTGCTCATACACTTCATCCGAAACCATATGGTTGACAATATGCTGCCTCAAATATGGTTGGCAAGTACTAAGTGCTGCCACATGCATTTCGTGTACCTTCCTGCTGAGTGCATCAGCCACCTTGTTTTCTTTCCCTTATATGTGTTTGATTTCAAAATCAAATTCACAAAAAAATTCCAACCATCTAGCTTTCCTAGCATTTAAAGTTGGCTAATCAAACAAATATTTCAGACTACAATGGTCTGTCCTTAACTCAAATTTTCTTCCCATTAAGTAATGCCTCCACATCTTTAAAGCATGTACTATGGATGCAAATTCTATATAATGAGTAGCATAGTTCTTTTCATGCTCCTTCAAATTTCTTGACTCATAGCATATTGCGTGGTTGTCTTGCATAAGAACTCTTCCAAGTGCTTGATTGCATGCATCGGTACACACCACAAAGTCTTTTTCTGGGTCTGCAATTTTCAGAATTGGTGTACTTGTAAGAAGATTCTTCAACCGTTGAAAACTTTCCTCACATCTTGGTGACCATTCAAATTTTATCCCCTTCTTTTGTAAAGAAGTGATCGGGTTTGCAACCTTGGAGAATCCTTCGATAAACCTCCTGTAGTAACCAGCAAGGCCCATAAAATATCTCACATCAGTCACATTCCTTGGAGTTGGCCAATTCATAATGGCTTCAATCTTCTCAGGGTCTACTGATATTCCTTTGTTGGAGATGATGTGACCCAAATAATGAATTCTATCTTTATAAAAGTCACATTTGCTCAACTTTGCATACAACTTATGCTCCCTTAGTAGTTGCATTGTCATTCTCAAATGTTCTTCATGCCCTTCTTCATTCTTAGAATAGATGAGAATGCCGTCTAGGAATACAAGAACAAACCTTTCCAAATACTTGCTAAAAACATTATTCATGAGACACATGGACGTAGCTGGTGCATTTGTGAAACCGAATGGTACCACTACAAACTCATAGTGTCCATACCTTGTTCTAAAGGCTGTCTTATGAATATCTTCTTCTTTGATTCTTACCTGATGGTAACCAGACCTCAAGTCAATCTTTGAAAATACCTTTGTTCCTCTCATTTGGTTAAAAAGGTCATCAATTCGGGGCAATGGGTATTTGTTCTTCACAGTGACTTTGTTCAACTTCCTGTAGTCAATACATAACCTGAGTGTTCCATCTTTCTTTTTCACAAATAGAACAGGTGCTCCCCACGGGGACACACTTGGTTTAATATATTTCTTTTCCAGCAACTCTTGTAACTGCATTTTCAATTCTAGCAATTCCGGTGTACTCATCCTGTAGGGTGTCTTTGACACGGGTGCAACTCCCGTCACAAGTTCAATTGTAAAATCAATGTCTCTCTTTGGAGGGAGTCCTGGAATCTCATGAGGAAAAACATCCCTGAATTCTTGCAATACATGATAGTCCTCCAATTTAAGAGTTTCAGTCTCTGCTGCCTCTATAATGTGGGTTGCATACAATTAACATCCCTTCCTACAGAACTTCTTCAGCTGCATGGCTGTAACCTGTCTAACAGAAGTCACCTTTGGAATTCCTTTTACAACCCTCGGGTTTCCTTCTTCGTCCATGCATTCAAATGTCTTATTGTAGCAGTCAAGTTTAACCCTGTGTGCTTCTAACCAATCCATTCCAATGAGAATGTCATAGGAACCCAGTGGTAAAATATTCAGATCTGCATAAGTGAATAGCCCATCCATCTCTAATGGACATTTCTTTACTATTTCACTAACTTTTCTCTTGGTTCCAGTGGCTAGTTGAACTAACCATGATTTACCATGCTTCAATTTCTTGGAAGCACAAATCTCAACAATTCTAAGAGTGACATAACTGTGAGTAGATCCAGGATCAATCAAAATAGAAATAGATTGCTTAGCAATCTTACCTTCAACTTCAACCACATTTGACTGATGATCTGCCTAGCGGTTGTCTAGTGTTGCATAGATTGTAGGGATTGTCCTCGCCACTTGACCCACAATTTCAGCTCCTTGGATGTTGTGGACTTGATTTGCATTCCCATTCCGATGTGGACAGTTCCTAAGCATGTGGTCTCCTCCGCAACCCCAACATTGAAGTGGTTCTCTTGGCTCCTTTGGATCTCTTGGCTTGTCTCCTATCATCCTAGTTGGCTTAGTCACAACCTGTGATGGTTGCCTTTGCTGATTCCAGAATTGAGGAGGCTTGAACTCCTTCTTCCTTTGATCAAACTTTTCATTTTTCTTATCCTTCCAGGCCTTATGGAATTCTGGTTTACTTCTGTTTTGATCAAAGCAATACTTGGCCTTTCTTATGGCCTCCTCTAGAGTTCGAGATTCATCAAACTCAATTCTATCTTTATATGACTGGGGCAGTCCACTTAGAAAACGCTGAATTTTCACTTTATTATCTCGAATGTACCTGACATATCTTAGCATCTCCAAGAATTTGTTTGCATAATCTTCCATGGTCATATGTCCCAATCTCAGCTCATGGAACTCTTTGATCTTATCATCATAGTACCTATCAGAGAGGTACTTCTGCTTGAAGTATTTCTTGAACTACTTCCACACAATCTTCATTTCGTTGATCTTCTTCACTTGCCTGATGTGTTCCCACCATATAGATGCTCTTCCATTCAAGTTGAAGATGGCAACCCTTGCCTTCATATTTCCAGAGTAGTCTTGGACTTGGAAATATTTTCTCATCCCAAGAAGCCAAGCTCCAGCTTCTTGACTGGACTTTACCTCTCCATCAAATGTAGGAGGTTTTGCCTTCTTAAATTCCCCATGTGAATTGTTCTTGTAGTGCTTCTTCCTCTTACTCCCACGAGATGTAGAGCTTGAACCCTCAATGGATTCTTCAGAGTCAGATGATTCATTAGAAGAGATTTCTGGAGTATATGTTATGTCTGTAGAAAATCTTCTTGATCTACTGGCCCTCTTATAGGAATTCCTTCGAGAACTACTCCCACCCCTTTCTAGATTTGATGTCTGATGCCCAGAGTTTATTTGCCTTTGGATTTCTGTCAAACTCTGTAGCATGGAAGCATTCAACTGATTTTGTTCTTCTTGAGCTTTAATCATCATTTCATTATCTTCCCTACAGCTTTGCAACTCCACCCTTAGGCTTGTCATGGTGGCTGCAATACCTGGAGGAGTCTCTTGATTTATTATCCCATTAGATTCAGTTTCAGCATTTTCAACATGTATGTTCTCTCCCATGGCATTTGTCTCAGGCTCATAGGGATCCTGTGCATCATCCATAATGTTGATTTTCTTGGCCCAACCAAGATCCAAAACTTTCCAAATGTACTATCTAGAGTACTGCCCTGATGTAACTGTGATTCTACAAAATGTTTTCATCAACACAATTGTTAGCTACATTATATTCTTAGAATTCATAACTTACTTTCATGCACGTGGGAAAATGGTATATTGACAATCTGTCAGATCATAGAATTTTCTCACAATCATGGACATATGAGGGGGGAAACAATGGGGGTCAAGGGGGCTTGCCCCCTTCTGCGCCACTACAGGGCGGGTTGAGGGCAACGCCCTCATTTTTTTTTTTTAGAAATATTTCCGCAGCTTCGGGGTGATTTGCTGAATGCTTCTGCAATTGCGGGGCGATTTGCCGAATCCTCCCGTAGTTGCATAGCAATTCGTCGAATGCTTCCGCAGTTGCGGAACAATTCTCCGAATGCTTTCACAGTTTCAGGGTGACTTTCCGAATGCTTCCGCAATTGCGGGGCGATTTTCTGAACTCTTCCGCGATTGCGGAACGACTCACGGAATCCTTCCGCAATTTTAGAAGACATTCCAAAATTCTTTCCGCAGCTGCGGAAGACTTTCCGGAATTCTTTCCGTAGTTGCGGGGCGGTTCGCGGAACTCTTCTGCAATTTCGGGGCGACTTCCCGAACTCTTCCACGTTGCAGAACGATTCGCGGAATCCTTCCGCAGCTGCGAGATGATTCGCCGAAGTCTTCCGCAATTGCGGGATGATTCACCGAACTCTTCCGCAATTGTAGGACGACTTGCGGAATCCTTCCGCAGTTTCTGAAGAGAATTCCTTTTGCAAATTTTGGAAGAGAATTCCTTTTGCAATTTCGGAAGAGAATTCCTTCCGCAAATTTCCTTTTGACGCCGAACACTTAGAAATTTTTTCCGCTGTTTCGGAGCAGTTCGCCGAATTCTTCCGTGTTGCGGAACGATTTGCGGAATCTTTCCGCAATTTCGGGACGACTTCCCAATTTCTTCCGGAAATAGACTTAATTTTTTTTCTTTCAAAAACACTTAAACAATTTCAGACTTTTCTTCTTCCCGTGACGACTGCTGCTCAGTAGGAGGTAACCTTACCTCTGCAACTATATAACTTAGCCAGTTTAGGCCCTATGCTGCTATTTGTGGTGATTAGGAAGGAACCTTCCCATGTGACTATAATTGGATTTGGCCCATAGAGGTCCAATGCTGCAACCAGCAGCTCTGATACCAAAATGTAACGTCCCCTCCTATCATACCAGCATGATAGAGAGGATCGATATGTTAAAACCATGCATCTATCCCCATGTACTTATTAAATAAGCATTCACATAATATAAAAAGACATATGGAAGTGTATAAATATAAGAAAACACAACGAAATTAATTTCAATAACACATCCATCATTCATTCCAATATTCATCAAATAATAAGTGCAAAGTTAACACAAGAGAATACTTATCTTGAAAAAGTAGTCCCAAGCAACCAGCTATGCATCTGCAACGTTCCACCCAACCATAGGTCACTTGTGCTTATCAACCTCTTGATACAACTTCCACCCCCGAGCTGGGCATGATTTCTACAAGGAACCAGGGAACAACAGACTCACACATAGCCAAGCATACACCAAGATGAGCCAAGCCAATCTGCAATTGGGTTTATCAGGCTGCTAGGATATGGAAATGAAGAATTGCTAAGCTAGTGAGCTCAAACAAAGAGCTATGGATACCCCTCCCAGATATATTCAGCTTGGCACTCACAATGCCTACACACCAAACACAAGGAAGTATTCTCTTCACTGCCACACAGTCCCTCAAGCCATACCTTCCTTTCTAGTGCTCTCAGGGTGTGCATAGAAAAGTAGCCAATGCCCTCTTGATATTCTTGGGAGGTTACTCCCTCCACTAGGTTTATCAAGCCAATTCTGTCCACTACCAGTACAAGTTTCTTGCTCACAGGTTCAAATCAATACCGGGATGCACATAACAATAGAGCCACACTTATTGGGCATGATAAAATGTTTTTATAGTGAGATTCCCAAAGGTGGGGTTTTCATTAGCTTCAGAAAAATGTGGGAAACCTGAAAATGAAACTGGAAGATGGGGAACAACCATGGGAAGCCAAATCCATTTTCAGAAAAATGTCCATGGACATTCTGGGGCAAAAACGACCTCCATAACAGTCCCAAATCGTGGCCCTTCTCCCCCAGCTGCTGTACAATGCAAAAACGAGCTCCCAGGCATAGAAAAATGCAGAAAATGGATGAAAAACATGTAGGGAAAGACCCGGCTAGCTCAAACTGCGTGACAGAGGAAAAAATAACTGTTCAGAATGGCTTTGGGCACCATTTCATGGGTGTTTTCTTTCCTAAGAAGCAAAAATACGAATTCCCAGGTTGATGGCTTACCCATACATGAAATTGGCTGCCATACCTCTTCATTCCCAAGGCATTAACTACCTCAACCAATTTCTGGAAGAATTAAATGATTGGGTCCATAATCCCAAAATGGGTAGTTGGTGGTTTATGGGTTTTCTCATTGACACATGGATTAATACCATTGGCTCAAGGGTTTGAATAATTTCCCTCCCTATTCCTTGCAGAATCATGCCCCATCTCTTTGTTGCATTGCACAACTAGTTGTGGGTATTTTCATTAAAATTCGTATGTACATGATGTCTTATTTACATTGTGCCTATCTCGCACAAGAACCATAGGCATCTATTTTAATTGTCGATACATAAAACGCTAAATCAATGGTGGGGCCTTGGCCTTAAGCTCCTCACCATGATAGAATAACAATATTTACATCATTTACGATTTAATACAAAGGGGGTCAAAATGGGGACATTAAATTCCCCTCCCCTTACATTAGCACTGTCCTCAGTGCTCATCAAAATTGAGCAAAAATGGATATGCCACCCTCATGGCATCCTCCAACTCCCATGTAGCCTCATCGGGACCGTAGTGCTTCCATTGCACCTTTAGTTGTCCAATGGCTTTGTTCCGAAGCAATGTTACCTTCTTGTCTAGGATGCACAACGGATTGGTTTGGAATTCTCCCTCGGGTTCCACTTGGATCACATCCCAACTAATCACATGGTTAGGATCATGTACATATTTCTTAAGCAAAGAGACATGAAAAACATTATGAGCTTTAGTGCTAGTAGGCAATGCAAGTCTATATGCAATTGGCCCTATTCTTTCAAGCACTTCAAATGGCCCACAATATCTAGGTGATAGATTGGCACAACTCCCAAGCTTCAAGGAGCTCTTCCTTGATCTCACTCTAAGATACACATGATCCCCAACATTCCAACCCCACTCTCCTAATGGCTCCTTATGGTTTCCTTCTTACAACCTCTCCATAGAGTACCCATCTCCTCCAAGATGGATCTTGGCTCTCCTCATAATGACACAGTTGTCTTCCAATGGGGCCTCAGTAATGCCATGATTCAGCTAAAAAATGGTTGTCCCTTAGAAATACCCGCATGATATCTCAATCAACAACTCCATAAGATAAGGGTCTAAACCCTCTCCATGGACCCCGATTTTCTCTAGATTCCCATGGCCCTACCACAAACCCTCAATGGAATGAGTTTGGTCCTTATACCACCTCCATGGCTCTTTCAAATGATGAATCGACCCTCTCAATGAAGCTCCGAGTGTGCTGTGAGCTAAGTTAACAGTACTTGGGTGAATACCAATTTCTATCATTTCGTATAGTAGTTTCAATTTCATTTTTTATTTATCAGCCAAACAAAGTTAGTGAATGAATGTAAATTAAGTTTCAAAATTATGAGGATGCCCTTTCTCCTTTCATGAGATTGAAATTATTCCAAGCATCAAAATTTAATCCCTCATTCATATACCCTCTAATTAATGTTATATATGTAACAATTGTTGGCTCACAACCATCATTTTTTCACTTTCTCAACAAATAAAAAGGATTTCTTTGATTCATTTTCCCTAATGGAATGAATAATTAGTTCACTATAAAAATGAGAACTTGGTAAATATCCCACATCCCTCATACTCTCGAAAAATTTTAAATCCTTATTTACTTGACCAACTCTCAACCAACATATATCCATCTTAAACCCCGATCTATTAAGCACAAACACAAAGATGGATATGATTTCTTGAAGTGTAATTATTTTTACACATCAAGAAAAACTCTACATATGCATAAATAGGATCCCCCTCGGTGTTTAATAGATCCGGGTTTAAGATAGATCTATGTTGGTTTTAATTGGACCCCTCTCTATACAATAATACGTAGTGCAATAATCCAAAGAGAAGGCTTCCATAAAATATTGATGACATTGTGAGGCACCTGCAACAATTAATTAATACGAATATGCGAAATAGCAGAAATGACAGAACTCAAAATCACTTTTATTTTGATCACAGGCCACTTCGAGGGGGCAACCTCCTATGAGCAATCTCAATACAAATAACTTCACAGTGCCTTCATAGGTCTCAACACACACTTATATACTAATTCTAGGCACCAATACTATGGGTCGAAACCATGGGCCGTTACAAACTATGGATCAACAATACTACGGGTGACTTACAAAGCATATGCGACAACAATAACACAAACTATTGATCAACAAATACTACGGGACGACTTACAAAGCATATGCATCCAACAACAACATACTAACAAAGTAAAGACATGGGTTCCTAACATCTCCTCCCCCTTAAAAAAATCTTTGTCCTCAAAGCTTTAGATGTGGAAATTGTTGTTGAATCTGAAGGAGTGGTTCCCATGTAGCATCATCTGGTTACATGCCGTGCCACTGAATTAAGACCTCTGTGATAGAGTGAGAGTGAAGCTGACGCGTGTGCTGATTGAGGATGGTCTCTGGCTCCAAAAGGATGGATCCTTCATTATCCAGTTCGGGTAAAATTGTTTGTCTGCTGATGTTGGTGCCAAGAACTTTCTTCAGACAAGAGACATGAAAGACTGGATGAATGCAGGAAGATGGAGGAAGTTCCAATTTATAAGCAATGGACCCAATCCTCTGAAGAATCCGATATGGCCCATAGAACTTTGGAGCAAGCTTATGACGCCCTTTGAGTTTCAAGGAGGATTGTTTGTACGGCTGGAGACGAAGAAAAACCATATCGTCGACTTGAAAAGTGCGCTCCGAACGGTGCTGATCAGCTTGTTGCTTCATGCAATTTCTTTCCATGTGAATATTGTCCCGCAAAATGCGAAGAATCTGATCACGGTTTCGAAGGACCGTGTCAACTTCCTGAACTGGTGAACTGGTGGGGGTGTATGGAAGAAGAGCTGGGGGTGCCTGACCATAGATTGCTTCATATGGGGTCATTTTAGAGGCAGTGTGGTAAGAGGTATTGTACCAACATTCAGTGAGAGGGAGCCACTTTTCCCACTGATGTTGTTGTTCCGAGGTGAAGCAACGAAGATAAGTTTCCAAGCATTTATAGACAATTTCAGTCTGACCATCTGTTTGTGGGTGATGCCCTGAACTCATCTTCAGTTTGGTGCCAGTGTGGCAAAATAGTTCTATCCAAAAATGACTGGTGAAAGTCGCATCACGATCCGAGACAATGGAAGAAGGGATGCCATGAAGATGAAAGATCTGGTCCAGAAAAATTTGAACGACGGAGGAGGCTATATAGGGATGGCTGAGAGCACAAAAATGACTATATTTGGAGAGGTGATCAACCACAACGAGAATCACTATCTTCCCGCCAGATTTAGGGATCCCTTCAATGAAATCCATAGAAATATCTATCCAAATCCATGTAGGTATGGGAAAGGGTTCAAGCAATCCTGGAAGGAGTGTTGTTTCACCCTTATTGTGCTGGAAGGTATCACATTCAACCACCATCTGTTGAATTGTCCTTTTCATGCCCTGCCAAAAGAAGTTACGCCCTGCTCGTTCATACGTTTTGAGGAACCCAGAGTGCCCTGCCGATGGAGAAGCATGGATTTCATAGAAGACAGCCTGTTGAAGATCTGTGCTCCAGGGAAGCACCAGACGACCCTTGTATCGCAGAGAAGAACCATCCCAAGGGTAATGTGGTACAACAGAAGGGTTGTTGGTCAAGTGTTGGATGATTTAAGATAAGGAAGAGTCATTGACATAACCCTATTGAACAGATTCCAACCAACTTGGAACAGGCATAGAAATAGTTGAAAGAGAACCTTCGACATCAAATGTGCGAGAAAGAGCATCTGCCACAATATTGTCTTTACCCTTCTTGTAAGTGATCTCATAGTCATAACCCATGAGTTTGCTGACCCATTTCTGTTGTGCCGGGGAGGAGACATGCTGGTCCAAGAAATATTTCAGACTCTGGTGATCAGTCTTGATGCATAAATGATTCCCTAATAGGTATGGGCGCCACTTCTGTACTACATGCAAAATAGCCATCATTTCCTTCTCATAGGTAGAGGCAGCTAAATTCTTACCTGAAAGGGCTTTGCTGGTGAACACAATGGGGTGTTCATCTTGAAGGAGAACAACACCAAGTCCATTGCCGCAAGCATCACTCTCAATAGTGAAGGGCTTGAAAAAATCGGGCATAGCTAGCACAGGTGTAGTACACATAGCTTGTTTTAGTTTGTCAAATGCACACTGAGTAGCAGGTGTCCATGTAAAAGCATCATTTTTCAATAGAGCAATTAATGGAGCTGCAATCTTCCCATAATCCTTGACAAACTTGCGGTAGTAGCCAGTAAACCCCAAAAAACCACGAAGGCTCTTGAGTGTTTGAGGATGCGGCCAATTGTTCATGGCATCGATTTTGGCAGGATCCACTTGAACCCCTTGTGCTGAGATAATGTGCCCGAGATACTCAAATTCCTTCTGTCCAAAAAAAATTTTAGACTGCTTGGCATGGAGATGATGGTCAAAGAAAAGTTGCATGACAAGATCCAGATGCTGGAGATGTTCATCCCATGTTTTACTGTAGATGAGGATATGATCAAAGAATACCAAAATGAATTTCCACAAGTAGGGTCGAAATATTTTATTCATTAAGGCCTGGAATGTGGAAGGAGCATTAGTGAGGCCAAAGGGCATGACCAAAAACTCATAATGGCCATCATGTGTGCGGAAATCTGTTTTAGGAATATCATCCTCATGAACCCGAATTTGATGATACCCAGAACGAAGATCCAACTTGGAGAAAAAGTGAGCCCCATGAAGCTCATCAAGAAGCTCATCAACAACAGGAATTGGAAACTTATCCTTGATGGTGAGGTGATCAAGTGCTCGGAAGTCAATGCAGAGGTGCCATGACCCATCTTTTTTGCGGACAAGAATAACTGGAGAAGAAAAGGAACTAGTGCTTGGGCGAATAATACCTTGCTTCAATAAGTCCCGAATGAGCATTTCAATCTCCATTTTTTGGTGAAATGGGTAGCGATAGGGCCTGATGTTGGGAGGAACGCTACTAGGAAGGAGCTGAATACGATGGTCTTTTGGCCTGGAAGGTGGTAATACCATTGGTTCAGCAAAGACACCTGTATATCGATCCAGAATTTGTTGTAGATCCAAAGGAGTAGTGGAGACCGTTGATGGTTGCATCTGGATGGAATGGATTTGAGCGATGACACCATGTGAATTCTTCTTGAGGATTTTTTCCATGCGATGTGAACTGATGATTCTGAGAGAACCTGGTTGTAATCCTATCAATGTGTGTTTTTGTCCATTGAGGTAAAACTGCATCCAAAGTTCAGCAAAATCCCATAAGATAGGGCCAAGTGTGCGTAGCCATTGAGTGCCCAAAACCACATCACATCTGCCTAAGGGCAAGGAAAACATGTCAGAGTGCAAGGTATAATCTCCCATAGAGATACGCACATTTCGACACTTCCCTTTGCAAGGTAAGGTGCCCCCATTGGCAACCATGACTTCAAAGTTGGAGCAAGGATGGATAAAACAATCAGCTTGTTTGGAATTCTGAGGGTCAATGAAATTATGAGTGCTACCAGAATCAATGAGTATTGTAAGAGGAAGCTTCTTGAAGTAACCCCTGACCCGCATTGTTTGGGGGCTGGTGATTCCAGCTAAAGCATGGAGAGATATCTCTGGCTGGTCATCCTAAGACGGAGAGTCAATAGGCGGTTCCTGAATGTCGACCGGAGCATCCAGTGTTTCTGGATATTCGTCACCAATTTTAGAGGCAGGAGGAGACTCCACATCCAAGAGATAGAGATTTTGTTGAACACATCTATGTCCCCGAGTGAATTTCTCATCACAATTATAGCAAAGCCCCTTTTCTCTGCGTGCTTGCATCTCTGTTTCTGACAAAGGCTTGATAGGAGTCGATCGAGGATCCTGCAATATAGGTGGTCATTGAGAACCCATATTTCGGAAGGGAACAAAAGTGGGCTTGGAGCATTGTTGGGCTGCAGTCTTGTCTTCTGCCAACTTAGCCAACCCTAGGGCTTTCATCATTGTGTTGGGACAGAACATTTTGGCCTCAGAGCGAATGGCATCCTTTAGACCACTGATAAAACAACTCCGGTAAAAGTCATCAGACAATCCTTCGATGTGGTTGGCTAGATTCTCAAATTCGGTTTGATACTCTCGCACCATGCCAATTTGGCGAAGTTTAGTGAGGGCTCCTGTGAAGTCATCAAAAGCACTAGGACCAAATCGTTGCAAAAGGACCTGGCAAAAGTCTGGCCATTTGGGCTCTGGATGAGCCTTGATGTACCAACGGTACCATTGAAGAGCTTCTTATTCCAAGTGAAAGGATGCCAGCAGAACTTTGTTGACATCAAAATGTTTATGCAGACTGAAATACAGTTCTGCATGATAGATCTATCTAGTTGGATCACTACCATTGAAGCGAGGAAAATCAAGCTTTGAACCACGAAAATTGCTGGAAGAGGAGAACCCGTTGTCTAATGAAGACTCGAACTGCCGTTTGTTGTTCATAGCTGAATGTTCAAGATAGAGGCCGAGAAATTTTTCATCCAGATCCTGGAGTTTGGCTTGGATGGCTGCAAGTGCTTCTTCCATGGTTTTTGCTCCTGCATGGGTGACAACCATAACCAGGTTTTTTTTTTTTTTTTTTTTTTTTTTTTTTTTTTTTTTTTTTTTTTTTTTTTTTTTTTTTTTTTTTTTTTTTTTTTTTTTTTTTTTTTTCGGTTGACTGTGTAGGAAAATAAAAACAGAAACTACTTCAGTAAGGGAAAATCTGGACTAGGGAAAAAATCTGAAGGGTAATTTGGGTTTGACTAGGTTTTGGACACTGTTGAATAGACAAGGAAACAAAAATGAGGATTCCAGAAGAGGGGTGAAAGAATGGGAAAATTTGGCAGAGGGGAACAAAGAAGCAGAATTTAGAAATGAACTCTGTTGTAAAATTTGAGGGTTATTGGGTGAAATCTGAGGAAGTTATGGCAAACCCTAAAAATAGAAAAATGTGGGATTTCGGGCTTTGGGAAGGGAAATTGTGGATAGGGTCCTCAGGAATGAAATATGCAGAATGGGGTGACAGGGGTTCCCCAAAAATTTCAAGGGAAATAGAGTGAAAACAAGGGAGATATGGAGAAAAAACTGATTTTTTTTTTCCAGACTGGAGTGGCTACGGTTCGAAAGGGATCTAAAACTGCACTGAATGGATTGAAAATGGTTGGATCTGGAACGACTTGCAAAATGGATCTGAACGACTGGATGTAAAACGATGCAACAACGATCGACGATAGTTCAGCTGAAATTAGATATGGACCCCAGGTATGTGCAGCTTCCTAACAGTTCAAGGGTTTCACTCGACCACCAATGCTGTCTGACGACTTGCGTATTGGGGCAGTACCCCTCACTCCACGGCTCAGGTAAAACTGATAACCTCTTTGCCACAAACGACAACTCTTGGTTTACCTCACGGGTGGGAATTAGTCAATCAGGTAGGGCTCATTTCCCTTTTCGCTAGCAGGTCCTCTCAATGGGCCAGCTACTTCATGGTTCCTGTGGTACTCCTCACAATGCATTTTAGGGCTTATGCCCAAGTACTTCCCACAGTTAAGCGGATAGGGATTATTCCCAAATCCGAACCTGCAACATATGTGAAAAAAAATTTTGGCAGAAATTTCACCCAGCGAGCCCAAGAAAGTGCTCTGATACCAGATGTGAGGCACCTACAACAATTAATGAATATGAATATGCGAAATAGCAGAAATGACAGAACTCAGAATCACTTTTATATTGATCACAGGCCACTTCAAGGTGGCAACCTCCTATGAGCAATCTCAATATAAATAACTTCACGGTGCCTTCATAGGTCTCAACACACACTTATATACTAATTCTAGGCGCCAATACTATGGGTCAAAACCATGGGCCGTTACAAACTATGGATCAACAATACTATGGGCGACTTACAAAGCATATGCGCCAACAACAATAACACAAACTATTGATCAACAAATACTACGGGACGACTTACAAAGCATATGCGTCCAACAACAACATACTAACAAAGTAAAGACATGGGTTCCTAACAGACACATCCCCATTTTTTTATCTCATCGACAAAATATAAGGCCTATGAAATTTTTAAAACCATGGAGAAACCTTTTACGAAGATTTTATGAAAAATTTGACATTTGAAACACCCCCTTCTTTGTAAATAATCAACACATTTTCGATCATCTATTAGTTTTCCTTATTCACACAAGCTTGTAAGAAAGACACTAGGAAGGAATTGAAGATAGTTCTAGGATCACTAATACCATACTTTATAACTTCCAAGTCTATATTTCACTGTCATTTCATATAAAATGGACTTATTCTCAAAAGGATCATTTCGACGAGCCACTAGGTACCACCACCATAGTAAATACCCAAACTTCATTACAAGTAAATTTCTTAATTTTACATGTGATTTCGTAATTATGTAGATTTAAAATCAAGTCATGAAGTTGGCCATAATGTTAAAGCACATGCACATTTATCCATGAATTTAGTCCTGAGGGTTAGGTCAAGTTGTCATGAGCTAAATGTGAGATATTTTCCTCAGAGTTAGGAAGGTAACGAGTTCAACTCTCTTGATCCCCTTGTGGTTATGCTCCATCATTAGGGCCACCGGTTTAACCCATTTACCATCCATGGATCATGAGGAAGTACTCAAAGGGTTTCTGCAAGAATTTTCTTAGAAAATAAATGTTAGCCATGAAGCTAAGCAACATGCACATCTTGATAGCAATTGGGAGTATAATGGTTTTTGGAATTATACACAAGGAAAATAATAAGACAGGGTGCAATTGGGCACTTCAAGAGGTTATGATAAATGGATGACAAATTCATTTGAGAAAACGATTTGATCATTTGACTATCCTTAAGAGTGCCTAGGTGTTCCTTCTCAAAAAAATCCAAAAGTAAAATGTCTTAGGATCACTTTGTATACAATATATATATTTTATACATTATAATGTGTCTCTATTCAAGTGCGGATTATTAAACCATATTTTTTTTGCGCAGTATTTAAAGTCATAATATACCAAATAATATGTGTTTTGATTATTGATGTGAGATTTCAAAACATTAAGTGTGTTTTTATTTTAACCACAATTTTGTTGGCACACATTGTGCATAGAAAATGGGTTTTGATTTAGTGTAATGTTTTGACATATAAACTCTTGTCATTCAAATATTTGTGCATCAATCCCTTGGAGAAGTGGGCTTGTATACTTTGGCTTCTCTTTGAAATAGTCCACCTTTCATTTGGATCTTAAACTATTGAAACCTATGTTTGTAAGGTTGCCATGGTTAAAGTGGAAGATGGCAAATAAGGGAATTGTTGTGAAATGTTGCCATAACTTCGAAGCTCTATGATGAGTATTGGCATGGGGTATATGGGTTATAAAACCTATATTTTATGGTTAAACTCTTTAGTGGCTCACCACTGCTATATGGTTATGGAGATTCATATTATAAATTTGTCTAATAATAATAAAATTATTTTTATATAAATATAGAATTTATAAGCTAATTTCGTGTAAATTGCTAAGTTGTGACACATGAGGTGGTCTACAATTTACTAAATTTTAACACTGTAGATGGATTCAGAGACCCCCCGCGGTGTTGAAATTTAGTAAATTGTACAAATTCATTGTCAAAATTGTAATTTTCCATTGTCAGAGTGACATAACTAAAAATGGCCAAACAAATGACCAATTGTTATGTGGCCATTTTTAGTTTAGTTTTTATCCCATAACCAAATTGGTTATTTATCTTCATCATTTTTAGTTTAGTTCTTATCCCATGACCAAATTGATCATTTATATTGGTCATTTTTTGTTAGTTCACTTAAAATTTCTCAATTTTGGTAATTTATCCCTTGAAAAAACTATGGTGACCAATTTTTTGGTCGCCTGGTCACTTATCTCTCATTTTGTACTAATGATGCTTAGCACATCATATGTTTCTTTTCACCATTTTGCATACATTCTTTCTCTATGATCATCTTGCATGTTTCTCTTTTTTGCTTGTCCCTTAATTGGTTTAAAAACACCAATTTTTATATGATTATTAGGTTCCATCATTTTGAAGCCAACAACTGTCCCTTGAATTTCTTGTTTTTCACCACTTTGATCCACTTCATTGATTGAGGATCAAACACACTTTTTATTGTGATTCATAGAGTCCATCATTGGCATATCAATGCTAGTTGATTCATTCACTTATTGTGTTTTACCAATCCTCCCTGTCTCATTTATTGAGGATGAAACATTGTTTTTACTGTAATTTTCAGCTTCCATCATAGGGATGTCAGGAACAACTTCCCATTGCATTTATTTTGTTTGACTGGTCTTCAATGAAACTTTTCTTGAGGATGAAACAACATAATTTATATTTTTATTGTCATCAAGCATAATTGGGGTATTAGAAAAAACTTCCCCTTGCATTTGTTTTTTGTGTCACTCCATCCAAGCTCATTTCCTGAGATCAACAAGGTGGAAAAAGTTAGAGTTCAAGTATGAGATGTACCTTCAAGCACAAATCAACTAGATTGACAAAGACATAATGATAAGTAATAAATTTAATGAACATAACACTCACTAGTGGAAGGAAAGCCACAGTGTTGTTTTTTTTCTTTAACAACATTTTTTGCCTTGTACTTTTCAAAGTGATGTGATTCACGACAAGCCTCTTCACCATATTTGTTGATTGGCCTTGATATTAGAATATAGTTACTGAAATGTGAGGACATATTAATAATTAAACACACACATTATGACTCCTCACACTATAAAATGAAAAATGAACAAGATACCATTTAAAATTAGGACAAACTTATTGTTGGTAGTGCAATCAATGATTTCTTAGACTGTTTTACCCATGAGTCAAAGAGTTGTTTCACTTATTGACAAGTGACATCAGGGAAATGAGATGCCAACTATGCTGCAGTTTCCTAATTCAATTGATTTCTTGACTTCTCAAATTCAACACAGAGTTGACTTCTAATATTTGAAGGCAACAATATTCTTTATCTAAACTTTTGGAAATTACCTTCTAATCTCATAACAAGATTGAAAAGTTGTGCTCTCATCTCATTTACAAGACACATTCTGTCATGTTCAAATGTGCTTGTATTATCCTTACCAAATCCTCTTTCTCCTCCTTGGTTTCTATTCAAAAATTTTATTGCTATATGTTTATTCTCCATTAATTCATTCCTTAACTGTCCCAGAGTAAAATGATGAATGAACCAAGTCATCTCAAGAGAATGGGCCCCTTGGACATGCATATAAGGAATCATATCATCTCCTAAAAAAAAAGAACACAGCCAAATCCACTCAATAGCAAGGACGCCAATCCTGCAATGAAAATGGTTAAAAATGTTTATCATGAATGAAATGATACCAACATTTGAAATAGATAATATGATGAAACTAACATAAACTGACATAGATTTTCTCATATGCATATGCATCGTCCCCTCTACACCCTTGTGGTTTCAGCTTGTGGAATTATTTATAACACTTCCACATCCTCACCATCTATTTATACTTCTCTTCATCTGGAATGCCTTCAATAACCTAGAAATAAGACATAAGTTTCAATGCATATGATTAATAACTAATTTTTCTGTTCAAACTGAATAACACTGACAATGATTCATCATTAGTAAAAAAATTATAACGTCATCATTTATTAATATTCAAGACCCACATAAACAATAATTATTATATTACCATAATTTTTAAACCTTTAAAATTCCATCATGTCAAATGAGGATCTTGTCGGATGCTGATCCATATGATTTCCCATAGTTAAGATCATTGTACTCTTGGATTTTATGATGGTATGGTTCTCCTAGCTTACATGGAACACCAATTTTCTCCATCTCCTCCCAAATTTGAACAAATTTTTAATTCTTAATGCCTCTAGTTGGATGAACCTTGTCATAATCTTGTGAAATTCTTTGAATTTCACGAAACATCTTCATAACTATTCTAATCCCATCATCGTGAGAACGATATACAATCTTGGACATTGTGTAATGCCCTGTTTTGAATTTACCACCTGAACCACCATTTCCCAATGGTATTTACTTCTTATTTGTTGGGCGTAGCCCAATTGCAGGAAGTTTTGATGGAAAAGGTTCAAGTTAGGCGAGGCCTAACATTGACCAACTTTTGGGAGAAGAAACTCTGCAATTCTCGGGAGGAGGCTATGGAGTGAAGTGAAGTTGACAAGAAATGACCTATCCCCTTATTAAAGACAAAGTAATAAGGAAGAATAGAGGTAGTTGGAGCATTTATGAATGAAGCAACAAACTATTAGCTACAGAAGCGAAGCGTAAAGAAGCGAATTGGTGAAAAGGATGCTCCACTGTAGAGTTAGAGTCGCGCGATCATAACTGTGACTGTTAGAAGAAGCGTCAAAGCCAGAGAAGTGGCACAGAATGAGAGATGAGATCTAGCGAAGTCAAGGAAAATCGTGGTCAATAGGAGAACCATGTTATTTTGGGGTTAAGGGTACTATGGGGTTGGCCCATAGTTATTGTAAATATGTGACCTTCAAGCAAAATCTAAATAAAGATGAATTTTGTATAAGGAAGGGTTATACTTTGAGAGATTGTTAGATATTCGTAGATATATACTGAGAGAGATATACGAGAGAAAATGCTCTGTAGCTGAGTGCACAACGGTCTATTGTAGAGAAGAGTTTGCAGCTGAGTGCTCAAACTCGAACTCTTACCCATTCCAAGTAATATAAGAACAGTTCCCGTGGACGTAGCTCCCATCCAACGGGTGAATCACGTAAGTATATGTGTTATTTGTGTGAATCTATGATGTGTTTGATGTGCATGTAATTATATGCTATGTTTATGCATTTGCTTTGATATGAATGTGAATGTGAATGATATGTTAAGTAACTGGAACACACATGTATGAATGTTGCGAAGTCATGTTAAGTAAGATAAATGCGTTGTTATAAGAGTAAATATAGAAATGATTCAGCGAAGTTTGTAGGTTTTTGATAACTACGAAGTGCGCAATTACATATTGGTAATAATATGTTAATCAGATGTAAAACAAGGAATACATCAAAAGTTCGCATAACACATTCGTGCATCAACAAGGTTATAGAAATTTGATTCTATAACCACCCATCTTCACTTTGGGTGAGACTTCATCTTGTTCGTAGGTTGATGCCGAAAGGTCCACTGAAGGGGATTCTGTTGGGTCTACAATAAGAACTTCATCGAACCTGGGTCATCCCATAGAATAAAAGAGAACAACAAAGGGTTCCATTGCCAACTTTGGACTAGTCATGTCAGTGATATGCGATGTTGATGTGTCATCCTAGAAGAGAAGAGAGCGCAACAAATGGTTATGTTTCCTTGATACGTGTTATGCTAGAGAAGTGCAAGATTGATGTGGAATCCTGAGAAGAAATAAATACAGAACTAGGTAATCCAGACATAACTTGAGTTTGGAAAGAAAGAAAACAAACATCCATGTCTTACCATTGAGAAATGGTTGCAGAGGTATATATTCATTGACCTGCATGAAATTTTCTTCGCGTATTTTGGTAATGGGTACATGAGTGGATATCAAGGATAGCATAATAGAAAATTTGTTTTCAGAGTGCAGAACCTATAGTTTCGAATCGAGAGTTGATTCAAAGGCTTAAAGGGACTGACAACCAGATTTCAAGAGCAGTATATTTTTGGTTGCATAGCTTACTGGAAGGCTATATTACAGAGTTCTCTATGGACACTTTCAATTCTTATAGCACATCATAAGGATATTTCTTACAAGGATTTAGAGGTAAGTACCTGAAAAACCTAAGTTTATGCATTAAAATGCTATTAGCTGAAAATGATGTCTTAATAATGCAATCAGATTCCTAGGGTTTGAGTCTGTAATGTTTAGTAACATAGATAGTGACACAGACGGAAATATTGGTATTTTGCGAAGTGGAAAAAGATATAAAGTTAGCACTAGAAAGAGGCCTCATGAAGTTGAACCTCGCACATCCCTAGAAATTGAGTTAGGAAGTGATAGAAAATCATATCAAGTTGAGTCTGATAGTGAAACATAACCTAGATGCATTGGCTATCAACCTATTTCTCCAAAGAAACCTATAGTTGAAGAAATAAATATTACTATTTCACAGAACACTAGTAGTAGTAATACTGTAGGAGCAAGTACTTGGAATCAGTCAAGTAGTGGTATACCTTCATCATTTCATAACACTACACCTCCTAGAAGAAGAATGGAAGACGACATTAAGCTACCTATTTTTAAACGAATTGGTCTAGAAGATCCAAAGCAAGATTACTTTCATTGTGAAGTTGTATGGAACGTTAAGCAAGTACAAGATGATGTTATAAAACAAGCTCAACTAGTTACTACATTTAGAGACAGAGCTTTAACATGGTTCATGAAATATTCTGTTGGATAGAAAAGATCACTAGTCAATATCAGAATTGCACTGATTAGAGAATTTAAGAAACCTAAGTCAAAATCTCAGTGCATTATAGAACTAAAAGAAATAAAACAGAAACCTAATGAGACTGTGTGGGAGTTTGATCACAAATTCAAAGCCTTGTTAGATTAAGTTATCTTTGAAATAACACCACAATAACATCAAGAATGGTTCATAGTTGCACTGTTTCCTAACATTAGATTACCATTGATGCAATATAAGGTAACCTCGTAGATAGAAGCATTGGAAATTGTGATGAAACTAGAAGTTTCGCCCATAGGAGAGACTAGCATAGGAATGGTACAGATACAAACACAACTAGAAAACTTGCCACTATAGCTACAATATATGAAGAAAGGAAAAGAAATGAGAGAAGATGTTTAGTGCACTAAATGTAAATTCGAAGGAAATTATAAGGAACATTGTCCTGTATTTACAGATTGCATCGCTAGTCGAGCACCAAATCCATTGAACCAACAACAAGGACCATCATGCGAGATTTTTTGATGTAGAGGACATCGCCAAGAGGATTGTTACCTACTTCTAAAGTATATACAGACACCAATGAACCTATACTGAACATTTTGTAAGTTAGTTGGCCATGACGATACCAACTGAAGAGCATATGACGTCATGATAGAAAGAAAACATGATGTCTACAGAGTCCAAGGAGAAACACAACATAATAATTAAAATGTGCAGTATGATCAAGACACATATAGAGGACATGGTGGATTCATAGGAAGAGGATCTAACACTGGCCAAGGAAGAGGAAGAGGTCAGATTGTCTGTTATAAATGCGCACAACTAGGACATTTAGCAAGGAACTGTCAAAACCCTTGTAGTACTTGTAAGTACTGTAAGTCATTTGACCATGTCATTGAAGCATGTCCCATTTTGCAAGGAAAAATGCAAGAGAAAAGACCAGAAGGAAAAAACTAGCATATACAGATGATTGCAGCTGAGAAAAGAAACAAATATCGCAACATCCATGTTTTGACGTGAAGTGGAGCCATGACAAGAAATGACATGACAAATGAAGCTTCGAATTTTGAAGATCCCATAAACAAACCAAAGCCTACTGATGGGCCTTGGGTAAGAAAAGCAACTGGAAAAATTCTTGCATTCAATCCTGACCAAGAAAAAAAAGGGTATTAATGGCAGCAGGAAAAGGATTTCAGAACTAGGAACCTTCGATCACAAGGACCCAATTGTGAAGTGATTAGACACCAGTATTAGACATGTTGATCTTGTATGATGGATCGCGAACTTCTCTAGAATAGATAAGTCCTATTATACAATTTCTATAGAGATGCATAAAGCTGCCGAGGCATGGAAACACCTTAGGAGAATTACATAACCTTTTGGGACATTATGAACAACGTAATATAGTAAATGATGCACATAGAGTAGTTCATCATCAAGAACCATAGAAGGACAGGAAGATAAATGAGGCTAAATTCGCAGATTAGATATTTTGAAATGAACCAGGTCATTCTCGACCTAGGCTCAGAGGTGAACGTCCTGAAAAAAGAAAAATGGGAACATATGGGGAAGCCAAAGCTATCTTGGTATCCTATATAGTTGAGATTATCTAACTAGCAAAAGTTTATACGCTTTGGGAGATTATCAAGTGTTCTTGTTGACATTGATGGATTGTGAAGTAAAGCCGACTTCAAGGTTATTGAGATCATAGATGACAACAATCCTTATCCTGCATTATTGGGGATTGACTAGGAAATTGATAACCTCGCAATTATTAACTTGAAGAAAAAAAATGATATTTGAAGAACCAGATATCAGGGTCATTGCACCCCTGGATCCTTCATAAGGAACTAGGTATGTTGAACCAGTATGAGAAGAATGCATAGCTCAAGAACTTGATAATATCTACAAGATGACAATGAATCAAGCATATTACATTAACCCTACAAATGATGGAACATTGAGCTGGAGATGCGACAATTCTTGCATATCATAATCATACTCGGGAATGGAGAATTGGAAGAGCTGAATGCATGAAGTTGTGTGATTATAACAAAGTCACTGCGTTGGATTGGAACAAAGGTAAGTCCAATTCCTACTTATGATGGTTTGGGAAATATCCATGCATTTCTTCATGAATATTTAGCATCAGTTTTAGATGAACATAACCTAGCGGCTTTAGATATAGCATTGCAAGCTACACCTGCTAGGTGGTGGGTTGTGTACAAAGACAACCTGAACACATGGGGAGAATATAAGAAAATGTTGGAAATTAGATTTGCAGAACAAACTGAGTTAGTATAAGTAAAATACAATGGACAGACTAATCCTAGGGACCATATAGAGTTTTGCTTGAAATATTGGACACATACACCCAAGACATAATGGGTTCATATGTTTGTGCACACATTAGATCAAATACCAAAGAATTGGTATATAGAAGAAGAACTTCGTATAGGCACAAAAGATTGGCACATAATGATAAATGACTTTCAATCCACTTTCAGATTTGAGGATGATTTTTCAAATGTCAATGAGGCTTTGCAGATCATTAAAAAGAAGTTATTTAATGGTGTCCCATTGTCTGTATATAAGCAACCAGATTGGGAAATATAGTTGGAACATGCCCTTGAATGTTATAACTTCGTGCTAGATGAAGATGAATATGAAGTCCCTCGCGATGTAAATATACATGGTTCTAAAGAAAAACGTGATGTACAAGGACCTGATTTAGAGATTCCATATCTGAGTAACCTTGTCAAGACTAGAAAGATCAATATTGGTACTAGTAATGAACCAAAGTTTGCTTCTATTGGGGATTACTGGGATGAAGAAATAGTAGGGAAGATTGCAAACCTTCTACATGAATATCAAGATTTGTTTCCCACCAAGTTTTCTGAAATGAAAGGCATTTTAGGTGACTTGGGAGTTATGAAAATACCTCTCAATCCTGATGCAAATATTACTAAACAAAGACCTTGCAAATTGAATCCTAGATATAAAGAAAGAGTGAAAAAAGAAATTGATTAAATGCTTGAAGCAATAATCATTGAGCAAGTAGAAGAATCAGAGTGTGTTAGGAACCCATGTCAACCCTTCTATTTACTTTGTTAGTATATTGTTGTTGGACACATATGCTTTGTAAGTCATTCCGTAGTATTTGTTGATCCATAGTTTGTATTATTGTTGTTGGATGCATATGCTTTGTAAGTCGTCCCATAGTAATTGTTGATCCATTGTTTGTATTGGCCCATGGTTTGTATTGACACATGGTAATGATCCATGGTATTGGCGCATAGACATAGTATATAAGTTTGTGTTGAGACCAATGAAGGTACTGTGAAGTTATTTGTATTGAGCTTTCTCAAAGGAGGTTTCCCCCTTGAAGTGGCCTATGATCAATAAAAGCGATTTTGAGTTATGTTATTTATGCTATTTCGTGTATTTTCATTAATTAATTGTTGCAGGTTCTTCACATCTAGTATCAGAGCACTTTCTTGGGCACATTGGGTGGAATTTCTGCCAATTTTTTTTTTTTGCATCTGTTGCAAGTTCGGATCTGGGAATAATCCATATCCGATTAACTATGGGAAGTACTTGGGCATAATCCCTAAAACTCATTGTGAGGAGTACCACAGAAACCCCAAAGTAGGTGGCCCATTGACAAGACCTGCCAGCGAAAAGGGCAACGACCCCTACCTGATTGACTAGTTTCCACCCGTGAGGTAAACCAAGAGCTATCATTTATGGCAAAGTGGTTATCAGTTTTACCTGAGCTGTGGAGCTAGGGGTACTGCCCCAATACGCAAGCCATCAGACAACATTGGTGGCCGAGTGAAACCCGTGAACTATTAGGAAGCCACACATACCTAAGGTCCATATCTATTTTCAGCTAAATTGTTGCCGATCACTTCTGCGCCGTTCCCGATCCATTCCGAGTCGTTTCAGATCCATCTTTTGCCGATCAATTTTGCATCGTTGTAGATCCATCTGTTTCTGATCCCTTCTGCACTGTGCAGATATATATATATATATATATATATATATATATATATATATATATATATATATATATAATCTATTTTTTTGCCATATCTCCCTTGTTTTCACTCCATTTCCCTTGAAACTTCTTTGACACTCCTGTAATATCATTCTGCATCTTTCATTCCTGAGGACCCTATCCCAAATTCCACCTCCCAAAGCCAAAAATCTCACATTTGTCTATTTTTAGGGTTTTCCATAACTTCTTTAATTTTCACCCAATCGCCTTCAAATTTTGCCACCATGTTCATTCCCTATTTCTGCTTCTTTATCCCTCTCCGACAAATTTTCCCATTCTTTCACCCCGCTTCTAAAATCGTCATTTTCTGCTTCCCTATCCATTCGAAAGTGTCCAAAACCTAGTCAAACCGCAATTACCCATCAGATTTTTTCCCAAATCCAAATTTCCCTTTACTAAATAAGGTTATGTTTATCTTTTTCTACCCATTCCCCCAAAAAAACTCTCGGTTATGGTTGTCACCCGTGCAGAAGCAAAAACCATGGAGGAAGCACTTGCAGCCATCCAAACCAAACTCCAGGATCTGCATGAAAAATTTCTCAATCTCCATCTTGAGCATTCAACCATGAACAACAAACGACAATCCGAGTCTTCATCAGACAATGGGTTCTCTTCTTCTAGCAATTTCCATGGTCCGAAGCTTGATTTTCCTCACTTCAATGGTACTGACATGACTAGATGGATCAATCGTGTAGAACAATATTCCAGTCTGCATAATACTTTTGATGTCACCAAAGTTCTACTTGCATCATTTCATTTGGAACAGGAAGCTCTTCAATGGTACCGTTGGTACATCAAGGCTCATGAAGAGCCTAAATGGCCAGATTTTTGTCAGCTCCTTTTGCAACGATTTGGTCCTAGTGCTTTTGATGACTTCATAGGAGCCCTCACTAAACTTCACCAAATTGGCACTTCCCAGATATGACTGGACCAATAAAAATACAAAAAGTGAACATTGGCACAAACAGAGAGCTGAAGTTCGCATCAATAGGAGATTATTGGGATGATCAGACTATTGCAGAGATCACAGATACCTTACATGAGTATCAGGAATTGTTTCCGACAAATTTTACAGAGATGAAAGGAATTTTGAGAGACCTAGGGGTCATGAAAATACCTTTAAAACCAGGTGCTAAGCCTGTCAAGCAGAGGCCATACAGATTGAATCCGTGTTATAAGGAAAAAGTCTGTGCAAAGCTAGATAAGATGCTAGAAGCAAGAATCATTGAACCAGTCGAAGAATCCGAATGGATTATCCCCATGGTTGTTTAAGACAAGAAAGAAAAAGGCGAGATCAGGATTTGTGTGGATCTCAGAAAGCTGAACGATGCTTCCATGCACGACCCATTTCCTACTCCATTCATAGATGAAGTGCTTGAAAACATTGGAGTAAATGAGGCATATTCTTTCACTGATGGTTTCTCTGGTTATCATCAGATCAGGATTGATCCTATAGATAGGCATAAGATGACATTTGCCACAGAATGGGGGTCATTCCAGTACACCGTCATGCCTTTTGGGATGAAGAACATACCTGCCATATTCTCTAGAGTCATCGTTACAACATTTAAAGATTTTATTCACAAGTTTTTAGAAGCATATTTTGATGATTGGACTGTATTTGGTCTATTGAAAAATCATTGCGTGAATCTTCGCATGATGCTCGAGAAGTGTCGACAGCATCAAATATACTTGAATTTGAAAAAGTGTATTTTTTGTGTGCCTTATGGAATTTTACTTGGCCACATTGTCTGTAAGAAAGGATTGATGGTAGGCCCTACGAAGATTGCAGTTATTGCAAACTTACCAACACCAAATTCAGTCAAGATGTTGCAATCTACATTAGGCCATAATGGATATTATAGGAAAATTATAAAGGGTTATGCACAGATTACCGCAGCAATGGCAAAGCTGCTGAAGAAACACACACCATTCATTTGGAACGCAGAATACGAACAGGGTTTTGACACATTAAAAGAAAAGATGGTCACTGCGTCGATTCTAGTCTTTCCAAACTGGACAAAGCCATTCCATGTCCATGTTGACACATCATGTATTGCACTGGGGATCGTGTTAGCTCAGCGAGGAGAGGGAGGTATTGACCACCCTATTGCATTTTATAGCAGAAAGCTTTCAATAGCAGATAAGAACTATACTACTACTGAGAGGGAAGGCCTTGCGATGGTATATGCTATACAGAAATTTAGACACTACTTACTGGGATCGCACTTCCTTATGTTTACTAACCATTCTGCGTTGAAATATTTTGTCAACAAACCAGTGTTAGGGGGACGCATATGCCGATGGTTATTGCTATTCCAAGAATATGACTCTGAAATTATTGTCAAACCAGGTAGGCTGAACTTGGGACTTGATCATCTGTCAAGGATTGAGTAAGGAGAGGAGCCAACGAATATTGAAGACAGTCTTCCTGAGGCAAAGTTATTTTGTAGATAGGTTGCTAATGATTATTACAAGGACATCATTGACTTCTTAACCACAGGGCTGGCACCCCAGGAATTCTCATTCCAGCAGAAAAAACATTTAGTGGTGCGTGCCTCAGACTTCACTATAATTGCAGGACAATTATACAAACTTAGGCCGGATGAAGCCCCGCGCAGGTGCGTACTCGATCATGAGAAGCCATTTATTCTAGCCGATGCACACTCAGGAATCGCGGGAGGTCACTATGCAGGAAGGGCTATTGCGCAGAAGATATTGCGCGCAGGGATATGGTGGCCTACGATCCATAAAGATGCCAAAGAAGATTGTAGGAACTGTGATGTCTGTCAGAGGACAGGAAAACCATCACGCCAAGATGAGATGCCATTAAATCCACAGTTAACACTACAGCCATTTAAAAAATGGGCAATAGAATTTGTGGGTCCTATAAACCCACCAGGAAAAAGAACGGGTGTAAGGTATATTATTACTGCTACAGATTACCTCACTAGATGGGAAGAAGAAAAACCAGTTAAGAACTGCAGTGCCAGTACTGCTGCGTAGTTTATTTTTGAAGAAATACTTACCAGATTTGGTTGTCTGATGATTTTAATGAGTGACCAAGGTACTCACTTTCTGAACAAGACGATTGAGGCGCTTACAGAGGAATTCCACATTCGTCATCAGCGCAGTACTCCATATCATCCACAGGAGAATGGTACTATAAAGACTTTCAATAAAATATTGGAGAACGCACTCACTAAGGTGTGCAATGTAAATAGAGACAATTGGGACTTGCGCGTCTCATCTGTGCTATGGGCATACAGGACAACATGCAAGAAATTGACAGGACAGACACCCTTTCGGTTGGTTTATGGGAAGGAGGCTATAATGTCTATGGAATATATTGTCCCTAGTTTTAGAATCGCTACATTTACAGGGATTGCAGACTGCGAAGGTCTAGAAGAAATATTACTACATTGACTGGGCTTGGAGGAAGATCGCTTCATCACAGGATTCCACCAGCAAGCTTAGAAGAACTGCGAGAAAGCATGGCATGATCACCATATAAAGAACAAGTGTTTTCAGGTAGGTAATCTAGTCCTCCTGTATGATAGCAAATTTATGAAATTCCCTGGTAAATTTAAGATGCATTGGCTTGGCCCATATATTGTGATACATGTTACTAACATTGGTGCAGTCCAGTTAGCCAATTTAGCTGGTGATACCTTGCCAACTTTGATAAATGGAAGCAGGCTAAAGCTATACCATGATAGCACTGCTTCGCAGAACCCTTAATAATGAACCAAGGAAGGAAGTTCTAAGTGTCAAGTACAGTTGAAAGTGGACACTAGAAATGTAAGGGAGTCTTTACATGTATGATAAAAGGCAGAAGGTATGAAAAGAAGAATGATCCATGCACCGTACAACACTGTTGAAGCTACGCGAAAATTTATATATATATATATATATATATATATATATATATACATAGAGTAGAAGCCGCGCAGTTGGAATTTATTGGCACTGCAATGTGGACACGCAGTTTGAAATTTTTGGTACTGTGAAGTAACCGTGCAGGGTTGCAAATGGCTTGTCGCATAGTTCGGCGCAGCACCCAGAGAAAAATAGCCATTGCATGGCTTTTTCAGAAAAATAGCCATTAGATGACCATTGCAGCAACCGTTTCAGCATTTAAAGAAAAGATAGCCATTCTGATTATGCTGACGATAGAAAAGACCGAAGGATCCGCTCAAATTTGCCAATGGACACGACATTGAATGCTTATCTAGCCATTGAAGGGCGTAGGAGAGGGTCTGTTGCACCTATAAATAACACCGTTGGGAGACTCGCGGGCGTTACCAAGCACTTAGAATTTTCTTGCGATTAACCTCTCTGACCTAGTAGCCATCTGTATTTTGTTTGCCTTAGCCGCTACCTCATTTGTGAATGTCCGAACCTTCCTTTAGAGAAGAAGAACTAACCCTTGAAGAAGCACTGAGGATATTTTAGCAAGGAGGGATTCAACAGTTAATGAAAACCCCAGTTAAAAAGGTCGCCATAGAACAAGGTGAAGGATCTCGTAGATCACCAAGAATTAATCCCACGATGCAGGAAAAACCAAAGGATACAGGAAACGTTGTTACTGCACCTCGATCCAACATCATAAAATTGGGATCCTCAGCACAGAAAGCACCATCCTTTCAAACAGAACCTTTAAAGATGACACCTGAATATATATCCCCGCGGGCACTGAATGCCCTTGTGTTTAAATCGCTCAAGAATGCAAGATACGACATCCTGCTGTCGCCTCTGTAAAAGGATGTACACGGTAAGAATCTGCTTGGAAAGATAGCAGATTGTAAATGGGAGGATTATTACCACTTTTTGAATGAAGAAAAATGAGCCAGATGTTCCCAAATACCCGGATTTTCAACCAGACCAGTATATGTGTTGGAAAAAGGACGCCAAGGGAACTCTCAAATTGGTAGCTGACAGTTGTTTAACACCCGTCGTTCAGTCAGGGATACTGAACTTATTGAGATTTCCACACTTTGACCGTTCCCCAGAATTGAATATTGTGGTTTGCACACTCATGGTGCGAATCCATCAAGGTTATTTGTGGCTGGACAAAAACATTGACATTAACATTGATTTGATCCACTGGATCACTGGGCTAAGCAAGCGCGGTAAGGATCCGAAGCAATTCTTCCAGGGGAAGAGCAAAGAAAAGGAGGCCGTCAATAAGATGAAGAGAACCCACTCGGTGGTCAAGGCAAAAAGAGGATTCTCGACAGAGGATATAGAGGACCGAGAAACCAGATTTGTAATGCAGTTGCTCGCAGGCAAGATGCTCAAATCAGCTAGACCTTAGGAGGTGCCTGCGGGTGCAATACTCCTTGGTGCTGCAGCGGCCGAAGGCCACAGCTTCAATTGGTGTCAGTTTCTATTGAATGAGTTCCTTAAAGAACTCAACGACACTCAGGTGAATGGTGTCCAGTTCCATTTCACCTGGCTCATCATCCTGATTGCTTTGTGCGGATGGAAGGAGCCGCGAGATTATGCGGGCATCGTTATGGATAGAAGGGATCCTAGAGGATTTAAGTTCATCAACCTCTGGGAAAACACAAATGCAGAGCGCCAGCATGCAACAACAGAAGTATTTTACCAATACTATATCCAACTGTGCGACGCAATCACGAAGACACCCCACATTACAAAGCAAGTCACAACGAAGTATATCTACATCATCGACTTTGAGGCGGATATGAAATGTATATTCATATCTTTGAAAGCACAAACGAGGAAGCTAGAGTGGTTCCCAGGAAAGTATATCATGTACGAGCAGGATATTGAGGAACTCATGAAAGATTGGCCAGCAGAGTTCCGCGTAGAGGTCATGGACGTGGAGACAGATTCAGTAGAAGATGAGCCGATCCTGCTCTCACGACCAATTATTGAAGAAACAGGGAAGAGAAAAGAAGCCGAGACTTCGGAGAAGCCAAGATCGAGGAAAAAGGTGAAGGCTACAAAGATTCAATCGGAGGCAGTCCTCAATGATGATGACTACAAGATGATAGTCAAAACAGTCTCAGAGCAGATGACGGAGCTTATGGTGGTTAAGGAAAAGAAGGAGAAGGTCATCCACGATGACCTGCACTAGACGAGGCTCACAATGCAAGGCCTAATGAAGAAAATGGATGATGTCCATAAAAGCCTTATTGTGCCGCAGGAAGTGGGGGTTGAAAATAGGTTACTAGGAACCTTGCTACAAGGAAGCCTACAGCTAGCAATAACGCTGCTGTCGAAGACCAAAATTTTCCATGTGGACCCATTGGCTGTTGTGTTGCCAATAGCAGAGCAAGTGGCCTTGGACATGAAGGGAGTCAAGAGGGAAGAGTTCGACTTAGCCAAAATCTCATTACCAGGATTGCACTTCATCCACATGCAGATCGTGGAGGAGATGCATGAACAAACGGTTGAAGCAATGAAGTTGCAGGCAGCGCTCACCACAACAAACAAACAAATTCAGCAGAAGGCAGAAGTACAACTACGCAACGAACAGGACCGCTGAAAGAATCTGGAGACCACCATATCCAATGTGGCGAAGGATATCAAAGGCATAGAAATGCAGGATGATCCTACGGACACAGTTATGAGGATCAAAGATAAGGTGAGGTCCTTGCAAATGGAGATGCAGGACAAAGAGATTTATTATGAGGCCGATATTGCTACATTGAGGGATAAGCTGAACAAGCAGGCGCCATTAACTGAATAGCAGGACAGAGAGAAAGTAGTGAGCGCCACCTCAGAAAGCATCACAAGTGAGATGGCTAAGTGCCAATATCTCCTAGATAATGTTTTGCAGGCAATCGCGACGCTTGAAGAGGATCAAGGATTGCTGCAGATCAAGAGCACGGCACAAGAAAAACAGACCGCGCTGGACAAGTTGAATGCAAAGGTGAAAGCTTTGCCACCCAGAGAAAGGCTGGAGAGATATAAGGAGATATTTAGCTTAAATAAATAAGTACAAAATTTACGATGAAAAGAGAGTCTGAGATGGATAATCAGACGCAACAGCTCCTAGAGAATGCCATGGCGGTATTGCAACAGATTGAAGATAAGTTAGTAGAACTGCGTGATAACCAGGAGCAGGTACAAGATCAAATTGGACAAGAAATAACTCCAACACTGCTTGAGACAATTAAACAGGTTGAGGAGGATACAAGAGAAGCAATGGTGTAGTTGTGCAGTACATATGATGAGTTCGCGACCCAGTTCGTCCCACCGGTCACGGCACAGAGTGAGACAACTGAAACAATAAATGGCTTGGGGACGAGCCACATGTAAGTGTTAGGGGCATGTTCGGCCCAGATTGAGATGAAGTTTTTGGAAGCACCTTTTTGAGGCAAGCAAGGAAGGCTGAGCTGAGTGCAGCTCAGAAACACAATTTTGGCTAAGTATTGAGGATGCTACGACGTGCGCATCATCCAAATTTTTTATGAAACTGTGGAGTTGCACGCAGCGTCAAAGTTTTGGCCGTGATGCGAAGACCAGTACTGTGCAGAAGCAGTGTTGCAGAGTTAGGAGGCCACTTGGAGCCAGAAAAGTGGTGTGCTGGACAAGTATCAAGTGTAGCTACTGGCTCGACCAGTAGCAGCCATTTTTGGAAAGATACTGCAAGATTGTCGAGCGGTGGATGTATGCAAAACAAGAAGTCGGCCACATGTGGGTTGTTAAGGAAAGAGACGTTTGGCACGCTTAGAAGGAAAAACCGTTAGAGAGAAACGGTTCGGAAAAAGTAGCCTGTAGGCACGTGTGAGACAGGAAGGCCAATAGTGACAGAATGAGGACGTGGAGGTCTGCCATGATCAAGCATATGCTACCAGGAGCCAGCAAGTCAATTTGGGAAACCGACGCAGTTTTGGAAACCCGTAGGGTTTTGGGTTTTAGGTCTTTGGCATTGTACAGACATGATCCTTGGGCATGATCTATTTAAGAAGACATTTTGTATGGGATGGGGGTTCAGTGTGTTGGGTTCTCAGTGTTATTCTCTTTTCGGATTATTGTTAGTCTTTTTTTGTTGTTGAGAACTTAAGGAGATAACCTTTTTGTATTGTAAAATCTCTTCGAGCTGAGAATATTGTAAAGGCTCTACAGCTATTTGCGCAGAGACCTAGCCAAGAGAAAGGAGAGTCTACAGCTGAGTGCGCAGACTAAGAATGGTTGCCCCATCCCTTTTGAAAGAAATATCTTACCAACCGTTCTTGTGGACATAGCTTTCCATCTCGGGAAGTGAACCGCGTTAAATCCTGTGTTATGTGATGATGTTAATGAATGAATGACTGTCTGTATTTTCTGGAGACTGAATGTTTGAATGTTTCCTTGCATGCTGTAATATGAGAACTTTGATATGCATTTACCAATACGAGAAGTTTGGGAATGATATGCTAGGTTCCGTGGAAGCAGATGAATGGTGAACACTTCAATTCTATGTTAAGGCTGTGAATCAGTCATTTAAGTATAATTAATTTCTTAAACACATTGAAGGAACATAGCACAGTTAATCATGTTTATCATTTCAGTTCATGTTGTAATAATCCAAGTTCTTGACGAATGCTAGAAAGATAGCCAGTAAGTGCCTGAATGAATGGATGAGTGATATTCATTTCAATGCCTTAACGTTTCCGAGATTTCCCAAGTATTGGGGATAATTGTGGGTGATTCGTAGTTCCCGTGGAAGATTTGCAGTAGTAAGAAACCATTGGTGCAGCCTGCAGTGTTGCCTCCACCACGCAGTACTGCTCGCAGCATAGATCCTGCTGTGCACCGCATCACTTTGCCCTGCAGCGCACTCCTTCTGTCCTGTGCTGCGCAGATTTTTTAGATAAACAACTCATCATTTACTGTGGAAACCGGATTCCGCAGTACCCCATAAGATACACCTCGGGTGAGACCTCAAGCTGCTCACAGGTTGTTGCTGAAAGGGCTGGTGCGAAGGGGTTTTGTTGGTCAAAGAGAGAACTGCAAAGAACCTGGGTCTAATTGGAAACCTCTGGGTCAGTTTAAGCCAACAAATGGTTCCGTTGCCATGCTAGAATGCATGATGAGTTGAAATGGTTCAGTTGCTGTGCTAGAATCCATGATGAGTTGAAATGGTTTCGTTGAGTTGCAATCACGATGTGTGAAGAAGAATATCAGTTCCCCAAAGGATCTGACTATTGGCATCCTGAAAAGACAGAAATCCAAGCTTGGTGGGATAAGACCATAAACGATTTTAACAGACAAGAAAATAGACATCCGCGTCTAACCGGCACACAGTGGTCAGATAGATATTTGTTGGATGACATTCACGAGATATTTTGGGCATTGTTTCCAAATGAGCTGCATGCGTGGATCTCACGGCTTGCAGAGAAGAAAAACTGTTTCCAAGGAGAAGTTCCTACGGAGTGGACTCTCGAGCTCAAGGCGCAGCTTAAAACGTTAGACAACCCGTTGTCATGCACAGTTGATTATTGGGTCGATCATATGCTAGTAGGATTTGTTACCGAATTTGCTGTAGACACACTCAAATCCTATAGCCAAGAAGATGCAAAGTTTTTTAGAGGATTCCATAGTAAGTTTCTGAACAATCTCAGTCTATACATTAAGATGCTGTTAGCTGAGAAAGGTGTTCTAAGAATACAGTAATATGCTTGAAGTTTGTCATGATAAATAGTACATATATTAATTCTGAAGGCCCTAAACTTCATATAGATACTGAGATCCCCTGCGATCTTGATAGCAAAGTTACACAACCATTTACCCCTAAGAATCCGCCGGCTGCACAAACCGTGCCACCTTTATCGCAGAACCCACCCGCTACACAGCCCACCTGGCATAAGAATCAGCTTAGTCCATATTTCCCAATAGTCCCATTTGTATTTACTGCGGAGATCCCTTTACAACAGTCGTGCACTAATACCGGCGCTCCACCACCTAGTAGCGCAATGGAAAACACTGATATGAAACTACCAATATTCAGAGGAATTGGCCTAGAAGACCCTGATTAGCGTTGGTTCCTTTGTGAAGCCGTATGGAGTGTAAGACAAATCCAGGACGATGCTGTGAAGCAAGCACAGCTCATCATCACTTTCAGGGATAGAGTGCTACATTGGTTTATGAAATACTCTACCGTACAACCGAGAACTCTGGCAGAAATTAAAGTCGCGTTGGTGGCAGAGTTTAAGAAACCTAAGTATGAGTCTCAATGTATAATTGAGCTGAAGGAAATAAAGCAGAGACCAACTGAAATGGGCTGGGAATTTGATCAGAAATTTAAGACCTTACTAGACCAAGTAAGTTTTGTTATACCACCAGAACAACATAAGGAATGGTTCAATGCTGTGCTGTTACCTCATATCAGATTACCATTGATGCGGCAGAAGGTTCTATCCCAGGCAGAGGCCTTGGAAATTGCAATGAAGCTGGAAGCTTTGCCAATTGGTGATACTATTTATGGGATGTCTCAGATCCAGAACCAGCTAACCACCCTGACACTTGAACTGCAAAGTATGAAAAATGGTAAAGAACAAAGATATGAACTTAGATAGGAGGTCTAGTGTACAAGTTGTAAAGGAGAAGGTCATGATCGCGAGCATTGCCCTCTATTCCACGACTATATTAATAGTGGTGCGCCTAACCCATCAAATCAGAATCAGGCCCCATGGTGTAAAATTTGCAGAACCACAGGACACAGACCGGAAGACTGTTACCTAATCCAGAAATATGTGAAAACTCCTAAGAATTTATACTGCAATTTCTGTAAATCAGTTGGATATGATGAATCCAATTGCCACGCATATGAATTAATGAATGAAAGAAAAAGGGATATGCACTCAATGTGAGGCACTGGCTTGTACCGCGTACAAGAAGATACCCATCCAAAGCAAGAAAATGCACAATATGACCAAGGAGGATACAGAGGTTGTGGTGGTGGATACCGTGGTAGAGGAAGAAATGCTGCTCCGACACAAGGAAGAGGCTGCGGCCAAGTCATTTGTTATAACTGTGGCCAACTTGGGCATGTGTCTAGAGATTGTGTTAACCCATGCACTACGTGCAACTATTATAAATCATTTGAGCATGTCATTGAAGACTGCCCAGTATTAGAGGTGGAAATGCAGAAGAGAAGGTGAACAGAGGCTCCGAATCCAAACGTCCAGTGGATCGCAGTAGAGAATCGACCAGTGGATTCGAGCATTAACGTGGTCCCGCACAGTGGCTCTGAGACAGGCCACGACAGAAGAGCAAATGCTTCAACATTAGGGGAAGCACATACGAAGAAGGATCCCCTTGAAACAATATGGATAAGGAAAGCTCTAGGAAAAGCACCCCCTCTTAACCTACAGAAGAACAAGGAGATCTTGATTAAAGCGTGGGATACCTTTAGAGAACTAGCAGATAAGTCATCAAGGATCTCGCTGTGAAGTGAAACACCACATGTTGAAGACATGATGGCTCCATATGATAAAACAAGTACTGCGAAAGATGTCCATACTTCTGTTGCGCAATTCTTACAAAGTTGCATGAAGTTACTAAAAAGCAAAAAATCCATTGTAGAGCTCCAGAAGCTTATCAACCAGTATGAACCTCAGATTGGAACAGAGATTCCAGATAGCGTTGTACATCATATAAGGAAGCACAAAAGAACAAGCTGAGAGATGAGGCTTACTGCGCAGATAGGATATTTTGAAATGGATATGGATGAAGTCATCCTTGATCTGGGATCAGAAGTGAATGTCTTGACTAAGCAGACATGGCAGCAGATGGGTCTACCAAAGTTGCTTTGGTCACCTATCCAATTACGAATGGCTAATTAGGAGAAGGTCATACCTTTTTGCCGCTTAGCTAATGTAGTAGTTGACATTGACGGAGTACAAAGTCATGCAGACTTTGAGGTTATTGAAATTGTAAATGATAGTCAACCTTTTCCAGCAATATTGGGAATTGATTGGGCTATGGATAACTTGGCTATCATAAACTTGAAGACAAAGAAGATGATCTTTGAAGGGAAGCATCTTAGGGTCATCACACCATTGGATCCTAAAGATGGTGATAGATATAGTGAACCGATTCAGGAGGAATCCCAAGCTCAAGATTTAGACCAACTATACCAGCTGACTGCGAACAAGGAAGACTACATTAATCCTACTACGGACAGTATGCTTAGCTGGCGATGTGACACTTCTTGTATCTCTAACTCGGATACAGGATTGAAGAATTGGCAAAACCGCATGCATGAAGTATCAACAAGAAGTTGTGCACAGGTTACAAAATCACTACGCTGGATTGGAAAAGAGGTAAGTCCTATTCCCACATATGATGGTTCTGCTAATGTTTATAGTTTCATAAGGGAATATACTGCAGCTATACCAGATGAGCATAGACTGCCAGCTTTAGATATAGCATTGCATGATACACCTGCAAGATGGTGGAATGCACATAAGAAAAAATTAACCGCTTGGGATCAATGCAGAACTAAGATGCAGATTCGATTCACCGAAAAGGTTACTTTACCCTTTGAAAAGTATAATGGACAGACAGACCCTTGTCAGCACATTGAAATCTAATCAAAGGCATGGGTGGAAAGACCACATACATAATAGGTACATTTATTTGTACATACATTGGATGTGGGTATCCTAGATAAATGGTACCTTGACCTTGAGTTGCACAGTGAACTCACTGATTGGGAGCTGCTCGCTGCAAACTTCAGGAAGGACTTTAGTTTTGAAGACGAGAATCCATTAATACATGAAGAATTATAGCTTATCAAGAAGCACATATTCCAGGATGACTGTCATCATCAAAACATAACATTGCAGGAGTTTTTTGGGATAGAGTGAGTTCCCGTGCACCTACAGTCAGAATGGAAGGAACATGAAGAGCACTTGATCGAGTGTTACAACTTAGCTGAAGATACCAATGATACAAATGAAGATGATGAGGATGACCCGCGCAACATAGACATACCAGAATCAGAAGGCGTGTGTGAGGTAGAAGGACCTCCGTTGGAAATCCCAGATATGACTGGACTAGTAAAAACACAAAAAGTGAACATTGGCATAGACAAAGAGCCGATGTTCACATCAATAGGAGATTATTGGGATGATCAAACTATTGCAGAGATCGCAGACACCTTACATGAGTATCAGGAATTGTTTCCAACAAATTTTACAGAGATGAAAGGAATTTTGGGAGACCTAGGGGTCATGAAAATACCTTTAAAACCAGGTGCTAAGCCTGTCAAGCAGAGGCCATACAAATTGAATCCGCGCTATAAGGAAAAAGTCCGTGCAGAGCTAGATAAGATGCTAGAAACAGGAATCATTGAAACAGTCGAAGAATCTGAATGGATTAGCCCCATGGTTGTTCAAGACAAGAAAGCAAAAGGAGAGATCAGGATTTGTGTGGATCTTAGAAAGCTGAACGATGCTTCCATGCACGACCCATTTCCTACTCCATTCACAGACTAAGTGCTTGATAACATTGGAGGAAATGAAGCATATTCTTTCACTGATGGTTTCTCTGGTTATCATCAAATCAGGATTGATCCTACGGATAGGCATAAGACGACATTTTCCACAGAATGGGGGTCATTCCAATACACCATCGTGCCTTTTGGGATGAAGAACGCACCTACCATATTCTCTAGAGTCGTCATCGTAGCATTTAAATATTTTATGCACAAGTTTTTAGAAGCATATTTTGATGATTGGACCATATTTGGTCTATTGAAAAATCATTGCACGAATCTTCGCATGATGCTCCAGAAGTGTCGACAGCATCAAATATCCTTGAATTTGAAAAAGTGTATTTTCTGTGTGCCTTATGGAATTTTATTTGGCCACATTGTCTGTAAGCAAGGATTGATGGTAGACCCTGCGAAGATTGTAGTTATTGCAAACTTACCAAAACCAAATTCAGTCAAGATGTTGCAATCTACATTAGGCCATACTGGATGTTACAGGAAATTTATAAAGGGTTATGCACAGATAACCGCAACAATGGAAAATCTACTGAAGAAAGACGCACCATTCATTTGGAATGCAGAATGCGAACAGGGTTTTGACACATTAAAAGAAAAGATGGTCACTGCGTTGATTCTAGTCTTTCCAGGCTGGACAAAGCCATTCCATGTCCATTTTGACGGATCATGTATTGCACTGGGGATCGTGTTAGATCAGCTAGGAGAGGGAGGTATTGACCACCCTATTGCACTTTCTAGCAGAAAGCTTTCAACAACAGAGAAGAACTATACTACTACTGAGAGGGCAGGCCTTGCGATGGTATATGCTCTACAGAAATTTAGACACTACTTACTGGGATCGCACTTCCTTATGTTTACTCACAATTCTGCATTTAATTATTTGGTCAACAAGCCAGTGTTAGGGGGACGCATATGTCGATAGCTATTGCTATTCCAGGAATATGACTTTGAAATTATTGTCAAACCAGGTAGGCTGAACGTGGGACTTGATCATCTGTCAAGGATCAAGTCAGGAGAGGATCCAACGAATATTGAAGACAGTCTTCTTGAGGCGCAGTTATTTAGTAGAGAGGTTGTCGATGATTATTACAAGGACATCATTGACTTCTTAACCACAGGGTTGGCACCCCAGGAATTCTCAATCCAGCAGAAAAAAAAGTTAGTGGTGCATGCCGTGGACTTCACTATAATTGCAGGACAATTATACAAACTTGGGCTAGATGAAGTCCTGTGCAGGTGCATACTCGATCATGAGAAGCCATTTATTCTAGCCGACGCACACTCAGGAATTGCGGGAGGTCACTATGCAGGAAGGGCTATTACGCAGAAGATATTGTGCGCAGGGCTCTGGTGGCCTATGATCCATAAATATGCCAAAGAACATTGCAGGAACTATGATGTCTATTAGAGCACAAGAAAACCATCACACCGAGATGAGATGCCATTAAATCCACAGTTAACATTGAAGCCATTTGAAAAATGGGAAATGGACTTTGTGGGTCCTATAAACCCACCAAGAAAAAGAATAGGTGCAAGGTATATTATTATTGCTATAGATTACCTCACCGGATGGGAAGAACCAAAACCAGTTAAGGACTACAGTGCCAGTGCTGTTGCGTAGTTTATTTTTGAAGAAATACTTACTAGATTTGGTTGTTCGAAGATTTAAATGAGTGACAAAGGTACTGACTTTCTGAACAAGACGATTGAGGCGCTTATAGAGGAATTCCACACTCGTCATCAGCGCAGTACTCCATATCATCAGTAGGCGAATGGTACTGTAGAGGCTTTCAATAAAATATTGGAGAACGCACTCACTAAGGTGTGCAATGTAAATAGAGACAATTGGGACCTGCGCGTCTCATCTGTGCTATGGGCATACAGGACAACATGCAAGAAATTGATAGGACATACGTCCTTTCGGTTGGTTTATGGGTAGGAGTCTATAATGCCTATGGAATATATTGTCCCTAGTTTGAGAATCGTTGGATTTACAGGGATGGAAGACTGCAAAGATCTAGAAGAAAGATTACTACATTTACTGGGCTTGGAGGAAGATCGCTTCATCGCAGGCTTCTACCAGCAAGCTCAGAAGGACCGCGAGAAAGCATGGCATGATCACCATATAAAGAACAAGAGTTTTCAGGTAGGTAATCTAGTCCTCCTGTATGATAGCAAATTTATGAAATTCCCTGGTAAATTTAAGATGCATTGGCTTGGACCATATACTATGATACATGTTACTAACACTGGTGCAGTCCAGTTATCCAATTTAGCTGGTAATACCTTGCGAACTTTGATAAATGGAAGCAGGCTAAAGCTATACCATGATAACACTACTTCGCAGAACCCTGAATAATGAACCAAGGAAGGAAGTTCTAAGTGTCAAGTACAGTTGAAAGTGGACACTAGAAATGTAAAGGATTCTGTACATGTATGGTAAAAGGAAGAAGGTATGAAAAGAAGAATGATCTATGCACCGCGCAGCACTGTTGAAGATGCACGGAAGAAGAAACAAAAAAAAAAAGAGAGAGAAAAAAAATAATATATATATATATATATAGGTAGAGTAGAAGCCGCGCAGTTGGAATTTTTTGGCACTGCAAAGTAGCCACGCGGTTTGAAATTTTTGGCGCTACAAAGTAGCCATGCAGTTCAGTGCAACACCCAGAGAAAAATAGCAGTTGCATGGATTTTTCAGAAAAATAGTCGTTAGATGACTGTTGCAGCAACCACTTCAGCATTTAAAGAAAAGATATCTGTTCTGAGTACGCTAATGATAGAAAAGACCGAAGGATCTGCTCAAATTTTCCAATGGACATGACATTAAATGCTTATATAGCCATTGAAGGGCGCAGGAGAGGGTCTATTGTGCCTATAAATAACACCATTGGGAGACTCGCGGGCGTTACCAAGCACTTAGAATTTTCTTGTGATTAACCTCTCTGAGCTAGTAGCCATCTGTATTATGTCCGCCTTAGCCGCTACCTCATTTGTGAATGTCCGAACCTTCCTTTAGAGAAGAAGAACTAACCCTTGAAGAAGCACTGAGGATCTTTCAGCAAGGAGGGATTCAATAGTTAATTAAAACCCCAGTTAAAAAGGTCACCGTAGAACAAGGTGAAGGATCCCGTAGATCACCAAGAATTAATCCCACGATGTAGGAAAAACCAAAGGATAAGGGAAAAGTTGTAACTGCACCTCGATCCAACATCATAAAATTTGGATCCTCGGCACAAAAAGCACCAGCCTTTCAGATAGAACCTTTAAAGATGACACCTGAATTTATATCCCCGCAGACACTGAATGCCTCTGTGTTTAGATTGCTCAAGAATGCAAGATACGACATCCCTCTATCGCCTATGTCAAAGCATGTACAAATTGGTAAGAATTTGTTGGGAAAGATAGCAGATTGTAAATGGGAGGATTATGACCTCTTGGGAATGAAGAAAGACAAGCCAGATGTTCCCAAATGCCCGGATTTTCAACCAGACTAGTATATGTGGTGGAAAAAGGACGCAAAGGGACCTCTGAACTTGGTAGCTGACAGTTGGTTAGCACCTGTCGTTCAGTCAAGGCTACTGAACTTATTGAGATTTCCACACTTTGATCGTTCCCCAGAATTCAATATTGTGGTTCGCACACTCATGGCGCGAATCCATCAAGGTTATTTGTGGCTGGAAAAAAACATTGACATTAACATTGATTTGATCCACCGTATCACTGGGCTAAGCAAGCGCGGTAAGGATCGGAAGCAATTCTTCCAGGGGAAGAGCAATGAAAAAGAGGTTGTTGAGAAGATGAAGAAAACCCACTTGGTGGTCAAGGAAAAAAGAGGATTCCTGACAGAGGATATAGAGGACCGAGCAACAAGATTTGTAACGCAGTTGCTCGCAGGAAAGATGCTCAAAACAACTAGACCTTCGGAGGTGCCTGCGGGCGCAATACTCCTTGGTGCCGCAGCGAACGAAGGCCACAACTTTAATTGGTGTCAATTTCTATTGAATGAGTTCGTTGAAGAAATCAACGACACTCAAGTGAATGGCAGCCAGTTCCATTTCACCTGGCTCATCGTCCTGATTGCTTTGTGCGGATGGAAGGAGCCGTGAGATTATGCGGGCATCATTATGGATAGAAAGGATACTAGAGGATTTAAGTTCGTCAACCTCTGTGTAAACAAAAATGTAGAGCGCCAGCATGCAACAGCAGAAGTATTTTACCAATACTATATCCAGTTGCGCGACGCAATCATGAAGACACCCTGCATTACAAAGCAGGTCACGGTGAAGTATATCCACATCATCGACTTTGAGGCGGATATGAAATGTATATTCATATCTTTGAAAGCACAAATGAGGAAGCCAGAGTGGTTCCCAGGAAAGTATATCATGTACGAGCAGGATATTGAGGACCTCATGAAAGATTGGCCAACAGAGTTCCACATAGAGGTCATGGACGTGGAGATAGATTCAGCAGAAGATGAGTCGATCCTGCTCTCATGCCCAATTATTGAAGAAACAGGGAAGAGAAAAGAAGCTGAGACTTCGGAGAAGCCAAGATCGAGGAAAAAGGTGAAGGCTACAAAGATTCAATCGGAAGCAGTCCTAAATGATGATGACTATGAGATGATAGCCGAAACAGTCTCATAGCAGATGAAGGAGCTTATGGTGGTTAAAGAAAAGAAGGAAAAGGTCATCCACGATGACCTGCACTAGATGAGGCTCGCAATGCAAGGCCTAATGAAGAAAATGGACGATGTCCAGAAAATCCTTATTGTGCCGCAGGAAGCGGGGGTTGAAAGGAGGTTAGTAGGAACCTCGCAGCAAGGAAGCCAGCAGCTAGCAATAACGCTGTCGTCGAAGACCAGAATTGTCCATGTGGATCCATTGGTTATTGTGTTGCCAATAGTAGAGCAAGTGGCCTTGGACACGAAGGGAGTCAAGAGGGTAGAGCTCAATTTAGCCAAAATCCCATTACCAGGATTGCACTTCATCCACACGCAGATCGTGGAGGAGATGCATGAACGGACGGTTGAAGCGATAAAGTTACAGGCAAAGCTCACTGTAGCAAATAGATAAATTGAGCAGAAGGCAGAATTATAGCTACGCAACGAACAGGACCACCATATCCAATGTGGCGAAGGATATCAAAGGCATAGAAATCCAAGATGATCTTGTGGACACAGTTCTAAGGATCGGAGATAATGTGAGGTCCTTGCAGATGGAGATGCAGGACAAAGAGATTTATTATGAGGTCGATATTGCTACATTGAGGGATAAGCTGAACAAGCAAGCGCCATTAACTGAATAACAGGTCAGAGAGAAAGCAGTGAGTGCTGCCTCAGAAAGCATCACAAGTGAGATGGCTAAGTGCTCATCTATCCTGGATAAGGTTTCGCAGGAAATTGCCACCCTTGAAGAGGATCAAGGATTGCTATATATCAAGACCGCGGCACAAGAAAAACAGACTGCGCTGGACAAGTTGAATGCAGAGGTGAAAGCTCTGCCACCCAGAGAAAGGCGGCCAAGATATAAGGAGATATCTAGCTTAAAGAAAGAAGTACAGGATTTACGACAAAAAGAGACTGAGATGGATAATCAGTCGCAGCAACTCCTGGAGAATGGCATGGCGGTATCGCAGCAGATTGAAGATAAGTTAGTAGAACTGTGCGATAACCAGGAGTAGGTACAAGATCAAATTGGACAAGAAATAACTCCAACACTGCTTGAGACAATTAAACAGGTTGATTAGGATACAAGAGAAGCAGTGGTGCAGTTGTGCAGTACATATGATGAGTTCACGGCCAAGTTCGTCCCACTGATCGCAACGCAGAGTGAGACAGCTGAAACAATTAGTGGCTTAGGGACGAGCCACATGTAAGTGTTAGGGACATGTTGGGCCCAGATTGAAGTGAAGTTTTGGGAAGCACCTTTTTGAGGCAAGCAGGGAAGGCTGAGCTGAGCGCAGCCCATAAACAAAATTTTGGCTAAGTATTGAGGATGCTCCGAATTTGCGCGCAACATCCAACTTTTGATGAAACTGTGGAGTTGCACGTAGCATCGAAGTTTTGGCCATGATGCGAAGACCAGTACTGCACAGAAGCAGTGCCATGGAGTTAGGAGGCCACATGGAGCCAGCAAAGTAGTGTGCTAGACAAGTATCAAGTGTAGCTACCGGCTCTACCGGTAGCATCCATTTTTGGAAAGATACTACAGGATTGCCGAGCGGCGGACATAGGCAAAACAGGAAGGCGGCCATGTGTGGGTTGTTAAGGAAAGCAATGTTTGGCACGCTTAGAAGGAAAAACCGTTAGAGAGAAACGGTTTGGCAGAAGAATCTATAGGAACGCATGCGACAGGAAGGTTGATAGTGACAGAATGAGGATGTGGAGATCTTCCATGATCAAGCAGACGCTACCAGGAGCTAGCAAGCCGGTTTGGGAAACCGGCGCAGTTTTGGAAACCCTTAGGGTTTTGGGTTTTAGGTCTTCGACATTGTACAGACATGACCTTCAGGCATGATCTATTTAAGAAGACATTTTGTATGGAATGGGGGTTCGATGTGTTGGGTTCTCAGTGTTATTCTATTTTCGGATTATTGTTAGTCTTTTGTTGTTGTTGAGAACTTAAGGAGATAACCTTTTTGTATAGTAAAATATCCTCGAGCTAAGAATATTGTAAAGGCTCTGTAGCTGTGTGCGTAGAGACCTAGCCGAGAGAAAGGAGAGTCTGTAGCTGAGTGCGTAGACTAAGAACGGTTTCCCCATCCTTTTTGAAAGAAATATATTACCAACCGTTCTTGTGGACGTAGCTTTCCATCCGGGGAAGTGAACCACGTTAAATCCTGTGTTATGTGATGATGTTTATGAATGAATGACTGTCTGTATTTTCTGTAGATTGAATGTTTGAATGTTTCCTTGCATGTTGTAATATGAGAACTTTGATATGCATTTACCAATAGGAGAAGTTTGGGAATGATATGCTAGGTTCCGCGGAAGCAGATGAATGGTGAACAATTCAATTCTATGTTAAGGCCATGAATCATTCATTTAAGTATAATTACTTTCTTAAACACAGTGAAGGAACGTAGCACAGTTAATCATGTTTATCATTTCAGTTCAAGTTGTAATAATCCAAGTCCTTGACGAATGCTAGAAAGATAGCCAGTAAGTTCCTGAATGAATGGATGAGTGATATTCATTTCAGTGCCTTAACTTTTCCAAGATTTCCCAAGTATTGAGGATAATTGTGGGTGATTCATAGTTCCCATGGAAGATTCATAGTTGTAAGAAACCCTTGGTGTGGCCCGTAGTGTTGTCTCCACCGCACAGTACTGCTCGCAGTATAGATCCTGCTGCACACCGCATCACTTTTCCCCGTAGTGCACTCCTTCTGTCCTGTGCTGCGCATCTTGTTCAGATAAACAACTCATCATTTACTGTGGAAACCTGATTCTGTAGTACCCCATAAGATACACCTCGGGTGAGACCTCAACCTGCTCACAGGTTGTTAACGAAAGGGCTTGTGCGAAGGGGTTTTGTTGGTCATAGAGAGAAATGCAAAGAACCTAGGTCTAATTGGAAACCTCTGGGTCAGTTTAAGCCAACAAAGCATTTGTCTGAAACAAAGATGCAGGCACGCAGATAAAAAGGGCTTTGTTATAATTGTGATGAGAAATTCACTCGGGGACATAGATGTGTTCAACAGAAGCTCTATCTCTTGGATATGGATTCTCCGCCTGCCTCTAAAATTGGTGAAGAAGCTCCAGATACAATGGATGATCAAGTCGACATTCAGGAGCCACCTATTGACCCCCCATCTCAAAACAACCAACTAGAGATATCTCTCCATGCTTTATCCAGCATCACCACCCCCCAAACAATGCGGGTTAGGGGTTACTTCAAGAAGCTTCCTCTTACAATACTCATTGATTCTGGTACCACTCATAACTTCATTGACCACCGGATCACCAAACATGCTTATTGTTTTGTCCATCCGTACTCCAACTTTGAATTCATGGTTGCCAAGGGGGGCACCTTACCTTGCAAGGGAAAGTGTCACAATGTGTTTATCTCTTTGGAAGATTATAACCTGCGCTTTGACATGTTTTCCTTGTCCTTAGGTGGATGTGATGTGGTTTTGGGTGTTCAATGGTTACGCACACTTGGCCCCATCTTATGATATTTTGCTGAACTTTGGATGCAATTTTCATTCAATGGGACACAACACAAATTTGTGAGATTACAACCAAGGTCTCTTTGCATCATCAGTTCACATCGCCTAGAAAAGATCCCTAAGGAGAATTCACATGGTGTCATCGCTCAGCTCTATTCCATTCACATGCACCCATCAACGGTCTCCACTACTTCCTTGGATAGAAATGCAGGAGTCTTTGCTATACTAGTGGGCTTGCTGCCTTCAAGAGACCTTTCTGGTAAGCATTTAGCCGCATCTACATCTCAACAGGAAATGATGGCTATTTTGCGTGTAGTACCAAAGTGGCAGCCATCCCTATTAGGGAATTATTTTTGCATCAAGGCTGATCTCCATAGTCTGGAAAATTTCCTGGAACAACGGATCTCCTCCCCAGCACACCCGAAATGGGTTATCCAACTCATGGGTTATGACTATGCGATCACTTACAAGAAGGATAAGGACAATATGGTGGCAGATGCTCCTTCTCGCACATTTGATGACCCAGTTTCTCTTACATCTATTTCTCTTCTTGTTCGAAATTGGTTGCAATCTGTTCAACAGGGCTATCTCTTATATGAACTCCATGCTTCTTCATCGGACAGGCACTCTAGGTTCCTCAAAACGTATGACTAGGAACAATGAAACTTCTTTTGGCAGGGACTAAAAATGACAATTCAATAGATGGTGGTTGACTGTGATACTTTCCAGGTCAACAAGGGTGAAACAACACTCCTTTTGGAACTGCTTGAACCCTTTCCCATCCCTACACAGATTTGGACAACTATTTCTATGGATTTCCTAGAAGCACTCCAGTGGTACAATTCCATGTCTAAAAGGACACCATATGAAGCAGTCTATGGATAGGCACCACCATTTCTTATTCCATACACCTTGAGCAGCTCCCCAGTTCAGGAAATTGACTTGGTTCTTCGAAACCGCACTCAGATTCTTCTCATTCTATAGTACAATCTTAACATGGCAAGAATTCGACTAGAAAAACAAACCGATCAGCACCATTCAGAGCACACTTTTCTCGTAGCTGATATGGTTCTTCTTCATCTACCACCTTCCAAGCAATCCTCCTGAAACTCAAAAGGTGTTAGCTTCCCAGAATGCAACCCGAGGATGCTACAGGGGAACCACTCCTTCAGATTCTGCATCAATTTTGACATCTAAAGCTTTGAGGACAAAGCTTTTTCTAAGGGAGAGGGGATGTTAGGAACCCATGTCAACCCTTCTATTTACTTTGTTAGTATATTGTTGTTGGATGCATATGCTTTGTAAGTCGTCCCGTAGTATTTGTTGATCCATAGTTTGTATTATTGTTGTTGGATGCATATGCTTTGTAAGTGAAAGTGTCACAATGTGTTTATCTCTTTGGAAGATTATAACCTGCGCTTTGACATGTTTTCCTTGTCCTTAGGTGGATGTGATGTGGTTTTGGGTGTTCAATGGTTACGCACACTTGGCCCCATCTTATGATATTTTGCTGAACTTTGGATGCAATTTTCATTCAATGGGACACAACACAAATTTGTGAGATTACAACCAAGGTCTCTTTGCATCATCAGTTCACATCGCCTAGAAAAGATCCCTAAGGAGAATTCACATGGTGTCATTGCTCAGCTCTATTCCATTCACATGCACCCATCAACGGTCTCCACTACTTCCTTGGATAGAAATGCAGGAGTCTTTGCTATACTAGTGGGCTTGCTGCCTTCAAGAGACCTTTCTGGTAAGCATTTAGCCGCATCTACATCTCAACAGGAAATGATGGCTATTTTGCGTGTAGTACCAAAGTGGCAGCCATCCCTATTAGGGAATTATTTTTGCATCAAGGCTGATCTCCATAGTCTGGAAAATTTCCTGGAACAACGGATCTCCTCCCCAGCACACCCGAAATGGGTTATCCAACTCATGGGTTATGACTATGCGATCACTTACAAGAAGGATAAGGACAATATGGTGGCAGATGCTCCTTCTCGCACATTTGATGACCCAGTTTCTCTTACATCTATTTCTCTTCTTGTTCGAAATTGGTTGCAATCTGTTCAACAGGGCTATCTCTTATATGAACTCCATGCTTCTTCATCGGACAGGCACTCTAGGTTCCTCAAAACGTATGACTAGGAACAATGAAACTTCTTTTGGCAGGGACTAAAAATGACAATTCAATAGATGGTGGTTGACTGTGATACTTTCCAGGTCAACAAGGGTGAAACGACACTCCTTTTGGAACTGCTTGAACCCTTTCCCATCCCTACACAGATTTGGACAACTATTTCTATGGATTTCCTAGAAGCACTCCAGTGGTACAATTCCATGTCTAAAAGGACACCATATGAAGCAGTCTATGGATAGGCACCACCATTTCTTATTCCATACACCTTGAGCAGCTCCCCAGTTCAGGAAATTGACTTGGTTCTTCGAAACCGCACTCAGATTCTTCTCATTCTATAGTACAATCTTAACATGGCAAGAATTCGACTGAAAAAACAAACCGATCAGCACCATTCAGAGCACACTTTTCTCGCAGCTGATATGGTTCTTCTTCATCTACCACCTTCCAAGCAATCCTCCTGAAACTCAAAAGGTGTTAGCTTCCCAGAATGCAACCCGAGGATGCTACAGGGGAACCACTCCTTCAGATTCTGCATCAATTTTGACATCTAAAGCTTTGAGGACAAAGCTTTTTCTAAGGGAGAGGGGATGTTAGGAACCCATGTCAACCCTTCTATTTACTTTGTTAGTATATTGTTGTTGGATGCATATGCTTTGTAAGTCATCCCGTAGTATTTGTTGATCCATAGTTTGTATTATTGTTGTTGGATGCATATGCTTTGTAAGTCATCTTGTAGTAATTATTGATCCATAGTTTGTATTGGCCCATGGTTTGTATTGACACATGGTATTGACCCATGGTATTGGTGCCTAGAATTAGTATATAAGTTTGTGTTGAGACCAATGAAGGTACTGTGAAGTTATTTGTATTGAGCTTTCTCAAAGGAGGTTGCCCCCTCGAAGTGGCCTGTGATCAATAAAAGCGACTATGAGTTCTGTTATTTCTACTATCTTGTGTATTTTCATTAATTAATTGTTGCAGGTTCTTCACAAAATGGATCAGTCCCATGGTAATTCAAGAAAATAAAGCTAAGGGTGACATCATAATTTGTGTGGACCTCAGGAAATTGAATGACGCATCTCTACATGACCCATTTCCGACTCCATTCACAAACGAAGTGATAGATAACATAGGTGGACAAGAGGCATACTCTTTCACTGATGGATTTTCTGGTTATCATCAAATAAGAATTGTTACAGAAGGAAGACACAAGACTACATTTGCTACTGAATGGGGATCATATCAGTACATTGTTATGCCTTTTAGATTGAAGAACGCACCTACTATTTTTTCAAGAGTGGCTGTAGCTGCATTTAAGGATTATATTCACAAATTCTTAGAATTTTACTTTGATGACTGGACAATATTTGACCTTTTGAAGAATCATCATGCAAACTTAAGAATGATGTTAGCAAAGTGTAGACAGTATCATATTTCCTTGAATCTCAAGAAGTGCATCTTCTGTGTTCCTTATGGTATTTTATTGGGAAACATAGTATGTAAGCAAGGATTGATGGTTGATATAGCGAAGATAAAAATCATAGCAAATATTCCAATGCGTAATTTAGTTAAACAACTATGCACTACATTGGGGCACATGGGATACTATAGAAAATTCATTAAAGGATATGTGCAGGTCAGTGCGCCTATGGAGAAACTATTGAAGAAAGAAGCAAAGTATAGTTGGACTGAATATTTCCAAAAAGGATTGGACACATTGAAAGAGAAAATGGTTACAACGCCTATCCTCGTCTTTCCTGATTGGAATAAGCCATTTCATGTACATGTAGATGCTTCATCTATAGCACTTGGCACTGTATTAGCACATCCAAGTGAGGGAGGCATCAATCATTCCATCACATTTTCAAGCAGAAAACTATATTCAGCATAAAATAATTATACCACAACAAAAATGGAAGGCTTAGCTATGGTATACACATTACAGAAGTTTAGACACTATTTGCTAGGTTCTCATTTTTGTATGTTCACTGTCCATTCATATTTGAAGTACTTGGTCAATAAACCAGTGTTAGGGGGGAGAATATGCAGATGGATCTTACTATTTCAGGAATATGATTTTGAAATCATTCTGAAACCAGGAAGATTGAACTTAGGACTTGACCATCTTTCAAGAATCAAGTTAGGATAAGAACCTAGTAATTTGGAGTATAATATACTAGATGCGCAGTTGTTTGATATCCAAATAGCAGCTGACTATTTCAAAGATATTGTAGAATTTATGACTACAGGATTAGCACCTACAGAATTTACTATGCAGTAGAAGACACAGTTAGTGGTAAGATCAACTGACTTTACCCTAATTGCAAGACAATTATACAAACTAGGACCAGATGAAGTAATGCGTAGATGCGTACTAGAATACATAATACTTATGATACTTTATGAAGCGTATTCGGGTGTATATGGAGGAAACTATGCAGGAAGAGCTACTTCGTAGAAAATTTTGAGATCAGAAATATGGTGGCCTACGATACACAAAGACTCAAAAGAACATTGTCAGAAGTGAAATGTATTCCAGAGAACAGGGAAACCATCTCGTAGAGATGAGATGCCAGTGATGCCACAATTGACATTGCAAGACTTTGATAAATGGGATATTGAATTTGTGGGACCTATTAACCCACCAGGGAAGCGAAATGGCTCAAGATATATCATCACAACTACAGATTATCTAACTAGATGGGCAGAGGAAAAGGTATTGAAGAACTGTAGTGTAGTTACCACCATGCATCTCATTTTTTAGAACATTTTGACAAGGTTTGGATGTCCAAAGATTCTAATGAGCAATCATGGAACCCATTTCCTGAATATAACTATTGCATCCCTAACAGAATCATTTTAGATTTTCCACCAGAAGAGAACACCACATCATTCAAAAGCTAATGGAACTATAGAATCATTTAATAAAGTATTGGAGAATGCATTGAACAAGGGATGCAAAATAAACAGGGATGATTGGGATCTTAGAATACCATCAGTATTATGGGCATATAGAACAACTTGTAAGAAGTTGACTGGTCATACACCTTTCAAATTAGCATATGGAAAGTAATCTGTCATGCCTATGGAATACATAGTATCAAGCCTGAGAATTGCATCATTCACAGATATGGCTGATGAGCAGATGATGGATGAAATACTACTACAGTTAGTTGGATTGGAGGAAGATCGCTTCAATGCAGGTTTTCACCAACAAGTGCATAAAGACACAGAAAATGTATGGCATGATAGACACATCGATAATAAATTATTCCAGGTAGGATGTCTTTTCCTCCTATATGATAGAAAAATTATTAATTTTCCTGGAAAATTAAAAATGCACTAGTTAGGACCATACATTGTTAAGCATGTCACTAATGGTGGCGTAGTTTAGTTAGCCACATTACTCGGAGAAAAATTGCAAGGAATTGTTAATGGGAGTAGACTAAATACTTACAGGGATGTCCCTACTCCTACATGTATCAGTTAAGTAGTGCAAGAAGATTTTAAGTGTCAAGTATAGTTGAAATTGGACACTAAAAATAAAGGGCAGAGTCTACACATAGTTTTGTTAAAATGCACATTTTCACAATATGAGAATATGTGCTGCGAAGCACACATAGCAAGGTAAGGAGCGAAGTAAAAGAAGGGAGTAGAGACATGAAGTTCAAATTACGAGAAGGGAAATGCGAAGTGAACCTCACTGCTGGTTTAACTATTAGCAAAGTAAAAGAAAACTAGTCGTTATACAGTACTTTCGGGAACCAGATGTTTCTGCTTTTAAGGGATATTCTTCCATTGAAGACACATTAAATGAAGGGAAAGGACCAATATATAAGAAATATTTGGCCAATGGACGTGGAATTTAATGCTAAGCTAGTTGTTTTTGGGCGCGCCTTAGTGCCGCTATGCTTATAAATAGTAAAGACTGCATAGTTACCGGTTTTACTGTGAATTTTAATTTTTAATGCTTGTAATTTCCTAGTTTTTACCAATCAAGAGAAAGAGTAATGCGATAGTGTATGTCTAAGAAATCCACCCTAGATGAGATATTAAAAGACTTCTAATAATCTATTTTGGAAGGAGTCATGAAAACACCAGTGAAGAAAGCAGTCCCAGAGAGATGTGGAACATCTAGAGTTTCACCGCAAAACATTCCAGAACAGAAGCAAAAAGACAAGCAGAAGGGCACTGAGCAAGATAATACAAAGGCTGCAAATATTTTGAAGCATTTCCATCCGAAAAAACTCACAATAGGATGATTCTTCTTATTCCATAATATATCCCTCCAAGAAAGGATAATACGCCAATGGTGATACTCACTATGGTAGAACTTTCTTCCCACGGATAAGAAGAGGTTCTCTTAGATTAAACTAAGATTAAGTATGCCTAATCTAAGACAGTATACAACAAATGATACCTTAAATATCTAAATCTAATCAATGCATATGATTTTGAATGAACCTAAAGGGGAAGAGTTTAAATCACTTTTAAACCAGACGTTCGTTTGGCTTCCAACTCCTATCTTGAATTCCACAAGAAGAACCTGTTTGGATTGAACAAGCAAAAAACGAAACCAATATCCAAATATATCGTACACTAGGTTAGATCTAAATCAAATCAGATGCATTTCATGTTCATGACTGAAACACAATACACAAAATGCAGAAATAAGACAAGTTATTATTAAATGGAAACTTAATGAAACTTACATACTAATTCCTTGATGTCCAAGCAACCTCCTGCTCCAAATCTTTTTCCCTTTTGCTATCTATGCAAAACTTCTGGGATCATAGGTTTGATACCTCAAGTTGTCCTCCCCTTGGCTCATGGATGGCCTCCCCTTTATAGCATTTAGTAAGCCAACCATATGGAGAGGAAGCTGGATCTAGGTGAGACTTCAATGGCTCAACTAGGCTAAACAAGGAGGATATGTTAGGATCGAATCAGAGGTTGCAATCCCAAGGAAGTATCTTGGAAGGTAATATCCAAAATCCATGCAAAGGCTTGTTACTGGGATTTTTGCGCCTCAACAACTGAGCATAGGGAGAAATTATGGATATTTCGGCATCCCTGCAGGTATGCAAGGTGCAAAAATAGGGAATTTTCGCGTATTACTTTACTAGTAGGGCACGAAAAATAATGCCAAGAAGTGGTTGGATGAGGTGGAATTCGGATGAATGTGGTTGGATTTGCCTCCTAAGTCTCAAGATGAGGCTAAGGAGGGGACTAACAAGGTGTTGATGTTATTGTAACTTCGGAATGTATTTCACCTATGTATAATGTACTCCTATAGAGATGTTATTATTCCTCTATATGGAAGTGTCGTCATTTGTATTGACAACTATCACAAGTGTCGCAACTTGCATGTGATGGGTTATTGGACCACCAAGTGTGGGGTCAGCCTTGATTAGTATTACCATGGGTTATTAGACTGAGTTAGACAAGTTGGCCCTGCTAATTTATTAGGTAGGTCAGGTCATGTATAAATAGAGTGCGGGAGGCACTCTATTTGATCACTTCATTATTCATTTCTAAACTCATCGAAAACTGGCATACAAGTGAGGAAAAAGGAGTAGCTGCTAGAGAAGACTATCTCTTGTACTTGGGTTGTATCATTGCTCTTTCTATCTCTGAGGAAGTTGTGGGGTTTTTCACCTTTATGGTTTTCCCTAGTGAAACTCTCTGTGTCTGTTGTGTTATGTGATTGATTTTTGTGCTTGATATGATTGATATGCTGTACATGTTATTCTTTCAGTAACGATCCCAGAGTATGTTGAAATAATGCAAAAAAATTAACGTGGTATTAGAGCTAACCTGAGAAGAAGACACTATGTAGTTTCGGAAGCTAGGGATTCTTGTTTATTGAGTTTCTCTCAACATATCTTGAAATGCAGTAGGGTATTTTGAATCTCCTCATCAAGGCGCATCTTTCTGTCTAATAAGAATTCAATTCTGGGCACTTTCATTTTTTGCCCTAAAAATTAGGGTTTCCACAAAAATAGGAATTTCTAAATTCTGAGACCATAGCTAGAAGTTCCTTGGAAAATTTGAAGTTTAGAGCTTTGGATCAAACTTTTTGGTTGGATGAATCTTCGGGAAACTCAAACCCTAATTCAAGGTCCTCCCTAGTGAATCCGGGAAATTGAAAAGCATTTCTGAAGGGTGAAACTTTGCAGTTTTCAAATTTTGAGTATACCAGGATGATTAGCTCATCAAGGCGCATCTTTCTATCCTTTCAGAAAGTTGAAAATCACATTTTGAATTTTTAGGAATTCTTTGACAAACCCTAATCCATCACGAGATCCAAATTTCTGCAAATCAAGTGGTAAGACCTAAATATTTTCTATTTCCATTTGAATTACTCTTTAAGATGTCTCACCACACCAAGCTTGAGGATAAGCTTGAAGGGGCTGATAAAATCCAAGCATGGAAGTATAGGATTGGGTTAATCCTGGAAGAAAATGAATTGGACACCGACATAAGTTATGAGGTCCCTTTCCCAGAGGAAGAAGAGGCTAAGGCCTTACATAAGAATAACTTGGTCAAGGAAAAGAGGATCATTGTTGATTCTATAAAAGACCATCTCATACCACATGTGTCATCTCTAAAGACACCCAAGGAGATGTTTGATTCCCTAACCAAGTTATTTGAAGCGAAGAACATAAATCAGAAGATGACTCTGCAGGACCAATTGAAAGGGGTAAGGCTTCAGAATGGAGAGACCATTCAATCTTATTTTTCTAAGGTCTATGAGATCAACGAACAACTTGAAGTTGTGGATGAAGTAGTGGAAAATAGTGAAGTTGTCATGACCACATTGAATGGCCTACCTAGGTCATGGGACTCCTTCATCTAAGGAATCTATGCAAGAAGGAAGTTGATCTCATTCAGCAGACTATGGGAGGAATGCTCAGAAGAAGAAGCAAGGCTTGTGGCTCGAGAAGAGAAGATGGGGAATCAAGATCAAGCTCTCATAGCACACACCAAGGGAAGCAATTTTTATAGGAAGAGATCTCATAACAAGAAACATTCTCACCCTCATCACAAGAAGAAAGATCTATCTCATGTTCGATGTTTCGATTGCAATGAAATAGGACACTTTGGTTCAAATTGTCCCAAGAAGAAGAAAGACAACACAACAAATTCAACAAGAAGAGATTTCATGCTCATGCTGCTGAGGATGATGAACCTACCAAGAAGAAGACTAGGGCAGAAAGTGATGCTTCATCAAGTGAAGATGAATATGTTCTAATCTCTAATCTCACAGGTACTATCTCTCATGGATGTAAGTATTGGATTATTGATAGTGGGGCTTCCAAACACATGACTGGGTTTAAAGAATCTTTTGAAAATCTATCTAAACATGAGTCACTCCATAAAGTGAAACTTGTGGATGACTATCAATATCCTATCAAGGGAAGTGGTGAAGCTTCCTACAACTTAGACTCTGGAAAGTCCTTGAAGATGAAAGATGTTCTATATGTACATGGGCTCAAAAGGAACCTACTCTCGATATCTACAATGGATTCAAAAGGCATGAGGGTTGCATTTGTAGATGGCCAAGTCCTAATGTTTCCAAAGGGTAAAACTATATATGATGCAGTAGTGATTGGAGAGCAAGAGGGAGGATTGTAAAAATTGAAGGGACAACTTGAACATGCCATGGTACATGAATCCATGGAGCCAAGTGAACTTTGGCATAGAAGGCTTGCACATGTGCACTATAGAGAACTACCAATTGCAAGCAAAGATGTAGAGGGTCTTCTTGAAATCAAGACAAAGCATGAAGGTGTTTGAAAAGGATGTGCAAAAGGAAAGAACATTAAGAAGGCATTTCCAAGCAGTGAAAGCAAAGCAAAAGGAATCTTGGAGATTATCCACTCTGATGTATGTGGTTCGATGTCATCCAGTTCTCTGAGTGGGTATGTATACTATCTCTCTTTCATTGATGATTTCTCTAGGAAGAGTTGAGTTTATTTCTTGAAGAACAAAGATGAAGTGTTTGATAAGTTCAAGGAGTTCAAAGCCTTGATGGAAAACCAAACTGATAAGAAGATCAAGACCTTCAGATCTGACAATGGCGGAGAATTCACTTCAGGTGATTTCAAGAAGCTATGTAGTGACTCAGGGATTAAGAGGGAGTTGACTGCTCCCTACAATCCACAACAGAATGGAATTGCAGAAAGGAAAAATAGAACAATCATGGAAGCAGCACGGGCAATGCTGCATGACCAGGATCTTCCTATGCATCTTTGCGCAGAAGTAGCTAGGATAGCTGTATATGTGCATAATAGAACACCTCACAAGATATTGGACAACAAGACACCAGAAGAGGTATTCTCTAGTAAGAAACCTGAAGTCAGCCATCTCAGAATATTTGGTTGTCCAGTATATACACATGTTCCGAAGGAAAAGAGGACAAAGATAGATCCTTCAGGAAAGAAGGGCATCTTTGTGGGGTACAGTGAAAGATCGAAAGCTTACAGAATATACTTTCCAGGGTTCAAGAAGATTGATGTCAGAAGGGATGTAACATTTGATGAAAACTCAGCCTTCATCAAATCAAGAAAGACACCTGTTGAAGATCATGAAGAAACAAAGGAAACCAGATTTCAAGACACCACCATGACTGAATCAATTCCAGAAGAAGATCATGAAGTTGAAGATCTGCAAGAACCTCTAGATCCACCTCATGAGAATAATTCGCACAAGAGGAAACCAACATGGTCTAGAGATCTCATTCAATATGCAGAAAGATATGGCATTCCATAAGAAGAACACAGAGAAAGGAAAAGGACTAGATCACATACCAATTATTTTTCCCTACTCTATGATATTATAAACAAAGAACCTTCCAGTTATGAAGAAGCATCGAAAAAGAAAGAATGGAAGGATGCCATGGTCGAGGAATACCAGGCGATCATGAAGAATGATGTTTGGGATGTAGTCCCAAGACCTGAAGGGAAGTTGGTTGTGACCTCCAAATGGATCTACAAGATCAAGCATGCTGCAGATGGAAGCATAGAAAAGTACAAAGCGATATTTGTAGCTCGTGGCTTCTCCTAGAAAGAGTGGATAAACTATGAACAGACTTTTGCTCCTGTAGCTAGGTACACTTCCATCAGATCAGTACTTGCCCTAGCTACAGTGATGAAATGGAAGATACACCAGATGGATGTCAAGACAGCTTTCTTGAATGGTGTAGTCGAGGAGGAAGTGTATGTGGAGCAACCACTTGGTTTTGAGACACATGACAGGGGGTCATATGTGTGTAGGTTGAAGAAAGCCTTGTATGGCTTCAAGCAAGCTCCTAGAACTTGGTATGGTAGGATAGACAACTTTCTATCCAGTTTGTTCTTTACCAAGAGTAAATCAGATTCCAACCTTTACTACAAGGTTGAGGAAGGAAATCCAGTGATACTACTTTTGTATGTGGATGACATGTTTGTAATAGGTGAGGATGGGTTGATTATTGACACCAAGAGGAAGCTTGCTGCCGAGTTCAAGATGAAGGACTTGGGGATGATGCACTATTTCCTAGGCATGGAGGTGTGGCAGAGTGCAGATGGGATCTTCCTTGGAAAAGGGAAGTATGCAGTAGAGATCCTGAAGAGGTTTGGGATGATGAACTGCAAGGCCATGGCCACATCTATGGCATCGAACCTGAAGCTTATGTGTGATTCTTCTCTGATCCAGTTGATGTCATGATGTATCATCAGATGATTGGGTCCTTGATGTACCTAACGAACACTAGAGAAAACATTTTCTTTGTGGTGAACACATTGAGCTAGTTCCTGATGGATCCCAGAGGTGTTCACCTAGTTGCTGTAAAGAATATTCTAAGGTACCTGAAGGGTACAATTGATTATGAGCTCAAGTATGATGTGAATCAAAAGTTTAACCTGCAGGGTTATGTTGATTCGGATCGGGTAGGCAGTGCTGTAGATAGGAAGAGCACATTTGGGTGCTGCTTCAGTACGAGATCAGGTGTGATCTCTTGGTTTAGTAGGAAGCAATCTTACATAGCACTAAGTACAGTCAAGGCAGAATATGTTGCAGCTTGTTCGGCTAGTTGTGAGGTAGTATGGCTCCGGAAGCTACTCTCTGAGTTATTTTATCTCTCGTTGGATGCTACTAGTATCTTTTGTGATAACCAGAGTTGTGTGAAGTTGTATGAGAATCTGGTGTTCCATGACAGGTCAAAGCACATTGAGATCAAATATCACTATATCAGGGATATGGTGCAGAGAGGAGCAGTGAAGCTCCTGTATGTTGGGACAGATGAGTAGGTTGCAGATGTGTTGATGAAACCACTAGCCAGAGTGAAGTTTGATTACTTCAGAGAGAGGCTTGGTGTTCTTCAGATTGATGACACTTCGAGGAAGAAGTGATGGACACATTTGCAGGAGCCATTTCAAGCATGGTGAGAGGAGGATCCTTCCCATGGCTGTGGATGTAAGCAGTGGATGATGAGCATCAAGATGATGCTCCAGTTACTACTCTATATATGCATCAGTTGGATGCTTTGATTAGTTGGGATCATGTATTTGTATATGCATCACGTTGGATGCTTGATATGATCAGTTGGATCATGTATTTGTATATGAATCATGTTTGATGCTTGATATGATCAGGTGGATCATGTATTTATGTATGTATAAGGTGGATACATTGTATGATCAGGTGGATGATGTATTTTTGTATATGAATCAGGTGGATGCATTGTATGATCAGGTAGATCATGTACTTATGTATTTATCAGGTGGATGCATCGTATGATCAAGTAGATCATGTACTTATGTATGTATCAGGTGGATGCATTGTATGATCAGTTAGATCATGTATTTATGTATGTATCAGGTGGATGCATTGTATGATCAGGTAGATCATGTACTGTTGTATGTATGAGGTGGATGCATTGTATGATCAGGAAGATCATGTATGATGATATGTATCAGGTAGATACTTTGTATGCATCAGATGGATATATTGTTTGATTAGGATGATCATAGATGATGAGCTTCAGGATGTCGCTTCATCAGATATGCATCAGGTTGATGCTATGATGGTGATCAGGATGTTGCTCTAGATGATATGCATCAGGTTGATGCAATGATGATGATCAGGTTGATCATGTGATTATGTACATCAGGATGATGTATGGTGAGTATTAGGTTGATACTCTGTGGCCATGGACAGGTTGTGCAGGTAGCATAGAAAAGACTCGTTAAAATCCGAACTGGTAGAGTGGTGTGCTCGTAACAGCCTGGGATGCTCTATCGAAATCCAGATAGGTAGATCGATGTGCTCGTAACATCCTGGGATGCTCTGAGTAGATTTTGCTATAGTTTCGCATAGAAAAGATCCTTTAAAATCTGGACAGGTAGACCAGTGTGCTCGTAATAGCCTGGGATGCTCTATCGAGATCTGGACAGGTATAGTGGTGTGCTCATAGCATCCTAGGATGCTCTGAGTAGGTTTTGCAAAATTTCAAATAGAAAAGATCCTTTAAAATATGGACAGGTAGAGCAGTGTGCTTGTAACACCCTGGGATGCTCTATTGAGATCCAGATAGGTAGAGCGGTGTGCTCGTAACATCTTGGGATGCTCTGAGTAGGTTTTGTGAAGGTCAACATGTAAAAGAACCTATAGTCTGCACTAGGTTTTGTTGATGCACGTAATCAGTCCTAGGTTCCATAGTATGGCCACTGATGATGAAGACCTACAAGTGGTGGGCATACATCTAGTATGAAAAAGGATTGGTTCTGTAGAACTTCCTATGATGAGTAGATTGGAGATTTATTGAGATAGTAGCAGCAGTGACGATGACGATGATTCGAGGATGATGATTCAATGACGATGATCCAGAGAAGAACACTTTTGCTAGCAGATCTGTGTCCAGAAATACCTTCCTTCTTAAGAGGGAGTGTTGATGTAATTGTAACTTCGAAAAGTATTTCACCTATGTATATTGTACTCCTATAGAGATGTTATTATTCCTCTATATGGAAGTCTCGTCATTTGTATTGAAAAGTGTCGCAAGTGTCACAACTTGCATGTGATGGGTTATTAGACCACCAAGTGTGGGGTCGGCCCTGATTAGTATTACCATGGGTTATTAGACTAAGTTAGACACGTCAGCCCTGCTAGTTTATTAGGCAGGTCAGGTCATGTTAAAATAGAGTGCGTGAGGCACTCTATTTGATCACTTCATTATTCACTTCTACACTCATCAGAAAGTGGCACACAAGTGACGAAGGAGAAGTAGTTACTAGAGAAGACTATCTCTTGTACTTGGGTTGTATCATTGCTCTTTTTATCTCTGAGGAAGTTGTGGGGTTTTTCACCTTTATGGTTTTCCCAGTGAAACTATGTGTGTCTATTGTCTTATGTGATTGCTTCTTGTGCTTGATATGATTGATATGTTATACATGTTATTCTCTCAGTAAAGATCCTAGAGTATGTTGAATTAATGCTCAAAAATTAACACAAGGTCCAACACTCATAAGGAGGAAGTGTCGTTGATTCATATGACACGAGGATGCGACACTAAATTTCAAAGTGTAATTCTAATGTATAAAATATTCCCCCTAAAGTGTGAGGTCAGAAGGAATTGATGGCCGAAACACTTTAACAATAAATTGTGTGGATATAGCATCAAGGGAGTTAGAGCGGAGTTGCAAGAACACAGAATGTCAAATACCATCGAGGTGGGAATACCTATGCCTAGAACAACTAACTCAAAGCATGGTTTCTGACCAAGACATTGTAGATCCATGAGAGACCTAAGATGATATAGACTGTGGATGAATCATGGCTACTATGAACAATCAAAGATCCATGAGATGACAATAACACAACCACGACCAATACAATAGTGGATCTGTGTGACAATATATCATTGAGGTCACCAACATGATGTCTATGTAGAGACCTACTCAATAATCACCATTGTAGCTAGGACGTAAGGATAATATCAAGAACGTGTGGGGTCTTCTACCCGATACCAAATTGATATGAATCTAACCATGTGATTACAATGTGTTGAAGTCAAACATGGTAGAAACCACTTGATTACCGATCAATGATGTGAACCATTAACAAGCACGAGGGAAATCACCAATGATGACAATGATCCCCAAGGTATCTCTATTACAGTCCATCGAATGTGAATAAATGTCTTGACATCGAACATTCATGGACTCATTCGATCAGAGATTAATTATAAAAACCTATTGGCGAATGCAAGGAAACCTGCCATTGAGGCATGCTGGTACCAAGGTACTAAAGTTGGTTTGTAAATATAATTCCTGGATAGAGAGTTGACGTTGACAGGGACAGACTCGTCGAAGGTGGACCATAATGAATTCCACATCATCAATGCGAAATCGATATAAGAGAGGGGTGTGGAACAATGGATTAATAGAGCACATACTGACACAAGACTAGTGGGTTGACAAACTGGAAAAAAAGAGTGGATTCAAGGTAATAGTAACCCTTTGAACATGTAATGGCATGAGACAGGACTTGGCAGCTGGGATTAACTAGCAGAAATAACCACGGGACTGGTAGACTCAAAGTGAAGAAGACGACACGGGACTGTAGTTACAACTCATTGGAGAGACTGACTACCCAAATAAGACAAGATATAAATGCTTGCCATGTTCAAAGGTGATGACTCACAAGCTTCCAAAAAGGTAAGCCTGACTTATTTCCCCATTTTCCCCCAATCATAATTGATGAGTACCTCTTTGTAGTTTAACGAGCTTGAAGAGGATAATAGATGCTCAATATAGCTCATCATATGGATGAGTCCAATCTCACATGTTTTACGAACCTGAGAAAGGAGGGTTTTGGCCCAACACAAGCCCTTCTATGTTAAATTTTAGCGAGTCCAAGGAAGGTAAACTTGACAGTTTTTCATGTTTAGAGTGTCTGAAATAACTTAAAGAAGACTCCAGGATTGAATTTTTCATAATAGGTTAGTCTCCAAACCTGAAAAACGTATAAAATGATATCTGGAAGAACTCTCCTAGTCAAAGGTTGAATGAGGTATACCTTTCTTGAAAATAGTCTAGACGGCCCGAAAAAGGGATAAAATACCATCGAATAGACGTCCTTTAAAATATTTTTACAAGTGTGAAAGAGACAAGTGCACTTGGCGATCTTTTCATAATGAGGGAGTCTGAAAAGAGCTTAAAGGGAACTCTTAGAGTCTATTTTTGTGAGTTAATCGTCTTGGTCCGAAAAAGGAATAAAATAATACCAAGATGATGCTTTCCTCATCGTTTTACGAGCACGAGTAAAGCTGACTAATATCGACACTGTTTTACTTAGGTTTGACAAGCACGACTCAGGTGTGAAAAGCGCTTGGAATATTTTTCAAGTTTAAATCGAGAGCACGAAAAATATAAAGTAAGCTCAAATGAAGGTTAAATATATCACAACACCAATGTGAACAATACATGAGAACCTACCAAAGTCAGCAAAAAATCCTGGAAACAAGGCATTAGTAATCAAAATATATGAAGAATTGACTCTAAAAGGCTTCTTAATTAAAATAATAGGTAAAATAACCACTTAATATGTATAACAGAGGGTAAAATAGAGAAAATTACCCATTTTGGCTTGGTTATTTTTATCCATAGGATATTTTTTTATCTTGTAGAGGGAAAATCTTCAACTGAAGATATCAGGAGATCTAGGGCACCATTTTGATAGCCATTCAGACTAGGTAGATCCTCTCAGGCTCATCTTTCATTCCATCCTTTTATTTTGTTGTTTCATGTCATTTTTTCTAATTTGAGAGAGGCTCTACGGCATAAATTTTTGTCCCTGAGATTTCTGCGCCCTCTCTATGTCGAGAGGTGTAAAAATATAGGAATTTTTGCATTGCGGCCTTAAAGGGGGGCTCAGAAATACTTAGTTTTCGCGTCCTTGGACACTGTCCAGGTGCGAAAATATGCAGAGCAAGAAAAGAAAAATCTTGTTTCTCTTCTTTGGCATGAAATCAGGTTTTAATCTTCTCACAAATGCTTCCTTTGATGTTTTGTAGGAGATTACAACCCACTAGAGTGAAAATGCTAGATTGGATGGAGAGAGAGTATGAAGGAGATGAGAGGGAAACCCTACATGATGATGCCACACTTGCAGCATTATGAGAATGTGGTTTGCTAAAAAATTTCAAGACAAGAGGTATTCGTAAACAAGGGAAGTTGTTGAACTATATCTTCCAGATGTGGGACACAGATATCCGATCCTTCCGCATTGGGGAGCATGCCCTCGAGATAGAGCTCAAGGATATTTAATTCTTGAATGGGTTTTCCAAGAGGGGGGAACAAGTCCATTTGGTTAGACATCGAACCACGGAGGAGACCACGAAAACATACATTGCCCGCTATTTTATACATGGATCTCGCAAGAAGAGCGGGAAAGTGCTCATCACAGATGTGATAGATCTTCCCTTGAGGACTATTTTTTACACTATAGTGCATGTGGCGGGGAGCGTGGGGGCCCACCATGCTACCAAAGCAGAAATGACTTATGCAGTAAAATGTATGGAGCTAAAGCTATTCAATTGGTGTGAGTGGGTCCTGGGAAATCTCAAAGATCAGGTTATGAAATGCAGGAATGGGGATATCCACCATTTTGGATATGGAAGTATCCTAGTCACATTCTTCCTAGAGAGGTTTCCATTGTTTCTTCCTCAGATATATAGGCCGATCCGTCCCGCTTCAGACCCTTCGATGGGGAGGTGGAGTGATTACGTCGGACGGATTGATGGCCCGCAGGTCCTAGCTTTCAGTGAGGACTTCTTCTTGTGGCTTGAGGAGAAGATTATCATGATTGAGGACTATCCCTATGAGGGGGTGGACTTCCGAGGAGACATTGATCTGGTATTTTCTAAGGATGATGATTGGGATGAATTGGGTATGTGACCTTCAGATATGTATATTTGGTATTTTTGGTTATATATATTTTTTGTTGTTTTTCAATGCGTGAAAATATCTAACATATGTACGTGCATTGTCACAGATCGTAAACCACGGAGGCCAATGGCGTATTCACCACTGCATCGACGAGGGATTCAGCAGCATGTTGAAGATGAGGAGGAGGAGGAGGAGGTAGGAGGAATCCGCGATGTTGAGAAGAACCTCCAAGGTTTGACGATGGGTGTCCCTCCTATGAGGATGCCTGATATACCTCTCCACCTCCAGAGGCACACTGTAGGGGTTTCAAAGCGTGTTGGTAGATTGCTATGCCATGTGGCGAGAGAAGTCGTATGTTACCATGAGAACCGCGATCCTGACGAGTAGTATCTAGGTATTAGTGTTGTTCGAGTCATGTACACGATATGTAGTCCAGAGAGCCAATTTTGTATGGGACGTGATCCCAATTTTGTCTTTTGGATGCATCATACTATTGTACTTTGGAAAAACACTTTTTACATGATATTTACATATATCGACCTATCTCTATAACTTGTTTATTTACTACACATTATGTATTTACATTTTTTGCATGAGTTTGTTATGATATTTTATTCATATGTGGTCCAAATGCTAATCCAATATATAGTTAGCTAATGAATCACCCACGATATTGAAATCTCTTGGTACATGTTGATACTGAATGTAGTTAAATGATATTTCCAAGAGACGTACCCTTTAGTATAATCGAAGTAATGTAGGATCATGGACATTGTAGATGCGATTCAACTGAGAAACTATGAGTTGAGAGTCTAGGTAGAATAAAAAGGTGCGGATCCCAAGAGAAGCAAATTCAAATAGGAATTCGATAACTGCATGGTACTCTGCGATGTTGTTTGTTGCGGGGCCTAAATAGATGCCACCCGAGGATATCAACTCATCGACAGGGGAATATAGTACCCATGCCGCAGAGCAAGGTTCCACGTATGTCGACTCGCATTATCTGTGAATCCATAGTATGCTGACATCTGCGCATACAAGCACAAGTCGAGATAAATAATAGTGTATGAGATAGAATCTTCACATGAAAAAATGAACTAAAATCATGCTAAATACATTATGTAAAAGATGTTCTACGCAATATAGTCCTATACATAGATTATCTTTAGGTAGAGCCCGTTACGTGTCTGACCCAAAGGTATACCATCACAATCGACAAGCTCCTAAGCTCCTTTCTCTAACACATGTTTGGCGACGTAGGGACCATACCACATGGATTCCAATTTTCCCTTACCTAGCTTGTCATCCATCTAATCGTAGGTAAGGATTAGGTTTCCCTCATTGAATACTTAAGTTTGAATGGATTTATCATACTAGGATTTGATGCAATTTTTGTGAGCTTCATTAGCAAGTGCACCGTCTCAGCGGGTTTCATCTAGCTTGGCCAGATATAGAAACTGTTCCTCTTCGGTGGTGGTGTTAGGTAAATGTTCTACTGCTAGTTTCAGAGATGGTATTTCACAGTCAATCGGGAGGATCTCTTCCAAGCCATACACCAGTTGAAATGGTATGAACCCAATTGCGCTTTTAACTGAAGTCCTATAGTCCCAAAGAGTTGAAAAGAGAGCTAAGTGCTAGTTTGACTTTTGTGTTCCCACAGTGTGTTGGATCATGCATTTCAAGACTTTATTAATTTTTTCTACTTGACCGTTAGCTTGTGGGTAGTATGGGGTTGAGTTTTCATGGAGAAAACCCAGTTTGGCACTCAGTTCTTCTATCATGTGATTCCTAAAGTGGGAACCATGATCAGTTATGATGGTTTGCTGTATGTCGAACCTGGCTATAATGTGATTGAATATGAATAGTGTTTTTGTTTTTCCATGTTTGGCATATGTAGGCATGGCTTCATCCCATTTTGTAAAGTAGTCAACTACGATGATGAAATAACTATGCCCCCCGGCTAAAGTCGACTTACAATGCATGAAATCAATACCCCATTTTGCAAAGGGACCGATGACAATGATGGGGTGGAGAAGAGCAGGGTGGGAGCGTTTCTTAGAGTGAAATAATTGACATGGAGGGAACTTCTTAACCACTTCAATGCAATCTTTGAAGATTGAAGGCTAGAAGTAACCCGTTCGCAAGATCTTCTGGGTGGTAGCCATCCCAGAAAGGTTACCACCACATGCTCCGGAGTGGAAATCATTCAACACATGTTCATCCTTGTCGAGGGTTAAGCAACGACGTAGCATGGAGTCAATACCAATAAGATACAATGTATCGCTAATGATAAGATAATACTTAGTGTTAAATTTTCAGTATTAAATCACAATACTATAGGATCTTTGCTGAGAGAATAACATCTACAGTATATCAATGCATGACAATCATAATATGACAAGCATCACAAGCATCACAAGAATCAAAAGCATAGAGACAAGAGACACAGAGTTTCCGTGGGGAAAACCCTAAGGTGAAAAACCCCACAACTTCCTCAGAGATAGAGAGAGCAATGGCTCAACCAAAATACAACCAAATAACACTGAGATAGTCTCCTAGCAGATGATCCTCCTCCTCCTCACTAGTGCGCTGCTTTTCAGAGAGAGAGATAGATACTTTTCCGAGTGAGTAAAATAGAGATCTCCTATCTCTATTTATACTCACCTTTTTGCCCAGTGACTTACTGGGGCCAACTTGTCTACTTAGATACACCCACATTATATTATATATTAATCAGGGCCGACCCCATAAGGTGGTCTAATAACCCATCGGCAAGTACACACACTTGCGACACTTGTCAATCCACATGACGACACTTCCTTATAGAGGAATAACACATCTCTTATAAGGGTACAATAAATATATATATAATATACAGATGAAATACATTCCGAAGTTACATATACATCAACACTCCCTCTTAACTAGGAAGGTATTTCTCGACACAGATCTTCTAGACAAGTCTTCTTCTCTGGATCATCGTCATCGATGCATCATCATCATCATCGTCACTGCTGCTACTATCTCAACCAATCTCTGACTCTACTCGTCATAGGAAGTTATACAGAGCCAGTCCTTTTTCATACTGGATGTAGGCCCACCACCTGCAGGTCTTCGTCATCACTAGCCATACTGTGGAATCCTCAGGACTTATTACGTGCATCACAAAACCTCGAAAGAGCATCCCAGGATGTTACGGGTACACAACTCCGACCTGTAGGATCTCCCAGGGCGCTATTACATGTGACCCCACCACAAAACCTCGAAAGAGCATCTCAGGATGTTATGGGTACACAACTCCGACCTGAAATCTCCCAGGGCACAAATTACCTGTGGTCCACCACAAAACCTAGCAAGAGCATATCAGTATGTTGCGGGTACACAACTCCGACCTGAAATCTCCCAGGGCACAAATTACATGTGGTCATGGCAAAACCTCGCAAGAGCATCTCAGGATGTTACGGGTACACAACTCCGACCTGAAATCTCCCAGGGCCCAAATTACATGCCATAGGACAAAACCTCGCAAGAGCATCTCAGGATGTTACGGGTACACAACTCCGACCTGAGATCTCCCAGGGCGCTATTACATGTCCTCCCAGAGCAATGTCTCGAAAGAGCATCCCAGACTGTTACGGGTACACAACTCCGACCTATAGGATCTCCCAGACATGCTCATCTGCACAACCTGATCCACGGCCATAGAGTATCAACCTGATACTCACCATACATCATCCTGATGTACTCATGATCATCCTGATCATCATCACTGCAACGTCCTGCTGCATGTCATCTGGAGCAACATCCTGAAGCTCATCATCCATGATCATCCTGATCATCACTGCAACATCCTGCTGCATGTCATCTGGAGCAACATCCTGAAGCTCATCATCCATGATCATCCTGATCATCACTGCAACATCCTGCTGCATGTCATCTGGAGCAACATCCTGAAGCTCAGGTATGAGGTGGATCAAAAGTTTAACCTACAGGGTTATGTTGATTCAGATTGGGTTGGCACTGCTGCATATAGGAAGAGCACATCTAGGTGTTGCTTCAGTATGGGATCAGGTGTGATCTCTTGGTTTAGCAGGAAGCAATCTTGCGTAGCACTAAGTACAGCTGAGGCAGAGTATGTTGCAGCCTGCTCAGCTAGTTGTGAGGCAGTATGGCTACGGAAGCTACTGTCTGAGTTATTTGATATCCCGTTTGAGGCCACTGATATATTCTGTGATAACCAGAGTTGTGTGAAGCTGTCCGAGAACCCAGTGTTTCATGATAGGTCGAAACACATAGAGATCAAATATCACTATATCAGGGATATGGTGCAGAGAGGAGCTGTGAAGCTTCTGTATGTTGCGACGGATGAGCAGATTGCAAATGTGCTGACGAAGCTACTAGCCAGAGTGAAGTTCGAGTACTTCAGAGAGAGGCTTGGTGTTCTTCAGATCGAGGACACTTCGAGGAAGAAGTGATGGACACATTTGCTGAAGCCATTCCAAGCATGTTGGAAGGAGGATCCTTCACATGGTTGTGGATGTAAGCACTGGATAATGGGCATCAGGATGATGTTCTGGTTTCTGCTGGATATGATCAGTTGGATCATTTTTATGTATGTATGTATGCATCATGTTGGATGCTGGATATGATCAGTTGGATCATTTATGTATGTATGCATCATGTTGGATGCTGGATATGATCAGGTGGATCATTTATGTATGTATGTGCATCATGTTGGATGCTTGGACCATGTATCTGTATATGTATTAGGTGGATACATTGTATGATCAGGTGGATCATGTATGGTGATATGTATCATGTATCAGGTAGATACTTGGTATGCATCAGGTGGATGCATTGATGATCAGGTGGATCATGTATGATGATATGTATCAGGTAGATACTTGGTATGCATCAGGTAGATGCATTGATGATCAGGATGATCATGGATGATGAGCTTCAGGATGTTGCTCCAGATGACATGCAGCAGGATGATCATGGATGATGAGCTTCAGGATGTTGCTCCAGATGACATGCAGCAGGATGTTGCAGTGATGATCAGGATGATCATGGATGATGAGCTTCAGGATGTTTCTCCAGATGACATGCAGCAGGACGTTGCAGTAATGATGATCAGGACGATCATGAGTACATCAGGATGATGTATGGTGAGTATCAGGTTGATACTCTATGGCCGTGGATCAGGTTGTGCAGATGAGCATGTCTGGGAGATCCTATAGGTCGGAGTTGTGTACCCGTAACAGCCTGGGATGCTCTTTCGAGACATTGCTCTGGGAGGACATGTAATAGCGCCCTGAGAGATCTCAGGTCGGAGTTGTGTACCCGTAACATCCTGAGATGCTCTTGCGAGGTTTTGTCCTATGGCATGTAATTTGGGCCCTGGGAGATTTCAGGTCGGAGTTGTGTACCCGTAACATCCTGAGATGCTCTTGCGAGGTTTTGCCATGACCACATGTAATTTGTGCCCTGGGAGATTTCAGGTCGGAGTTGTGTACCTGTATCATCCTGATATGCTCTTGCTAGGTTTTGTGGTGGACCACATGTAATTTGTGCCCTGGGAGATTTCAGGTCGGAGTTGTGTACCCGTAACATCCTGAGATGCGCTTTCGAGGTTTTGTGGTGGGGTCACATGTAATAGCGCCCTGGGAGATCCTATAGGTCGGATTTGTGTACCCGTAACATCCTGGGACGCTCTTTCGAGGTTTTGTGACGCACGTAATAAGTCCTGAGGATTCCACAGTATGGCTAGTGATGACGAAGACCTGCAGGTGGTGGGCCTTCATCCAGTATGAAAAAGGACTGGCTCTGTAGAACTTCCTATGACGAGTAGAGTCAGAGATTGGTTGAGATAGTAGCAGCAGTGACGATGATGATGACGATGCATCGATGACGATGATCCAGAGAAGAAGACTTGTCTAGAAGATCTGTGTCGAGAAATACCTTCCTAGTTAAGAGGGAGTGTTGATGTATATGTAACTTCGGAATGTATTTCATCTGTATATTATATATATATTTATCGTACCCTTATAAGAGATGTGTTATTCCTCTATAAGGAAGTGTCGTCATGTGGATTGACAAGTGTCGCAAGTGTGTGTACTTGCCGATGGGTTATTAGACCACCTTATGGGGTCGGCCCTGATTAATATATAATATAATGTGGGTGTATCTAAGTAGACAAGTTGGCCCCAGTAAGTCACTGGGCAAAAAGGTGAGTATAAATAGAGATAGGAGATCTCTATTTTACTCACTCGGAAAAGTATCTCTCTCTCTCTCTGAAAAGTAGCGCACTAGTGAGGAGGAGGAGGATCATCTGCTAGGAGACTATCTCAGTGTTATTTGGTTGTATTTTGATTGGACAGATAGATGCACCTTGATGAGTAGATCCAATCTACTATACTGAATTTCAAAAATCTGTGGAGAGAAACCCAATAAACAATGAATACAAGCTTCTGTCACTGCAAAATGTCTTCTTCTCAGTTAAGCTCTGATACCATGTTAAATTTTCAGTATTAAATCACAATACTATAGGATCTTTGCTGAGAGAATAACATCTACAGTATATCAATGCATGACAATCATAATATGACAAGCATCACAAGCATCACAAGAATCAAAAGCATAGAGACAAGAGACACAGAGTTTCCGTGGGGAAAACCCTAAGGTGAAAAACCCCACAACTTCCTCAGAGATAGAGAGAGCAATGGCTCAACCAAAATACAACCAAATAACACTGAGATAGTCTCCTAGCAGATGATCCTCCTCCTCCTCACTACTGCGCTACTTTTCAGAGAGAGAGATAGATACTTTTCCGAGTGAGTAAAATAGAGATCTCCTATCTCTATTTATACTCACCTTTTTGCCCAGTGACTTACTGGGGCCAACTTGTCTACTTAGATACACCCACATTATATTATATATTAATCAGGGCCGACCCCATAAGGTGGTCTAATAACCCATCGGCAAGTACACACACTTGCGACACTTGTCAATCCACATGACGACACTTCCTTATAGAGGAATAACACATCTCTTATAAGGGTACAATAAATATATATATAATATACAGATGAAATACATTCCGAAGTTACATATACATCAACACTTAGTGTGGTTTTGAATACGGTGACGGTCATCACGATTAAGATTGGGCCAAAAGCATTGGCTCTGGAGATATAAGATGATATCTCCATACCAAGGGTCGGTCATGCCGATGAGAAACAAGGATTCATCTAGAAATGAATTGATGGGCTCCGATTGATCATCGGTGCGGGGAAAAGCACAAATTAGCTCAATAAAGACCAAATATTTTTTGGATTTCACTTTGGAGAATTCCAAATCGAACCCTTGAAGAACGAAAATCCACCGGGAATATTTCCCCCCTAGAAATTTCCATGTTAGGATATAATACATTGGGTTAAAGTTCGCGATAACAACGGTTTTGTGAAGCAAAATATAGTGTCTGAACCTCTGGACTGCAAAGACTATGGATAGAGCCAGCTTCTCCAAATGTGAGTACCGTGTCTCTGAGTCAATGAGACTCTTGTTGAGATAGTACACAACATGTTCTTGGCTGTTACTGTCTTCCCAAACCAGCACCATGCTGATGATGGTATTAGAGGCGGTGAGATATAAATTATAGTCCCATGTATAATCATGGGGTTGTATCATGGGTGCATTAGTAAGGTCCTTTTTGAGGTTGTTAAAAGACCATTGGGATTCATCATCCCAGATGAAAGGAATGTCTTTTTTGAGAGGCCTCATGTAGCCCTTAGTGATCTTGGTGAAGTTTCATACAAAGTGGTGTAAGAAGTTTGCATTCCCTTGCAAAATATGGAGTTTTGGAATATTGTAGGGGGAAGGTAAGGCTAAAATTGCCTCCACCTTCGCAGGATCAAGGTGTATGTCATCCTTGGAGATAATGAAACCTAACAATATTCTGGCTTTGACACAGAATATGCATTTGTGTGGATTCAGGTGAATGTTGTAGTGACGACATTGTGAGAATATTGCACTCATATGATCTAGATGGTCCTCTCATGAATTGGAATGCGTGGGTAGGTCATCAAGATAGGGTTCCACAACATGCTTGACATCGTGAAAGTCGTAAGGGATGGCCTGTTGAAAAGTGGCCCTGACATTATTAAGACCAAAGGGTAAGTTGCGATATGCAAAGGTCCCCCGTGGGAAAATAAAAGTGGTTTTGTGCTGATCCGATGGGAGTATCTTGATCTAATTATAGCCAGAGAAGCCATCCATGAATGAAAAGATGACACTCCCAACACATTTTTCGATAATATGATCACTAAAAGGCGTTGGGTATTTGTCCTTTCAACAAGATTTGTTCAAGTCTTTGTAATCGACACAGACCCTAATCGTACCCTATTTCTTTGCGGTGGGAATGATGTTGGACATCCAATCTGTGAATGGGACAAGGTAAATAAAACCATCACAAAGAAGTTTTTCAACTTCCTCTTTATGGAAGCCGTTTTGCGTGGATGCATGGGTCGGAGTTTCTGTCGGACTGGTTAGGCACCAGGATAGACTTGTATCTCATGACCCACAATGAAAGGGTCTATTCCTGGCATTTCTTCATAAATCCAAGAGAAAATGTCGCGGAATTATTTGAATAGGGAAGTATATAATTCTACCTCAGTAGGTGTGCATGTTTTTCCCAAATGGATTTGTTCCACGACACCAGGTTTCACGGATATGTCAATGGGAATGGTTTCCATGATGTTTGCTAAATTCCCTTCAGAAAACATGTCATGTGTAGGTATGGGAGTCTTAGTGTTGACATTGTCTAGTGAAACAATGGATTTAGAATCAATATCCACCACCTGAATCATGGGAAAAGAAGACCGATGATGGTGATCTTCCCAGGGTGGTTCATCGATGCTTATCATCTCCATAATAGATTCGTCAGAGGGAAAAAACTTTTTAAGGGATTCAATGTAGGAAAAAGATGGAGGGATATGAGGTGGAGAATGTGCCACCGTATGGTGGTCAATCGTGTCGATCCATTCGGAAGCCGACTGAATCGCTTGGTAGGTTGCTAAGTTCTGGTTCAAAGGCATGGAAGAGCCAAGGGTTTAAAAATCGGAAGAACTCATTACCACCCATGAATTGTCAAATTCGTAGGATTGAGGAGTGCTCGTTGAAATCATACTGATTGAAAAAACTGGGGGCGGGAGTTATGGAAATACTTTAATAATGGAGGAATATTTCAAGAGACCAATGCCAATGTATTCAAAATGAGGCTGGGAATGTGCCAGCAACGACAAATTGTTGGCGTAATTTTGATGTATATCCGGAGTACAAAAATTTAACTGATCTATACTGACGATCTTTCCTTGGTGAGAAAATTGCACTAAGTGGAAAACAAAGAATGCTACGACGGTCATGGCATAGAACCAATTACAACCAAGTAAGATGTTATAGTCTAACAAAGCATCAACAATTTCCACATGAATAGATACAGTCTTTCCCCCTAGTTCAACGACAAGCGATGGGATGAGTCCATAAGGTTGGAAACTGCATCCATCAAATGCTTTTAAGGTGGTAGGAGACTGGGTTACTTCTGGAGAACCTATAGCTCTCCTGCAAGTCAAAGACATAATGGAAGTGAAAGCACCCTCATCCAAAATGGTACGATGGATGTTGTTTCCACAAATACTAGTGTGAATATGGAAGGCCAACTGGTGAGAAATCCTTGGCTTGAAATATTCCAATTTGAACAGAGATGTATTGGAAGAATCTAGGTCAATGGCTCTAAGTGCTGATAAAAATTTTCTACGCTATGTAGGGGAGTGTTGTAGAACTTCGAGAGTAGACATGGCACAAGGTGCTTGAGCTAAGTCTTCAATAATTTTGTAGATTTGGGTTGCTCGCGCGTTTGGATTAAATGTCGCTTTTCGAATGGTATCCCTGGATGGGCGCAACACAGTATCAGTGACGGGTCTCTCAATATGGAGATGGCCATTAGAAGGAGGCGTCGAAGGGGGATATTTTGTGGGAGACTTGCCTTTGGCAGTCTCGATTTTTTTTGAACTTGGGACATAATCATATGTCTTTGAACATGTAGATATGTGAACTATCTTGTTACTCATCATGAGAACTTCGCGATTCGACAAAGTTTCTACTCTAGAAGAGTTTTTTTGGTTTCCTCCTCGCAGGGAATCATCTGTGACCATTTGTTGTTGTTGATGAGGAAAAGGATCAGTTAACACTACCTGGCAGGAAGAACCTTTTACAAATTTATTGACTTCCTCTTTGTAAGGACAATCTCTTGTGTAATGATCTTCCTGATATATGAGGTAGGGAAACTATGCTTTCCGTCTAGGTTTGTTGTCATTATTGGTCTGTTGAGGTTTAGGATTGTCCTGCTGAGTAGAAGGTTTCTTCGATTTTCCCTCTGGATTGTTGTGACGTGGATTGGACGACATTCACCTCAGAGGAATGAGCAAGAGAGTTAGATGTTTTATATGTAGCATGTGTTTGGATTGGAGTAGTATTATTTTGTTTTCCACTTGATTTGGTTGTAGGCTGAGCCTTCACAGAACCAACTACTCCATCGATAGGAGGTTTAGTAATGTGATTTGATGGATCATTGGTGGGGCAGGAGGTGTGAGGAATGAGCTCGTATAATGTTCTGGATTGGATATAAACCAAATCCATATATTGCGCACGTGATATTTCTTGTTCCTATATGACAAGTCCACCCATAGCAACATCCCTAGAAATAGGAGGCAGTAGTGACTTTGTGAACCATTCAACCAGTAATTGGTTGGGAATGGGTTCCTTGATTAATATTCGGCGTCTCCACCACTCATGAATGTGATCAAATATGTGGGTGATAGTAGTTTGGCGCAATGAAGTAACAAGTATGTTTCAGTCTCATATCGGATGGGATGTTGGAAGTGTTTCAAGAACTACATATCTAGAGTGTTGAAATCTCTGAAGGAGTGTTGAGGTAGATCTATATACGATTTCGCTGCCGTACCAGTGAGTGTATGTTGGAAGAGCCATAGTCGGATAGAATCATCCATCAGTGAGTTCGAAGAACACCAAATATGGAATGTCATAACGTGATTTTTTGGATCTTCCTTGGGTTTCGCATCGAAATTTGGGATGTCTGATGGTAGTTTGGCAGGGATGGGTGGCCAGTGAGGTTCATGCCAAATAGTATCGTTGATAAGTCTAGACAAGTCGGGTAAGTCTAATGTGGCCAAAAATGCAATTTTTCGATTGGGTTGTGGGAATGAGTAGTACTGATGGGGTGTTGGCATTCATGTGGGTCCTTGCACCACATATTGTTGCATGTTGTACCCAAACATATTACCCACGGGGTACTGTTGGAATTTTTGAGTCTTTGGAATCATCTGGTTCACTAATGGTTGGTTCAGAATCATAGGATCGATAAATTTATTCGGAATCGAGTTAGATACCGGTTCCTGGGCATACTGTTGGGTGGGAATAAATGGTGTAGAGACCTGGGGTTGTTCATCCCAGGGGTTGTTTCCAAATCCTTGGTTGGGTATATTTCCCATACCTTGAGAGGGGGGATGTGACTGAAAGAATGGATCCCATGGATTATTTGTTCCTTTCTTAGTAAGAGACATGGTTAGAGGGGCTGGGTTCCATGGAGTGTTCAAGGCACTAGGATAAGGTATTCCAAAATTCAAGTTAGGGGGAATGAAGTCCTGATGTTGATTAGGTTTCCCCCCGAATTGGTTCTAGTTTCCAGGAATGTAGTGCCCCTCGGCTTGGTTCTAGTTTCCAGGAATGTAGTGCCCCCCAGTAGGTGGGATTTGTGGTCCCCAAGAAGGAATTGGGTCTGACTAAGGAATTGATATGTTGGTTCCACTTTGGGTGTTAACAAGAAGGTGTCCTCTGCCAAGTTGATGATGTTGTCCCCTCAGAGCAGATTATGGAGGAGGTTCTTGATTGGTACCACTTGGGGCACTAATAGATAGTTTTCCTCCAAAAAGTGAGGTATGTGGTCCCCACGTGGTAGATGGTCTAGACAAAGGAGGTTGGTTACTAGGTCCACTTGGGGATCCAATAAACAGTTGTCCTCCAGAAATAGTGTAAATTTTGGCTGAAGATTGACCTCCAGTCACATTAGGTGTTCGAACAGTAGGAATGGATGGTATTCCAATGGGCACATTAGAATATTTTAGTTGTGAGATTGAGTAACTACATGAGTGGGGCCGACTTGTGAATATGGTGGCACACTAGTTCCATATGATAAAGATGACGGTGCGAAAGTAGGGTTTGTTCACATCTAAATTGTTCTGTTTCCACTTGTTCATTGGCTAGACTGGCCATTTTGGCTCAAATTGATGTCATGATATCTAGGGCTTAAGGGAGGTTAGGAGAAGGCATTTTGAATGATATATTGCTAGAAGATCCGACGTCATAGCTACATATAATTGGGGAAGAAGTTATAACAGGTGGGGTTACCCATGGTGCTGGAGGTTGGCTAAAGTCGGTAGCTAAGTAGAATTGTTTAGGAGGTAGGGGTTCAGATTCTTCAATAATATCGACATATCCTTCAGGGAGATCAAATGATGACAACATAATAGGATTGGTGCTAGTTTCTAGAAGGATGATGACCTCCGGAAGAACAATGGTTTGAGGTGAGACACTAACTTCAGGGGATAAAGTAGTTTCCACTGTGGTGTTGACTTCTGAGGCAACAGTAGATTGTGGTACTGCACTAGTCGCAATTATTGTACTAAGTTATGGAATAATGCGTCTCTAGAACTGTTCTATGTGTTAGGGTTACCATAGCAGCTATTGGTGTCTTACTAGTTGATGGTGGAATAGTCCCTCGCCCAATAGGTTTGCTGCTAGGGGGAATGGGTATGCATGAAGATGATGGTTGATTGACCAGAGGTACTACTCCGAGACTCTTCCCTTGTTGTCTATGTGATTTCCATTGATCTTCCATGGACCTAGATGAAGTATTCTGGGGAAAGTCTCGTGAAAAAGAACTAAAAAAACCATAGAGAAACCGAGTGTGCAAAAGGGGAGCTATAAAAAGAAAAGGTGCGTGGGCCAAAAGAGAAATCTCAAAAAACTTGACTGGGACCGATGTCACAGTAAGCGAGCTATAAAAAAATGGCCAGAATTCCAACAAGCAACACTAAATATAAAAAATACCCTCTAAAAGATTAAGTACCAGGAAAAATTCGTAACTAGGATATGGATACCTCAACAAATCGTATCCTTTGCAAGGTGATGAAATCCAAGTTTGACAATACAAAATGAGAGACCAAAGTGGAAGGATATCCCTCTACCGAAAGGGATCCTGGGTAAAAGAGCCATAGAATAAAAGTTACTAAGCTAACTCATTCATGACACGTCCGAGAAGGTTAACTGGAGATTCTTCCTTTGAGACCTTATCACCTATATAAAAAATACAAGGAAGACAATGGATAGATGTCCTTAGGTGCTAAGTGGAGTGCGGTATTCCACAAAGTCCGTCTGGAACCTGTCCTCGCTTCTTACCCCCGTGGAACAGGAGGCTCTCCCAACAAACTGGTTGATGACCATGTCAATAAGTAATACAGTATTTTAGTACCCTAGAGGACAACAACTATGTTTTACATGAGAAGTGACAAGGGATAATTGTTTGGATTCCTATCCCCGGTGTCATACCTAACTAACAAATTATTTTGTATCCTTAAGTGAGGTTAAGATGTGTTGAGTTAGGGAGATTAATTTTAGTGGTTTGGTGTCTTACTCAATCAGGTAAATGGAAGTGCAACTGGATGGTGTTATGACTTGACTCAACCATGCATATGAAAATGAATCAAATATTCCTTTCTCTTGGATGAATAGCTAGCTATAGTAAGGAGAGAGTTCTTCAATCCTATAAGCAAAGTGTAAATGCATACTTTCTCAAAGATGAAAAACACTCAATTTGTATTTTTGTTTTTTATGTGCCAAACTAAAAGTACTCTTTCAAAGTAAATGAATCCACGAAATCTTTCTCTACTTCTAACATGGAAAATGCATGACAAGTAAGAATAGAGAGATGCCTTCTAAATGCAAAAAGAACTTTGATCTTTTAAACAAAAGAGAAAGAAAGCTTCGAAAAAGTTCTTCAATATCAACTTTATGAAAAAAGATGTGAAGATGCTTTTTCAAAACAATATAATCTTCCCAATACTGTAATCAAGGATTCAAATGCATAAGATAAAATGACCTTGAATGTTAAGAAATGACCAATATTTGCAAATATGTCAAGAAGGTAAATGACCTATTTACTATGTCACATAAACTCATAAAATCCAAACCTAAAAAATGAATGACGAAAAACAAGACAACTTGCAACCTTGCTTATGAATATCAGGGTGAATGCGCAGATTAAGTGTAGGGAATGATGGGTGTGTAGGAAACACTGGAAACAATGACCTAGTTACCAATCTGCTCAAAGTGTCTACAAAGGAATCCTGAAAATCAAGCAAAGGTTTCAAATGTTCCAAAAAGAAACAAAATGAAAGCAATGTAACCCAATCACATAGGTCACATAATTCTGACCACTGTCAGCAGAAGAAATCTATAGCAGAAGATCAGAAACGAAAAGACATGAACCAAACAAAAAGAAAAAAATAGCTTTTCATAGAGAATTTTCATGGGTCTCTAGGAAGCCCAGGAGCGAAAATTGGGAATTTTCACATTCTGCAGAGAAGCTAGGGCATGAAAATATATAAATTTTTGCTCTGGTAAGTATGGGTAGGGCGTGGAAATCTACAGTGGGGGAATGAAGGGAGAAATTTGAGAATTTTTTTTGATGTTTCTCGGGTTGTGCAAACCCAAGGGACAAAGAGTCGAGCTTCAACTTAATGTTAGAGGTTCAAAGATGAAAAATATACGGAGAACAAGAGTTTTAAGTGAAAATAAAAACCAAATTTCACGATAAAAAAATAATAAAAAATGGATCTAAGCCGGCAGAGTCACCATTTTCTGTGGTAGAACTTTCTTCCTACGGATAAGAAGAGGTTCTCTTAGATTAAACTGAGATTAAGTATGCCTAATCTAAGACAGTATACAACAAATGCTACCTTAAATCTCTAAATCTAATCAATGCATATGATTTTGAATGAACTTGAAGGGGGAGAGTTTAACTCACATTTTAACCAAATATTCGTTTGGCTTCCAGCTCCTATCTTGAATTCCATAAGTAGAACCTCTTTGGATTGAAAATGCAACAAACAAAACCAATATCTAAATATCTTGTACGCTAGGTTAGATCTAAATCAAATAAGATAAATTTCATGTTCATGACTGAATAACAATACACAAAATGGAGAAATAAGACACGTTATTATTAAATGGAAACTTAATGAAACTTAGAAACTGATTCCTTGATGTCCAAGCAACCTCCAGCTCCAAAGCTTCCTAACTTTTGATATCTATGCAAACCTTCTAGGATCATAGGTTTGATACCTCAAGTTGTCCTCCCCTTGTCTCATGGATGGCCTCCCCTTTATAGCATTTAGGAAGCCAACCATATGGAGAGGATGGTAGATCTAGGTGATATTTTAGTGGATTAGCGAGGCTAAACAAGGAGGATAGGTTAGGATCGAATCAGAGGTTGCAATCCTAAGGAAATATCCTATAAGGTAAGATCCAAAATCCATGCAAAGGGTTGTTACTGAGATTTCTGCACCTCAATAACTGAGCATAGCGAGAAATTATGGAGATTGCGCGCCCCAGCAGGTATGCAAGGCACAAAAATAGGGAATTTTCTTGTATTTTTAAACTAGCAGGGCACGGAAATAATGCTAAGAAGTGGTTGGATGAGGTGGCATTCGGCTGAATGTGGTTGGATTTTCCTCCTAAGTCTCAAGATGAGGCTAAGGAGGGGAAAAACAAGGTCCAAAACTCATTAGGAGGAAGTGTCATTGAGTCGTATGACACAAGGATGAAACACTAAAGTTCAAAGTGTAATTCTAATGTATAACACTCACGAGGAATTCGCAGTATGAGATCCCGTTGCCCCCCATGTTGAGTCATGTGCGCATTAAGGAGAATTTTCTTGGTAAAATTCCAGAGTGCAAGTTCACGGATCATGATTTTCTATAAGAAATGAAGTACCTGCAGTTTCAGTCGAACCAATATATGTGTAGAAGACACGATGAAGCAAACAAGCAGAACACAATCCAAGCCAAGATTGGATTGCTCCGTTGTAGCCATCAGGGTTGCTGAACTTGCTACGAATTCCGCACTTTGATAGGAGCCCATAACTCAAAGCAGTTGTGCGCACACTAATTTCATGTATGCACCAGGGATAGTTGCAGTTAGACCTCAAGATCGACATCATCATAGACCTAATATATACACCCACACACTTGAGCACGAGAGGTGTTGATCTCGCAGTGGAGTTCATAGGAAAGAACAAGGACAAAGAGATTTCCAAGAGAATGAAGAGAGAATTTGGTTTTCTCAAGGGAAACCGTGGATATACAATAGCTGGAATCAAGGATTAAGCTACACGGTTCATGGTTCAACTGCTCGCTGGAAGAATCCTAAGGAAATGCAGACTGGACGAGGTGTTGAACGTTGCGATCTCCTTAGCTGTGAAAGACAAGGATGAAATTCAGTACAATTGGGAGATCTATCTGCTGAATGAGTTTCTAGATGAAGTTAGATATATAGAAGATGGTGGATATCAATTCCATTTTAGTTCATTGTTAGTGTTGATCGCATTCGTAGGCTGGAAAAAGCCTAAATATCAGCAAAATGTTTCGGTATTCATTGGATTTTGTTGAGGACCTAGGTTTGCGAACATGTGGGAAAATTCGAAGCCGGACAAAAAAAGGATAAATAACATACAATTTTTACATATTATGAGAAGTTATGCAAATTTATCCAATGAACCTCGATTATTACCAAAGAAATAAAAACTGTCTATATTGGCAAGATGACATTTAAAGTTGGCCTTCATTTCATTTACATTCAATTGAGAGCACATGTAGAGAATCTTGAATGGGTTGAAGGGAAAATTGATCTTATCATAGAATATTGGCCGCTAGAGTGGAAGATAGATGCTCTAGCAATGTTGATCACTACATAAGAGGAAAGCGCAGCTGAAAATAAGCAGAACCAAGAAGATGAGACAACAAGTGCGCAAAATCCATAACAGGATAAAGGAGAAGAAAATCAACAAGCTGTTGATTTTCCAGCAGGAGAGAAAAGGAAAAATCGCAACATAGTTGTGCAGGAAGCATCCCAAAGAAATAAATAGAAAGAAAATAAGGCTCCGCTCGATCCGTAGTTGCATGAGGATGATTATGACTACTTCACAGCTCAAGTCAATGAGCACCTTGAGGAGACAATATCATTGAAGGACAACAAGCATGAGGAATTCCAAGCAAGTATGATAAAAATCTTCACAGAACTGAAGAATTTGGTAGAAAGAGTAGAAAAAGTCCACCGAGACTTAGTCATAGAATTATATTCTGAATATAGGATAGGTGAGTCAATCCAAAGGAAAATAAAGGTGCCTTCCTTGATAGTGATACCTTGACTAGTCCGGATAGAGCTGATGAATGTCATATTCCCAAATGACGAGCTTACTAAAAGTGCAAAGAAGCTTGCACATATGGACATTAACATTGGAATGTTTCCCATCGAAGGATTGCATAATCTGCATTTGCAGTTTGTGGAAGAAATCAAAGATAGAGATATGGTCTCTTATATCCAGCATCTGAAGTTGGAAGATATCTATAAGGAGATGAAGTATGAATGCACGTGGAAGACAAATGAGATAGCATATGCATAAGATAGGCATAAAAGGTTGAAGAAATACGTCGTTGAAGTCTATGTGAAGATCCCAAACTGCACAAAAGAGCTTGAAGTAGAAGAAAAAAATTTAAAGATTGGTGCTGTTGTGGACAATCTCAAAGCTAAGATGAAGGATATGGAAACTGGATACAAGGAGAAGATTGCTAACTTGGAGTCTCGACAACAACTTGGAACTTTGTTGAATGTAAAATAAGCAAGAGCCAAAGATTTGAATACTTCAATAGAAAACATCTCCACAGAAGTGACAATATGTGAAGACCTACTTGAAGAAGTCACTATGTTATGGGATATGCTACAGGAGGACCCTGAATTATAGAAAATACAGGATGAATTTCAAAAGAGGTAGAAGGACCTTGATTCTGTGAACACGGCCATGAAGGATTTGTCACCAAGGAAAAGGATCCAAAATTTTGCAAAAATGAAAGAGCTTCAGAAGGAGATGAAAGCGCTAAGGATGACGGAAGCTGAAAATTTGTCGAAGTTACAGCTGATGCAGGAAGAGGCACTAGCACTTTTTGAAAAAATTGAGGAGAAACTACAAGAATTCTGCACAAGAGAGAATATAGTGAAGGATAAAATGAAAGAACTCATTTCAGAGATGATGCTCGAAATGATTAAGGAGTTTGATAAAGATACTAAGGATGCAGTTGCAAATTTGAGCGCAACTTTTCAGGAATTCACCGTGAAGTCGAACATCCCAAGGGATACGCAATCAAAGCATCCCAATGAAAGTGGCTCACGGGCGAGCCACAAGTAAGTGTTAGGGGACTATTGGGTGTATCCTAAGTGCTAGAAGTTTTGATGGAAAAATTACAAGCTAGGTGAGGCCTAACATTGACTAGTTTTGGGAGAAGCAACTCCTCAATTCCCGGGAGGAGGGTATGGAGTGAAGCGAAGTGGATACAAAAGGGCATGTCCCCTTAGTAAAGATGAAGTTCTAAGGATGACCAGAGGTACTTGGAGCAGTTATGAATGAAGAGATGAACTATCAGATACAGAAGCAGAGAGTAACGAAGTGGAATGGTGCAAAGGACACGCCACTATAGATTCAGAGCTGCGCGATCAGAACTGCGACTGTCAAAAGAAGTGTCAGAGCTAGAGAAGCGGTGCAGAAGGACAACAAAGATCTAGGGAGGTTAAGGAAAATTGTGGTCAATAGGAGAACCATGCTAGTTTGGGTTTAAGGGTACTATGGGGGTTGGCCCATAGTTATTGCAAAGATGTGACCTTTGGGCACAATCTATATAAAGGGAAATTTTGTATAAGGGTGGGTTATATTTTGAGAGATTGTTAGATATTGCTAGATCTAGATTGAGATATATCTAAGAGAGAAAATACTCTACAACTGATTGTGCAGAGGTCTATTATAGAGAAGAGTTTGTAGCTGAGTTCGTATATTGGAACTTTTACCCCTTCCAAGTAATATAAGAACAGTTCCCGTGGACGTAGATCACATCTGGGGGGTGAACCACATAAATATCTGTGTTATGTGTGTGAATCTATGATGTGTTTGATGTGCATGTTATGATAAGATATGTTTATGCATTTTATTTGGTATGAATGTGAATGAGAATGATATGTTAAGTAAGTGGAACACACATGTATGAATGTTGCAAATTCATGTTAAGTATGATAAATGCGTAGTTACAAGAGTAAAGATAGCAATGATTCAGCAAAGTCTGTAGGTTGTTGATAACTGCGAAGTGCACAGTTACATATTGGTAATGATATGTTAAATAGATGTTAAATAAGGAATACATTAAAAGTTCTCATAACACATCCGTGCATCACCAAGGTTAAATAAATGAGCTTACGTAACCACCCATCTTCACTTCGAGTGAGACTTCAGCCTGTTCGCAGGTTGATGCCAAAAGGTCCAGTGAAGGGGATTTTGTTGGGTCTACAATAAGAACTCCATCGAACCCGAGTCATCCCATAGAATAAAAGAGACCAACATTATTGTGGAAATTCGTCAATTTGATTACATTGTGGACATATGAAATTATTATTTTGCAAAGTATACATATATGAGTGTGATGTTAATATTATGAATTATGTTCATGTTTTGATAATGTCTCTAGAATGAAAATTTAATAAATGATGGGTACATGGACACCAATTTAAAGTTATATGTTGAATAGATGGATATAATACTAGGTGTATGGTACATAGAAAAATGGTTTGCATTATTGTTCATTAGTAATTAAATGTATATACACATCAATGCTTACACTATATTCTTGATCTTGTGTTTGGAGACTAACCTATAGGTATAAAGAGATAAGTTGTAGCTGAGTCCTATGAGTTGGGAATACCTCTAGGACTTGAATTCTGAAATATAAATGGTATGCAAGTGATGCATTATTGTTTAGCATGAGTATTGTGTTATTATCATGATGTGTGGGAAGGTGTGGGGTTGCAGAAAACTCAACCTCCCAAATTGGTTATTCAATGAAAAAACTTGAGTACAAAAGTCACAACGCATCACTATGCCAGTGTAGACATAGTCCCTTGTTCCATAGGACAGGTGGAGGCATTAGCCCCCGTTTATACTCTGAAACCCAGAGTCATGGGAGGTATGCGCTACACTGCGCTCTACCTTCCTGGAAGATTATTATTAATTAGCAGGTATGCGTATGTGATGTGATGTTGCTTATAGTACATATCCGATCTGTGCTTACACTGGCCATGCATGCACACTTTGAACATGTACACTAGTATCGATATACAAATACTCGACATGTTAAATAATTGTATAAGTTGTTGTGAATAACTAAGTTAATTGTGCATTGATCCAATATGAAGAATGAATGTTTAAGTTATTAAGCTTATGTGAACATTGTAATAATTAATTGATTAAGTATCATCAATTAGAATTGTCGTAAGGAAATTGTTGTTGATAAACATAAATATTGTTCCATGTGCGTCAATAGAATGGTACTGTTTAATTGTTATCATGATTGTTTAAAACCCTTAAGGGTTCTTTGTTTAGAAATACAAGAATAATCTGTTGGTACTAGGGTACTTGTTAGTAAAACAAATAAATATTATTATTATTTATTAATCGCTAATTATTATATGTATTATTATTATTATGATTATTATTACTTAATATTAATAATGACAAAATTGTCCTTTACTAAAAACCATAGTGGATCAACTAAATTATTATAGGAATTCTTGAGTTAAAGTAATTATTAATAGGGTTGACTGAAGCATTCATGAAAACTTAAAAAAGGAATATTTAATTAATTAATTGGATCAAACAAGATAAAGTAGGATGTCATTAAAAATGATATTGTTATTAATTTATTATCATGTAAGATGGATAACACATTTAAGACACCCACCACTACCAACTTGAAAAGTAAACAATAATAGCTATTAAATTATTCTTTTATTCAAACATATTTAATGTTTAAAATGGTGAGTGGGACTAGTAATTAACCCACCATTTCGTGAAGATCCCAAATGAACATATCAAGAATTATTAATGAATGTGCAATCAACTCACTTAATTGAAATTAATTGATATTAATGCCATTGAACTGCTTGAGAAAATAAGTACATAATCAAATAATATTTTATTATGATTGGGGAATTCTAAACAAGAAGGGAAATAAATGCTTTTGGGTTTGGAGGGATTTGATGGGGGGAGGGGTGGAGTAAGCTCAAAGGCTTGAGTAGGAGAAAAATAGTATTTAGGTGAGAAATTACATGTTAGAAGGGGGGTTGGTTCTTTGGGGAGTGAATTGTGAGGAAATTGGAAACATTTTTGAAGTGAAGTCTTGCGAGGAGGGGGACAACTCATGGTTTGGAGGAAAGGAAGGATTTTATTGAGAAACAATAGAGGAGCTCCGTTTCTCATTGTTTGAAGAAAACATTGAATTGTTTGGACTCATTGTACTCAAATTTTGGGCTCGGAGGTCCAAGAAACATAGTTTCTTAGAGCTAGGAAGTCGGCGAGACTTTCCTAGTTGGCAGGGTGGTAAACCTATTTTGGCAAGCTGATTTGTATGCTATCCTACATGTATTTTACTTTTATGAAATTTCATTTTTTACATTTAGGAAATGATATAAATTGTATAAAATGTTTCATATACCCGTTCATATTTGGTTTCTACTTATAATTTTTTATTTCTACATATTAGAATTGTTATTTATATCAGAAACAAGAGATTTTACTGTTATCTATATCATAAACCATGTATTTTACAAAACCATTGAAAAAAAATAGAAAGACTCAAAACAAAATAACTTAAAAAAATTGCAAACTGTTAGAAAATTTCAAATTGCTAGATTTTCATTAAATAAAACTAAGGACCTGGGGAGGTCCCTACACATTAAGCTAGAAGTCAACTATAATTGGAAGCACATCTTTTAGTAGGTATGAGTTATTTAAATACTAAGAATCTTAATTTATATTATTAATGAAAGTGTGTACCTTTTCATCATTTATTATATTAATGGGATAGTTATTCACAATATTTAGTTGTCCGCGAGATAAGGTTGGTGGAATGCCTATAATATACCCATCCAACTTTTCTACCCATCCTATGCTCAGTTCCATAGTAGGATTCAACTCCTAACATTTTAGAAAGTATTAAGATTAAAAAAGTAATGGAAATATATAAACATAAATTTCAAAACATGTAATAAATGTGCATAGCTTACTAGGAGAAAGTTTGGTGACATTGAATAAAATTAAGAAATACCATGAATATTATTTTCTTCTTGAATTTTGATTTCATCTATATCCATGAGTATATATTTTTTATGGCATGTGCACCAAGGAAAAAAAATATTTCCCATTGGAGAAACACTATTATTGCATACTAAACTGCTTATGGCCACTAGATCATGACACTCAAACAAATTAATTTTCACTGCCCTTCCATCTTCCATCTGGATGCCATCTTCTTAAGGTTTGTTTAACTATTTCATTAAGTTCTCATCATTTTTAGGATCAACAACATGTTTTAAATATTGTTTGCATTCTTATTTTCCATCCCATTTTCCAAGTCTGATACAAGACATCAAGCCATTTTCCTCTAGCAAATAAAATAACATCTCATATACCTACCCACCTCAATCATAATGTACAAGGGAATCAATACCAAGTTTGAAAGAAACTTCATTGACTATATTTCCAGACTTCTTTCCATATGATTCAACCATAAGGGAAACATATGGATTTAATTTCTTTACTCTAACTCCATATGAGAACCATCAGCTCTATCCCAACCCATATTAATATCCTCAGCTTCTTTGATCCACTTTTTCATTTCCCTATAAACTGATGTTGGATTAAATCCCTTTAGTACACCATGAGAATCAATCTGCTTCAGGCATTGCAAAGCCTTATGAGTCATACTTGATTCAATAAATACTGAATCCATGTTCCTAGGCATAAAATATTTAGAAATATCTGCCACAATAATTGATTGAAGTTTATCAAGCATTCCATCTACGTTTTCAAAAACATCTTCAATTTTAGACTGTTCATTATATTTTTTTCTCATGAAGTACCCAATTCCAACAATAATGTCATTTTCATCTACATCTTGAAGTGATTTTCCAGAAAAAACATCTCCCAATTTCTTTCAATTTTGTCTTCCCCTCACTTAGTCTATAGTTATACCATCCTAACCATTTCTTAATATTCAATAAGGAAGTCCTTAAGTAGTTTCCTTGTGACCTTGTCTTAGCATATGTAGTTTGATTTATGTTCAGGCATATCTGTTGAAGCTTCTCCAATTGTAGAATTTTGATTTTCTGTAGTTCCATTTCTATCCATTTGTTCATGAAATGCAATTATTTTAGTTGTTTCATGTTTTCCAATTGCATCCAAGTTCTCAAGATATGCATGTTCCAATTGCTTCCCATTGGTTTCTACACTCCCATTCCCTTCAACAATAATTGTATTCAAAGTCTCCCTATTTTTTTCAACAACACAACCTTCAACACTTTGATCATAGTGATTTGTAATAGAAACAACATGAATCACTGATCATTGAGTGAAAACTGGGGCCTCATTCTGCAAAATCGAGTTCATTGTATGGTACATTGTTTTATTTTCCAAAACAACGTTTTTTGTAATGTCAGCATGAATACAATTTTTTCTTCAAGGGAAGATTGAGACTGGCATATTCTGTGAAACATAATTATTTCTATCGTAAATAATTCTATCTTGTACATTACCATTCCTTGCAACTATAATTGGAGTCAAAGGATGCCTTTGTTGTTGAGCAACAAAACCTTCAATACTTTGATGAGAGTGATTTGTAATAACAACAACATCAATGACTCATCTTTGAGGGAAAAATGGTTCCTCATGCTGCAAAATAGAGTTCATTCCGTGGTACATATTTTTATTCTCCAAAACAACATTTATTTTAATGTCAGAAGGAATAAATTTTGTTCTTTGAGGAAGATTGGGACTGCCATATTCTGTGAAACATAATTATTTCTATCGTAAAGACTTCTAACTTGCACATTGCCATTCCTTGCAACTATAATTGAAGTCAAAGGCCCTCTTTGTTGTTGAGCAACACATCCTTCTATAATTCGATTGGATTTATTTGTAATGGAAGAAGCATTAATGGCCTATATTTGAGAGAAATGAGTTTGAACAATGGTTTCATGATTTCTTGATGTTTGAGGAAACTTTTGGTCTCATTATGTGTTATGGAATTCTGATATCCAAATCCTCAGCATTGTCCATGAACAACAGAGTTAGTAGTATTTTTACCTCTAGTATAATTGAATTGAAGGATAATGTCACATGGTTCCAAAGTTGGAATATTAGAGTAATAGACATCCTTACGTCGACCTCTTTTCAGAGGAATATTTTGTTGAGATGGCTCATGTGAATGATCCATTGCTGAGTAACTCTGTAAAATCAACAAAAAAATCAATATTGGCATTAGATGTTAGATTGAATTTATATAATTAAAAAATATATGAAATATATCATAAATGTTTCTAAGATATATGAGTTGTATCATAACCTATTCTTCACACTTGTAAACTCTTTGACAAAATGCATGCAAATGGAAAATTATGCATGCTTAGGGAAACCTAAAGGAAAAATTTTTGGGGCAAGAATTCAAATTATTAAAATACATGAAGGTGAGGAATGCAAAAATAAGACACTCTCCTATTTGGTTCACTCAAATTGACCATGAAACAAAGCTTGGGTGTGCAGTTTAGTGCAGTAAGGAAATTTTGGCTAGCTTCACTAAAATGCATGCCCGGCTTGCATTACAAAGACAAATTGAATGATTCAAACTGCAGAGTGTGTGTTTACTTATTAAAAACCTAAATAAAGCTTCATATTTCCAATTCCACACATAAAAACGTATGTTGTGCAAGAAAACTCCAAATTTATGTGCTTTCCACATGGTAAAAATTAGGGTTGATTGCCTCGATGAAATGCACACATTGACCTTCAGTTCATGGTATATGGAATAAATAGTAATATAAAATGGATGTGATAGCGTTCTCTACAACCTTATGTACTCATTTTGTATAATCTATGCTCTAATTAGTGAAATCCAAATTTTCCAAAATAGGATTTAATAGTATTTGTCATATTTTTCATGGGCACCACAAAAATGCACACCATGGAGAATCCAAGTACACCCTAGGTATGAAATTTGGAATGAGGAATAATTAAACATGTATGAACCTAATTATCCATGAATTAACTCTTCCATATTGGTTGCATACGTATTCTTCACACTTGTAAACTCTTTGAAAAAATGCATGTCAATGGAAAATTATGCATACCTAGGGAAACCTAAAGGGAAACATTTCAGGGAAAGAATTCAAATTATTAAAATACATGAAGGTGATGAATGAAAAAATAAGAAAATATCCTATTTGATTGGCTCAAATTGACCATGAAACAAAGCCTAGGCATGCATTTTAGTGAAGTAAGGCAATTTTGGCGAGCTGCACTAAAATGCATGCCTAGCCTGCATTACAAATCCAAATTGAATGATTCAAACTGTAGAGTGTGTGATTTACTTATTAAAAACCTAAATAAAGATTCATATTTTCAATTTCACACATAAAATATTATTTTTTGTGAGAAAAATCCAAATTTATGTGTTTTCCACATGTGAAAAATTAGGGTTGATTGCCTCGATGAAATGCATACATTGACCTACAGTTCATAGTTATGGAATAAATAATACATTAGGGGAGTTTTGAGGAAAAAAATGGGCCTCAAAACAAAAAATGTACCATAAAAATTCACTTTATAAGAACCAATAGGATTCAGGATGATGATGTCAACCATAAGGGTAAAATTTGTAAAACAAATTGGAGGGAAAAATTAAAAACTACTTTTTCTTATCGTATTTTTGACATATCTCCTTAACGGTTTACCCAAATTTCAAGTTTGGGCACTCGTTGGTTGCAGATTTTAATTCTGCATCCAACCCATAACCGCACTGCATACTTCTGATGCGCCCACGACATGAAAAAATGAAAATTTCAATAAAAAACGTATTTTAAGATTAAAATACGTTTTTTTATTGAAATTTTCATTTTTCATGTCGTGGGCACCTCAGAAGTATGCAGTGTGGGTATGGGTTGGATGTGAAATTAAAATCCACATCCAACGAGTTCCCAAACTTGAAAGTTGGGTAAACCATTAAGGATATATGTCAAAAATACGATAAGAAAAAGTAGCTTTTCTTTTTCCTCTCTAAAATTTAGAACTCTTATTTAATTATTAAAACTCTTATTTTATTATTTCCCTTTTATACAATTTCTTGTACTCATTTTTGTATGATGTATCCTATACAGTGAAATCCAAGTATGCCAAAATATGAGTTGATAGTATTTGCCATTTTTTCAAGGGCACCACAAAAATGCACATCGTGGACAATCGAAGTACACCCGAGGTATGAAATTTGGACTGAGGCATAATTACATGTTTATGAGCCTAATTATCCATGAATCAAATCTTCCAAATTGGATTCATACCTATTCTTCACACTTGTAATCTCTTTGACAAAATGCATGCCAATGGAAAATTATGCATGCTTAGGGAAACCTAAAGAGAAACATTTTGGGGAAAGAATTCAAATTATTAAAATACATGAAGGTGAGGAATGATTGTTGAACTTTGGTTGTAATTGATGTCAATTGATGTCAAAGAGGATGCCAACTGATTTAGTTTGAGTCATTGATGTCAACTGAACTCAAGTGGTTTCAACATTCCCATGCTAACTTGAAGAAGTATAGTAAAGCCACATTGAAGAAGTATATGCACAAGCAAGATGGTGAAGGATATGGATGCTAGTGTGAAAACTTATATCTAGAAGTTTCATCCAGTATAAATATGTGTGTCCAAGGGTACATCATGAATATCTAGTGTGAATAAGTACATAAGGAACATGTACTTGATTAGGTCACAAGTCGATCTAGTCATATTCCTTCAAGGCACGAGCTAAAGGGTTGGTTGGATAGAAGGATGAAGAGTGCGCAAGCAAGCAAAAGAATACATGGGACAAAGTCTAGTCTGTGCAAGTAACTGAAGAGAAATTCAAGAGTGCATAATAAATTCAAGTGGAGTGCACAAGAAACATGGAAAAAGATATGGTTGAACACCTTTACAAGTCCTAAAAGCATGCAGGTCATCAACAATTAGAAGATGCTTTCAGTTGATAAAGCGTGCACAATTTTCAAGAAGGGTGTAGCAATTGATGCTAGCATATGCGCAAATTCCACATCCAAAGACACAGAAAGTGTGCATGTCTCACAAGTGATGCTACCATAAGGGTCAAACTCCTACCAAGTCAAAGTTCACGTATACACAAGTTCCACAAAGCATTGATACACCAAGTGCGCAAGACCCACAAGTAATGGTACCACAAGGGTAAAAGTCCCACCAAGTCAAGTACCATGTATGTGCGAAATAGGCAAATAAAGGACACATCAATGGCTCGGAACATGAAATGTGGCATAGGCATAATCCGTGAAGCAAGGAAGAAGGAATGCCACAACCAACTTGTGGACATACAATCCATGCAAGACATGTATACATAGGGAAGAAAGTTGGATATTTGAAGTAAGCTTGATGGCGATGTTGAAGAGATTCGAAGTGGAAGATATAGATTTATATTCATGGAATCACGTGATCAAATCAAAAAATAGTATGATCTAGTGAGGAGCCAAGTGTGAAAAAGAATATGAATGATTGAACTAATGGTGCGTAGAATGATGTTGTAGATCTGTTACAGCTGCCCAAAGTTAGAAAGGATGAATGCAAAAGATGTGCAAGTGTGTGAGGAATGAATGAAAGTGGCACAAGTAGCATGCAGATAGTAACAGATGTTTTAAAAGAAAGAAGCGTAGAGACAAAACTGAGGCATATTAGAAGATGCATAGAATTTTGGCTGATGCAAAAAGGTTGAAGTGAAGTGTGCGAAGTAGAGAGGTCCATTAGATGCATGAAAACAGAACAATAGCAAAATATTATATGTGTGTCGTGATGAGAATGATCCGAGAGAAGTGTGTTAAATTGAAAGAAAAAATCATATAATGAAAAGAATGTCATAGATTGTCTGAAATACTGTGGCAATTAAACTAAAAGGACACATCTAAGTAAGTGTGCAGTTCCATCTAATACTGGTGTGAAATCTCAAATAAGCAAGCTATCAATTGAAGCATGGTATCAATTAATTAGTGCAGTTGAACAGTAGTAGAATGACACATCTAATTAGTGGCACAGAATTAAGCAGATGAAGTAGCACATGATATATGAAGTGAGTCATCAACATAAGTGAAGAATTGAGTGGAATGAGAAGTAAAGTGATGTATGCATGGGAGTAACAACAATATGACTGCATATAGAAGGTGCACGCAACAGAACAAACATCAGAAGATCAAAAGTGTGTGCATGTTGGAAGTTCAGTAAGGAAGAATATTATTTTGGATGGGCAATAGGATGGGGCAAGGAGAAGGAGGTCGTAGCCTCCTTACAGTTGGTGCTTCCTTCAGGTGGGTGCCTATAAAACTAGGGTTTCGGTGCCTTATTCTAGTTGGTGTTAGTAAACATAGGAATTTAGTGCTTCCTTGAATGTAATATTTTCATTACAAAAGAGAATTCCATGGTTTTCTCCCATTTGGGTTTCCACGTCAAAATCCTATGTGTTCTGTGTTCTTTTTCTTGGTGCATATATGGATGAATGATTTTATTTATATTGGATGCATAAGTAAATAAAATGATTAATTTAAGACTAATATCTTAAAGAAGGTAAAAACTATTGATAACTGTGCTAATAATGATTCGGCCCCCCTCTCATTATTAAATCGATTTCAAAAATTGGTTTCAGAGCGGGTGTCTTCAGTAACATATTAACATCTGGAGGATAGATCCTTGTACAAACATGGACAAGCAATAAGTTATTTCTACCAACAGAGAACCGAGGTTTGATGGCACCAACTATACCTTCTTGAAGGTTAGGATGGAAGTATATCTATAATCACTGGGAGCATATGTCTAGAAATCCATTGTTGATGGTTACAATGTCCTAGCAGTCATGCCAGTTAATCCAACACATATGAGAATCTATGAATACAATGCAAGATCCAGAAATGCACTACTTTGTGGTTTGATTGATAATGAGTTCATCAATTTTATGCACTGTGCCTCATCCAAGCAGGTTTGGGACAAACTCAAAGGTGTCTATGAAGGTGACGAAAAGGTAAAGAAAGCAAAGTTGCAGAACTAATTTGGGTTATTTGAATCCCTGAGAATAAAATATGAAGAGAACATTACCTCTTACTTCCTAAGAGTTGATGAGATATCTAATTCTATCAAACATCTTGGGGTCACTTTGGAATAAGAATTCATGGTACAAAATAGACTGAGAACTTCTCCCTCAAGGTTTGATGCAAAGGTGTTTGTATTGGAATACAGAGCTAATATTGAAGATCTGACAAAGGACGAGCTTTAAGGGATTTTGAGTGCATACGAGATGAGAACTGAGAAAGAGAATCCCATTAGAAAGGAAGTTTCTTTTAAGGCCAATGGGAAGGATAAGAATGATCATGACAAGGACTATTGTAATGATTCGGATGATGAGGAAACAAAATTTGTTAGAAATCTAAAAAGAGGATGAGCTAAGTACAAGAACAAGTTTCCCTTCGAATGTTTCAAATGTGGAGGAGTAGGTCATTATGCCTCTAAGTGTCCTTATAGAGAAAATGAATACAATGATAGTGAGCAATAACTTAGTTCTCAAGAACGAAGAACTGCACACACTCAACACAGACCTGAAAATAAAAGGAGAATTACAAAACATAAGAAATGTCTGTATACTAAGGAAGACACCAATATACCTTAAGAAAGTGACTATGATGAAGAACCAAAATAGGTACTTTTCATGGCCTTTGTAGAATAAGAAAGAGGTGATGAAAAGAAGAAGAATAGTTCAAAGAATACTCCAGTTCCACAAAGAAAACCAGGGTCATTAGAAAAATATTTCTTTAGTTGATCATTCAAAACCCCTCCAAAGCTAGTTACACCTCCAAATCCAGTTGCAGAAGTTAAGACAGAAAATCAATCTAAGCAAGAAGAAGATGTTGTAGACATTGACTGGGAAGGTGAATTGATTAGTGACCTAGATGAATTTAAGAGGTCAAGAAAGAAGAGTAAATTATTGCAAAATAAACTATCAAAGTATGAAGAACATGATAAGGTATTTCAATATTCCCTTGATGCAAAGGCTAGTGAATAAGTTACCAAGTATGAGATACAACTTATCTGTGCACAAAACAAGGTCAAAGTGCTTGAGGAAGAGGAAGCTTCATTAAAATATTATTTGAAAGAATTAGCACAAATGAATAAGATGCTGACAAGTCATGTTGAGTCAAAAGACAAAGAAATATCTTTCTTAGAAGACAAGCTTGTTATGATTAAGGGAAAGAAACAAGTTCAATATCCCATAGTGAATTGCACACATCAAGATAGCAACAATTCTAGTATTGAAGATGAAGTAAATAACAAGTTCAAAGGAAACACATCAATCTTGATCAAAATATTGCATGATCAAAGATCACCAGAAGATAAAACATGCCTTGGTTATGAAAATTCATCAAGAAATGTTTGAGACATAGAACATTTCCCAAATCATGTTAAGTATTTCAGGTATGACAGTTCCCTCAACAACTACAACTCTTTCCAATTTAGTAACCAAGGAAGGATCAATAGGATGAAGTGCGCAATATGCAGTTGATTTGGTCATGTTGCAAAATATTGTCAAACTATGAGATGATATCCATGTGATGGTTTTGGACATAAGGCTAAGTATTGTAGAAGGGTATTAAACTTTCCAAACGAATACTTACTGCGCAAAGGAAATAACATTGTGAGGAGTCATATTGAAAATTATCAAGTACAAAATCAAGATAGAAGTGCGCACAAGAAAACATGGGTAAGGAAATCTCCACAGAAGTGCAAAGAATAAGAAGATAATACAGGTTGTTACACCAAAATCTTGTCATCATGAGTCATGTGTCATCTCTATGCGTTAATCCCTAAAGTTCCTTGGGCTAAAACATCAGAAGGAAGGTTGTTGTCCTTTCCATTTACCTTTTGTAGTTAACCCGACTCACCCTTCCTTCATGCAAGGAGCATCGAACTCAAGGTGACACACTCTGCACCTTATCAGAACACATTGCTGACACAATGTGCCTTTGTACATGACATAGTGATCTACCTCTGACGCAAGTTTCCTTTTGCAAGGTGTGTTGGAGTTGGTTAAAGTGGATAAAAGGAAGCTTCGAGTGATTTCTCGAAGCTTAGTGATGTGGAGGCTTATACCTAGATATGTGGATAGGTGTATTTCGGTTCCCTAACCTATTGGGATAATCCTTTATATCTATCCCCTAAATATTCAACCTATTCTATCCATATAGCCCTATAAATACAACCCCTCTCTCTCCATTGAAAAGGAGGAAGGATTATGCACCCTCTTGCTGGTGGAATTCACTCAGGATCATCTTCTTCATCCATAAGGAGTTAGGAGGATTTTGATCTTTGAGGCAAGATCGTCCATGTTGGAGTTATGACATCAAATATTTGGTTGTAACTGCTCTCACATTATATCTATTGCAATTTACATTAATATAAACATATTTCCATAAATGTGTTATGTCTTGTAATATCATTTATGATTTGCTTCTTTGACTTCTTATCTAGTTGGATTCATAGATATATGATTTCACGTCGTTTGCTTGTTTCCATCTCTTCTATCTTGTTTTGCAGTCGGAGATCGAGGGATTGAAAGAAAATCAAGCAGAGAGATAGGGATTACGATCACAAGGTAATTCATATATCCTGCAATCTAATCTAACTAGGTGTTGGCCAGGAAAACTATCCTCGGCCAACTTATTTTAAAAACAACCCACACAGATGACTTAATGCAATCCTATGTATGTTTAAAGTAACCATTTCTCACAGGATCAAGGCCTTGCTACCTTTTTTATTTTCTCTCCAAATAGAGAGTCTATTGAGGATTTGAGAGTATCAGGTTTCCTATTTCAAATGCTAATTAACAAGAAAGATAAACCTAATGACTACCTATCTTTACTAACTATCCTAATTTAAAATTTAAAATTTAGTAGCTGCTAAATCTAAGCTAAAAGTAACCTAATATCTATTTTCCTATCCTGTCCAGGAGCACGATGTAATGGTATGATTTAAAGTATGAAAAACGAAATAAATTTAACACTTCAACATGGTAGATATATCCCCAGATGTTAAAGTAAAACTGTAATCATTCTGCAAAGGAGGAAACCTTCTGTAAAATGATTATAAACATGATTTCAAACAGAAAATCAAATAATGTTGATTATCATGCAACTTTGAATATATGATAAAATATGATTACACCTTAGCTTTCATATTGAGCAAAGCAAACATACAAGTTAAGAATAATAAAATGTCAACTTATACAAAACATGAAATAACAAGAATGTAGCCTGTTACTTACAACTTTTGAACAAATTGCTCATAAAATCAAAATCAACATGTTAATTCAAATTCATAAAAGATAACTCCACATATGATAACAAAGTATATATATGTAGGTAAGGAGTGAACATAGAGAAGGAACAAGAAATAGATACAATATAAATAATATGTATATCAGAAACTTGATTAGAGTCTTTAATCTCTGCAATACGTTTGGTCTCCAAAATAATTTCAAAAAACTCAAATTTAAGTAAAAAGGTATTGAACTATATTGTTTCGATGTTACCTTCCTTTGTAGTCCAGAATTCAAACCTCTTTTACAATGTCTTCCATTTCATTATATAGAAATCCCTTAAGCATCTACCATTAAGACTACCCTATCTATTTAGGACTACATAGACCACTCCTAAAATTCCCAACAGAATTTGTCATAATCTGGTGTCTCTTCCCATTGACAGGTGCTCGATTAAACACCAAATATCCCTTGAATCGAGTTACCATTGAGTCATGTTCAGAATGAAGAAGCATGGGAAAACAACAAACTTACTGGGCAGAGCCAGCAATGTGCCACTTGGATGAAGGTGATTATCAAATCAGATATTCCAAGAACTGACTCGCTTGAGAATAGAACGAGAAACCAAAAAGAGAACACAAATCATTCCACATCTACATCATCGGGTATCGAACAATATCTAGTAGACACATCGCGAACTTGAAGGTGACAAAACTACACTCCATGAATGACCAAAAATGACACTTGTCAACATTAAAAATAATATTAATAACCAAAGTGATAAAATAAAATAAAAATAATGTAAAGGATGCCTACAAAATCTTTGATTCTATAGGTATCCTCATATAAGCACATTGTATTAAAAAGACAGGCTTCAAAATCTAAATCTCTTATTTGTAATCATCGATTCTTTAAAACCCTGTAAATTGACAAAACGTTTAGTCATCAAAAATAAAAATTCAAACACCGAGAGCATCCGGATTTTCTGGATGGTTCAAAAGACACTTGAACTGGTGTGGTTCTCCTCACTTCAACTAGTTTAGCTTTGAGTTTCAAGGCTTTTACATGACTAAACCTGTTCTGTTTAACTAACTTCTGGTTCTTTAACAACAGGTTTTTCTTGAGAGCTTTGTACTTATCCTTCTTTTCTTTCATGCAATTCCATTTGTCAATCCAAGTTACCAATTGACCTTTGAGATTGGTGATTTCCTCAGTGGTGAAGGTATTGATCAACTGGGATTATTTAAAATCAATTTCCAAGGATGATATTCGATGGACTTTGGATGTAGAGACAAATTATTCCACATCTTTCTCATTTCATTCATCAAGCATCTCATCAACTTTTGCAGGTTTTTGATCGACCTCTCGATTTCACTGAGGGGAAAGTTTAGACTGCTGAGTGTTTCTTTCCCTCGTCTCAGAAGTGGAATCATATAGGAATTTAGGGTCAACCTAATCCATGATATCGTTGTTTTGTTGAGACCTTGATGAATCACTAATCTTGATAATAGGGGTATCTTCTTTAAGCAAATTCCTTTATGCTAAGAGGGTTGTGATCATGCTTCAGGTCGTTCGACGAGTTTCCTTGTCACTCATGGCCTTGCTAATCTCATCTTCATCTTGCGGGTGGATATAGGTTTGTACTAGACAAAGGGGGTCCTTATCGAGGTTACTGTCAATTATCAACGGTTCGTTTATTTCCACTTGAGGGTTTTCAAAAACTGCCTCAGGTTTTGTCTCGAATTCTACTTTAGGTTACCCTCATCTAGGGTTTTAGCAGAACTTGGTTCTTCTCCTTCTAAGTTGGTTTCGAGATCAAGATTTTCCAAAGCAAACCCTCTACGCTTGCGTTGGGTCTTGGGACTATGCTGAGGCCATTCCTTGTTTACTTCATATCCATTCCTAAGGAGTAATGAATCCCAACTATCACCTAGTTCAGTCAACATATGTGAAACCAGAATCTTTATAAGCCCATGATGAAAGATGCTTCTGTCTTTATCAGCCATATTGTATTGAAATGCATAGGCCATTTTCTGTAAACTGTTAATGAAATAATAGGGCAATATATTGATATGATGACCTTTGAACACCAACAATAACCTAACGTGATAAAAATGAGTCTGAGACAAATGACCTTCACAAGTAATATACCTTATGATAAATCCAAGCAGCGACTGCCATTTCTAATCCAAGCAGTGACTGCCATTTCTTCTTCAATATTGATGAAGGAAATCCGAACTTAGATTCCACCTGCTGATTAGATTTAATTAGGAACCCTTTCCACTCTTGGATTTTCATATGTTTTCCCTTAAACCATCATTCCCCAGTCAATGGAAACTTAATTGCTTGGGAGACAAACTCCTCTGTTAAGTGGAGGTCGATATCCCCAATTCATGCTGTTGAGCCATCAAACGAGGAAGCGAATGCCCGAGAAACGACCATGTTAAAACCTGAGAGCTTCTGCAAGAATGACATCCAACCTACCTTAGTCACAGGGTCGACGCACTCTGAGAAAACATCCAAGTACTCAGTTCCACAAATCTCAAACTAGGAAACGGGAGCCATAAGGATGAAACTAACCTTTCTCGTCACATACAGGTCAAAAAATACAATAGGGGGACGAATGTGATTTACCTTTGAAGATTTCCAATCTATCAAGATTGTAATCGAACCCATATTACCCAGGTACAAGAGAAACTCAAACATGTGCGAGGGATGCAAGGTAATAATGCCTCTGAACCTATAGCAAACCGTTTGATTCAAAAAATGCACTAGTTGTGATTATAACTATTGAGAGGATGACATGCGGGCGATAATAATGAGTAACACTTGTGTCACCATCAACCATAAAAAGGCAGCGAATTGCAATTATCACATTGAACCTTACCTTCTCGTATTCCATTCCCATACCAAGATCGACATACCTTGGAAATTAGTTTGATCAACTTGCTAAAATTAATGGGATTGGAATTTCCTCAAGGCATAAACACGAAGATTCATAATCATATAAATACCCTCCATTGCAAATTAATAATGAAAGTTAAGAATGGAGAGAATAAATGATTATCACAAAATCATGGTTAATATGATAATAATATGAAATGAACATTTTTTTATCAACATAACCAAAATCATACTCATGTCTTGAGATGACTCAACTCTTTGGCTAAAATAAAGCATGTGGATAGATTAAAAAGAAAACAATTGAATAATACAAGGTATAATAAATTGAGTGACTAAAAATGATGAAAGTAATACCCTGCATATCCAAATTTTATATCATTGATTTAATCTATAAAATTTAGGAGCTGCAAACATTCTAGGATTATGATCAGTCATCTAACCCTTAACAATCAAACTGCAATGTGAAGTAGAATAAAGATAATCAATCCAATTTGATACCAATAGCATTTCCAATCCTTATGCCCCGATCAAGATTCTAACCTTGTTGGGAGTACCTTCAGAATCAAATATTCTGAAGGCACTCCTAAAATATAAATTTTATGAGTATTGATTTAAGCCATAATCTGAGACATTAGTCATAATTTAAAAGATTCATGAGTAGAACAAATTGAATTAATGCTTGAATTGGTCCGGAGGGTGTTGCTTTCCAACACTAGGAAATATGTTATGTTGTGTAATATTTTTTCCTAGATCCATATCATTTAGGTCTAGAGATATATGTTTCCATCCACGTTAATAGATTGTCTACACACAAAATGGTGACCATATTGGGGACTGATGGCCTGTATCTGGGGACAAATGGGATTTATTTTGATTGAGCCTCTCATTTCCTCTCCTTCCATTGGATCCATCCACTAGAGAGTCTTTGGGTTATCCAAACTCTGCTTGGGATTATCATCAGACATTTTCCCTTTTTATTCTTGAAGCATTTTTAATTTTTGTGATTTGGATCTCGCCCGATGCACCTGGGCTATTTATCCCTCGTGTCACTGTGTTTCTGACATTCCTTGTTGGCCACCGAACTCCGTCTCTGATGCTATATTTCTGTCTGCAAATTGCGTCATTGAAGTGACCTACACATTCACAAAGTGCATTGTTGGACCGTCCAACGCCCCGGTGTACACTTGCAAGGTGCATTTCCTTGTGTTATTTAGAACTTGGTACAAAATTCTTCAAGTTGGTTTTAGGTTTGGTTTTTCCTTGAGTTCTTTGTTTTGTTCCTTGCAGGAATAGAACCCCTAGGAACAACATAGTGTTATCCTTGGCTTGATTTCAAAGTTTGAGTGTCGATTAGGGTTTTTTCCAGTCAAGCATGTGCTTTGGTTGCTGTGGGAAATTTAAATCCCACATCGACCTACTCAGTCTTGTAGCTCTTGGTCATTTCACCATATCTATTCGATCTGAATTTCGAGCCTTCTCATCCTTGTTATTGCGATTTTTTGCTTGACTGTGTGTGCTTTGAGTGTTATTTAGATTTTGAGTGAACTTGATTCTTTGAGAATTCTTCATTATTTAAAGTTTTTAGTAGTGTCTTCTTTCATTTTCTGAACTTGGCTCTAGAAAGTAGCGTCATTCTCGGATCTGTTGAGATCATTCGTGATGAAGATCAAACATTTCCCATTATCCTCATTCTGAGTTTCATTCTTCAAATTGTTGTAGAGCTTTGTCATGCTTTGGAATCTATCATCAAAAGATCTTTGAGAAGTTGTAGGGCATCATTGTTATCTTGCATTTTCTTAGTTATGAAAACTAGTTTCTCATTTCTCTGAAAATTCCAAGTGCATTATAACTTTTACAAAGATTGAACAATTCTTGCATTCTTTTTGGGTTTTCTTCCATTAGTTCATCTTTGTGTTAGAAAATTGAAGTTGTTGCATCTAAAGAGAATTTTCCTTTTCATCTTAGCATAGATTCGTTTAAATTTGAAAAGAGAAAATGACAAACATTTAAGTTTTGGTGTGTGTTATTTTTATTATTTTTGTTGGCTTAGTGAAAAGAGTGTTTCATTTGCCTCTTGGTTGATTTTGAAGTATAGGGGTACTTGTCTACTTTTACCATCAGAAACAAAGGAATTTCTCCTTACCATAGGTAGATTTCATCGAAAAGAAAAAATTTGCATTCGCATGTAGCTTAGGGTTGCATTCTTTTTAAATTTTTGTCTACACCTCATGTATTCACCTAACCACAAAAGATAAAATTTACCGACAGTGTTAGGTTAAAAATGTATACAAACTTGTGTGTTAGGTTAGAGATGTGTTCCAGTGTCATTAACCATGACAGATGTCATTCGTTTCCTGTACTACATCCCGAGGGATTGTAGTTCTTCCACGTACCAACAAGTATATCAAACGACCTTTCATGTACCCTTGGGTATATCGAAAGGTACTTCATGTACTTGTTAGTATATCGGAAGGCTCCTGTCATACAGTTGTGCATTAGATAACACCACTGCGGATATGAGCTCCCACATACCTTGATTATATCGGGAAACCCTTCTAGGATTCCTGTAATGATCCGAGATAACCTATTGGTTGTATTGGCGTGGCAATACACCGAGAACAACACTCAAGGAGATACCATAAACGTGCTTCAGGTAGTCGAGTTATACGGTCATGGGTATGGTCCTAATCCTCCCCGGTTGGTGCTCTGAAATATTGGGCCGAGTATAACTATTTGAACCTGTGGTATACAACGAGTTACACCGCATTGACAATCCCGCGAGGTTACAGACCATTGAATCCACACCTATCACAAAAAGTTTTCTTGCGGATTTAGCTTGGGTAGATATTGGATTTATTTTTCCTTTTTGTATAGAAAACACTTAGGAGAAATTTTGGTTTAACCACTCTGGCTGATCAACCTTTGAGAAGATCCCAAAGGATTTTGAAATTTCCACCTGAATATCCCCTTAATTGGGAGGATAACTCGGGAGAAAACATTGATCAACCTACTACATCTATGTCATAAGAGTAAGACATCTGTACCTTGGAGTTGGGAATGAACTTTTCATCCCCCACAAACTCACCTATCTCTCATCCTACAGGACCTTTGATAGTGGAACAACCTACTTCATATGACACATCTTTCCATCATTTGATGGAAGGACACCCTAGAGCTATAGATTGGGTTTTTAGTTAGCCCCAGCAAAACTCTATATCAAAAACATTTGGTCCAACTGTATCTTTTTGGGACACCTCTTTAGGCCGACATGTTGCCAATTTCAGGTGACTTCCCATGGAAGAAACTATACCTCGTCGATGGATTCCAAAAGATGAGTTTCTTGCACCACTCTACGAGAACATGAACTATTTACACATGACTTGCAAACAACTTAGATGTCAAAGTCTCTCACGTAGAGCAAGTTCGGAAGTACCCATTTTTTGATATTCCCCTATACGTTCTTTATCTTTAATTCACCAGAAACATCCATACCCCACATGAGGTCACTTATGAACTAGGTCAACCCTCTTTTCCTACGAGTACACCTCAAACTCAGGTGACTAGTTCTACACCTCCCTTGAGCCCAACTTCTGAAGGGAAACCTTCAACCTCTATTAACTATGGGACATTACCTCCACCTCCCCCACCTCAAAATTCAAGGGGAGGATATAATGTACCTGTTAGTCTACAGTAAGGTGGAAGTAACATTTCGTTAGTATTCAACCCTTTGTTACGGATCAATCCATCATTAATGGTCAACATTTGGTCACTGTGCACATTCCAGTAAGTGGGGAATTTTCCACTGGGGGGAAACCCCTGGTTAGTGGACCTAACCTGACTAGGGGGCACCACCCAGTTAGTAGTCATAACGTGATGAGAGGATATACTTCACATCCAAGCTATAGTATGGTTGGAATCCCTCTTCTAACCATGGGAAAAGCTACATGGACACATCATACAAGGGGGGCATCTATTTGGACCCAACCCCCATGGGGGCATATTTTTCCAAGAAAACATAACCTTAATGTCAGACAAAACTATCCAGGAAACCGTTTTCATGGATTACCCTATCCTGGGAATACAAATACCCCTTGGGGGCACCATAATGTTCCACCAAATGGACCTTTAATTGGTGGACCACCCCCATAACCTCCACTAGTTATCCCACCACCTCCACCACCATCCAGTCCACTGCCACAACCACCACTCCATTATGGAGGAGGTGTACCCCCACCTTCCTGAGGAGAAACTCCCCATTCTGGAGGAGGTGGACCCCCACCTTAGAGAGGATAACCATCCCATTCTGGAGGGGGAGGACCCCAACCTTCTAGCGAAGGACCACCCCATTCTATAGGGGGAGTACCCCCACCTTCTGGTGGAGGACCACCCCATTATGGAGGAGGAGGACCCCCACCATTCGATGGAGGACCACCTCAACCTAGAGGTGGAATAACCCCACCTTTTGGTGGAGGACCACTTTATTCTGGTGGAGGTATACCTCCTTTAGGTCCCCCTCCCAACCCAAGCAGACCACCTCCATATGGCCAATTTCCTACGGGAGGACCTTATGACCAATCGCTCCATGGTCCTATTGGTACACCAATGCCCTATCAATACTACCAGTATCCACATTCTAACCAACAATTACCATTTATCGCTACACTCCATCTTCCATATTTTTCATGGTTAACTAATGATCCCATATATCATGGCAAAAATTGGCTAGCAATTCTGGTGAAATTACCATCTGACATCCCAAAGTTTGACAGCAAACCCAACGAGGACCTCAAAAACCATGTATTCACTTATCATTTGTGGTTTTAGTCCAACTCCTTAATGGATGATTCCATCTGTTTGAGGTTATTCCAGCAAACCCTTACCGGCAGTGCTGCCAAGTGGTACATTGAATTACCACCACACTTTGTTCCCGATTTCCGATCTTTGGCCATGTCATTTTGACACATTTTCAGTTACCAATCCATTACGATACCAGTATAGATCGTTTGACCTCTCTCTAGAAAACCACCGCCACTCACATTTCTGATCATATTCACGAGTGGAGGCGGAGATGACATCTGATTAAATCTCCCATTCTAGACCAAATCCTTGAATATTGGTTTACAAAGTCACTCCTACCTGTCGTATCCAAATATGTCACTATGGGTGGGGTCATCACAGAAGAAAACTATATACACATGTTAAGTACTTAGACTTGGTCTATGCCCAATCTGACACTTTATATGATATTTTTCCTGATGCACCCCACCCTACCTACGACCCAACAAAACTACCTATGGGACCTCATGTCGACGCCATCATTGGTTCCATTTAGAACCAACCTGCTTCACAATCCAGCGGATTACATAGCCACCATGGCTTGAATCCACTCCCATCACAGGATGGGAACAATGCCAATAGATCACTTAGCCCTGCAGCCATAGAAGAAGTGAATTCAGTCCAATCTACTTCACCTCAGAAATCAGGTGGTAAAAGGAAGAACAAAGGCACAAAAAAAGTCTTCTAATCAGCAAGATCCCAAACAAAACAATCCCAATGACACCAAACCAAAGCATAAGGTTAAGTACCCTTGTGTACTATGCAGTGGTGACCACCTTACCAAAGAGTTCCCACAATGGGACGAGGTCCAAAAGTTCCTAAAAGGGAACCTGACACCCGCAGTTTTAATCGATCCCTTCCCCATGCAAAAACAACAGATGATCGCACAACAACCCTCTCCTTCTCAAGGAAAACCATCCTATACCGCTCATGTTATCATGATGCGTAGTGAAACTCTCAACCTAAACACTTGATCACGTTCCTATGACTCAGTCCCAACTAAGGAATCTAACGGATGTAATACTGAAAAACCTTCCACCTCTACATTGGAAATTCCATCGCCTCCAGGTCCTCTCAATATTAAGAAACCTTCATTTGATTCAATGGTATGTCCACCCAAGAACATGATTAGAAAATTTGTTTACAATCCCAATGCTCGGGCTACTCAAAACTACAACATTGTAGAGGAATTAGCACAAGATCCTTGTGCTATGTCAACATTGGAAGTCTTACAAAACTATCCTAATCAACGTAAGACTCTCCTTGATTCTATCAATGTTGTAGACCCCGATTCCTCAAACACGATTATGTTTCAACTTGAGTATTTCAAACCGAGGCTTTCCAACCAACTTGCCTTCCAAATTGTCACCAACGCCGCTGGGGAAATAATCCATCATATGGTTTTAGATGAAGGTGCCTCCACCTCAGTAATGTCATTATCCTATTGGCGAGTCATTGGCTCTCCCGAGTTGAACCATTCCCATACGACTCTGAAAGCATTTGACGGTCGTGGATTCCAACCATACGGGTTGTTACAAGATTTGGGAATAGAGCTGGGGGGAAATACCATTTCCATTAACGTGGAGGTAGTCGCCGCCAAATTGGACTACAATCTACTCCTTGGTCGTAATTCATTTTATTCCATGACTACCGTCGCATCTTCCGTATTCCACATCGTAAAATTTCCCCATCGAGGAAATTTTTTTACCATCGACCAATTGGATTTATGTACACTAGACACCACTGCTCACCCTGCAGATAATGTACCACTCTTAGGTCATTTGTTGTAGATATCTGAGAGTGTGCGGGTCAGATTCCTTAAACACTCATCCCTCATGGGATTCTTTCCATCACCAGATCCCCCTTCCCATCTTTCCATCGTGAACATGATTTCTTCTATGATCCCCTCACCAGCCAAATCCAATGACCAATGGCTCGTGTGTGAGTTTGACAAGTTGGACTTGATTGGATATGTTATGCCTCTCACACAAGCATAATCTACTTACAAGGATGTCCAATCGTCACCTAATGGCCACTCTTCAGTGGCATCTACATCTCGTTCTCCACTCCAGCAGCGGAGCTCACCCCAACCAGATCCTCTACTATAGAATTTTCATTCTGATGAGTCCATGATGTAGATAATGAGTGTGGATGAACCCCCATGAGAATACCTCAACCATCGATCTTCTTTCCTCCCACCGCTAGATTCCGTGGAGAACCACATTGAAACAATCATCTCTCCAGATGTCTTTCCTTAACCCCAATATCCTATACTCACTTGTGATACGGTAATCGAGGGTAACTTGGAAAAAATTACTCCTATGTTTTTTATCGACATCTCGGCCACACCCGAAGTTGTAGAACACATTCGAATAGGCCAAAACTGCTTCCCTGAAGAGATTATCTCATATACGGCCTTATTAACACAGTTCCATGACATAATTGCCTGGAGCTACGAGGAAATACCTGGGATTGATCTTGCTATTATGGCACATGAGATCCAAACATATCCCAATGCTAAACCCATCCGAAAAAAACTACATCCAGTGCACGCCAGGAAAACTGCAGCTATAAAGGTTGAAATTGAAAAGCTGTTGAAGGCTAGTTTCATTTATCCTGTCCCCTTGACAGACTAGGTTTCTAATGTCATCCCCGTTCCTGAAAAAGAGGGCACCATCATGGTTTGCATTGATTACAGGGATCTAAATAAATCGTGTCCCAAGGAAAACTACCCTACCCCCTTTATTAACCAAATCATAGAAAACTATGCTAGAAGCGTCATATTATCATTCATGGATGGCTTTTCTGGCTATAATCAGATTGAGATCCACGCAACCGATCAACATAAAATTGATTTCATATGCCCGTGGGGTACCTTTGCATATCGTAAACTCCATTTTGGAATTAAAAATGTTGGTACCACATTCTAGTGGGCTATGTCGTACACTTTCCATGACATGAAGGACTTTGTAGAACCATATCTCGATGATATCCCTGCTCATTCGAATCGTCGTGAGTTCTACTGACCATCTGGCGACAGTATTCCTCAGATGTAGGCGGTATAACATCCATCTAAACCCTCACAAATGCATATTCTGTGTCGAGTCTAGATGCCTCTCAGGCTTCATCATTTCGAAAGATGGGATCTGCATTGATCCCTTGAAGTTGTAAGCTATAATTTCTCTCCCAACCCCAACGGATATACCGGAACCATAGAGTTTGCAGGGGAAGGAAAACTACTTAAGGCATTTTTTTTTTAATTTCACCGAGAAAACACAGGGATACATGAGATTGTTAAAGAAGGATGTCCCATTCATTTGGGATGATTCTGGTCAGCAGTCCTTCGACAACCTAAAACATGTTATCACCCATGCACCTGTGCTTCAACCACCCAATTACAACAAGGATTACATCCTCTATCTTGCTGCTTCCACTACCACTATCGATATAGTTTTGGTCCAGGAGGATAGAAATGACTAGGAACGTGTGATTTACTACCTTAGTAAGGGTATCATTGATTCTGAAACACGGTATTCACATGTTGAGAAACTAGCCCTTGTAGCAGTCATTGTTGTCCAAAAGTTCTACCATTATATCCTCCTCCACACTACCACTATCATTGCCGACTCTAACCCTATGTACCATGTTGTTACATGTTAGGTGCTGGGGGAAAAGTATTCGCGCTACATCATAATTCTTCAGGAATTCTACCTCCAATTTGAGAAGGCCAAGTATAATTTTTTTTTGGTTTTTGCGGAGCTTATTTATGATCTTCCCCTTACTGATACGTAAATTGAGCCCATGGACTCTCTCCCTGATGATTCCTTGTTTCTTATTAGTACTTTTGACCCATGGTATGGAGGAATCACTTTGTATCTCCATACCCAACTTTTCAGTCCTCAATTATCTTGCAACGACCGCTGTTGTGTGCATTACCACACGAAGTACTACCTAATCATCAGTGATACCTTATGCCATCGTGGTGTTGATTCTATCCTCTGACAATGCTTAACTCATGAGGAGGCGGAACACGTTCTTAATGATTGTCACTCAGGGGAATGTGGCGATAATCTTTTTGGGATGGCTACAAGTTAGAAAATACTACACGATGGATACTATTGGCCTTCCATCTTTAAAGATTGTATTGAAGTAGTCAAGAAGTGTCATTCTTGTTATATTTTTCATCATAAAAAGAGCTCTCATCCAGCCCCACTACATATAGTTATTTCCGTCGACCCCTTCGCTAAATGGGGCATATATTTCATGCATTGTAAGCCTACCTCAGTCAGGGGGCATGGTTACATCATCATTGTCGTTGACTATTTTACCAAGTGGGCCGAGGACATGCCTACATACAATGAAGACGACAAAAATGCTGCACTCTTTATGTTTAATCACATCATTGCATGATTCAGAGTTCCTAAGGCCATCGTCACTGATCATGGAAGGCATTTCCAGAATAAGATGGTGGATGATCTAAGTACCATGTTGGGTTTTCGACATGAGAACTCAACTATGTATTACCCAGAGTCCAATGGAAGAGTAGAGGCCATCAATAAGGTCTTGAAAACCATGATCCAATGCATGGTGGGTACACAAATGTCTAACTAGCATAATATGATTTTTTCATCCCTATGGGCATACAGGACCTCCGTCAAAACTGCCACCAGATTCACACCTTTCCAATTAGTCTACAAACTGGAGGCAGTCTTACCTATTCAATGCAAGATTCTGTCATTGAAACTTGCAGTCAAACTTCTACCAAACACAACCAATGAGGAAGAACATTTTCTGTACTTGGCTAAAATCGACGAAACCCGCCACGATGCATCCCTTGGTAATGAAGCACATAAGAAGTGCATCAAGGCCCAATAGGAAAAATCGGCCAAACATCGTATCTTCAATGAGGGATATTTGGTCCTTACCTATGACCAAAAACATGATAAGATGGGGGTAGGAAAACTCGATTCTATGTGGTACGGTCCATATATAGTTAAACATCTTTTGGAGAAGGGAACATATGAATTAGAAGATTATGACAGGATATATTTAGGAGAGCCTCGCAATGGACTCTTCTTGAAGAGGTACTATGCCTAAGTATTTTATGCATTAGTACTATGCATATATTGTACATGATGTGTATTTTGTGTGGTGTGATGCTTTACTTTAAGTGTGTTAGGATCTTGTCTTTGCACTTATACCATGTTCTTTCTGGATGTGTAGATGGCAACATGTTTTGGATTTGTGGACGGCACCAACCAGAATACCCATAACCTTTCTTCGGCAGCATGGGTACTCTATTCCCTTACCGGCGAGCTCGTTATCTCAGGATGGAGTTGTCTAGGATACGCAACCAACAATGCCATTGAGTATCATGCAATGATTGGGTTATTTATTGACGTTATTTCCCTGGGTATGGATGACATTACTGTCCATCTTGACTCACAATTAGTGGTCTCTCATCTTCACCATGTCTACATTATCTTCAATCCTATGTTGCTCTGTCTATTTCAATGAGTATGTTTGCTAGAGAGGTATTTTGAGTCCATTCAATACCTACATATCCCTAGAGACATGAACATTGTCATTGAATCCTTGGCCAATTTCATATTGGATTGGTACATTGCACATTCATAAACATTCTATCAAACAGATATGTAAAAAATTACATAACAGGTAAATTATTTATAGTATAAGCTAAACATGCATGAGATCCCATAATCATCAATCAAACACAGTATATAAATCCACGAATAGTGTTTTGTAAATATAAATATCATCATGTCGATATAATACAAAAAATGTAGTACTGGTACAAAATATGAAACATGTGAGATTTCGATAGGTTATAAATACAAAAAGTCTGAAGCTCGTAGCTTTTAGTAGATATACATCATGTATGAGATATCCTTGAGGATGCTCATGATAGCAGATAATCACTTAGGCTACTCTTCGGAGCAACCTCCCAAAGCGTCTAGAAACTCAAGTTGTATGGCGATGGTACCCACGAGGAAGATCATCGATGGATATGTTTGGTATATCCACTGTCAATCTCTACAAGTTCTCCTCCAACTCATCAAACTCCTGTGTTGCATCCCATTTTGCACCCCATATGGCTCGTACCACTCCTCTCCTTTCAATGGGAGAAGACCTTGCCGGTCGACATGGACCAATATTTCCATCAACAACACTACTAAAAAAAATAAAAAAACACAAACATAGCGTCGTTCTTACCTAGGTTTCCCCACTTCTCACCCTTAGGTAGGGCCAAGTCTGGGACACCTCTCAATTCCTTTCCCGCATACGGATAATCCTTGACCATGAGGATATTTACCCGTAACCACCTAAAGAAGGTGAGACTGTAGCTAATGATGGGACCCCCACCGCCATGGAGATCCATAACCTTGGACCATCTGACCATGTGAGGATCTTATGGATCAATATTTTTTATCTCCACCTGCAGCCTTAGTAGTGGAACCCATTCTAAGAAGAATGAGACCACGATTAACCCATATCCAAACTGTTTCAGTTCACCTCGATGACACTTAGTGAGTTTTTCTTTAACATTGGTGAGGATCCCCTCACATATGTTGAAGACTATAGACACCATGCACTCAATGGTGTAGATCTTGTCGGCCTTGGTGGCCTGATGAGGAGCTATACTCCCTGCCACCCTCTCAATAGTAAACAAGACCATCCGTAGTGGCCTTTCTCGTATGTTCTTGATGGGAATTTTCCTAGCAAGCATTTGGGTACCAAGTGTGATCACTAAGCAACCAATATCTCTATAGACTGGTAGTTTCCCTGTGAACCAAATAATGAAACTAGGGATCCCCTCCTGAATAAACCCATCATAAAGTATGTATACTCCACATCCAGGGTAAGGATGTGGGTACCCACATGGAAGTGCTACTGATCCAGATCCCACAATCCAATTAGGTAGTCTAGTAATTGTACTTGGTCCCTCATGCCCTGTACATGGAAACAATTCAACAAGCCACATTCCCGCAATGCATTCATCAAGTTTGGGTCATTTGTTGCTTGGGAATCATCCATTTCTTTCTCTCTCTCCTTCCATTGGTGTTGGAACATTTAAAAAAACCACTATGTCATTCTAGACTTAGGATAAAATTAATTAATCATTTATGATTAATTTCCTGAGTTTTGACTAGGTAGAATATGCCAGTTTTGTCTTTTAGTGGACCACATGCTATCCTCATTCACAAAAACGAATTTGGATAGATTCTGGATAAGATTTCCTTGGATTCTGTCTTATTTTATTCCATTCCTGAATTAGAAAGACACTATCCAGTTTTAGTTAGCTTTGTCCTTTTTTTTTCTGCTTTCTAGTGGAAAAGATAAAGCTAGTTTCCTTGGAATCTTTTGCCACTTTACCAATTCGACCTCCACATCATATCTAAACTTATAAATACATCATTACATTCCATTTACCTCACTCATGAGCTACCATACCATACTTTCCAAATTCGTGAGCCTCTAGCACAATTTTGGAAACTGCTTTTGCCACTTAGGGGGTTTTTTGTCTTTTCTAAGCCTTTCATTTTGCTCTTTCCATATTGCTTCAAAGCAATTCGATTTTATCCATGGAGGATGTATTATATATTGTTATCATATCAATGAATAAGATACAGAGTGTTTTCCATAATTTATTCTCTCTATTCTTCTTCTCTCGTTGTCTAAAATATTCCATGGTGAAATTGTCTTATGAATCTAGTTCCTAGTAATTGAAAATCTCACATGGTATCAGAGCTAGCTTGATTCAAAACAATTTCCAAGAGTGTTTTTTGCAGGTATTACCATTGCCAGGAGCGCATCAGTATGGAGAAAAATCAAGCCAAAGTTGTGACTCTCACTCCCTTCAATTTCTTTGACTGGAAGGCACATATGATCATCCAGCTTCGGTGCAAAGGATTGTATAGAGTCACTATGGGGCTTGAAACTGAGCCAGGATCTGTTGCATTAAAATAAAAATGGTTCAATAGGATTGATGAAGCTTATGGGTTACTTTGTCTCTTTGTATCTCCAGATCTTCTATTCCATATCGATTCTCTATCAACTCCAAATGAAGTGTGGACAAAGCTAGAGTCTCTCTTTGGAAAACAGGATGAGCTCAGAGGTCATTTGTTGGATATTGAGCTGATCTCTCTTAGTTCAAGTAATTTCGATTCTATGGAGGAGTTCATATAAAAATTCAAGAACCTAGTCTTCAACTCAAGCAATGTGGTATAGAGAAGAAGGATGAGCAATTAATCCTTACCATTCTGTCAGAACTGAGCTTTGAATACTCAATATTTGTGTCTACTTTTCATTCTACAAGACTTGCAGTTCCCAAGTGGAAGATGCCAACCTTGGATGCATTCATTGATTCACACACTCAATAAAAGGACAAGCTGGTCCAAATGAGGGATCAATCACCCTCCAAATACTTTGCACTTGTTGCTCATGGAGTAAAGAGTTTCAACAATGACAAATCCAAACAGAAGATATTGTTAGATGAAGAGGATTATGATGGAGATTCCAAATCCAAGAAGATGAAGAAGGAGAATCCCAAATGTTCTTATTGGTGAAAAGGAACTCATCTTGAGAAATATTTCTTCCAGAAGAAATCAAACATCATGGCCAAGATGCTTGAAGAGCATAACATAGATGTTCCTGACTTTGCAAAGAAAGAACAAGGCAAGGTTGCTGTAGAACAAGAACTCTGTCTCCAAGCCTCTCCCAAAGGTAATAATGTTTATGCTTTGAGAGATAGAGTGAAATATAATTATGATGTCTTTGATATTGATTCATATTCTGATATATCAGAATCAGAAACCTCCACCTCTTCCTTGGAACAATCTTCAGTCAGTTCACCAAGTCTACTCTCAAAACTAGTAATTTTTTACTAGCTTCTGACTTGTCTTCTGAAAGGTCTTTCCACCATCATTCAAATATTTTATATTCTTATTTAGAATATTATTTATAGTTTGATATGTATATCATTACATATCCCACATCATATTCCCAACCTTTGGATGCAGAAAAGACCCTACAAACCGCAAGTTCTCCAGTTAAGAAACTACACAATTCTATGTTTTCCTACACTGTGTCACTTGCCTCTGTTACACTTTTGTCTTGCATATCTTTCATTGGTTGGACAACCATTGTTTTGGAATTATTTGGACTGATATTCCAAACATCTGGACATGACCCCATCACTCATGGTTCAAAAGTGAAGTCCTCACACTCTCCAGGCTCACTCAGTTGTCCGGGTGATCTAGTTTCTCAATTTTTTTCTATTGAAATTATGTTTGACCATGGAGACACCACACATTTACTGGTTGCTACTCCATATGACTTACATTTTGATATTTCAGAGCTGCATGATATCATTTTAAATATCAGAAAGGTTCTACATCAGTTTGAAAAGAAAGTACAAGAACTAGTACACCACATTGCAGCCACAAAAGAAATTGATCCTGTTGAGTTCATTGTTTCTCCTTGGGAAGGAGTATGCATAGATCTTCTTTCCATCATTGATTATGTTTTCATTATTGATTATGTATGTTATAGCAGTAAGAAAAAATCATTTGATGCTCCTCCATCATCAAAAGATGAACTTCATAGAGCTTCAACACATGGTTCTTGCCTACACAACATCGATGCACTGATGCATGATCATGACATCCACAATCTCTTCATCAAGTCAGTTACTTGGAAGCAGCCCATTCAGCTCATTCAAATGAGCAACATGACAGTATGAAGACATCAAGCATGTCCATTTTTGAGGGAGGGTTTTGTTCCCATGAGGTTTTCCCTGTTTCCTCGGTTTACATGGACTAGTTATTTTGTATTGGGGTGACCATAAGCCTTGTTGCTCGGGCCCTTTATTTCTGATATTTTTCTAATTCCCATCACATAAAGTTAGGCTTAAGGGGGGGTGTTGGAACATTTAAAAAACCCACTATGTCATTCTAGACTTAGGATAAAATTAATTAATAATTTGTGATTAATTTCCTGAGTTTTGACTAGGTAGAATAGGCCAGTTTTGTCTTTTAGTGGACCACATGCTATCCTCATTCACAAAAACAAATTTGGATAGATTCTGGATACGATTTCCTTGGATTCTATATGTTTTTATTCCATTCCTGAATTAGAAAGACACTATCCAGTTTTAGTTAGCTTTGTCCTGTTTTTTCTGCTTTCTAGTAGAAAAGATAAAGCTAGTTTACTTGGAATCTTTTGCTACTTGACCAATTCGACCTCCACATCACATCTAACCTTCTAAATCCATCATTACATTCCATTTACCTCACTCATGAGCTTCCATACCATACTTGCCAAATTCGTGAGCCTCTAGCACAGTTTTGGAAACTGCTTTTGCCATCTAGGGGGTTTTTTGTCTTTTCTAAGCCTTTCTTTTTGTTCTTTCCATATTGCTTCAAAGCAATTCGATTTTCTCCATGGAGGATGTATTATATATTGTTTTCATATCAATGAATACGATATAGAGTGTTTTCCATAATTTATTCTCTTTATTCTTCTTCTCTCATTGTCTAAAATATTCCATGGTGAAATTGTCTTATGAATCTAGTTCCTAGTAATTGAAAATCTCACAATTGGACCATGGTGTGAGTCCAAACATGTCCAAACATCAATTAGATAAGCAATAGTATCATTTCCAACCATTGGATTAGACAATGTTTGCCCCATTTTTTATTTTTGGTCATGGGATTGCGTCGACGCATCCCAACTTTCTATATAGGGCACCGACTATGCACTTACACCATATGAGAAGTGCGTCAAAGAGTCCTCAATGCATTTACTGTAAGGGGAAAGCGTGTTGGCAAGAACGCACATAATACCCTCATTTACAAGACCAAAACCATAAAAATTAAAATAAATCAAAATTATAATCCGCTAGAAATATGATGGCCAACGTGTAGGCTTACCTATCGTTGACGTGGAAGAAAACAGTGGATCGTGGCCTCCGTAGAAGACATTTGAAAATTAGCTCCAAACGATGTTTTCAATCCTTAGAACTTGGTAAAAAACAATATTAACTAATTTTTACTATTTGGCCCTTTTTATACAAAAAATGGAATATTCCTATTTTAATTTTCACTTTTGTGGGTCATTTTTACTGTACTTGGTAATATATCTAGGTATGGACACATGAATTTGTCATTTTGACTTATTTTTTGGAGTCTTCAGCTGCGATAAAGTGGTGTTATAACTTTTCAATGATCATCGTGGCCATTATTTCATGCTTGTTTCCAAGTATGAAAGACTCTCCGAGCATTTTTTATGCTATTATCCCACTCATTAAAGTCAAATATTAATGGCATTGAGCTTACTTTTGTCCTTTCTCGTGCTCGTAAAATGACGACAATAAGTCACTGAGTTTTACTTTATAACTTTTCGGGCTTGTAAAAATCCTACAAAAAAGGAACCCCTCAGAGTTCCTCTTTAAGCTCTTTTCAGACTCCCTAAATCTAAAAAGATCACCAAGCGAACTTGATGCTGTCACGCTTGTAAAAGTATTTGAATGATCGTCTTTCTGGTGGCAGTTTACCTGTTTTTCAGACCAAGAGGCACTATTTATGAAAAAGGAGTAGTCTAGTTAATCATGATTGGAAGAGTTCTTCTCATATTGTTTTATCCTTTTTCAGATGAGGAGATTAACTTTTACGAAAAAGAACCTTTGGAGTCTTCTTTGTTTCTTTTTTCAGACTCTTGAAACATGAAATGAATCCGAATTTACCTTCTTTGGACTCATTAAAATTGACATCAAAGGGACTTTTTTGGGATGAACCCCTCCTATCTCAAGTTTGTAAAAAATTTTGGATTGGAATTGTCCGAAGGATGAGCTTCACTGAGCATCTATTACCCTCCTCAAGCCCGTTAAAAAACAAAAGAGGTACTCATCAATCATGATGGGGATAAGAAAAGAGTCTATGTTTCAAATTAATTATGGTAGTACTTAGTCACTCTTGAACATGGAACTTATTTGCATATGCACCTAGTACTTGGATAATTTGTTTTTCCTCAAGTCACATCAGTTCCATGAGTCCTTTCACTCCTTTGATTTATCTGAATAATGCTTCCATTATCGGTTGCATTAGGGGTTGGTGCCATTCTCATCATGTCAATACTTCCAAGTCATGCCATGCCCATGTTCAAGAGAGGTTCATTCGTCTATTCATTATCTATAGTCATAATACCTTCGATCATGTCGGTATTCCTTGAGTCAGTCTCAAACATTGCTATACTGTCTGATTCACTTACAAACATCTCTGATCTTGTTTCATGTCTATGATGGGGGATACATCATGGCCCTCCTTCGACGAATTCATTCTTGTCGACTTCAACACATCATCCAAGGATTGAATCTATAAACCAATCAAGTACCTTGGGCCTACATGCCTTAATGGCAGGTTACTTCACTTTCAACATGAGTTCACATCATTGGCTCTTGAATGAAAGATTCCATCGAGTGTTCGACCTTGGCTCATTGAATCACATTTGATGGTATGTACTATGATACCTTGGGAATCATTGACATCAATGGTGATTTCCCTCGCACTTGTTAATGGTATACATTAATGACCAGTAATCAAGTGGTTTCTACCATGTTCGACTCCAAGACATTGCAATCACATGGTTAGATTCTTATCATTGCAGGTTCGGATTGAAGACCCTGGGTTAAGTCATAAATCTCATCTAGGTTGCGATGGAGATTGTTTTGAGTCATATTACACAGATCCACTTTGTATGGATCATGGCTATGTTATCATCTCATCATGGATCTACGATTGTGTCTAGTATCCATGATTGTGTTCATTCGATCGTTGCTATCATGGATAAGCAATGTATTGATCGGTAGCCATGTTATGCATCGTGTGGCACATATATTTCAGAGTCAGTTGTACTGCAGAATTCTATTTCCAACCGATGATTTTTGCCTCATTCCTTTATATTACAAAGCACTTCACCCGTTCTATTTTTATCGGCTTCATGCTTTGGGGGGCATTCTATTACACCAAAATATCATGATCATGATTCATGTGTCATCTCTATTCCTTAATCCATGAAGTTCCCTAGGCTAAAACATCAGAAGGAAGGTTGTTGTCCTTTCCCTTTACCTTTTGTAGTCACCCTGACACACCCTTCCTTCATGCAAGGAGCGTCGAACTCAAGGTGTTGCACTCTGCACCTTATCAAAGCGCATTGCCGACGTAGTGTTCCTTTGTACAAGATGCGATGATCTACCTCTAACGCAAGTTTCCTTCTTGCAAGGTGTGTCAGAGTTTGTTAAAGTGGATAAAAGGAAGCTTCGAGTGATTTCTAGAAGCTTGGTGATGTGGACACTTATCCCTAGATATGTGGATAGGTGTCTTTCGGTTCCCTAACCCATTGGGATAATCCCTTAGATATCTCCCCTAAGTATTCAACCTATTCTATCCATGTAGCCCTATAAATACAACCCCTCTCTCTCCATTGAGGACGAGGAAGGATTATGCACCCTCATGCTAGTGGAATTCACTCAGGATCATCTTCTTCATCCATAAGAAGTTAGGAGGGTTTGGATCTTTGAGGCAAGATCGTCCATGTTGGAGTCATGACGTCAAAGCTTTGGTTGTAACTCCTCTCACTTTGTATCTACTACAATTTACATTAATATAAACATCTTTCCATAAATGTGTTATGTCTTGTAATATTATTTATGAATTGCTTCTTTGACCGCTTATCTGGCTAGATTCATAGATATATGCTTTCATGTCATTTGATTGTTTCCATCTCTTCTATCTTGTTTTGCAGCTGGATATCGAGGTATTGCAATCAAATCAAGAAAGAGAAAGGGATTATGATCACAAGGTAATTCATCTACCCTACAATCTAATCTAACTAGGAAATATTTTATGTTGTGTACTCTTTTGTGCTAGATCCATATCATTTAGGTCTAGAGAGATTTATTTCTGTCCACGTTAATAGATTGTCTACACACACAAGCACATCCAAAGCAACAAGAAATTGCTGCTCCTCCTGCTAATCTTGGAAATATTAGGTGAGACCATTGAATTCAACACGTTGCACTCTAGAATTCAAGGAGTATGTTAGTAAAATGTGTGGTTAAAAGGTGTATGTTGTAGTGATTATCATAGTTACAAAAGGTTACGTTTTAAGAAATGTTGTAGAAAATAAATATTAGATACATGCACGCATTTAATTGTTACTAAGTTATGTTGCATATGATAAAGTGAAGAACATATTCTTGCATGAAGAAAGGGAACAAACATTACTAAAAGATAGACATGAGTCTGCACAAAACATAATTCTTCATTATATTAAAAATCAATGTGGTTACAAAATTGAATGAGTCAGGACTCCATGCCTACGAAAAAAGGAGTATACAAGAAAAAAAAGTAAAGATGACAAATTGAGAATTGTTGAAGTAATATACAACCATAGTTCGATGTCAATCTCTGAGTCTGGCTAGTGAGAACGACGAAGCTCTAGCTCCACCGGTACCAGTGCAGTACACTCTAGAGAAGGGAACACAAGAATAAGTTGCATAATTGTAGACAATGGTGGTTTAGTATGTTGAGGTAGAAGTAAGGAAATTTCATCCAAGATCTATTTTTGTTGGCACTCTAAATTGTCGACCCGACGAGTCAGTTGAGAAAATTGTTCATCCTTCTCGTAATTAACCCATGATTGAATGTATTGGTGTTGAAACTCTGTGTTCTCCATCCAGATTTTCCAAGAACCCATATCAACCTTCAAGCGTTTAAATTCATACTATTGTAACTGAACAATTAGTAACACGCTCTCAACAGAGTTGTTCATTATTTAGTAGAAGGAATCCATTGGAAATTAAGACAAGAAAGCAAGAGGCAATGCGACACATAAAAGAAGAAGTGGAAAAGGTGATGAACTAGACATTTTCTCATTGATCTATTATAGGATGGAATGGATGATATTCGTGCATGTAGAGTTAATTTGAAGAGATGTGCATTCAATATTGTGCAAGTCGAAGAAGGTGGTGGAGTTGTAATAATTGTATGTGAGAATTAATAGGTTTTGGAAAGGAGTACAAAAATCAGAAATCCTTTGTGTGACAAAATGTTTCCCCAAAATATCAAGTACGATCACAAAACATCATTGTTGCCACATGAACTAAGTTCCTTGTCCACTTGTATGTCGGGTTAGTTGATGAATGGAAAACATGCCAAATATTTGGTTTTCATGGAAAGGGATGTGACGACATTAAATACAACAAGGCCCAGTGAAAGCGTAGTATATGTGACAGATGAAACTGGCAGGCATAGAAAGGAAGTAAAAACAAATGGTGCAAAAATAGTAAAATATTAAGTTTGGCACTACACAGTTGGCATGAGAGGATGCATGTATGAACCACTGTGAAAATAATTATGAATTGTTGTGACAAGAACAAGAGATCAAGATACAAAAGTAATACAGCTCGTATACTGAAAAATCAATCAAAGATAATTATGAAATCAATATGTCGATTGCAAGATATCAACGCAGAAGAAATGATGCATGAACATAGGTGGAGTTATGCCTGTGAGAAAATAAGTAAAGGCCAAAAAAAAAAAGAGGAACCAGTAATTGTGCAAGTCATGGAACCTCTTTTCCATTGATGTCAATGGGGGATAAAAGCATGAAGCTGATTGTACACATGACATGAAGCTGAATGCAGTTGAGAGGAAGAAGCATGAATAAGAATAAGCATGAAGCCGAGACTCAATGAAGCTGAAGCAAGACATACAAGATAGATGATGAAGAAGACGTGAAAGAGAGTGAAGCATATTTTTGAAGAAGAAGCATGAATCATGGAGCAGTATAATGAAAATAATCATAAAGCATATGATCTATGCAGAGGTAACAAAAAATAGAAGAAGCACTAGAAGTATAATGCATAGAAGTCAGTAGTTCAAACTAGCAAAGAACTCAAGGAGAGCATGTACACAGGGGGAGAACTGCGATGAAAACAGATGAAGCATACAACTTCAATAAGATGACTATGCACAACTTCATAAGGTGTTGACATCAATACCAAAGGGGGATATTCTTGAAATTTGGTTTTCATTGATGTCAACTAATGTAAAAGAGGATGTCGAATGATTCAGTTCGAGTCATTGATGTCAACTGAAGTCAAGAGGTTTCAACATTCCCATGCCAGCTTGAGTAAGTATAGGAAAGCCACATTTAAGAAGATATGCACAAGCAATATGGTGAAGGATATGGATTCCAGTGTGAAGAAGTATATCTAGAAGTTTCATCCAATATGAAGAAGTGTGTCCAAGGGTACATCATGAATATATAGTTTGAATAAGTACATAAGGCACATGTACTTTAGCGGGCCACAAGTACATCTAGTCATAGTCCTTCAAGGCACAATCTAAAGGGTTGGTTGGATAGAAGGATGAAGAGTGCGCAAGAAAGCCAAAGAATACATTGTACAAAGTCTTCTCCATGCAAGCAACTCAAGGGAATATTCAAGAGTGCAAAAGAAAGTCAAGTGGAGTGTGCAAGAAGCATGGAACAAGAGATGGTTGAACACCTCTACAAGTCTTGAAAGCAAATAGGTAATCACCAATCAAAATATGCTTTTAGTTGATAAAGTGCGCATAATTATCAAGAACTAGCATTTGATGTTAGAATATGTGCAAATTCCACATCCGAAGACATAGCAAGTTCACATGTTTCACAAGCGATGGTACCATAAGGGTCAAAGTCCCACCAAGTTGATGATCACATATGAAAAAGTTCCAAAAAGCATTGATACACCAAGTGCTCAAGATGCACAAGTAATGGTACCACAATGGTGATAATCCCACCAAGTCGATGAGCATGGATGCGAGGGACACACAAAGAAAGGACACATCAGTGGTGTAGAACATGATATGTGGAATAGGCATAATCCGTGAAGTAAGGAAGAGGGAATGCCACAAAAACCTTGTGTACATACAATCCATGTAGGACATCTATAAATAGGAAAGAAATATGGATATTTGAAGTAAGCTTGATGGCGAGGTCGAATAGATTGTAAGTGGAAGATAGAAATTTATATTTGGGACATCACGGGATCGAGGCACAGAACATTATGATCTAGTGAGGAGCCACGTGTGCACAAGTAGAGGAATGATTGAATTGATGGTGCATAGAATGATGTTGTAGATATCTGACAGTTGCACAAAGGAAAAAAGGTATAATGCAGAAGATGTGAAAGTGTGTGAAGACTAAATGATAGTAGCACAAGTAGCATGCAAATAGTCACAAATTTTTTAAAAGAAAGAAGCACAAAGATAGAACTGAGGCATATCATAAGATGCATAGAATTTTGGATGATGCATGAATGTTGAAGTGAAGTGTGTGAAGTAGAGAGGTCCATCAGATGCACGACAATAGAACAACAACATAATATTGTATGCACATCGTGATGAGGATGATATGAGACAGTTGCATCAGGACGAAAGGACCAATTATATAATGTACAACATGTCACAAATTTTATGAAATATTGTGGCACTTAAACCAAATAGACACATCTAAGTAAGTGTGTAGTTCCATCTGATACCCCTACACAATCTCATATCATCAAGCTATCAATTGAAGCACAGTATCAGTTAGTTAGTGCAGTTACACAATAGCATAATGACATAGCTAATCATTTTCGTACACTATAGGGGACGAATTAGAACAGGATATATGAAGTGAGTCATTAGTAGAAGTGAAGAATTGAGTGGAATAAGAAGTCAAGTGATGCATGCAAGGGAGTTATAGTAATACTACTACATATAGAAGGTGTGCATAAGAGAACAAACATGAGAATATCAAAAGTGTGCGCATGTTGGAATTTCAGTAAGGAAGAATATTATTTTGGATATCTATGTAGTAGGGAGGGGCATGGGGCAAGTGGTCATAGCCTCCTTCCACTTGGTGGTGGAGAACACAGGGATTTGGTGTTTCCTTTAGGTGGTGCCGGAAAACCAGGGAGTGTGTGCCTCCTTCCAGTTGGTGTTGGTAAACATAGGAAGTTGGTGCTTCCTTCAATGTAATATTTTCATTACAAAAGAGCATTTTGTGGTTTTCTACCGTTTGGGTTTCCACGTCAAAATCCTGTGTTTTATTTTTTCTTTGGCTTGGTGCATATATGGATGAATGATTTTATTTATATTTGATACATAACTAAAGAACAATATTAAGTTAAGACTAATATGTTAAAGAAGTTAAAATTTGATGATAACTGTGCTAATATTGATTCACTCCCCCTCATAGTATTAAATTGATTCCAATAATGCAAAAATAATACACTCCTATTTGTTTCTCTCAAATTGACCAAGAAACAAAGCCTAGGCGTGCATTTTAGGGAAGCAATCCAATTTTGGATAGCTACACTAAAATGCACACCCAACCTGCATTACAAAACCAAATTGAATGAATCAAAATAAAGAGTGTGTGTTTAATTATTACAAACCTAAACCAAGCTTCATATTTTCAGTTTCACACAGAAAAACTTATGTTGTGCAAGAAAACTCCAAATTTATGTGTTTTCCACATGGTAAAAATCAGGGTTGATTTCCTTGATGAAATGCACACATTGAACTACAGTTCACTGTATATGGAATAAATAATAATATAAAATGGATGTACCCTCCTTCTCTACAACCTCTTGTACTCATTTCCATATGATCTATGATCTACGGTGAAATCCAAGTCTACCAAAATAGGAGTTGATAGTATTTTCCATGTTTTCATGGGCATCACAAAAATGCACACTGTGGTCAATCCAAGTACACCCCAGGTATGAAATTTGGATTGAGGAATAATTAAACATTTATGAGCCTAATTATCCATGAATCATCTCTTCCAAATTGGATGCATACCTATTCTTCAAACTCGTAAAATCTTTGACAAAATGCATGCCAATGGAAAATTATGCATGCTCATGGAAACCTAAAGGGAACATTTCAGGGAAAGAATTCAAATTATTAAAATACATGAAGGTGAAGAGTGAAAAAATAATAGACTTTCGTATTTGATTCAATTAAATTGGCCATGAAACAAATCCTAGGCATGCATTTTAATGAACCAAGGCAATTTTTGATAACTTCCCTAAAATGCATGCTCAACCTACATTACAAAGCTAAATGGAATGATTCAAATTGCAGAGTGTGTGTTTACTTATTACAAACCTAAATAAAGCTTCATAATTTCAATTTCACACATAAAACCTTATGTTGCGCAAGAAAAATCCAGATTTATGTGTTTTCCACATGGTAAATATTAGGATTGATTGCCTCGATGAAATGCATACATTAACCCACGGTTCATGGTATATGGAATAAATAATAATATAACATGGATGAACTAAGATTTTCTACAATATCATGTACTCATTTCTATATGATATATGCTCTATAGTAAAATCCAAGTTTTCCAAAATAGGAGTTGATAACATTTGCTATTTTTTCATGGACACCACAAAAATGCACGCTGTGGCCAATCCATTACACCCGAGGTATGAAATTTGGACTGAGGCATAATTACACATTTATTATCCTAATTATCCACGAATGAACTCTTCCAAATTTGCTGCATACCTATTCTTCACGCTTCTAAACTCTTTGACAAAATGCATGCCAATGGAAAATTATACATGCTTAGGGAAACCTAAAGGCAAACATTTCTGGGAAAGAATTCAAATCATTAAAATACACAAATGTGAGGAATCACAATAAAATGAAACTCTCCTATTTAATTCACTCAGATATACCAAGAAACAAATCTCAATTCTCATGCGTGCATTTTAGTGAAGCAAGGAAAAATTGCCTAACTTCACTAAAATGCACACCCATGCTGCATTTCAAAGGCCAATTGATTTGTTCGAATTGCAGAGCATGTGTTTACTTATTAAAAACCTAAAAAAAGTTTCAATCTTTTAATTTCACAAATAAAAACTTATGTTGTGCAAGAAAACTTTAAATTTATGTGTTTTCCACATGGTAAAAATCAGGTTTGATTGCCTCGATTAAATGCACACATTGACCTGTATTTCATGGGATATGGAGTAAATAATAATATAACATGGATATACCAACCTTTTCTACAACCTTTTGTACGTATTTTTGGATGATCTATTCTCTATAGTGATATCTATGTATGCCAATATAACAGTTGATAGTTTTTTCCATTTTTTCATGGGCACCTAAAAAATGCACACTGTGGCTAATCCAATCACCCTAGGTATGAAATTTGGATTGAGGCTTAATTACACATTTATGTTGCTCATATTCAGGAAATTGTGCATACTCATGTCATCAGGATGAATCCATCTGCCCCAGTCAACCTGAATGCTCATACAACTGATAAAGGCATCGACTCCTTCAATCGTTGAAGGATGATGCAAGCACAATGTATTTTGTTAATATGTCAGTTTGTTAGGATCTAAAGTTATAAGCTAAGGGTATCAGTATGTCAATTTTTTCTCTGTTTCAGACTGTTCATATTTTATGTACTCCTTTTCTTCATATTTTATACCAACAACTTTTTTTTTAATATAAAGCTTATAACAACCTTTACTGTTTAAAAAAAACACTGTATTGCTATCACGCCTTACATTCAACACAATGATTATCAAGAGATTTTTTTTCCTCAATGGGTTGACAGGATTTGTCAGGAGAGTTTTTTTCTTGGATAATTTCCCAATATTTTTCTTAGGTGTGAGATTCCATGACAGCCATAGGTAGTAAGGAAAAATACACATGATTTCGTTGGTGTCATATACTTTGTCATGACCCTGCTAAATCGCCAAACATTCTATTCCTTCCATGAAAATTTTGGATCAAATTTTTTGAAGTTACCCACCATACTAGTGATAAATAATGGATGTAGAATTCCTCGATTTAATTCCACCACATATATCTAGCATCGCTCTTACCATAATTATGCCACCCTTTTCATAATTACGTTGAAATTAAAAACGAGTTTACTTGTAGGTTTAACTCTTCGAACAATGTTATAAAATGTGGTAGTTTAATGCGATTTAGAATATAAAGATAGTTAACTGACTATTTAACCCACATTTTGTTAGAAATTTTGGTTCCTAACTCATGTCAAACCTATGTTAACTCATTTTTTTTCCCGAAAATTGTATCCATTTCAATTTTTTTGGCTAAACAATTTTTCGATTTCCATTTTTCTAGCTAAATTATTTTTAGTTAGTTGACTCATCCATTGAATTTACATCAAAAAATAATGTTTCCACAACCATGTGATGAATTCTATCTGTTGGGGCCAAGGTCGCAGCTATAGTAAAAGCTGCGAATTTTGGGAAAAAGCACGAGTATGGAAGGAAAGTGCTAATTTTGGGACAAGCACTAAGTTTGGGTAAGAAGGAGACGGTGCGCAGTACGGTGCCAGATGGATGATCTCAGCGCAGATCACGGACCGGAAATTGCGGAGCTCGCGCGCACGTCATCGAAGAATGAAGGTGGCTCAGCTACCATAATAAATAAGGCGATGGAGTAGAGGGCTCAGCTACCCTCATTTAAAGGCTTAGTACAGAAGTTATGGTTGCTCGGATCAAGGAGGAGCAACGGACCAGAGCATTGAAGGCGAAGGACGATCGCCCATACCCATAATCTGCGCCGGAATTCATGGAGCCTGCAGGAAGCGGCGACGTGACTGCAAGCGGCGCCTACAGTACACCTAGCCATGTGCGTGGTTAGGGTTTTTGGGAATCACTGTTGGGAAAGGCCCACAGTTTTGTAAAGGTGTGACCGTCATGGCCACCTATATATATGAATCATTGTAATGGGTAGAGGTTCCTTCAGTTCCTTCCTTTTGGAGAATTAGAGAGTTAGATACTAGACTGTTAGAGAGCCAGTCTAAAGGATAGATCATGTGTTGATTATCCTTCACTGTATTTTCTACCCAGTGCGTAGAACTAGAGAGGAAATCGGATAGCCGAGGAGCTAACCCCTGAGTTGCCAGACAGTCTGAGTCGACGTCTGTGCCTTTGTAATCTCCATAGAGAGGAGACTTGACTGAGAGAAGGGCTCCCAGCTGTGTGCGTGGAGTTTCCTGTAAGATCTAAGGCTGCAGCTGTGTGCGCAGCATATTGTATAACTCTATCATTTTCTGGTTAATATAACGCTCCCGTGGACGTGGTTTTCCTCGAGGAGATGAGCTTCACTTATATCTTCTTGTATTATGTTTGCGTGAATGATCACTATTTAGAGTTCATTATTTGTGTATGCAAGACTTTTGTCTTATCTTTGTGACTGTTTGAGCGAGTTGGAAAGATCCCTTGATAACTATAAGTGTCTTAAGTACTAAAGAAGTAGTAACGCACGGTCGCTGCGGCGAGGGCAGACTGCGTTACTGTGCTGAATGTGAAGGGCGAGGAAGTGTCTAGTGCGTCGACCCAAGGGATAGTTGCCTGCTGCGTTAGAGAGGAGAAACTGCGCAGTAGACCTGCCAAGGAAGGAATCCACGCAGCTGCGCCGAACGGCCTGCGGGAAGGTCCGACCGCCGATATTTTAGGAAGAAGAAGAGATACAGAACAATCTCCGCGTCACCACGGTTAAGGAAACCTGATTCCTTAACCCCCCCATAGCCACTTCGGGTGAGACCTCGAGCTGCTGCGCAGCTCGTTGCCGAAAGGGCCAGTGCGCCAAGGGGTTTTGTTGCTGCGCTTCATTAAAACCCGGGTCTGCCCAGAGCAGCAGCCAACAAATGGTTCCGTTGCCGCGCGAATGAGACTTGTTATTTTGGCGACGCGCGAGATTGAGGAGCCAACAAATGGTTCCGTTGCCTAGTGACCAACAAATGGTTCTGTTGTCTTGTGACTTTTTGATCACATTACTTCCATGGCTTTGAACCCTGTTGATTGAGCCAACAAATGATTCCTTTGCCTTGCGACTTGTTGCTGTAAGACTTACTAGTCACGCGACATCTGAGACTGTTGCTGAAGACAACATAAGGTTCTGTTACACTGAGACTTGCTCAGCTAACAAATGTGTTACTGGCATCCTACAGCTAAAGAAATTGGAGATTGGTTTGATTTAAAGGCTAAAGAGTTTGCTGAACAAGAAAATAGAAGCCCTACGCTTCAAACAGAAGATTGGTTACAGAAGTATATTTATGCTGACCTTTACGAAATTTTCTTTGTTACGTTTGCATTGGAGTTACACGCTTGGATAGCCAAGTTAGCAGATTCTAGACCTACGCTGCATGTTGATCGACCCGTCACGTGGACGCTTGAGCTAGTCAGTATTGTGAAGCAGATAGACAATCCTGTGTCCCGCGCAGTAGACTTTTGGTTGAATAGTCTACTGGAAGGTTTCATTACCGAATTTGTAGTCGATACAAGAAAGAGTTTCAGTGAAGCTGAGAGGAGTTTCTTCCAAGTACACAGAGGTAAGTTCTTAAATTCTCTGAACTTATGGATTAAAATGCTTCTGTATGAAAAAGGAAAGCTATGTATTGCTTCTGATGAATAGCATAGTCAAGTAATGTCCGTAGATTCTGATAGTGATCCTGAAGTTATTGGTTGCACTCGTAGTGGAAAACGATATAAAGTAGGCCTTGACCAATATCCTTTTGAGTCTAGCCCCGACAATAGCCAAGTCCCAAGAGCAAGCCATATAGAAAGACAAGGGAGTGCTCATATCCCGTATTACCCCTTTACACCGCAAAAACCAGACGGAGCTCAGTATAATCCTACAGTAACACCTTCTAGTAGCCCACACGCTACTTCTAGTACCTCTGTACCACCTTTGTTTAAACATCTCGGAGGCACTGCTACGGTACCTCCACCTCAAACCCGTGCAAGAAGGATGGGCGATGACATGAAACTACCAACTTTTAGAGGAACAGGGATAGAGGACCCTGAGCAGCACTGGTTCTTATGTGAAGCCATTTGGACAATCAAGCAAATTAATGACGATGCTGTTAAATTGGTTCAGTTAGCAACCACACTAAGAGAAAGAGCCTTGACTTGGTTCATGAAATACTCAGCAGCACAGAATAGGACGCTTGCTGAGGTAAGAAATGCCATGATTAGAGAATTCAAGAAACCTAAATCAGAATCACAGTGTATAACAGAGCTCAAAGACATCAAACAGTTACCTACAGAATCAGTATGGGACTTTGACCAGAAGTTCAAAGCCTTGATAGATCAAGTAAGCTTCGAGTTTGCACCACAGCAACATAAAGAATGGTTTATTGCTGCACTGCTTCCACACATTAGACTTCCCCTTATGCAACAGAATCTCAATACTCAGGAACAAGCCCTAGAAATGGCTATGAAACTAGAAGCTTCACCAATTGCAGGAACAAGCAACGATGTTGCGCATTTACAGAACCAATTAGCAAACTTAACCTTGCAAGTGCACGATATTAAGAAAGGCAAGGAGATTAAGGAAGAAATTTGGTGTACAAAATGTAAAGCCCAAGGTCATTCAAAGGACCATTGTCCCGTTTTCATAGACTATATTGCAACTGGAGCACCTAATCCTTTACCACAGGCACAAGGGCCTTGGTGTGAAATCTGCAGAACTAGAGGTCATAGACCACAAGAATGCCACTTACTTCAGAAATATGTACAAACTCCAAAGAATCTATATTGTAATTTCTGTAAATCAGTAGGTCATGATGAGAACAATTGTAGAGCATATGATCTTATGATAGAAAGAAAGCATGATGTTTATAGGGTACAAGCAGAGACACAAGGACCCACAGCAGGACCACCTTATGACCAAACTCGGGACGCCCGAGCAGCAAATTACAGAGGACGCGGACGCACAACAAATTTTGGTCGCGGAAGAGGACAGATCACTTGTTATAATTGCGGAACACAAGGACATTTTGCTAGGGATTGCCAAAATCCTACAACCCTCTGCAGGTATTGTAAATCTTCTGACCATATCATTGAAGAATGCCCTCAGTTACAGGCTAAGATGCAAGCAAAGACACCCCAGGTCAATCAGAATATCCAGTTGATTGGAGCAGAAAAAAAAGAACCAGACCCTACAGTTAATATAGTGACACGCAGTGGAGCTACCACTGGTGCGCAAGAGATGGGAACGGGAAAGCAAGCGACGCAATGGGTGCGCCGCGCTAACATTAAACCAGCCCCACTTAACCTACAGAAGCAAAAAGAAGCATTTAAGCAAGCTCAAGAGTATTTCTCAGATCCGAGAGCTTCAAGTTCTGCCGCAATTCCGCAGACCATTAGTAGATCGCAAGTGCTAAGACAAGACAACCTGGTACAAGAACAAGCCACTACAGCTGGAAGACCTGATGACGATAAGGAGCATGCACTAGGCAGTGTTCATGCGTTCCTGCGACACTGTTTAAAATTGTTGCGCAATGAACAAGCAACTCTAGAACTCCAACACCTGTTGGATCAGTGCCAACACTCTGCTTCGACGAACACACCACAGCGTGCTGTTCACCAGATTAGGAGTCACATTAGAACTGGAAAAGAGATGAGGCTTACAGCGCAGATTGGAGCATTTGAAATGGACGAAGTCATGTTAGATTTGGGCTCAGAAGCCAATGTTCTCACTATGCAGACATGGGAACAGATGGGAAGCCCTCAGCTTACAAGATCCCCTATCCAGCTAAGACTCGCAAATCAGCAATGAGTCTCTCCATTGGGCAGATTACCTAACGTACCTATTGATATTGAAGGAGTAAGAAGCTCTGCAGATTTTGAAGTAATCAAAATTATGGATGATAGTAGACCATACCCAGCGCTGTTAGGAATAGACTGGGCACTTGATAATTTGGCTGTCATTAACCTGAAGAAAAGACAGATGACCTTTGAGGATGACCAGATCAGGGTCATCGCACCTCTTGATCCTATTCAAGGACCAAGATATATAGAACCCATTCGCGCAGAAGAGGAAGCGCGCCACATGGAAAGCTTGTATCAGATGACCACTAACCACAGTGACTATGTCAACCCCACAGCAGACGGCCATATCAGCTGGCGATGTGATAGCTCGTGCACATCAGATTCAGATGCAGGATTGGAAAATTGGCAGAATCGTCTACATGAGGTTTCTGCAAGACGTTGCGCCATGATGACTAAATCCATTCGATGGATTGGCACAGAATTAATTGATACTCCAACTTTTGATGGCTTAACTGAAGTAACTAAATTCATACAGGAATATGAACAAAAGCTTCCAGAACTGCAGCGCATACAGGCACTAGATATAGCATTGCGCGCTACACCCGCAAGATGGTGGATTGCGCACAAGGAGAATATTCATACATGGACAGACTGTCGCAGATTGATACTGCGCAGATTTCAGGACACCACAGCCGAAGCGCTACGCAAATATGAAGGACAGAGTGACCCCAGGTCACACATTGAAGCATGTATTCAGCAATGGTCAGATATTCCGGAAGATGAGTGGGTTCACCAATTCATCCACACATTGGATACAATTCCAAGGAATTGGTATACTGAAATAGAATTGCGCAAAGGCACTCTTACTTGGGCTCTTATGATAGAAAGTTTTCAACTTACCTTCAGCTTTGAGTCAGAGCATCCAAGTCTTGATCAGGCTCTGAAATGTATTAAAAAGAAGGTATTTGAACCAGGTCTAGTAACAGAATATTCCCAACCAGATTGGGCTGTCCAGATGGAACATGCCCTGGAATGTTATAACTTCACCGCCGAAGATGAGGAGGACGATCCTCGTAACCTCAATATCCCAGAATCAGAAGGGATGCGCAATATTGAAGGTCCTGAGCTTGATATTCCTGCCATCACAGAACACGTCAAGCTCAAGAAAGTTAACATTGGCACAGAAGCTGATCCAAAGTTTGCTTCTATAGGAGACTATTGGGATGATGAAACTGTTGCGCATGTTTCAGATTTATTACGCGACTACCAGGATATCTTTCCTACCAAGTTCACAGAAATGAAAGGCATCCTAGGAGACTTAGGAGTGATGCGCATACCTCTGAAACCAGACGCCAAGCCAGTAAAGCAGCGCCCATACAGGTTGAACCCGCGCTACAAAGAAAAAGTCAAAGAAGAAATTGATAAGATGCTTGCAGCAGGTATTATTGAGCCAGTAGAGGAAAGCGATTGGATTAGTCCTATGGTGGTCCAAGAAAAGAAAACGAAAGGTGAAATAAGAATTTGTGTCGACTTGCGCAAACTCAATGATGCATTAGCGCATGATCCATTTCCCACTCCTTTCACAGATGAAGTACTTGATAATGTTGGAGGACAAGAGGCTTACTCCTTCACTGATGGATTCTCGGGATATCATCAGATCAGAATCCATCCGGATGACCGCCACAAGACTACTTTTGCAACAGAATGGGGCTCATTCCAGTATACGGTAATGCCCTTTGGTCTTAAAAACGCACCTGCTATCTTCTCTAGAGTCGTTGTTGCTGTTTTTAAAGAATTTATCCACAAGTTTTTAGAAGTCTATTTTGATGACTGGACTGTATTTGGTTTACTAAAGAACCATATTGCGAATCTGCGCATGATGCTAGAAAAATGTAGACAGCATCAGATTTCCCTTAACTTGAAAAAATGTATATTTTGTGCGCCCTTTGGTATTTTGTTGGGACATATTGTATGCAGACAAGGACTTCTGATGGATCCTGCGAAGGTTGCCATCATTGCTAATTTACCTGCGCCCAACTCAGTTAAGCAATTGCGCACTACATTGGGACATACAGGATACTACAGAAAATTCATCAAAGGATATGCAAGGATCACAGCGCCTATGGAAAGATTGCTGAAGAAGGATTCAAAGTTCCAATGGACAGAAGAATGCCAACAGAGCTTGGACACACTTAAAGAAAAGATGATCACAGCGCCTATTCTAGTTTTCCCGGATTGGAGAAAACCTTTTCATGTTCATGTTGATGCTTCTTCCATAGCATTAGGAATCGTGCTTACACAGTCTGGAGAAGGAAGTATTGACCACCCAATTGCTTACTCCAGCAGAAAGCTATCTACAGCTGAGAAGAACTACACCACTACAGAACGGGAAGGACTAGCTATGGTGTATGCCTTACAGAAATTCAGACACTACCTGTTAGGAGCTCACTTTAAAATGTATACTGACCATTCTGCTTTGAAATATTTGGTCAATAAACCAGTTTTAGGAGGAAGAATTTGCAGATGGCTACTGCTCTTTCAAGAGTATGATTTTGAGGTTATTGTCAAGCCAGGCAGATTGAATGCAGGGCCTGACCATCTATCCAGAATAGAGTCAGGAGAGGAACCTACGAGTCTGGAGGACAATCTGCCTGACGCACAGTTGTTTTATATCCAAGCAGCAGACGAATATTATTCTGATATTCTTAAGTTTCTCACTACCGGACAAGCGCCGGCTGAGCTTACAATCCAGCAGAAAAAGCAACTTGTTGTTAGAGCCGCATATTTCACTTTGATAGCAGGCCAGCTTTATAAGTTGGGCCCTGACGAAATTTTGCGCAGATGTATCTTACCACATGAAAAGAGCTCTATCATTACAGAAGCGCATTCAGGTACCGCAGGAGGCCATTTCGCAGGAAAGCCGACTGCGCAGAAAATATTAGCCGCAGGACTTTGGTGGCCGACATTGCACAAGGATACTAAGGAATTCTGTAAATGTTGCGATGTGTGCCAGCGCACAGGAAAACCCTCAAGGAGAGATGAAATGCCACTAAGACCCCAGATCACACTGCGTGCTTTTGATAAATGGGCCATTGACTTTGTAGGACCTATTAACCCACCAGGAAAAAGAACTGGCGCAAGATATATCATTACAGCTACTGAATACCTCACCAGATGGGCTGAGGCGAAGCCAGTTAAGAACTGCGACGCTGTTACTGCCGCGCAGTTCATTTTCGAGAACATTATCACTAGGTTTGGATGCCCGGTGATCCTCATGAGTGATCAAGGTACACATTTCCTCAATGAGACTATAGAGGCCCTTATTGAAGAATTTCAAATTAATCACCATAAGAGTACACCCTACCATCCTCAAGCTAATGGTACGGTGGAAGCATTCAATAAGATTCTTGAGAATGCCCTGACGAAAATCTGTAATCAACAAAGAGATGATTGGGACCTTAGAGTCACAGCTGTATTATGGGCTTACAGAACTACTTGCAAGAAACTAACAGGTCACACACCTTTCAGCTTGGTGTATGGACAAGAAGCAGTTATGCCCATGGAATACATTGTTCCCAGTCTCCGAATTGCGCAAATTACAGAAATGGCAGATCCTGACACTATGAATGAAAGACTTTCGCAACTGCTTTCCTTAGAAGAAGACAGACTTTTGGCCGGATTTCATCAACAGGTACAGAAGGCAAGACAGAAAGCTTGGCATGACAGGCACATTAAGCATAAGCACTTTGAAGAAGGAGACTTGGTACTCCTTTATGATAGTAAATTCATCAAGTTTCCAGGCAAGTTTCGTGTGCATTGGTTAGGTCCTTTTCAGATAATAAAAATAACAGACGGAGGCGCAGTTCAGCTTGCAAAGCTGAATGGAGAACTACTACCTACAATGATAAACGGGAGTCGGCTTAAGCTTTATTGCGACGGCCACTCCGCCCTGTCGACATAATATATTACTCAAGAATGCAGATGCCCAGTGTAGTTGAAAGAGACATCGCATTTAGTCTACACGGAAGCTGCGACACACCCTCAGTTTCCAGCTTCCTGCGCAGTTCCTTGAAATATCCGCGCATCCTGAATAAAACTTGCTTGAACAAAGCTTAGCGGTCCGCTCTGGCGAAGTTTTGCTTTGTGGACCATTGGACTATCGCTCTTGCGAAGTCCCCTTTCCTAATTTGCCGCTGAAAAGAGTTTTGTTGTGGACCCATAGAGGCACAGTTTCCTAAGTTGAAATGACCCGCCGGAAATTTTGAATTACAGCAGTTATGTAGCCGCGTTTGAATAAATGAAGGATAAGGCCGCTATTTAATTCTACCCGTTCTGACGGATTCGGCTTAATCTCCGAAAGATTTGCATTTAACCCAGGCGCCGAAAGCATTAGCTTCTCCCGGAAGGCTGTCAGACCACGTCAATCACACTAAATGCACCGCTACGGCAAGGAGGATAGCATGTTGTCAACTCATCTGTAGCCGCCTATAGCTACATTACCCCACTTGGTCGCATTTACTAACCCCGCTGGCTATAAATACCTCACACTTGTATCAATTTCGGGTTACTGTCTCGAGTTGCATAGTTGTGTTTGAAGACCCAAAGTATTGTTTTCAGAGCCGAGTGTGCAGAGTATTTCCCCTTGTTTTCAGAGTCTATACCCTACGCAGTTCCGTCATTTGCTGTCCAGAGTTTTGTTATTTACATTGGTTCACAACGGAGAACTTATCAACTGAAGAAGTTGTTCGTCAATTTCTGCGCCGAGGCTTAGATTTCGGCATGGCCACTCCGGTGACGGCTTCGACCTACGTACACCCCGGTGCTACTGATCCCAGAACATCTCCAGGCACAAGAGCATCTCAGCAGCAGCCGGAGGAACCTGTTCCAGAGCCGCTCGCGTCTATGGTGAACTACATTCCGCCGCGTCCGGATGATGCGCCGGATGTACAGATTCCGAAGAATGCAAAATATCCAATTCCGCTACCGCCACTACCGGCTAGTGTGCGGGTAGAAGGCCAACTATTGGGAAACATTCCATTGGTTAAATTCTCTGATTTTAACCTTGGAGACTATAAGACATATCCTCAATTTCAGTTGGACCGATATCTGGATATCGTCCATAATCCCACCAGAAAAGTTGATGAGTTTATCCCGAAGGGATTTGCAGCAAATCTTGAGCGCCCTGGACTCTTGAATTTGTTGAAGCTACCGCACTTTGGCCGTAGCAATGAAGTGAACGCAGTCGTTAAAACACTGCTATCCTGCGTTCATGGAGGTTACCTTTGGCTCGGGAGGCCAATTGATCTAAATGTTGATTTGATACACCGTATCACCGGTCTATCTAAGGTTGGTAAGGATCCCAACATCCATTTTGTGGGAAAGGAGAAGGACCGAAAATTAGCTGCAAAGCTGGTCCAGAAATATAACTTGACAAGAGGAGGTCGGGCTTATGACCTCACGACCGTAGAAGATGAGGCACTTCGCTTCACAGGAAGTCTGCTTGCAGGCAGACTTCTCACAAAGTGCCGACCGAAAGAAGTTACTGGAGCTGTCGTTGAGCTCGCTATCGCAGCTGCGGAGGGAGAACAGTACAACTGGTCTCTCTTCCTGCTGAATTCTTTTTTGGCTGATTGCCTGAATGTGCAGGACAATGCAGGCCAATCATTCCATTTTTCGTGGCTTCTAATTCTATGCGCTCTCGTCGGGTGGAAGGAGCCCCCGAATACTCAGTTCCGTCCACGCCGCGCAGGAGAGGTTGCCGGCATGCGCTACATCAACCTCTGGGATTCCCGTAATCCCGCGAAGCGCAAGATGAATCGCGCTGTCTTTTGTGAGTACTACTATCTCCTCCGAGATACCATACAAGATATGCCAAGGCTGACTGAGGAGACAGCCACATTGTATGAAGGCAAGTTGGCTTTTACTGCCGACATCCATCAGCTCTACCTTCGGCCTTGCGACATTCCAGGTGACTGGGCGCTAGGTCTTTACAGGATGACCACAGAAGATGTTGAAGAAACCATTAAGTCGTGGTCGGACGAATGGAGAGCAGCAGCTGACATCGCACCTGCGATGCCACCCGCCGCTGCGCAAGAAAAGGATAAGGGCAAGGAAGCCCCTGAGCACAGAAGCGATGAAGGCTCAACAGAACCAGCCACAAAGAAGCAGAAAGTGTCGCATCCCACTGAGGCCATTCCCTCGGAGGTCGACAAATACTTGAAAGAGCAATTTCGTGAGATGAGGAACATGCATGCTCACATCCGAAGTGCTCTAGACTTACAATTTGTAGAACTAAAAGGTCTCGCAGGAAGGATTGCGCAGACCCATGCGCCAGCATCTACTTCGCAGGCGCCACAAGAAAATCCAACTGATGAACGAGTTGAAGAACTCACAGAAAGGCACACTGTCGTGCATATTCCACCTACCAGCATGACACTTCCAGATCCTCTAGCTGAACTACAGGTAAGCACAGTTGGACCTGTAGAAATTAATTTGTCTATGATTCCTATAGAAACCCTACAGCTTGTACAGGAGAAAGTTTCTCTTGAGTTGAGAGCTAGAGAGCTCTCTACTTTCCAGGCAAACCAACGACTGCAATCGCAGGAGATAGAGCTGAAGGAAAGTCATAAGAATATCTCTGCGAAGCTTGCACTCTATGAGGCGCAAGACACCGACATCAGAAACGCAATAGAAGAGATTGCCCAGGAATTGCCGGCTTGCGAGATTCAACCAGACCTCCCTCTGGTTGCCAAAGTTCAAATTATTGGCGAAAGGGCGAAAACCCTGGAGCAAGAAAAAGTTGCTATGGCTGAGGACCATAGAACCCAGATTGCTGAGCTAGAAGCTCGCGTTGCTGCGCATCTTACGGATGATGCGCAGGTACAATTTGAAGCATTGAGCAGAGCTTCCACACGAATGAAAGATCGAGTACAGGAAGCCAAGACCTTGATGGACCAGGCTATGGAAGCTTGGTCAGAGCTTGTGAACCTCCCTTTTAAAGTGGGACTATCAGAACAGGTGCAAGCTGCAGAACAGTCTCTCACTGTTCTGAATGAAGAAGCTAAGTCCTTAACAGGCTTGCCAAAGATGAAGAAAATGGGCGAAGTGCGCAAAATGCAGCAGCAACTGCACAAGCTCAGAACTGAAGATGAGAAGCTCACCAACAACATTCATCCATTCATGGATGAGTATGCTGAAATCGTTGGCCAGGTTGAGACAAAAATCAAAGAGATTACCAAGTCTCAGGAGCTCATTGATACACTCACTAAAGATGAAACGACCGCAGAAACAGTGCAAACAGCTGATGAGTGTATCGAGGAATTGGACTCCGCTATTGCGAAATGGCAGAAAACATTCGCGGAGATTCAAGCAAATGCAGATGCGCAAATCAAACAACCACGCGCTAGTGCGAGTGGCTCGAGGGCGAGCCACAAGTGAGTGTTGGGGGCCTGTTGGGGCCAAGGTCGCAGCTATAGTAAAAGCTGCGAATTTTGGGAAAAAGCACGAGTATGGAAGGAAAGTGCTAATTTTGGGACAAGCACTAAGTTTGGGTAAGAAGGAGACGGTGCGCAGTACGGTGCCAGATGGATGATCTCAGCGCAGATCACGGACCGGAAATTGCGGAGCTCGCGCGCACGTCATCGAAGAATGAAGGTGGCTCAGCTACCATAATAAATAAGGCGATGGAGTAGAGGGCTCAGCTACCCTCATTTAAAGGCTTAGTACAGAAGTTATGGTTGCTCGGATCAAGGAGGAGCAACGGACCAGAGCATTGAAGGCGAAGGACGATCGCCCATACCCACAATCTACGCCGGAATTCATGGAGCCTGCAGGAAGCGGCGACGTGACTGCAAGCGGCGCCTACAGTACACCTAGCCATGTGCGTGGTTAGGGTTTTTGGGAATCACTGTTGGGAAAGGCCCACAGTTTTGTAAAGGTGTGACCGTCATGGCCACCTATATATATGAATCATTGTAATGGGTAGAGGTTCCTTCAGTTCCTTCCTTTTGGAGAATTAGAGAGTTAGATACTAGACTGTTAGAGAGCCAGTCTAAAGGATAGATCATGTGTTGATTATCCTTCACTGTATTTTCTACCCAGTGCGTAGAACTAGAGAGGAAATCGGATAGCCGAGGAGCTAACCCCTGAGTTGCCAGACAGTCTGAGTCGACGTCTGTGCCTTTGTAATCTCCATAGAGAGGAGACTTGACTGAGAGAAGGGCTCCCAGCTGTGTGCGTGGAGTTTCCTGTAAGATCTAAGGCTGCAGCTGTGTGCGCAGCATATTGTATAACTCTATCATTTTCTGGTTAATATAACGCTCCCGTGGACGTGGTTTTCCTCGAGGAGATGAGCTTCACTTATATCTTCTTGTATTATGTTTGCGTGAATGATCACTATTTAGAGTTCATTATTTGTGTATGCAAGACTTTTGTCTTATCTTTGTGACTGTTTGAGCGAGTTGGAAAGATCCCTTGATAACTATAAGTGTCTTAAGTACTAAAGAAGTAGTAACGCACGGTCGCTGCGGCGAGGGCAGACTGCGTTACTGTGCTGAATGTGAAGGGCGAGGAAGTGTCTAGCGCGTCGACCCAAGGGATAGTTGCCTGCTGCGTTAGAGAGGAGAAACTGCGCAGTAGACCTGCCAAGGAAGGAATCCACGCAGCTGCGCCGAGCGGCCTGCGGGAAGGTCCGACCGCCGATATTTTAGGAAGAAGAAGAGATACAGAACAATCTCCGCGTCACCACGGTTAAGGAAACCTGATTCCTTAACCCCCCCATAGCCACTTCGGGTGAGACCTCGAGCTGCTGCGCAGCTCGTTGCCGAAAGGGCCAGTGCGCCAAGGGGTTTTGTTGCTGCGCTTCATTAAAACCCGGGTCTGCCCAGAGCAGCAGCCAACACTATCCAATCAAAAAAAGAATCTTTTCACAAAGAAAAGCATCTTTTGGAATTATTCTTAATGAAATAGGATACACACTAGACTTTAGTAGAATGTTATTCATTTGATTCCTCAACATATATTACGATCAATATTCACCATTGAAAATTCATACCTCCATGATAATACCACCATTATAAATATTCCTCATACCATCCCCTGCGAAGATACCAGTGGATCCCCCACCCTTAGAAGTAACCAATTATATCTAGTTAATCCCGCATGAACCATATGCATGGCATTGATTCATGGGGCAGCCATCTTTGCATTTGCAAAAAAAACCCCACCTCATCTTGGAAAGCATCCCCCAACCCACTCAAAACCGTGGGGACTCCTCCCATCATCAAATTGGTTTCCCAACACACATAAAAATGTGGGTACCCCACCAATTATTCCTTATTTATAAACAAGTTCCCCAATCCACATAAAACCACATGAAGTATTGATTCTTTTGTCAATGTTGGAGGAGCCTACTCGACAGGACGACAAAGTCCTCCAACCAATCATTTTTGGGTCGGTCTTGTAGAGACAATCATTTAGTCAAGCTAACTTAACTACTGTTGTAACTGAATAACTGACTATAAAACAATATAGATAGGTTGGTGAGCCGTGATTCAAAAAAATTACCATTACTTTGTACATAGTTTGGCTCTAATATAATATATTTTTTGTTGTTTTTCCCATTACTTTGGTATCTTCTCTTGTATGATGATCTGAATGCATTATCTTCTATATGTATGCTATTTATACTCCATCTAATCCCTTAGATTACAACATTGCTTCCTTTTTCGTATGTACTATTGGGATTAGAATATGAGTGTGCCTGTACAAAATGATAAGTAAAGAAGATATCAAATAATGGTGGAAGAGGAAAGTAACAAATTACATTCAAAATTATGCCAGGAGAAACAAATTGTCAATAGTGCAAGCCCGAGAAGGATTCTTTACTGAAACACACCAGAATTTTGTCAAATTTGTTCCACATGAATTGAAGAATTTGATCAACCACATTAATGAGAAAACTAGATCCAGACAATGAAAGGTTGTTGATGCACAAAAAGTTCCAATGACGACTGAACAAATATGTATGACTAGTTAGATGACATATGCGACCAATTATGCGAATATTGAGCTATTGAGGAAAGAACTTCTCTCGACGACATCGAAAGAATATTTTACGATGAGCTTCACGAATCATTCTTCGTTACCATACCAAAGTTGATATTTAAATTCCTCATTGAACACGGAGTCAACCATATAGTCAAAGCACGACCACTAGTGGAACCACCAGTAAATTCAAATTGGAAATAGAAGTAGAGAGACTGGGAATGTTTCATTCAAGAACATTGGTGGGAATACTTCCTCAACAAATGAACCAACTACTTCAGATTGTCTCCATCATCCTGCAGTATTCGGGTTGGAAATGGGGGGGATGTTGACCATGTGGAATGAGTAGATAAAGATATTACTATAGTCGATGATGAGAAATAAAAATTTGAACATTACCAAGAATACTAGTATACTTCGACGAGATAGAAATATAGCCAGTTATAATCCATCTACAGACACACAAAATATTGAAAGAGAAAAAATATTCAAGATTAGAGAGGAACTAAGAGACACCAGGATTCCACTAAGGGAGAAAAGAATTATGGACCCAGAAAGAAGAGTCAAGCTACCAAAAGACCTTCTTGAGTCAAGAAAAAGACGACCATGGAATGAGGAAGGTGAGGATCTAATGTCGGTTGAAGGTCCACAATCGATGGAACCGACCCCATAGTTGAATATTGCAATCCCTGACATAATGAATCCTTTGTTTGTTATACCAAGACTTATATCAAATGGACCTAGTGTTAGAGAAATCCTAAAACATTACTTAGGGCTTGGACTGAGTGCTAGTATGATTTATAATCATCTTAAAGAATATGGAGATATTTTGGATCGATTGATGATCTCAAGACTTGAATATGGGAATTGGATCACCTTTACACAATAACATAGTCATAATTGTTTCAATATCGTCTACTCTGAATGTGTGGAGGTAACCCCCTTCCAACAATACTGTTGAATCAAGCATTTGACCAGTCAGAAGTTTGACCTATCGGCGAAGAGTTTGTCGAAGAAGTTAAATTTTCTTGGGAGTCGCAATCACTCCAGATAGTAAGCCAGTCTTCATCCGATATGTCATCAACAACATCATCGCAACCGTCATTGTCGTCATCATCATATAGTTTAGGTAATAATAATACTTTTATTAATATGGCTTATCCCACACAGATAAATTTTCCTATATATGAAGGGGATGGAGATCCATAGAAGAATTGGTTTATATGTGAGGCAATATGGAAAGATAACAACATTACAGATGATAAAATACAAATTGCATTAGTTATACGAGGTCTCTGAGATAGAGCACTAAGATGGTACATTGTTGTGTCCCCTCATTAATTTTTAGTGGAAGGAGTTCCTATCCAAACCAATCCCTCAGGTTGAGCAGGAAATCTCATACACTTGGGTTTAATTCTGAAGTTAAGGCATTAATTAGGAATTTTAGTTTTATTTTTATCTGAAGTTTGAAATGCACTTGGTAGAAGTAATTTTCATTAATTATTATTATTTTTTTGGACTAAAGTGGATAATGCACCACAAGTGTGCCTTAGAGGATAAGGTTGACTAAGAGGTAAATTGAAATACAAGGAAAGTACAAAGCAGAAAAGCGGGACAAAGGAAAAAAATCAAGATAAAGTAGAAAAGCATGAAAAAAGCAGGACAAAGGCAGAAAAGCCGGATAAAGTATAAAAGCAAGAACAAAGAAGGACAAAGTAGAAAAGCAGGGTAATGCAGAAGGGAAAGACAAAGAAGAAAAGTAGGATAAGGTAGAAAACCAGGAAAAAACAGGATAGAAAAGCAAAAGTAGGATAAAGAAAAAGAAAAAGCAAATCCAAAATCAGAAAGCAAAAGAAAAATCAAAAAGCAAAGCAAAGCAGAAAGCAAGGCAAAAGCTAAAGAAGAAAGTAAGGAAAAATCTAAAGCAGAAATCAAAGCGAACTTATCCACTCCATGAGGGAACCATATCCTATATTAATTTCTCAAAAAGTCACCTCAATCTATAGAAGAAGTATTACAACTCCTATTCACATCTTTTGATAGTTTGAGAATTGAATTGAATGCAATTTTGCCTCTTTAACTTGGGATATGTGCCCCTAGTCCAAGCTGGGAGATGAGCCCTTGATTCTTTTGAGAGGATGATGAAATCCAATATTCATCATTTATTTTATTTTAGGTACTGAAGTCTAATCCAGTTTTTGGTGTTCTCATTGTGTGGTTCAACTCCTTCCTTCAGTAGGAACAATGTAGGAGGGCCGAAGCGAAGATTCTGGTTTCAAATTTTTTGAGCATTTATGGACCTTGAGACTTGTTCCATTGCGTCTTTATCATCGTTTCCAATAGGAAACACTTTTTTTTCATCAAAAAAAGTGTCTGGATGAGCAAGTTATGGCCATTTTACTAGATCCGGGGTTCCATCTGTGAAGAACGCGCCCTTGCTTTTATGTATGGTTTGGTGAATGCACCCATGAGCAGCTCCTGAATCTTGTTTCACCTTCCATTAGAATACAACATACCATGGCCATCCTACATATCATATCCAGTGGTTATACCTCCCCCTGTCATTCTTCTCTGAAGCATTCTCCTCCATTCATTGTAAAAATCCAAGTTTAATAACTCTCTATACAATCTGAGCTCTGAGAATCTTATTCAATGCTTAATGGGATCTGTCAATACTTGATTCCATGTCTTAATTAATGTATGAGTATTTATTATACATCATATAATGAATTTGAGAGACTTAGATACTGATTGTGTTCACCTTTCTCAAGACTAGATCACTATACATTTTATTTGACTAGTTTGCAGAAAATTGCCACATACAGACCTCTCTGAATCTATTTTATTTTATTAAAGTTTATATATAGTTTAAATTACCTGCATAATTCACCCCAAATCATAAATTATATATTCACGAACCTTTATTGCTGTTGGTATTCATATTTATGAAGACTAGCTCATTGAACATTTTAAATTGACTAGTTTTGAAGTCGTTTTAATTAAGAGTATTTTGAATGTTCAATTTCAGTTTTATCAGTCATATAATATTATTGATACATTTATTAAGACCCTCCAAGCCTATCTGTGATAATTTGTATCCTTATCAGCCTATTTGGGAGATTCTGGAAACAATCTAGTTGAGTATTCCATCCTAGCTTTTTTTATCCCTTTGCCTCCAAACACTGCCAGAACCTCCCAAAATATCTGCAAAACTTGTCTAGAAGTATATTAGGGGGTTATGACCTATTATCCACATCTGGTTGATGTCAAGTGTAAGTGAAATATTTTAGTAGGCATATGCTGGTGTGCCCAGGAAACATTGGAGTAGACTTCATCTCGTTTGATGTTCGAAACATAAATGGCATTAGTACATTGTGCTTAGAAATCAGAATATGGACTTAATGATATTGTGTTGTTTGCTGCACACTCCCTAGTACATTTTTCAGATCTAAAATTTTCCATCATTCAATCTTTTAGTGGGTTAATCCGTGATGTAGTCTAGTTCCTTCTTCACTAGTTTGGAGAACTAGTTACTGCTTGCAAAATTTCTGATTTTAAGGTTTGAATTTGAGTTGATATCCTTTTATATCAGATTAGGGATATTACATACATGAACCTTGTTAAAAATGGTCAAAAGACGAAGCAATAAATTAAGAAGAACTTCTTTGAATTCTTCAGAACTCAAGACAATAGACATCTGGCTGCACAAAATATTAAGGCTATAACACAAAGAGTTGGAGAATTTGTTCACGAATATTTAAAGATCTCATCAATCAAATGCCATCCAAGATGAAAAAATATATCCTCATAAAATGGTTTGTAGCTGGTTTATTACCTATAATCTTGACGGCATTGACTATGTATGAGTTCAATACATATGATCATGATCTTAAGAAGGAACAAAAATTCGAATCAAACACCAATATTGCAAGTGGATCATTTTATTGACAAGTCGAAGAAAAGATCAAATAGTTGCAACATTTGTTACAACATTTGGTGTTAAAACATAATGAATTATGGTGTACTAACTATTCGACCGAGGGCCACACTAAAGATTCTTGTCATTATAATAACTATTGAAAATATCATGACGATAGAGGATCCTTTTGAGAAGAAAGAAGATATATGGAGGAATAACCTTGAATATTTCCCGAATAAAGGCATCCCAATAACTTCAATATTGCGTAGACATCATTTTTCTGCGATATTTGTGAAATATTTGAGCCACATTTTGATAACTGAATTTCCATATAACGTCGATGCAGTCAAACTAAAATGGTGTGGAATCTATTGAAACACCCAAAATAGAACAGCTAACTGTATTAAAAATCTAAAGACCAAACATAATCAGCATACAGTCTATCAAATGAAAACGATGGGCCAAAATAATCGAATACTATATGAAGATAATTGACAGAATGACCAACGCAACAAAGGATGATATATAGGTCATGGAGGATATCAGGGTCATGGCAGATATTAGGGTCAAGGATGCTTTAATGCTAATAATTTTTGAGGAAAATTGAGATGTTTTATTTGTTTTAGTGAAGAAAATTTGAGTCCTTATTGTCCTTGGAAAGATAGAATGGAACTCAAATTTTGTACTGAATGTGGCATCGAAGAACATTCTCTAGAGGATTTTCCCATCATGCTCAAAAAACTTATGAATAAAAAGAATCTTAATCTTTTGTTTAGTGTTCCTAAGAATGATGTGATTAAACATAAGAATATGCATATAGTTACAAGGAATGGTATGAAAATTGGTCATGACAATCCAAACATAACCAAGTTTCCAAATAAAAAGGGTATTTATCCTAAAATTAATCAACAAAAAGATATATTTAATGATGCTTCCATAATTTTTCAAGAATTAACAAAAGAAGAGGACACTTAATATTATAAAAATAAAACAGTAAATGAACTGTTACAACTACTTACAAAATAAACAGCAGTTGATATTATGTATACCTTAAATAAAGACACTAGCAATGAAAGAATTCCCAAGAATTTATGCAGCCTAAGACAAAAAGAGAAAATTGATATCGACCCTTTGGTCGATCTAGACATCGACGAATATCGAGTATCACATGTCATCCTCAACTTTGTATCCCAAGAAAAAATCATGATGAGAGAAACATGGGAACGGCTTGGTCATCCTCGACTGACAGAATCAAGAATATATCTTAAACTTGCTAACGAAGGTCTCATTTAACCCACTGGTTTATGGAAAGCTACAAATATAGGCATCATGGGCATAGAAGCACAAGTCGATTTCAAAATCATAGACCCACAAGAGGGAGTGAATTATTTTCCTTCTTTAGTTGTTCAACCTTGGGGATGAAAAATGGAAGTGTATATTTCATTAGAGAAAGACAAAATAAAGCTCAAGGGCGATGGAAAGAAAGTAATTGTTTTAATCTAGCCATCAAGAGAAAAGGATTGGGAAGAACTAGATGATCAAGAGGGAGACATAAGAATACTTTATCAAATAATGGGCAATAATGAAGATTTTGTAGAACCAAATGAGTATGGAGAAGTTCATCTAGGATCCCCCATGTCAATCAGACATAATTTTGACACCGACCTAAACAAATAGAAAATAGAAAATTATGAAATGCACACCAGATATTGTTGGCCAATTCAAACCATTCCTCATCAAGAAAATAAAAACTATCTCACAATTTAAGTAATTCCAAAAATATTTGAAAGAAAAACAAGCCAATATCTGACTCTAATAATGACGAAGGAAGAACCGACTGTTTTGTTGTCACTAGAATACAAAGAATAGGATTCCCCAATAATGCATATTGAACAAGTATCTAAAAATGTTGGATAGCGAGGGAGACTACAAACTTTAGTAGAATCCTTCACTGGACAAGTGGCTAGATGGTGGGAAACACATCATTCACGAATGTAAGCATGGACGACTGCCTCAATGTATTTCATTGAAATGTTTGGAGGGAAAAATTTGACAGCAAAAGCTCAAATTCCAAAAATTTTACAAGGCATGGACCCTTCTGTCCACATCAATAGGTGTCAGAAAGAATGGAGGAGATTACCAAAAATTAATTAGACATTACTCTAATAGCTACATTTAATTCCAGGGACAATGGAATATATACCTGAAAAGTGGTATAAAATGGAAGAAGAAAGAGGTGGAACTTTTATTTCGAAAGAATAAAGAGAAAATTTCTTAAGAGATTTTGCATTTTCACGAGCGAAAGACTGTGTAAACGAGGAAATGGAAGAAATTAAGAATTTAATAGATCCAACAATTACTGCCACATTGTCCAAATATCATCGACATGATTCGAATAGTAATAATATCATGACTAAAATAGCTCAGTTTTCACTAAGATTTCAACTTGAAAATGATACAACCATTGGTAAAAGCTTCAGTTGGAAAACAAACCATACATTGACAAGAAGAACCATAAAATCTATAAAGAACAGTGCCAATAGATACAACTCTCCCTCAATATAAAAATATGTATATTTGCAACGCCAATCGGTATCCTCTTGGTTCATGTTGCCTAGAAGGAGGGAATCAAATTTTATTTTGCAAAGATCAAATTCATACTCTATTTGAAACCTCCATTGAATCCAAAGTAGGTAATAATACTTCTAGACCATACAGGGTATTACCGAAAATTTATTAGACATTACTCTAATACCACATACCCATTGGAAGAATTTCTAAAAGAAAATCAAGAATTACAATGGTCGCAAGAGTGTGAGGCATCATTTGAACTGCTTAAGAAAAAACTAGTCGAAGCCCCCATTCTTCGGTTCCCAAACTGGTCGATAAAATTCCATGTTCATATCCACACTTCCAGCGTAGAAATTGGTGCAATCCTTACCAAACCTGGAGATGATGGAATGGATTATCCCAATGTGTATTCTAGATGAAAGATCCATAAAGTTGAAAGGAACTATTCGACAATGGAGCGAGAATCCCTTAGCATGAGTTTTGCATTGCAAAAATATAGGCACTATTGACTGGCTAATCCATTTATATTTTACACTAACCACCAAGCATCGAATTATTTAGTGAATAAACCTATTCCTCAAGGTTGGATATGTCAATGGCTCCTTTTGTTTCAAGAATTCGATTTTGAAATAATTGTCTGACCAAGGAATTCCAACATCGGACCCGACCATTTATCCAAAATAGAAATAGGAGAAGATCCCATTGGGATCAATGATGATTTACTTTATGCACACTTATTTCAAGTTGAATTTATATCGATGGAGCTGGAGGACATTGTACAATATTTACAAAAGGGTCAAGCACTAGAAGGCATGTCAAAAAAGAAAAAGAAGATCCTAGCAATGAAATTTGCACCATATACTATAAGAAATGGATTTTTATACAAGCTGGGAACATATGAAATACTCTTAAGGTGCGTGCTAGAACATGAATGAAAATACATCATTGAGGAAGCTCATAGTTGACCTACAGGAGGGCATTAGCAGGTTGACATGACTACAAGAAAAATTCTTCACTCTGGATTATGGTGGATAAAACTAAATAAAGATTGCCGAGTGTATATAAGAAAATGTGATAAATTTCAGAGGATGGGTCGACCATTACCAAGAAATGAAATGCCCCGAATATCTATCAATCCGAGTTTAAATTTTGAAGTCTGGTCTATCGAATTCATTGGTCCTTTCCCAATTCCTAGTCATCAAACATGAGTCTGGTACATCATTACAGCCGTCGAGTATGTCACTAAATGGGTCGAAGCTGATCCAATTCATACTTGCTCAAGTGAGGTATTATCTAAATTTATTTATGAAAACATAATCAAAATATTCAAATTCCCCCTTACTTTAATAAGTGACAGAGGCACGCATTTCATCAATAAAACTATAGAAGTTTTATTAAAGGAATTCAGAATAGACCATAAAAAAAGTATGGCTTATCACTTGCATTCTAATGGAGCAATTGAATCTTTCAATAAAACTTTGACCAAGTGACTGACAAAAATATGCAATATTGATAAAAACAACTAGGACGATAAAATATCTGCTATTTTATGGGCCTATTGTACAACATATAAGAGATTGGCATGCCAAATGCCTTTCAAGATGGTTTATGGACAAGAAGTCATTGTACCTCTACATTTCAAACAACAAGCACCAATTATAGAAAAAGTACTTCACCTGGACATTGCCAAAGAAAAATAGAAATTGAATTTTGAACTAAATAAACTAGAAGAGCATCAACAAATCACAATTCATCACTAAGAATTTCAAAAGAAAAAAGAATAATTTAGAAATCAGTTGTCTTGCACTACCATATGATAGTCAGATCAAAGGAAACCCCAAGAAGTTGCATACCACTTGGATCGGGCCTTATATTATTGAAGAATTGAATAGTAATGGGTCGGTCCGAATTAAAACTTTACAAGGACGAGTATTCTCCAAATTTTTCAATGGTGCCTGACTAAAAAGATACAAGTATAGAATGGGTGCGATGCCGACCATTCGTAGTAGTACCATTTAGTTGATTTTCATAACCTATGTTTGCACATGAATTTTCTTTAATTGTAAATAAGTTGTTAACTTTGAAAAAAATGGTTATATAACTAAACATGGAAATATAAAACACAAACTCTTAGAAATGATTGATGGTGAGAAATCTTAACACACTGACCATAGACTGGAAATAAGAGAACGAGTTGGAACAAAATATGTGTTGCTCTCATAGAACACTACCCAGATCGCACCTACGAGAAACACCAACTAGTCGATCTATAACTAACTAGTTGGATTCACATGAAACAAGGCAATCAATGAAGCATATATCGACTATTGGAGGAGACCATGATCAACACCACCGATGAAGTCATGAAGACTATCCAGAAAATATTGAATGGGAAGACACTTCACACATGAAAGGAAGATGTCCCCCTGTCAAATCCACAGATAATGCATTCACCTAACCCATGGAAATGACCATTGAGTTAGGACAATATTGGGAATACTTATGCAGAGAAATTGAGCAAGTGCATTTAGAACCAACCCCACCAATATCCATTTTTCCATCCCCCTTACTTTAAATTTCTCATCAATGGCTCCAATAAAAGTAGCTACTACAACTAGATCAATGAAGATAGCTGGAAAAAATATTCCCGAACCAAAAGATATTACAATGCCATCACTAAACGCTCAACTTCTCATAATTCACAAATACGGTACTGAATAACATCAATGGAAGAGGTATTGAAAAGAATTATGTGATTGGGTTATTCAGAATGACAAATGTATTGATCCCACAAGTACATTAGCCACTGCAAAAATTTAACATTACCTAACTTCCCCTCTATTAGACAGCTTCGGTGGACTAAAAGATTTGATCGCACAATTCATTGTACAACAAATATCATGATGGAAAATTATGGTTGGAATAGCCACTAGAAATCAATGCGGAAGTCATTGGACTATTGATAGGGTTACCAAGCACAGGGCCTTCCATACCGATTAATATCAATCCAAAACTAGTCAAGGAATTCACAAGGTCATTGCAAGGGACAAACTCAAAAGGATTAGTTATCAACAAGATTCAATATAATGCATATAAATTTCATGCTATTAGCATTTCTATTTATTTAACTAGTACATGTCGACCATTAGATATTCAAATAGACTTGTTGGAAGCAGTAAAATTCTTCACCACAGAAGGTAAATTATTCAATTGGGCGGGCCATTTGGTTGGGATAGTCTAGTTGACTTGTGAAAAGTGTGAGGAAGCTAGTGCGGCGATTCAATATCCTTCTCTAATCATTTGGTTAGCAATGTACATGATTACACCCATCGGAGATCCCTCATTCACTACAAAAACACACTTGCTATGTCAAACTTCAAATTATTCTAAACTCAGGGATCCTCTAAGGGCCCTGCAGTTACAAAAATGTGGCTTGAAAATTGCTTCCAAGTCTTTAAAACTACATGGTCAAGATGGATATTTCCTTAGCAGGTTTTCCGAAGTCTAGCTCCAACTGTTCATATCCAATTTGACCTCAACTGTACCAAGGTTTGGTACATGCAAGGATTTTTCAGAAATGCAACTGATCTTGAATATTATCCCTCTGTTCAAGACATTGTTCTCATATTAGTCCTCAATCCCACACCGTGCATCCAATTCCTAAAACTGCATGGAGGGAACTTAAAGAAATTCAAGATCCATTCACCGATGACAAGAAAGAGGAAGTCTATGAAGTCAGACTATACTTAGAAATATTTGGACCACCTCCTAAAGAAACAAATTCTCTTGATGTTATAACTGTGCCAAAGCAGAATAAGCCAATAGAATGAGAAGCTCCTTCTTGTGAAACTATAGAGGATGATGACATGCAATATGACCTGCAATCTGAGCCTAATCTATCTAATTAAAATATGGATATTGTCATAGAACAAATATTCACAAAGCAACAAAATTTCAAGGAAAAGGGGTTGGATAAGAAGAAAATTCTACTTCAAGCACCTACTGAAGATCAACTCTAGGTGCTGCATCATGAGGTAGAACAAGTTTTGAAGGATGCATATGCAATTTCCACCAGAATCGATGGATAAATTGACAAATTGATAGCTAGTTGAGATGCTTCCACAAAGGTAAAACCGAACCCATAAAATAAATTAAAAATTAGCAACCAATCACAAATAGAAACCCCTATATATGTACCTGAAAATTCACCACCTATATTTGATAATCATTGAAGAGTATCCCATGACTACTTCTAAAACTCTGCAGGACCCTGAACTCCAAAAATTTATAGCCAACTTGCCAAATCTATTCCCAATTGGAGGACAATATTTACAACATGAAGGGTTCATGAAGCTACTAACCCCCAAAAAATTCCAGTCTTGCCATCACCTGGAGTCGACATTCTAGATCAGTCGACCGGTACAGCTTCAAAACCCACACCTTTTCAATTTTATCAAACTATTTATTAGAAATTACCAGATACTCCAAGTACATCATTAGTTACTCATCCCCATAACTCTACTATTAATATTTCGTATGAACCCTCGTTCACTTTGCTTCTGGGGCCAAATATTATAATTCCTCCTACCTCAACTACTCTTCCGGAGTCGACTACTCCTTCAGAGTTGACTTCTACAACTGAGTTGATTTGTCTACCTATGTCAATTGTTCCTATTGTGTCGATTAATTCATCTTCAACCACTGCACCATCAATTCCTATTACTACACTTGTGATTGAAGCAACTCCAATTGAATTTTCCAAGAAAAAGAAAAAAATGTCGAAGGTGTCCTTCAGACTTATGAAGGACCCTGCAGTACCACCAATCACATTCGACCCTACCATACCGAAATATCATGATCTTGAATCACTTATGGAGTAAATTCATAGAGAAAAGAATAAACGATGGGAAGATGACAAACGCAAATTCAACCACATTGAAGATCAACGGAACAAGGCTCTACAAGCTTTCCAAGAAATAGTTTATCAAGTCTCACAGACTTTGTAGGGACTCCCAGTCACAAAAACATTGGATCAAATTAATAGATTATTTGGTTCCCTTGCTTTAATATTTCAGGAGGTAGTTAGTCAGAAAGACCAAGAATATGTTAAGAAGACCTTTTAACTTCTTGGAAAGAAATATAAAATATTCTTGGACTAACACAAGAAGCTAAAAGAATATGGCGTCGAAGTACAATAGTCTATTTCAGTTCTCAATAAGTGGTATATTTTTTATGGACAAATTTTTATTGACATGGGTAAAGTACATAATACATTGGCACAAATATTCTAGTAGAAGGCCAATACATATTTATGCAACCTTCAATCAATCGAGCAACAGATCCGAATGGAAGATAACAACTTAGAAGATATTCAAAAGAAGTAGGCATAGTGGGATGGTCAGGCATATACCGCAAAATCACAAGTCGACCCAACCGCTTCTTAGATTGACCAACTACTCATTGCCTCCAACAATCAACATTTTCTATTGGGAGCAGACTTGGATAATATTAAACATATCTCTGTTACTGAAAAATTAGTCGGATCTCTGATCTCACTTCCCTAAGTGTGGATATGCAGACAACTTCTCATACATAAGAATATTTCAAACGACAATTCGCCATTTCAGCTCCAGGTATTGTCAAAGCATGTATCAATCTTGCCCCATCATGTACTTCAGCCAGTTCATAGCCATAAATAGCAACAATATTTTTTTTTTATCCATATCTAACCATATCCTTGTTGTGAAAATCCTCACAGCAGATCTAAGAGATGATGTATCTCACAAGAGAATAATTATGATTAAGCAAGAAAATAGAAGAAGAGTGATACATGCAGTATAATGAGCAACAGAATAATATGGTACAGTAGAACTCAGATAGAAGCAATAATACTTCGGTCATACTGAATTATTAATCACAAATGGACATATAAATAATACAATGCATGAGGAATTCGAATGCCTAAGGTGGCAATTCGAATTTGCCTTCATGGAGTGATCAAAGGATCACTGGAGTGTCATCGGAGCACAACTAGGTGTCCTCATGATCATCGGAGCGCAACTGGAAGTCTTCATCATCATCAGTGGAGTCATCAATGCTCAAGTAACTGTCAACCATCAGTCAAACTAACTCTGGTAGGTGTAACTGAGTGTAACTCAATGTAACTGAGTGTAACTGACTGTAACTCAATGTAACTGAGTGTAACTGAGTGTAACTCAATGTAACTGAGTGTAACTGACTGTAACTCAATGTAACTGAGTGTAACTGACTGTAACTGAGTGTAACTGAGTGACAACTGGACTGGTAGGTGAAGAAGGGCGAGTTGCTCCCTAAAATCAAGGAAGAAGGGCGCACTAAGCAACTGGAGGGCTAAAACTGAATAGTGAGAAGCTCCTAGGGGCTGGCTAACTGAGGGCTAGGTGCTGGACTGATGACTGGGATGCATGCAAAATGCATGCAAACCCTAGAATGCATGCAAACCCTAAAAGGTGCATGCATGAATGAAAATGTAAATGATCAAAATACTGGTGGGACTAGGATGGAGTATAGGAATATCCTAACACCCCCCCTTAATCCATCCTGGGCCCTGGTAACTAAGACCAAAGGTCACCCAATACAATGAATAATAACAATCAATAAACCAAGGAAGTGGGAAAATTTCATGGGAAACATACCCCCTCCTCAAAAAATAGACTGTAAGGCACACATAAAAAGCTCCAAACTCAAGCATGTGTGATGCTTAGTCATATGTCTGGAGGTATCTTCTTCTTGGGAAGAAGTGGATCATGCTCAAAAAGCATGTGCTTGTACTTGCTCTTCAGATCGAATGTGATGAGAACAAATCCAACAGTATTAGAATGATCCTTGAACCTGTGATTCGAATCAGCTGAGGTAGGATCAAATTTTTGAATGTGCATATAGTCCTTTGTCTTCTCCTTCGAACCACCATGGGTGAGATTATGCCAAAAAGAACTATTACATGTTTGCTTGAAATCAAAATCAGATTTAAGACTTTCAAAACAGTTTCTTGAGATCTCCTTTGAACCAGCAAGGGTGAGATCAAAACTATCATATGATGCATGAGAAATTATCTCAAGCGGGTGGCAATGGCCATATTCTTCAATAACCTTCTGAAAGCATGTGCTAATGATCATATTGTAGTAAATAAGAGATGTTTGCTGAAGAGGAGCGAATGCATTACCTCCAATAGCTGATGTTACCTCCGAAATAATCATGTGATCATGATGCAAACCAACAAACTCTGGTGCAAGAGAGGATTTAGGACCTTCTGCAATATCTAGAGTGTGAGCTGGCACAGAAAGAGAAGAAGGTTTGAGCATGAGCGGAGAATCTGCAAGTTCTTTGTCAACAACTTCAATATGAGATGATACTGGTTCATGATCTGAGAGATCATCAAGGGGAGCGAATGCAACATGATCTGAGAGACCATCAGGAGGAGCGAATGCATCATGATCTGAGAGACCATCAAGTGGAGCGAATGCATCAACTTGCTTGCTTTTGAAGGGATTTGGACCAAAACCATCATTCTTTTTGCCGAATCTTTCATCCAGATGAGCCCATAACTCTTTTGGAGTTTCAATATCAAAGATGGTCGGGTACAATATGTAATCAGTCATAGTAAGCTTCATTCTTCCAATGTGCATGTCACCTTTATTCAACCATTTAATCTTCTTTGTAGAGGATTCGAACTCTCTTTCAAAATAGCAATCAAAGAGATCATGGCTCTTCAAATATGCTATCATTCTTGGTTTCCATTCATCATAGTTGAATGGAGAAAGAGGAGTAATTTCTTCTAAATTCATTGAAGTTGTAGAAGACCTGCAAAAACAATATAGAATAACTGCAACTGCTACTGCTGCAAAAATGCAGAAACTGTTGCAACTGCTGAACTCGAAATCTTGGTAATAACCTGCAAAAAACTCTCAAGAATGGAGATAAACAATACTCTCAACATGCTCTGATACCATGTGAAAATCCTCACAACAGATCTAAGAGATGATGTATCTCACAAGAGAATAATTATGATTAAGCAAGAAAATAGAAGAAGAGTGATACATGCAGTATAATGAGCAACAGAATAATATGGTACAGTAGAACTCAGATAGAAGCAATAATACTTCGGTCATACTGAATTATTAATCACAAATGGACATATAAATAATACAATGCATGAGGAATTCGAATGCCTAAGGTGGCAATTCGAATTTGCCTTCATGGAGTGATCAAAGGATCACTGGAGTGTCATCGGAGCACAACTAGGTGTCCTCATGATCATCGGAGCGCAACTGGAAGTCTTCATCATCATCAGTGGAGTCATCAATGCTCAAGTAACTGTCAACCATCAGTCAAACTAACTCTGGTAGGTGTAACTGAGTGTAACTCAATGTAACTGAGTGTAACTGACTGTAACTCAATGTAACTGAGTGTAACTGAGTGTAACTCAATGTAACTGAGTGTAACTGACTGTACCTCAATGTAACTGAGTGTAACTGACTGTAACTGAGTGTAACTGAGTGACAACTGGACTGGTAGGTGAAGAAGGGCGAGTTGCTCCCTAAAATCAAGGAAGAAGGGCGCACTAAGCAACTGGAGGGCTAAAACTGAATAGTGAGAAGCTCCTAGGGGCTGGCTAACTGAGGGCTAGGTGCTGGACTGATGACTGGGATGCATGCAAAATGCATGCAAACCCTAGAATGCATGCAAACCCTAAAAGGTGCATGCATGAATGAAAATGTAAATGATCAAAATACTGGTGGGACTAGGATGGAGTATAGGAATATCCTAACACTTGTTCTCTTTCAGATGAAGAAAAGTTTTGTTGGTGGGGGAGGTGTTGGAGGAGCTTAGTCGACATGCCTACTAGGTCCTCCAACTGACCACTATTGGGTTGGTCTTGTAGAAACATAGGATCGGTTAAGCTGACATAACTAATTTTGTAAGTGAATAACTGACTGTAAAACAATATATATATATGTCGTTGAGCCCCGATTCAAACAGTTTACCATTACTTTGTACATAGTCTGCCTCTAACATAATATAGTTTTTGTTTTTGTTCCCATTACTTTGGTATCTTCTATTGTATGATGATCTGAATGCATTATCTTCTATCTGTATGTTATTTATACTCCATGTAATCCCTTAGATTACAACAGCCAACAACCTATGGTCACCTTTGATCGATGTATTTGAGTCTCAATATCCCTAGCATTATCAAGTTTTTTTGGTCACCATTACTCTCAAAATTGTGTCTCCATCAAATCCCTTTCACTTGTAGTTTGCATCCCTCTGTTTCACTTTGTACCTTATCCCTCTGTTTCACTCTATACCTTTCCTCAAAGGAATGCTTCCATCACCCCTCCCCATGACTACATAGATCAAAGGAATTTATAATCCCCATTCTTATCAACTAGTCTTGTTTCATGTATGTCAATCATATAGTTGGTCACAATATGGTCTTGGTTCTTATGATGAGGCTTTCATCGTCTCATATCCTTCAACTCTCACCGAAATCATCTCACCATATTCTGAGAGTTGTAGTCGATGCAATTGTACAATCGGGTCCCTTTGAATCACTATAAGGGATCACATCGAACTAAGTAGGGAGATTCATTAATGCTCCCTAGATTAGTGTATTTCCCCATGCTCGATGTCAACACATCTATCACATCACAAGGGAATGTAATTTTGAAAATAATAGTGCTTACAATTGCAAAATCATTGTAGTAGTCCATTTGGTAAAGTGAAGTTACCCCCCTCAAACAACTTCACCACTACTTTGATCCCCCACCCCCGTGGGCTCATCATGATCATCAATAGTTCCGCTTCTTCAGTATGCAGCAGTATTTCCAGGTTCATTTAGTCTCACATGTATTCAAGCCTCCTTCATCCTTGTCTCGGTAGTATCTCTAAGTTGTCCCCTCAGCATTCTCTTATTCTAATATTCTTTACATTTTTTTCACGAGAATGGGTATGACCACCTCAATTGTATACCAAAAAATTCTTTATTACAGCTTCACCAGCCATCACCAACAATATTCCCCCATGGGAGGACCCTCTCATCTAACTATGCTTTTTCCACTACAGAACAAGAGAGAAAAGCAAAAAATGATGATGCATTATCAATACTATAGTCCCTTCTAAACATCATACATTAGGGGCATATGTTAATGTCTAAATATCACACACATGCGACATTTTGGTGATTCTTGTAGTAAGGTGTCATTAAAATATAGAATGTATCTTACCAAAGGCATCCTCGACAAATACAAAAGGGAATATGAGTACAAAAGTGCCCAAAAATAGTCAAATGAATAGGTCATGCAGCTGAACCCTTATTAACTTGTGCTGTAGAACGTATAAATAGATTAGAACCCGCACGACCCTAGCATGGAAATTCCTTCGATATCCATGTGACTGCCAAATATTAACCACTAACGATGCAATTGAAGGCTCATCAATGGCCCATCAGTTCTACAATTCGAATTTGGGCTCCTTACACTCCTTGTGGCATTAAATGGCCCCTCTTGTGTACTTGGAACCAATTCATGAGGTGATGGCATTCACATTTGGAGCTAGTTATTTCCTAGCCACCTATTGGCATGTAAAAGGAATCCATGGGCATGCATCTTGTAGAGAGAAAGAAGAGAAAAGTTATGTTTCTATATTTTTTTTAAAGCTCCTTCATAGCTTATGTTAGGAACCCATGTCTTTACTTTGTTAGTATATTGTTGTTGGACGCATATGCTTTGTAAGTCGTCCCGTAGTATTTGTTGATCCATAGTTTATATTAGCCCATAGTATTGACCCATAGTATTGGATGCATATGCTTTGTAAGTCATCCTATAGTATTATATTTCCCATGGTTTTGACTCATAGTATTGGAGCCTAGACTTATCCCATGGTTTGTATTGACACATAGTATTGACCCATGGTATTGGTGCCTAGACTTAGTATAAAAGTGTGTGTTGAGGCCTATGAAGGCACCATGAAGTTAATTGTATTGAGCTTGCTCAAAGGAGGTTTCCCCCTCGAAGTGGCCCGTGATCAATATAAAAGTGATTCTGAGTTCTATTATTTCTGATATCTCATGTATTTGCATTAATTAATTATTGCAGGTTCATCACATATGGTATCAGAGCACTTTCTTGGGCTCGTTGAGTGGAATTTCTGCCAAATTTTTTTTTTTTTTCGCATCTGTTGCAGCTTCAGATTTGGGAATAATCTCTATCCGCTTAACTATCGAAAGTACTTGGGCATAAGCCCTAAAACTCATTGTGAGGAGTACCACAGGAACCCCAAAGTAGCTGGCCCATTGAGAGGACCTGCCAGCGAAAAGGGCAACGACCCCTACCTGATTGACTAGTTCCCACCCGTGAGATAAACCAAGAGCTGTCGTTTGTGGCAAAGCGGTTATCAGTTTTACCTGAGCTGTGGAGTGAGGGGTACTGCCCCAATACGCAAGCCCTTAGACAGATTTGGTGGCCGAGTGAAACACCTGAACTATTAGGAAGTCGTACATACCCGAGGTCCATATCTATTTTCAGTTGAACTGTTGCCGATCACTTCTGCTCCAGATCCAGCCATTTCAAATCTATTTTGAAATTCGTACCATATCCACTCGCCATTTCAGATCCAGCCGTTTTCGATCCCTTCCGCGCCGTTGCAGATCCCTTCTGCGCTGTTTTTGTTGATCCATTTATGAAAGAAAAAAAAATCATATTTTTTGGCCATATCTCTCTTGTTTCTACTCTTTTTTCCCTGAAACTTCACTGACATCCCTGCAATCCCATTCTGCATATTTCATTCCTAAAGACCCTATCCCAAATTCTACTTCCCAAGACCAGAAATCCCACATTTGTCTGTTTTTAGGGTTTGCCATAACTTCTTCAATTTTCACTCGATTGCCTTCAAATTTTACCATAGAGTTCTCAATTCTGAAATCCATTTTTTTGCTTCCTTGTCCCTCAAAAAGTGTTGAAAACCTAGTCAAATCCCAATTACCCCTCCGAGTTTTTCCCAAATCCAAATTTCCCCTTACTAAATAAGCTTGTGTTTGTGTTTTTCTATCCATTCCCCCCCCCCCCACAAAAAAAAAAAAATTACTGGTTATGGTTGTCACTCGCACAGGAGCAAACACCATGGAGGAAGCACTTGTAGTCATCCAAACCAAACTCTAAGATCTGGATGAAAAATTTCTCAGCCTCCATCTTCAGCATTCAGCCATGAATAATAACCGACAACCATAATCTTTTGGAGCCACTAGGTTCTCTTCTTCTAGCAATGTTCGTGGGCCGAAGCTTGATTTTCCTCGCTTCAATGGTACTGATCCAACTGGATGGATATACCAAGCAGAACAATATTTCAGTCTGCATAATACTTTTGATGTTCAGAAAGTTCCACTTGCATCCTTTCATTTGGAACAGGAAGCCCTTCAATGGTATCGTTGGTACATCAAAGCTCATCCTGAGCCAAACTGGACAGATTTTTGCCAACACATTTTGCCATGATTTGGCCCTAGTGATTTTGACAACTTCATAGGAGCACTCACTAAACTCCACCAAATTGGCACAGTGAGAGAGTATCAGACGGAATTTGAGAAACTAGCCAATCACATAGAAGGATTGCCTGATGAATTCTACAGGAGTTGTTTTATCAGTGGTCTCAAGGATGAAATCCGCTTAGAGGTCAAAATGTTTTGTCCCAACACAATGATGGAAGTCCTAGGGTTGGCTAAGTTGGCCGAGGAAAATATCGCAGCTCAACAACGCTCCAAACCCAGCTTTGTTCCCTTCAGAAATATGGGTTCCCAACGACCTCCCATCACGCCTGCTCCTCAACCAACTCCTATCAAGCAATTGTCTGAAACAGAGATGCAGGCACGCCGAGAAAAAGGGCTTTGTTATAATTGTGATGAGAAATTCACTCGGGGACATAGATGTGTTCAACAAAATCTCTATCTCTTGGATGTGGATTCTCCGCCTTCCTCAGAACTTGATGAAGAAGCTCCAGATATAGTAGATGATCAGGTTAACATTCAACACCCACCTGTTGACACCCCATCTCAGGACAACCCACTCGAGATCTCTCTCCATGCTATAGCCGGCGTCACCACCCCACAAACAATGTCAGTCATGGGATACTTAAAGAAGCCCCCTCTTACCATACTCATTGATTCTGGTAGCACTCATAACTTCATTGATCCTCGGAGTGCCAACTAGGCTGATTGTTTTGTCCATCCTTGCTCCAACTTTGAAGTCATGGTTTCCAATGGGGGCACCTTACCTTACAAGGGGAAGTGTCACAATGTGTGTCTCTATGGAATATTATAGCCTACGCTCTCACATGTTTGCCTTGTCCTTAGGCGGATGTGATGTGGTTTTGGGCATTCAATGGTTACGCACACATGGCCCCATTTTATGGTATTTTGCTGAACTTTGGATGTAGTTTTCAATCAATGGGGCACAACACAAATTTATGTGCTCACAACCAAGGTCTCTCTGCATCATTAGTTCACATCGCCTGGAAAAAATACTTAAGAAGAATTCACATGGTGTCATCGCTCAGCTCCATTCCATTCAGATGCACCCATCAACAGTCTCCACTACTTCCTTGGATAGATATGCAGGTGTCTTTGTTGAACCAATGAGCTTGTTGCCTTCAAGAGACCTTTCTAGTAAGAATTCAGCCACATCTACTTCTCAGCAGGAAATGATGACTATTTTGCATACAATACAAAAGTGGCAGCCATCCCTATTGGGGAATTATTTCTGCATCAATACTGATCTCCAGAGTCTGGAAACTTTCCTGGAACAACAGGTCTCCTCCCCAACACACCTGAAATGGGTTATCCAACTCATGGGTTATGAATATGCGACCACTTACCAGAAGGGTAAGGACAATATGGTGGAAGATGCTCCTCCTCGCACATTTGATGACCCAGTTTCTCTTACAACTATTTCTCTGCTTGTTCCAAATTGGTTGCAATATGTTCAACGGGGCTATCTCTTGTATGAACTCCATGCTTCTTCATCAGTAGGGCACTTTGGGTTCCTCAAAACGTATGACCAGGAACAATGTAACTTATTTTGGAAGGGACTCAAAAGGACAATTCAACGGATGGTGGTTGACTGTGATACTTTCTAGGTCAATAAGGGTGAAGCGACTCTCCTTTCAGGACTACTCGAATCCTTTCCCATCCCTCCACAGATTTGGACAACTATTTCTATGGATTTCCTAGAATCACTCCAGTGTTATCGTACCACATCTCAAAGGACACCATATGAAGCAGTCTCTGGACAGGCACCACCATTTCTTCTTCCATACACCTTTAGCATCTCCCCAGTTCAGGCAATTGACTCAATTCTTCGAAACCGTGATCAACTTCTTCTCATTCCGCAGGACAATTTTCACATGGCAAGAATTCGACTGAAACAACAAGCCTATCAACACCATTCTGAGTGCACTTTTCACATCGCTGATATGGTTCTTCTTCGTCTACAGCCTTCCATGCAATCCTCCCTGAAACTCCAAAGGTGCCAGTGGATCGGAATGTAACCCGAGGATGCTACAGGGGACCCACTCCTTCAGATTCTGCATCAATTTCCACATCTAAAGCTTTGAGGACAAAGCTTTTTCTAAGGGAGAGGGGATGTTAGGAACCCATGTATTTACTTTGTTAGTATATTGTTGTTGGATGCATATGCTTTGTAAGTCGTCCCATAGTATTTGTTGATCCATAGTTTATATTAGCCCATAGTATTGACCCATAGTATTGGATGCATATGCTTTGTAAGTCAGCCCATAGTATTATATGTCCCATGGTTTTGACTCATAGTATTGGTGCCTAGACTTAGCCTATGGTTTGTATTGACACATAGTATTGACACATGGTATTGGCGCTTAGACTTAGTATAAAAGTGTGTGTTGAGGCCTATGAAGGCACCATGAAGTTAATTGTATTGAGTTTGCTCAAAGGAGGTTTCCCCCTCGAAGTGGCCCGTGATCAATATAAAAGTGATTCTGAGTTCTATTATTTCTGATATCTTGTGTATTTGCATTAATTAATTATTGCAGGTTCATCATAGCTTAGCTCTTCCCACCTTTGAAAGAATTCCAAATCTGCCTTGCCACTTTTCTCCAAGGGGAAATAGTTTCTCTCCATTGTTTTCTCACCTACTTAGCATTTAGTTTGGAAAAGAAGCACCTCCCTAAGGTATATTTTTTGCTTCCCTTGAATCCTACAACTCCTAGGTGTCGTACATGCTTGACCATTGGGCAATACAAAGTGGTTTTGCATACATTTGGTTGTTTGAGTTTGCATTTTCCCCCCATTACCTTTTTTATATTTTGTTTAAGTTTCCTTATTTTATTTAGATTTCACTAACAACCACTTGCAATATCATTTGGAATCACTCACCCCTCAAGGGGATCCAAGGACTGAGGCCTTGCTGCAACCTACAAGGGTTATCCCCTTACCAAGATGAGGGATGCACCCTTGTGCATTATTTTCCACAACACCTATGATTGAGTTGAGTTGGTAACAAATGCTATCACACCTAGGGTTATGACTTGACCATAGTTTATATCCTCTTCTTGTTGTTTCTCTCTATTAGGTGGTCAAGGTTCTCCATCCTTGATTATTGGTGTATTTTCAAATTGGATTATTCTTCCAGACCTCTAATGGACATGATTGCATCTCAAAGGGTTGATTTCATAGGATGGAAAGGTAGATGCTTTAGCTTGTTGAAGCGCTTTCTTATTTGGCTTAGGGTTCTCTTGTACAGGTAATTGGGTTTGAATTGTAGGGGCACTTATTTGAGTATTTATAGGCATGTTCATAGGAATTTGAAGCCATGGTTGGGTAGGTAATGGTGCTGGTAATTTTTGAAGTAGCTGAGGTTGTGGCACTAGAAATTGTTATGTGGGGAATAGATTGTTTCTCAAATTTTGAGGCCATGTTGAATTTTAGACTAGCTGAGCCGACCATGGTGTCCAAGGAGAAGGATACTAAAAATGTTGTGAGTTCTATCAAGGATGGAAAAGAAATTTTGGTTGATGGGTTATATATTGACTTTGTGGGTGCTAAGATGCATATTAATTTTTCCAATTCTTAAAAAAAAATATTGGCCTCGGTTAATGCTTGGAGGTCAATTCTGCCATGGCTTCTTTTGATGCAAAAAATATGTTGGCTTAAAATATTCATTGGAATTATGACATACAAATTTCATCCCTAGAAACAATGGACAAGATTTCATAGATTGGTTTTAATGTACGAATCATATTTGATTGTACACTAACTGACTCTCCTACAAGTCTTATGGAAAAACAGTGAACACTGGTGACTTGATTGGCTGTAGGGAGGCAATTTCAAACAATTATGGAAGGAATTAGGATCAGTCTAGCTAAGAGATCATTTCAGAATGTAATGGGACCATTAATGTTTCAAACATCAGCTACGATAAATTCTACTCCAATTCTCTTAGGCACCCCATCATATGAAAACTAGAACTTCAACTTGGCACTACCTGAGAACTAGTGGTGAAGTATTTAGACTCAGCAAGGCTTAAAACAATCAATTGAATATAAAATACCAGTTTGGGTTTTCTCCAACAAGTTTTAGGAATTTTTGGTGAGGTTTACAAAGAAAACAATCAAAATTGTCTCCAAGGACTACACAACTAGTTCAACTTCAGGATTTCCCAAACAGGGGGAGAAGTCTATGAATTCTTGGTTTCATACATGGAATGAGTTTGTTGACATGTTAAGTGATAAAATCAAGTGAAATAAATAAATTTGGATTTGTATAATTTCATCGATTGCTCAAATACTGAAAACTATTTATTTTCCATGGCAATATAGACTAGGTGCATGAAATTGATATGAAACTCATAATTATTTTCATTAAATCTAAAGAATGGACTTTGGACGTTCAAAATTACATTAATTACATCCATAAAAAGTTAAAATACATCTCATAGACGTTTCAGGAAATAAATACATAAAAATAAGACTTCTCCATCATCAAAAGACTAGGAATCATCATGATTTCGAATCAGAGGCTTCTCAATCTCTGTAATAAGCTATAAATTCATTAGATCATACTTCAGGACCTGCAATAAAATCAATGATGAAGACCATATGTCATCATCCTCTTAGAAGAAAGAGGGACACATCTCTTATCTTGGACTAGGGGCACATCTCCCAAGTGAAAGAGGCAAAGTTGCTCTCAATCCAATTCTCAAACTATAAAAATATGGCCAAGTGGTGTGCACTCCTTATTTTATATATTGAGTATGAATTTTGGAGCAATTCATCTAGGCTAATGCGCCCTCATGGAGTGGATAAGGAAATCTTGCTTTCAAGCTTTTCTCTTTTTGCTTTGCTTTCTGCCTTTGCTTTATCCTGCTTTTGATCTTTGTATCCTGCTTTTTCTTTTGACTTATTTTTCCCGCTTTTCTTCCTTATCCTATTTTTCTTTCTTTTTCGGCTTATCCTTCTTTCTACTTTTATTTGCTTTCTTCTTTATCCTTCTTTTCATAAACTTTTCTACTTTTCTGCCTTGTGCCATATTTTCTTTCTTTTTCCTGCTTTCCTAGCTTTGGTTTCTTTCATCTTTTCTTCTTTTGCAAGTTACCTCTTGGTAAAACCTTATCCTCTAATGCACCATTGTGGATCATTATACACTTTATTCCATTTAAATAAATATCTATTACTGAAAAATAACTTTTATCAAGTGCATCTTAAACTTAAGGAAATTAAATTAAATACTTTGGCAATTAATGCCTCAAAACTTAACCCCTCGTTAATTAATTAATTCCCATCTATCACTAGGACCCATGGGTTTCAATGGGTAATGGTGGACCATGCTGGTATAAAAAAATGGGGACATTACAGTCCTCCGCTCCCAATATTGCTTGTCCTCAAGCAATTTAAGATCTGTAGCTGAACTTGACAAGAATTGGAATTTCAAATTCTAACTGAACTCCGTCGAGGTGACACCATGTTGCTGTTGTGCTACTCTGGTTATAACTGGATCTCCAAAAATAATCCCAGAGTCACAATGCTTATTTTTAATTCCTCCATACATCAATGCAGAGTGAAATGATCCATCAACTCCTGGATCCCATTTCCATTGTTGCATGTCTCCCAATGGCATTGTTTCTTGTAGAGAACTACCATTCCAAAGAATTCCAAGGTCCCATTGTATTAATTGCATCCTCCCAAACAATGGCATCAACAAAAACAATATATCATCATGGATAATGTCTAGATCATTCCACCAAACAAAAATTCCATCACTTCCAAAGTTAAATTGAGTCTACTCATAAGCCATGTGTAAACTAGTAATGCAATTTCCATCCATAAGACAGGTGAAAATTCCATGTCCACCTAGGTTGTATACCGAAGACATCACATAGCAGCCACAAATGTCTATACAACTGCTCACAAAATATGAATGACATGTCCATAAAATTTACACTAATGCAAGCAACAAACTTACCCCTTGGGGTACTCAACTCCCTTATGTATCTATCTACCCAATCAGTGGATGAATTCATACTCCATCTTAGTGATCTGGATGGAAATCTTGTAGCTTCCCCATGCACCATCTTCTTTGTGGTGAAACAACTCTCTACTCTTCTACTTGCTCCACTTAATTGTCTTAAGTAGAACTCCCATGCACTCTTATGCATGATGGATACATCAGATAGATGCCTCTATTGCTGCTTATCAAATTGGTAAGGGAATGGTGCACTTGTCAGGACACATGGATTGACTTTTAAGTCATCAATGGAATCGGTGGGAGCATCCTTCTCCTCATGTGGCACCCATAGAGAAAATACCTTCAGCTAAAATTCATCCTTATGTGTGATGCCTTCCATATGTGTGTGGGATGAAATATAGCGAACCAACTCTTGGAAACCATTATCCATCAAATTTGTGGTTGGCTCAATCAAAGTGAGAAAATTTTCCTGCTCCAAAACTATGCAACAATATCCTAGAGGCAACTCGTAATCTCTTGGAAAAAGAATAGGTGATTGGACTTCATATTTCTTACTACCCAAACTCTCCAAGTACATGCAAATCAAAATGTACTTCATGTGTCCAATGCACTTAAGTACCAAATATTAAAACATTGTAGTTCCAATGACAAGGGTGAATGTCCCATGTCCCATCACAAAGAAAGTAGGCATCATCAAAATTCCATGGATGCCCATGCTGCTCACAAGAAGTGTAAAATGTATCCAAGAAGCCTCCATAGATGCAAGAAGGAATATTACTCATGTCTCTTTTCTCCCAAATAGGAAAAGAAGAGACACTCCAACCTAGTGATACCACTAGAAAGCAAGTTGCTTCCCTATGTGATTACTCCCAATGGATCAACTCTCTTCCATTGGTCAAAAGGTGCATGCAATCAGAATGTGCCCATCTACATGAAGTCAAGTTAGAACCATATTCATATTTATGTGTGAATGAATCAAAGATACGCATAGGATGCCTCTGCAATAGCTGAGAGGGAGGTGGTGATATGCTTGAATCAACTGGAGCAAATGTAGGATCCTTCTAATCCTCTTTAGGTACCATCAAGAAGAAATTGTTAACCCAAAATTTCCCCTCAATTGACATTGCACAAGTAGGAAGAAATGATGTAGTATAATGCATCAAAATCTCATCAATACAACCCTAATCCGTCAAGCTATTGGACGAATCAACTCCATCAAAGGATGGTTCATCACACATTGTTGATGTATATGTAACTTTGGAATGTATTTCATCTGTGTATTTTATATATATTTATTGTACCCTTATAAGAGATGTGTCATTCCTCTATAAGGAAGTGTCGTCATGTGGATTGACAAGTGTCGCAAGTGTGTGTACTTGCCGATGGGTTATTAGACCACCATGTGTGGGGTCCGCCCTAAAATATATATTATAATGTGGATGTACCTAGCTAGACAAATCGGCCCCATAAGGTCATTGGGAAAACAGGTTAGTATAAATAGAGATCAGGTGATCTCTATTTAGATCATTCAGAAAAATACATCTCTCTCACTCAGAAAGTGGTGCACTAGTGAGGAGGAGGATCATCTGCTATTAGGAGACTATCTCAGTGTATTTTGGTTGTACTTTGGTTGAGCCAATGCTCTCTCTATCTCTGAGGAAGTTGTGGGGTTTTTCACCTTAGGGTTTTCCCCACGGAAACTCTTGTCTCTTGTCTCTTATGATTTTCATTCTTGTGATGCTTGTCATACTTATTGTGATTTTCATGCATTGATATATTGTATATGTTATTCTCTCAGTAAAGATCCTAGAGTATTGTGAATTAATGCTCAAAATTTAACATGGTATCAGAGCTAACCTGAGAAGAAGACATTTTGTAGTGACAGAAACTTGCGTTTCTTGTTTATTGGGTTTCTCTCCACATATTTTGGAAAAAAAGTATAGTAAATTGACTCTACTCATCAAGGCGCATCTATCTGTCCAATCAGAATTCAATTCCGAGCTTTTTCAGATTTGGCCCTAAAACTTAGGGTTTCCACAAAAATAGAAATTTTTGAAATCTGAAGACATAGCTGGAAGCTCCTTGCAAAAATTGAAGTTTAGAGATTTGGATCAAAATTTTTGGCTGGGTAGATTTCTGGGAAACTCAAACCCTAATTCAGGGCTCTCCCTTGTGAACCCGGGAGGACAAAAGGACAAATCTGAAGGGTAAAGCTTTACTGATCTCAAATTCTAAATGCAACAGGATGATCAGCTCATCAAGGCGCATCTTTCTATCCTTTCAAAAATTTGAAATTCACATTTTGAATTTTTAGGGTTTTTTTCAACAAACCCTAATCCAAAACCAGATCTAGTTTTTCAGCATTTCAAGTGGTAAGACCTAAATATTTTCTATTTTCATTTGAATTACTCTTTAAAATGTTTCACCACACCAAGCTTGAGGATAAGCTTGAAGGGGATGATAACTTCTGAGCTTGGAAGTATAGGATTGGGTTAATCCTGGAAGAGAATGAGTTGGACTCATATATAAAAGAAGACATCCCTATCCCAGAGGATGAAGAGGCTAAAGTATTGCATAAGAAGAACTTGGTCAAGGAAAAGAGAATCATTGCTGATTCTATCAAAGACCATGTCATACCACATGTGTCTTCTCTAAAGACATCCAAAGAGATGTTTGACTCTTTGACCAAGCTATTTGAAGGGAAGAACATAAATCGGAAGATGACCCTGCGAAACCAATTGAAAGGGGTAAAGTTTCAGAATGGAGAAACCATTCAATCTTATTTTTCAAGAGTCTCCCAGATCAAGGAACAACTAGAAGCAGTGGATGAAATGGTAGAGAATGGTGAAGTTGTCATGACCACTCTGAATCACTTACCTAGGTCATGGGACTCCTTCATTCAAGGAATCTATGCAAGAAAGAAGTTGATTTCCTTCAGTAGGCTACGGGAAGAATGCTCACAAGAAGAAGAAAGGCTTGTGGCATGAGAAGAAAAGATGGGGAAGGAAGATCAAGCTCTCACAGCTCACACCAAGAAACGTAAGTCCAAGAGAGAGCCATCTCACTCCAAGAAATCTTCACATCACTTCAAAGAAAGAAGAATATGCTTCACCTGTAATGAGAAAGGACATATCACCATAAATTGTCCCAAGAACAAGAAGGACAACAACAACTCCAACAAGAAGAAGAAGGGAAGCAAAAGAAGGTTTCATGCTCATGCTGCCGAGGATGATGAACCACCCAAGAAGAAGGCTAGGGTAGAAAGTGATGATAACTCATCAAGTGAAGAAGAGTATGTTCTGATCTCTGCTCTCACAGGTGCCATCTCTCATGGTGGTAATGATTGGTTGATTGATAGTGGGGCTTCCAAACACATGACTAGGTTTAAGGAATCTTTTGTGAATCTATCTGAACATGAATCACCCCATAAGGTGAAACTTGGGGATGATTATCAATACCCAATCAAAGGAAGTGGTGAAGCCTCCTACAACCTAGATTCTGGAAAATATTTGAAGATGAAAGAAGTTCTTTATGTACCTGGGCTCATGAAGAACTTACTCTCCATCTCTGCATTGGATGCAAAAAGCATGAGGGTTGCATTTGTGGATGGCCAAGTCCTAATGTGGCCAAAGGGAAAGAACATAGATGATGCAGTAGTGATTGGAGAGCAAGAGGGAGGTTTGTATAAATTGAAGGGACAACCTGAACATGCCATGGTACATGAATCCATGGAGCCAAGTGAACTTTGGCATAGAATACTTGCTCATATGAACTATAGAGCACTTCCAATTGCAAGCAAGGCTGTAGAGGGTCTTCCTGAAATCAAGACCAAACATGAAGGTGTTTGCAAAGGATGTGCAAAAGGTTAGAACATTAAGAAGGCTTTCCCAAGCAGTGAAAGCAAGGCAAAAGACATCCTAGAAATCATCCACTCAGATGTATGTGGTCCTATGTCATCCAGTTCTCTAAGTGGGTATGTTTACTATGTCTCATTTATTGATGACTTCTCCAGGAAGACTTGGGTATACTTCTTGAAGAACAAAGATGAGGTGTTTGATAAGTTTAAGGAATTCAAAACCTTGATGGAGAATCAAACTGACAAGAAGATCAAAACATTCAGATCCGACAATGGTGGAGAATTCACCTCAGGTGACTTCAAGAAGCTTTGCAGTGATTCAGGGATTAAGAGGGAGTTGACTGCTCCTTACAATCCACAACAGAATGGAGTTGCAGAAAGGAAGAACAGAACAATCATGGAAGCAGCAAGAGCAATGCTCCATGACCAAGATCTACCTATGCATCTATGGGCAGAAGCAGCTAGAAGAGCTGTATATGTGTAGAACAGAACACCCCAAAAGATATTGGACAACAAGACACCAGAATAGGTCTTCTCTGGTAAGAAACCTGAAGTCAGCCATCTCAAAATATTTGGTTGTCCAGTATTCACTCATGTCCCAAAGGAAAAGTGGACCAAACTAGATCCTTCAAGAAAGAAGGGTATCTTTGTGGATTACATTGAAAGCTCGAAGGCTTACAGAATATACTTTCCAGGGTTCAAGAAGATTGATGTCAGCAGGGATGTGACATATTATGAGAACTCAGCATTCATCAAATCAAGGAAGGCACCAATCGAAGTTTATGAAGAACCTAAGGAAACTAGATTTCAAGACACTACCATGACTGAAGCAGTTCCAGAAGTTGTTCATGAGTTTGAAGATCCACAAGAACCTTTAGATCCACCCCATGAGGATAACTCTCACAAGAGGAAACCTGCATGGGCTAGAGAGATCATTCAAGATGCAGAAAGATTTGGCATTCCAGAAGAGGAACACAAAGGAAAGAAGAGAACCAGATCACATACCAGCTATGTTGCTTTACTCTGTGACATTATGAACAAAGAGCCTTCCAGTTATGAAGAAGCAACGGAAAAGAAATAATGGAAGGATGCCATGGTTGAGGAATATCAATCAATAATGAATAATGATGTTTGGGATGTTGTCCCAAGACCTAATGAGAAGTTTGTTCTGACTTCCAAATGGATTTTCAAAATCAAGCATGCTGTAGATGGCAGTGTGGAGAAATACAAGGCAAGATTCATAGCTTGTGGCTTCTCTTAGAAAGAGGGAATAGATTATGAAGAAACTTTTGCACCTGTAGCCAGGTATACTTCCATCATAATAGTACTTGCCCTGGCTGCACCAATGAAATGGAAAATACACTAGATGGATGTCAAGACTGCTTTCTTGAATGGTGTAGTTGAAGAAGAAGTATATGTGGAGTAGCCACTCGGTTTCGAAATACATGATAGGGAGTCATATGTGTGCAGATTAAAGAAAGCCTTGTATGGCTTGAAACAAGCTCCCATAACCTTGTATGGTAGGATGGACAGTTTCCTATCTAGTTTGGGCTTTACCAAGAGTAAAGCGCATTCCAACCTTTACTACAAGGTTGAAGAAGGGAATCCTGTGGTTCTACTCCTGTATGTGGATGACTTATTTGTAACAAGAGATGACAGATTGATTGTAGATACTAAGAGGAAGCTTGTTGCTGAGTTCGATATGAAATATTTGGGAATGATGCATTATTTCCTAGGTATGGAGGTGTGGCAAAGTGCAGGTGGGATCTTCCTTGGTCAAGGGAAGTACACAGTAGATATCCTGAAAAGATTCGGAATGATGGATTGCGAAGCCATGGCCACACCTATGGCATCGAATCTAAAGCTTCTATCCAATGCTTCATTTGAACTGGTTGATGTCTCTATGCATCGTCAGATGATTGGGTCCTTGATGTACCTGACGAACACGAGACCGGACATTTGCTTTGTCGTGAACACATTGAGCTAGTTCCTGACGAATCTTAGGAGTGTTCACCTGGTTGCTTTAGAGCATGTTCTGAGGTACCTGAAGGGTATAGTGGATTATGGGCTGTATGAAGTGAATCAAAATTTTAACCTGCAGGGTTATGTTGATTTAGATTGGGCTGGAAATGCTGCAGATAGGAAGAGCACATCTGGGTGTTGCTTTAGTATGGGATCAGGTGTGATCTCTTGGTTTAGCAAGAAGCAGTCCTACGTAGCACTTAGTACAGCTCAGGCAGAGTATGTTGCAGCCTGTTCAGCTAGTTGTGAGGCAGTATGGCTACGGAAGTTACTGTCTGATTTATTTGATCTCCCGTTGGATGCTACTGGTATCTTCTGTGATAACTAGAGTTGTGTGAAGCTGTCCGAGAATCCAGTGTTTCATGATAGGTCGAAATGCATAGATATCAAATATCACTATATCAGGGATATGGTGCAGAGAGGAGCTGTGAAGCTCCTATATGTTGCGACGAACGAGCAGATTGCAGATGTGCTGACGAAGCCACTAGCCAGGGTGAAGTTCGAGTACTTCAGGGAGCGGCTTGGTGTTCTTCAAATGGAGGACACTTCGAGGAAGAAGTGATGGACACATTTGATGAAGCCATTCCAAGCATGTTGGAAGGAGGATCCTTCACATGGCTATGGATGTAAACACTCGATGATGAGAATCAGGATGATGTTCTAGTTTTTGCTTTGTATGATCAGTTGGATCATTTATATGTAGGCATCATGTTGGATGCTTGGACCATGTATCTGTATATGTATCAGGTGGATACATTGTATGATCAGATAGATCAGGTATATTGATATGTATCAGGTATGATCAGGTAGATCATGTATGTTGATGGATACATTGTGTGGATCATGTATCTATGTATCAGGTGCATATACTGTGTATGATGATATGTATCAGGTAGATACTTGGTGTGCATCAGATGGATGCATTGTATGATCAGGGTGATCATGGATGATGAGCTTCTCCAGATGACATGCAGCAAGATGTTGCAGTGATGATGATCAGGATGATCATGTGTACATCAAGATGATGTATGGTGAGTATTAGATGATACTTTGTGGCCATGGATTAGGTTGTGTAGATGAGCATGTCTCGGAGATACTATACGTCGGAGTTGCATACCCATAATAGCCTAGGATGCTCTTTCGAGACATTGATCTGGGAGGACATGTAATTTGTGCCCTGGGAGATCTTCAGGTCGGATTTGTGTACCCGTAACATCCTGAGATGCTCTTGCGAGGTTTTTTCCTATGGCATGTAATTTGCTCCTGGGAGATCGGGACAAGAAGAAAAAGGCCTCAGATGCTTCAGCCAGGTTTTTCCATGACCACATGTAATTTTCTCCTAGGAGATCTGGACAGGATGAAAAAGGCCTCAGATGCTTCAGCCAGGTTTTTTGTTGGACCACATGTAATGTGCTCCTGGGATATCCGACAGGTAGAGCTGTGTGCTCGTAACAGCCTGGGATGCTTTAGCCAAGTTTTGTGGTGACATCACATGTAATGTGCTCTTGGGAGCTCCAACAGGTAGAGTTGTGTGCTCGTAACAGGCTGGGATGCTTGAGCCAGGTTTTGTGATGTGTCACATGTAATGTGCTCTTGGGAGATCCTACAGGTAGAGCTGTGTGCTCGTAATAGCCTGGGATGCTGCAGCCAGGTTTTGTGATGCACGTAATAAGTCCTGAGAATTCCACAGTATGGCCAGTGATGATGAAGACCTACAGGAGGTGGACCTACATCCAGTATGAAAAAGGACTAGCTCTGTAGAACTTCCTATGACGAGTAGATTCAGAGATTGGTTGAGATAGCAGCAGCAGTGATGATGATGATGACAAAGCATCGATGGCGATGATCCCTAGAAGAAGACTTGTCTAGCAGATCTGTGTTCATAAATACCTTCCTAGTTAAGAGGGAGTGTTGATGTATATGTAACTTCAGAATGTATTTCATCTGTGTATTTTATATATATTTATTGTACCCTTATAAGAGATGTGTCATTCCTCTATAAGGAAGTGTCATCATGTGGATTTACAAGTTTCACAAGTGTGTGTACTTTCCGATGGGTTATTAGACCACCATGTGTGGGGTTGGCCGTGAAATATTTATTATAATGTGGATGTTCCTAGCTAGACAAGTCGGCCCCATAAGGTCACTAGGAAAATAGGTTAGTATAAATAGAGATCAGGTGATCTCTATTTAGATCATTTGGAAAAATACATCTCTCTCACTTAGAAAGTGGCACACTAGTGAGGAGGAGGATCATTTTCTACTAGGAGACTATCTCGGTGTATTTTGGTTGTACTTTGGTTGAGACATTGCTCTCTCTATCTCTGAGGAAGTTGTGGGGTTTTTCACCTTAGGGTTTTCCCGATGGAAACTCTGTGTCTCTTGTCTCTTATGCTTTTGATTCTTGTGATTCTTGTCATACTTATTGTGATTGTCATGCATTGATATACTGTATATGTTATTCTCTTAGTAAATATCCTAGAGTATTTTGAATTAATGCTCAAAATTTAACACACATGAGCTCTTTTGACTCCTTAGTGGAGGAATGACTCATTCTAGGAAGAAGCTCAATTTGATCTAGAAGATAGTATCTCCATGGAAGTCATCATCGAAATCTAAAAAATACTCAATCACATGCATGTAACTATGCACGTTGTTGGCATAGGGTTAGAACACATGAAGTGCGGAAGCCAAGAGCAGCCAAGAAGGACCATCCACCGAAGAAAGGACTATTTGCGGAGAACAAGGATCCGACAAAAACACAAGATTAGTTTAGTTAGTTAGAAAGGGTCATTTGGACCATTTTGTAACCACCATAGTTTCCTATAAATAGGGCTACGATTGTAATCCTAAGGGAATCCTAGAATGAGATCATAGAGTGATCAATAGGCGTGCGGATGAATTGTGTAATGTTTTCTCTGCCTTCGGCAAGTTTTGTATGGATCCGTGAAAAGGTGTTTTGAACTGTACCCGCGAAGGTTGTACCGTAGGTTTTAATGAGTTAATGCATGAAGATGTTCGGACATGTTTCTTTTATCTTTACTTGTGTCGAATGATGAATATTGTGTCATGCTTAAATGTTGTTGTTTTGTAATTTTTTATTGATGCGATCGCCAATGTTACCTTGTTAATGCGAATGTCGATTATATATTGAATATGTGAATGATGAATGTATTTTTTAATTGCGAAGTATGATGTGAAGATAAATCTCTGGTTTCTATAGCGATAGAGTGAGAATAGATGCATTTCATTCCCCCATTGCAGAAACCTAGTTCCTTCATCCCACTTAATCATCTTGGGTGAGAATTCACTCGCTTTGTGGTTGTTGCTGGAAAGGGTATAACCTTTCTGGGCCAGTTCTTAAGGGTGCTTGGCGTTACACCCAAAATCTACTCATCACAAGATTCAATGTATATACCCCTGAATATATCTTGACTAAGTAATCAACCAGGGAGGATTTGTACCCAATTGTGCTAGGTTTTGAAGGGTTGTCACAGGATGCACATTAGTAACATGCGACGTCACACCTTGCCCCATTACAGGGTGCGACTAAGTCAATTAGATGGCAAAAACAGCTTCTTCTACGTCCTTCTCAAAGCTTGCTGACTTGGGACTCTATCCCTGACCTCTTGGAGGAGCTGGCACTTGGTTCCTAATACTTTGGAGAGATCTTTACACCTCTCCTACCATCTCTCAACCTATCCTATCCATACCCTATCCACTTAGTCCTATATGAATGAAGCTCACTCCCATCCCAAGGGGAGGAAGTCTATGGTATCTACATGCTAGTGAAATCACCCTTGGAACATCTCCCCTTGCCCATTGGAGAACTCATACTTCCTTGGAAGGATATGGAAATTGGATTCATTGGAGAAGGGCTACATCGTTAAACCTTGGTTGTAGTTCTATATCTCTATTATGTACTTCCCTCTTTTTACAGTAATACAAATGCTTTCCACCAATATTTCCCATGTGTGTAAGGATATTGAGTAGTTTAATTGCTTAACTGTTTACTTAGATCTCTTATTGTATAGATGCCTTTTACTTGTTTCTCTTGTTTCTTGTCTTGACAGGTCTTGCAGGTTGGATCTGATGACCGTGGGACATCGAGCAGCGTTCAGGAGAAAGGATTATGAAGTGAAAGGTATAGGACATCTAATACTCGATCCTTAAATAGATCTAGGAAATGCATTAGTAGTCTATTCTATTTGTTCAAGAATCACTTTGATCTAGGGAGATCCTGCTCGTGTCCACTCAAGTGGATTGTCCGATAACAAATTTGGTGACCATACTGGGGAAATATAGAATTTGGTCAGTAGTTGTCAATCTAAGAGTCATTTTCAGTTGATTGCTTGACATGAGCCTTTTTATTTTTTTCCATTTACTTCTTGAAGTTGATTTCACTATTGGATCTTCATATTGAAGACTCTAATCTACTTACTATGAGTTTATATGACTCATTCACAAACTATTCCATGGTTCATTATTGAGAGATTTGATTCATTTTTGAATCTAGACTTCGCTTGTCACACTTGGGCAGTGGGAACAGAGTGACATTGTGTCGTTTCTGGCATCTGTTCTTTACCTATTAGTTACTTGTTGCATCCCTTGCATTGGTAAACTGTGACATCGTCACACTTACCGTGTAGGTAAACTTTGACGTCGCACTGTGTACAAGCACAGAGTGTGCCGATTTGTCAAAATTTGGCATGCAGGCATCTCCTTTCCATTTGACAGTCTGGACTTTGGTTTACTGTATGAACTCCCTCTGTGCTGCAAAATCCAGCCAGAGATCCTATTTTTTATTTTGAGAGTTTGGTTTTGTTTGGATTGATTTTGGGTTCCGTCTTGGACAAGGTTGAAGACCAGTACTGGTGGATACTCTTGTCTCCTCCACCTTCATCCGCTCACCCTTGCATTCCCTTCCTTCCATCCCTGATCTGATCATTACATTATATCAACTTCTAGACCTCGTTTTCATCATTGTTTGAGCTTTGCTTGCTTGATTTGCTTGCTGCTGCTTGATTTTGAGTTAAGTGTGTCCTTTAGCTTGATTGAGTGCTTGTCTTTTCTCAAGTTTTCTGAGTGTACTGAGTGCTGTAAGTAGTGTTTTCTTTTCAATCATTTAGATCTGAAAGCTCAATTGCTATCAAGTTTATTCTTTGATGCATCCATTGAAAAGTTAAAAAGTGCTTCTTTCCCATCATTTCTTGAGCATTATTGAAGAAAATTGTTGTGCATTGGAACGTTTTCGTTTATGTTTTGGAAAAAAATTGAATGAATGTATGATCTATTGTGTTTTTCTCAAACTATGAATCGCTCATTTTATTGAAAGACTCAAAGTACGCTTCAATTTTTTGCAAAATTGATTTCATGCTAAGGAAAGATAGATGCATTTTTAATTTTCTTGCTTTTAGACCATTGAAAGTGAAATTGAAAAACTTGCATACTCCATTTCAGAATCCTCTCTTTTCATTACCTAGTGTCGTTTTGCTTTGAAAAGAAAAAGAAAAGGAAAAATGTTGTGATTTGGATAGTAGTGTTGTAGTTTTTGCGTTTCGTTGGAAAAAGGAAAAGAATACTTTTACAGTCAAGTTTTGTTTGAATTGGGATTGTGTTGAATTGTGTTGTTTTGGAAATCTCGACGGAAAGAAAAAGATTTCTCCTTCACATAGCTATAATTCATTGAAAGAAAAGAATATTTCATGCATGTAGCCAGGGCTTGCATTATGCTTCCAATTATGTACTCACCTCATGCATTCACCTAACCATCCAAGATAAAATTAACGGTAGAATTAGGTAAAATTTTTAGCAACTTATGTGTAAGTTAGAGATGTGTTCCGACGTTGTTAAGCGTGGTAGCTGTCGTTATTTTCCAGCACTTTATCTCGGGGGTATTGTAGTCTTACATGTACTTCTCGGTATATCGATCTCCTTCACGTACCCACCAAGTACCATAATCCATACTTGGCATATATCGAAGGGTGTATCACGTACTCAGTAGTATATTGGAAGGTCTCTTGTTGAATGGTTGTGCATTAGACAACACCACTATAGATTTGAGCTCCCACGTACTTTGAGTATATCGGGAAACACCACTAGGATTCCTAAAACCGACTGAGTTAACCATTTGGCTGTCTTGGAAAAGCAATACACCGAGAACATCACTTGGGGAGATTAGCACGCACGTACTATCCAGGTAATTGGGTATGCAGGCAAGGGTATGGTCCCAATCCTCCTTGTCACATCAAATTGTTGGACCCTACAGTATGTTCCAAACCTTTGAATCCACTCTATCACATAAGTCTGCTTGTTTCCTTAGTTTGAGTAGGTTTTTCTAGACTACTTTTCTCTTAGCACACCCTTAGGAGAAACGTTGTTTCAGCCATCCTGGTTGATTATCCTGACGCTCTGGTGGATTTTCCCCGGAGAAGATCCCATAGGATCTTAAACTTCTCACCCGAATATCCCCTTAATCTGGAGGCTATTTCGAGGGTAAGAATGGATCAGTGTAACACGATCATAGTTACTGAAGTGGAAAACCTCACTTTGAATGTTGGAGGACTTTTGTTTCCACAAACTCCTCCGGATTCACCTGCCTCTCATCCACTGTAGGATGAAGGATCACAAATCCCCGCTTCACAAGACCTTTCTCCTATCATTTCAGGATAACCTGGATCATTGGAATGGATAAACTGACCCCAGGATGACCCTACAGCAGCTGTTGGTCCTTCAGCAGCTTATTGGACCTCTTCTACAGACCACCCAGTTGCTCATTTTTCCATCGCATCACCACCTAGTGGGACTACTCCAGATGACCCTTTAGCCTACTTTCGTGGCCAGTTAGCACTTTCGTTCCATGGCTGAAGAGTTTCAGCAGTCAAGTCTCCAACGAAGGATTAAAGACCCATCATTACCCCCTTACTGACCCATCCCAGATCATCCGATATCTTTTGGATCACAGGAACAATCTTCCCACCACGAGACCATTAATAAGACTGGTCAACCCTCACAAGAGTCCAGTATTGCACCTCAAGTGAACCAACCGGTGGAAGGACAACATTCTAACACACCTGTTACTACCACAGTTACTTTACCAGTTCCTCCCCCACCTCAAAATTTAAGGGGAGGATATTCCATTCCCACGTATTATCCCATCAGTAATGTTATTACTATAGTAGCTAGTCAACAACCTACATTGGTTGAAACTTTGAATAGTGGTCAACTTATTGTGGCTAGCGGGAAACCCCCGTTTCCTAACCAGAGCATAGGTGGCGGAATCCCCAATGGATCTTCCGCTGAACCTTCCCAATCCGCTAGACTATCCACCATGGGATTATCTCATGTTGGGGGGCCATCCAATGTAACCCTACCCTCATGGATTCAAGCGTATCTAGGTCTTATTAACCCTGCGCCTGGCCAATCCAATCCCAAAAATGCAACATACGGGATACCTTATTCCGGGAATCCATACACCCTATAGGGGCAACAACTTGTGTTGCAACATAGACCCCAACCGACTATCCCTCAGGTACCACCACGCACGATTGGTCATCCCCACCTCCTGCTGGAGGCAGCGGCCTCCCACCTAACGTTGGTGGAGGTCCACCTCATTTTACCAAAAATATCCCTCACCCTTCCGATGGTGGCGGGAATGGTCCACCACCCCCTCCTGGCGGAGGCAACGGCGGACCACCTTATCATGGTGGCGGAGGACATTTCCCTTCGGGTGGTGGAGGTGGTCCACCACTCCCTCCAGGTGGAGGCAGTGGAGGACCTAATTACTATGGTGGTGGCACTAGTAGTAGAGACCCTCATCCTTCCGGCAGCTAAGGCAGTGGTCCCCCCCATCCTTCTGGCAGTGGAAGTGGTCCACCACCCCCTCTAGGAGGAGGCTGTGGTGGGCTGCCTTATTACGGGTATGGATCCCCACCTCCTCCCAGTGGTGGCGGCAGACCTCCACCCCCTACCGGTGGCGGAGGTGGACCCCCACCTTATTGGAATGGACCACCTTATGGTGGCGGACCCCCTTATGGTCGGGGCAGCACACTCCCTTACGGCCAGTTTCCTCCTGGTACACCTTACGGTCAATCTGGTCCATACATGCCTTATCCGTATTATTAATATGTAGAGCCTAACCCGCAGCTGCCTTTCCTGGCTACTTTGGACTTTCCTAACCTATCCCATTTAACCAACGATCCTAATTACCACGGATCTAACTGGCCACCAATTCCAGTGAAACTTCCGTCTGATATCCCCAATTTGATGTCAAGCTGGGTGAAGACCCTAAAAACCACGTGATGACATACCACTTATGGTGTTCATCTAATTCCTTAATGGATGATTCAATTCGTCTTAGATTGTTTCAAATGAATCTCACCGGTTCGGCTGCCAAGTGGTGCATTGAGTTGCCACCCCACTCTTGTCCTGATTTTGGATCTCTTGCCATGAAATTTTTGACACATTTCTAGCTGCCCATATGGTATGAAACTAGTACCGAGCTTTTAGCCTCGCTTCATCAGAATACTGCCACTCGTATTTAGGATCATATCCACGAGTGGCGAAGGAGATGATGTCTCATTAAAGCTCCTATTCTAGATCAACTCCTAGCATACTGGTTTACAAAATCCCTCATCCCTACCATAGCAAGAGATGTTTCCACGAGAGGTGCTGTCACCGAAGAACAAGCCATCACAAGTGCGCATGTAATAGACCTAGTCTACACTCAATCTGGCACTTTGTTTGATATTCTTCCTGACGCACCCCATGACGTTAATGACCCTGCAAAACCGCATAAGGGACTCCAAACTGATGGAATCATTGGTTTCCTTAACACCCAGCCTGCTTCTAGCACTGTTGGATCATCCAACCTTCACGGTTCCTCCCCATTACCAACTCAGGCTGGCCACAACACCACCAAATCCACCACTCCTGCTCTAACTGAAGAGGTGAATTATGTCCATTCACCTTCATCTCAGAAGTCTGGCAGTAAAAAGAAGAACAAGGGGAAACCCAAAAAGTCTTCCACCCAGTAGGAACAAAAGAGCACTCCTGACGATACCAAGCATAAACGTAAGCTAAAGTATCCTTGTTTACTGTGTGGAGATGACCACTTCTCCAAAGAATGTCCCCATAGAGACGAAGTACAAAATTTTCTTAGGGGTAAACCAACTCCCGCAATCCTTAATGATTCATTTCCTACTCAGAACCAACAGATGATTTCTCAACCCCCCCATCCTAGGGGGAACCATCCAATACCTCGCATGTTCTCATGGTGCGTAACGAGACGATCAATTTGAACAATCACTTGCGATCTTACAAACCAATCCCTTCGAAGGAATCCAGTGGAAGTAATATTAAAAAATATTATGACTCCTTAACTGATGGCACTGTACCATCAACTTCTCTCACCATTGAGAAGCCATCCTTAGAATCGATATTGCTACCGCCCAAGAGCACGATTCGAAAATCTATTTTGAATCCCAATGCTCGAGCGGCACAAAATTACAATATCGTTGAAGACTTGGAACAAGCTCCTTGTGCCATGTCTACTCTGGAAGTTTTGTAGAATTGTCCTAATCAACGCAAAACTCTCCTTGCAGCCTATGGTGTAATCGACCCCGATTCCTCAAACACCATCATGTTCTGACTTGACCACTTTAAACCAAGGCTCTCCCACCAACTCGCATTCCAAGTTTCTGCGAACATTGCTGGGAAGATTGTCCATCATACCCTTTTAGACGAAGGTGCCTCCACTTCTGTCATGTAGATCGCCTATTGGAGAGCCATTGGCTCCCCCAAATTGAATCGTTCTCCTACCACGTTGAAAGCATTCGATGGGTGTGGCTTTCAACCTCATGGGCTCTTACAAGCTCTTGCAGTTGAGTTGGGCGGAAAGACTGTAACCGTTAACGTGGAAGTGGTCTCATCCCCAATAGATTATAATCTCTTGCTTGGTCGCAATTGGTTTTACGCCATGCAAGAGGTAGCATCTTCAGTCTTCCGCATAGTACAATTCCCCAACCAAGGACGAATTGTTACTAACGACCAATTAGATTTTTGCGCACTAGACACGACTACTCATCCTGGTGACCATGTTCCTTCCATTGGACAAATATCAAAACAGTATGAGAGTATAGGGGTTGGCATTTTGAAAGATTCATCTCTCATGGGAATTTTTCCAGTGACGGACACCCTTAATCATGTTGCTACGGTGCACATGATCTCCACAGAAATTTTATCTCACTCTACCGATACTTGGCTTGTACCGGATGAAGCCACAACACACTTGCTTAGAGATATAATGCCTGTTTCACCTACTGAACCTATGTACAAGGCTATCCAATCAACACTGGAGGACCATTTAACTGTGGCCTGTCCATCCTGTTCTCTACAATGGACATCATCTCTACCTGATCTCTTACTTCATACTTTTCATTCAGACGAGTCCATCATAGAAGTTATGAATATTGATGACGGTCCGTGGGATGATCTACACCATAGGTCATCTTTTCTTCCTCCTTTAGAGTACATAGAGGACAACATCCACACCCTCTTTTCACCAGACATCTACCCATTCCCTCATTCCCCCATTCTTACATGTCTTACGGACACGGAGGGAAACTTGTCCAACATTAAGACAACCACCCCGATAGACATCTCGGTGAAACCTGGTATAGTGGAACACATTCGCATAGGCCAGAAGTGTTCCCCTGAAGAAATAGCTACTAGCATGGCCTTATTCAAGCAATTTTGAGACGTATTTGCTTGGTCCTATGAGGAGATGCCTGGGATAGACCCCACGATTGTTTCTCATGAAATAAAAACCTATCCCGACATCAAATCTGTATGCCAAAATTTGCGACCGACACACCCCCAAAAGACGACGACAATCAAGGTTGAGATTGAAAATATCTTAAAGGCTGGTTTTATTTATCCTGTCCCATTGACGGATTGGGTCTCAAACTTTGTCCCTATGAACAAAAAGAAGGGTACCATTCAAGTCTATGTCGATTATTGGGACCTTAACCAAGCTTATCCAAAAGACAACTACCTGACTCCCTTCATTGACCAAATTATCGACAATTGTGCCGGAAGCGTCATCTTCTCATTTATGGATGGCTTTTCTGGTTACAACTAGATTGTGATCAACCCCGCCGACCAACACAAAATGGCTTTCATCTGCCCATGGGGAACGTTTGCATACCACAAACTCCCATTTGGCCTTAAAAATGCTGGCGCCACATTTCAGTGGGCTATGTTGTATGCCTTCCATGACATTAAGGACTTTGTGGAACCTTATTTGGACGATCTCCCTGCTCACGCAAAGCAGCGCGAGTTCCACATTGATCATCTGATGGCCATTTTCCTTAGATGGAGATGGTACAATATCTGTCTGAATCCTCATAAGTGTATCTTTTTTGTTTAGTCCGAATGCCTCTTAGGATTCATCATTTCGAAGGATGGGATCTGCATTGATCCCTTAAAGGTGGAGGCCATCATCAACCTGCCACCCCTGGATGATGTGACAGAACTTCAAAGTCTCCAAGGGAAGGCGACTTATTTAAGACGTTTTGTTTGCAATTTTGCTGAGAAGACTCAGGGGTACATGAGACTTCTCAAGAAGGACGTCCCATTCATTTGGGACAACCAATCTTAAAAATACTTCGACAGTATCAAATGTACCATCACGGATGTCCCCATGCTCCAACTACCCAATTATTATCAAGATTATATCTTATATCTCACCGCTTCTGCCACCACTATCGCCATGGTTTTGGTACATGAGGATCAAAATGCTCATGAACATGTAATATACTATGCAAGTAAGGGTCTTGCTGACACTGAAACTAAATATTCACATGTCAAAAAACTCGCATTCGCGACAGTCATCGCCGTCCAAAAGTTCCGACACTATATCTTGCTTCGCACCACCACCATCATCGTAGACTCGAACCCCATGTACCATGTCCTAACACGTCAGGTGCTTGGGGGCAAGTATTCATGCTGGATTGTGATATTGCAATAATTTGATCTTCTTTTCGAGAAATCCAAGTCAAAAAAGTCTTTGGTGTTTGTCAAGCTGTTCTGTGACCTTCCCTGTCCTGATGTAGAAATTGAGCACGATGACTCTTTTCCCAATGAATCATTGTTTCTCATCAGTACAACTGATCCATGGTATGGAGATATCTCATTATATCTTCAAACAAAACGCTTCGACCTTCAACTATCTCGTGATGACCATCGTAAGATATGTCACCATGTGAAGTATTATTTAATCATCAATGATACTTTGTATCTCCGTGGCATTGATTCCATCCTTCGACGTTGTCTAACTCCCAGTGAGGCTGAACACATTCTCAATGACTGTCACGCTGGAGCATGTGGCAGTCACCTCTCTGGGATGGCTACAGCCCAGAAAATTTTGTGCGTAGGATATTTTTGGCCTACTATCTTCAAAGATTGTATGAAGGCTATAAAAAAATGTCCCCCTTGCCAACACTTCCATATGAAGAAGCACACCCATCCCGCCCCATTACACCCAGTTATTTCCGTGGGCCCCTTTGCAAAATGGGGCATTGACTTTATGCATTGTAATCCTACCTTGGCAAAGGGGCATAGTTACATCATTGTAGTGGGCCGAAGCTATGCCTACATACCATAACGATGGCAAAACCACCTCACTCTTCATGTTCAATCATGTAATAGCGCGGTTCGGAGTTCCTCAGGCGATTGTTATTGATCATGGTTCCCATTTTCAGAACCATATGGTTGATGAATTGAGAGATAGGTTGGGTTTTCGCGATGAAAATTCAACACCCTACTACTTGTAGTCCAATGGACAAGTCGAGGCCATTAACAAAGTCTTGAAAACTATGGTCCAAAGGATGGTAGGTACGTAGAAATATAATTGGCATAACATGCTCTTTTCAGCGTTATGTGCCTACAGAACCTCCGTTAAAACTACCACAGGTTTCACTCCTTTCCAATTGGTCTATGGATTGGAGGCTATCCTACCTATAGAGTGCAAAATTCTGTCTCTTCAACTCGCTGTTGAACTTCTTCCTAATACTACTGCTGAGGAAGAACGTCTCTTGCACTTAGCAAAACTTGATGAGTGCCGCCGAGATGCTGCTCTTGCTAATGAAACACATAAGAAATGCATCAAATCTCAATATAACAAGTTAGTTGAAACTTGTTTCTTTAACGAGGGTGACCTCATCCTCACTTATGACCAGAAGCACAACAAACTAGGAGCAGGAATGTTCGAATCCATCTGGCATGAACCTTACATTGTCAAACATGTTTTGGAAAAGGGAGCGTATGAGCTTGAAGACTATGACGGAATCTCTTTGGGTGAACCCCGTAATGGGATTTACCTAAAGAGATACTATGCCTAAATTCATCACGCTTAGACTTTCTTGTATATACTATACATGGCGTGTTTTTTTTGTTTTTGTGTGTTGTGACGCTTTTAATTTTGAATGTCTTTAGATATTGTTTCCGCTCCTTATACCATGTTTTGTCTGCGTGTGTAGATGGCAACATTCTATGGATTCATAGACGACACCAACCAGCATACCCGTAACCTTGTTTCAGAAGCCTGGGTACTATATTCCCCAATAGGTGAGCTCATTAGCTCAGGAGGAAGTTTCCTAGGGTTTGCAACCAACAACGCAACAGAATATCAGGCACTAATCGAAACCCTAGATAACGTTATTTCCTTGGGTATGAACCACATTGTCATCCACATGGATTCTCAATTAGTGGTTTCCCATCTTAACCGTGTTTACGTCATCTGTGATCCCACCTTACTGTGTCTCTTCAGATGAGTACATCTCCTAGAAAGTTCATTTGAATCCATTCAGTACCTACACATTCCACGAGAGTTAAACACAGTTGCTGACTCGATGGCCAACTTCATTTTGGATTGGTACATCACACACACATAATATTCATAATATGTAAAAACATTCACGACATGTAAATAATGCAATGTATAAAAGAAAACATGTAAACAAGATCACATCACTCATCATTTTAAAACACATAATGTATAAATCGTCAGGAATGTCTGTATATATATATCTTTCAAAAGTAGTGTTGGTACAAAATCTGAAGCATGATGGATTTTAGTGAGTCTCTACAAAATCTGAAGCCTTGTAGCTTTTAGTAGTACAAAAACTTAGGCCTCTAAGCTCTTAGTAAAAGTATAATAGTCTCATCAGGCTTGACGGCTGAACCATACACCACCCCTATCACAGACATCCCGTTGTCACTGAGTAAGGAATCAATCCACGGTCCTCGCTACCTTGCAGAGTAGGGCATTGAAGCATAAGGACACTCCAACACAAAACCTCTGCATAGGTCTCGGCAGGTCATCTATCGCTGGCTCAGGAACCTCTACTGTCAATTGGGACAAGTTCCTGTATACCTCCTCCATCTCCTCGATGGTAACATGAGCACCTGGGGGCACAACTGCTTCCCCACCTCTATCTCTCCTCACCAGAAGGGAAAGTCCTACCGGCTGTATGGGTCCCACATCTGCACACACATGTTATATACTTGTCAATATTGCATCAAAAAAATGATAAATATGCAAAACTAAAATACAAGGTTTTTGTTCTCACCTATGTCACCCCATGCTGCATCCTCGGGCAACACCAAGTCAAGATCCTCTCTGAAATCTGTACCACCGTATGGGAAGTTCTCAACCATGAGTAACTGGCCTTCCAACCAGCTGAAGAACTCAGGACCAAAGCTGATGATAGGTCCTCCACCATGGCGGGTCATCACCTCATCCCATCTAAGCACGTGGGGATCTCTAGGCTCCCTGTTGTCTAATACTATCTGTGGACGCAAGAGAGGGATCCAATTTAAGAGGAATGATACCACGATCGATCCATAACCAAACTGCTTGAGCTCTCCCCGCCGACACTTGGTCAATTGAGCTTGGATGTTTGCGAGGAGACCCTTGCACCAATTGAAAACCATGGGGGACATGCAATCCTCCGCATAAAGCATTTGAGCTCGAGTGGCCATATGTGGGGCTTGGCTTCCCACCACTCTAGTAATAGTAAACAGTATGGTATGCAATGGGAAGCTCACCACATCCCTAATAGGAATCTTACCAATGGAAGATCAAGCAAGAGCGGTACAATGTTGTGACACTATGTCATCAACTATGCAGTCACTGACTCGTGTTCCAGTAAGAGATACAGGGTCCCCTCTCCATGACAAACCTATGAGAAAATAGATGTCAACATCTATTGTGAGGATGTCCTCACCAATCACAAAATGTTGTTGGGCCACATCCCAACTTTAGAGCATGTGTGATAGCAACGGGATTTGGGATCTCATCCCCTGAATCTCAAAGAACTTCAGCAAACTGCAGTTCCTCAAGGCATCCATGCATTGTGGATCATTGGCAGCTTGTACATCTTCTACTTCGTGTTCTGTTTCCCACCACTCTAAATCCATGTTGGCTTGCTAGCAACCTGCCAAAAGGGACATTTAAACACTGTTAGATCCTACTTCAACCACAACAAGTTATTTTTTTGAGATTATTTTGATTTTTGGGAAATGCATCTCCATTGTCGCATTGTACTTTTGTATACAGTGCGATGTCATCGCACTTCACTCATTTGGGACTTGTGCCGACTTGTTCTCGTCACAGTTCTTGAAAGGGCCAACTGTGACGAGCTGAGAGCGCAATAGCCCTCCATGAATTCATCAAAAAAACACAAAAATTGAACCTAAAAACAAAATCTAATCCACTGGAAAGTTGCTGGATGAAGTTTAGGCTTACCTGCTCCTGACAGTGGGTGAAATGGCAAATCGTAGCTTCCGGAATCGACAAAGGAAATTTTGGCTCCAAATTGGTACTTCTCCTCTTAAATTGGCAAATGAAACAATGAAAACTATTTTTGGCCCATTTTTCTATTTATAAATAAAATAGAATATTCCTTTTCAAATATTTTGATGCTCCTAGGCCATTTATCATATTTTTTGACCATTTTTGTCGTATTTGAGGCTATTTGACACATTTTCTAGTATGCAGGAGTTGTAAGTAGTCTTTTGTGTCATTTCTTGTATCACAACGGTCATCACAGGTATGAACATTCCCTTGAACATTTTGTCATTATTTTTGCAACGGTTAGTTTGTAATTATTGCGTGATGATGAGTTTACTCTTCGTTTGTTCTCATACTCATGCAACTATGAGAACAAGTACTGAGTAATGATTTATCACTTTTCTGGGCTCGTTAAAATACCATGGAAAAGGACACCCCTGGGGTCTACCGTTAAGCTCTTTTCAGGCTCTCGAAAGAGGAAAAGATCGCCAAGCGAACTTATCGCATTCACGCTTGTTAAAGTATTTGAATGGTGATCTTCCTGGTGATAGTTTACCGCTTTTTCGAACCAGGAGGCACTAATTACGAAAAAGGTATACTCCAACCAATCATGACTGGAAGAGTCCTCTCCCGCTTTGTTTTACCCTTTTTCAGGCGATGTGGCTAACTTTATGAAAAAGGACCGTTGGAGTCTCCTTTAGTTCTTTTCAGATTCTCTAAACATGAAATGACGACCGAGTTTACCTTCTATGGAGTCGTTAAAATTCTCACATTGAAGGGTCCGTCATGGGACAAACCCCCCCTATCCTAGGTTCGGAAAATATTTGGGATTGGACTCATCTATGAGATGAGCTATACCGAGCATCTAGTTACCCTCATCAAGCTCGTAAAAAACACATGAGGCACTCATCATTCATGATGGGGAAAAAGGAAAGCATTTTTGTTACATACCTTGTTAGTGGCAGTATGTAGTCATTCTTGAACATGGCGCTCATCTGCATTTACATACAACACTTGGATCATCTGTTTGTCCTCGATTTTAACTTATTTCCTGAGTATTGTTACTCCTTTGAGTCATTCAAAGAAAAGCTTATATCATTAGTCACTTTAAGAATTTGTCGCACTCATCGTGTCAATACTTCCAAGTCATGCCGGCATGCTTATGTTTAAGAATATGTCTATCATTTATCATCTGTAGTCAGTACACCCGCCATCACATCGTTCTACTCTGAGTCAATCTCGCATGTTACTGTACCATCCGATCTACTCTATAAATTTTTGTCGTGTTTCGTGTCGATTGATGGGGAATTCATCATGGCCCTCCGTCAACGGATTCATCCTTGTCGACTTCAACACATCATTCAAGGATTGAATCTAGAAACCAATCAAGTACCTTGGCCCTGCATGCCTCAATGGCAGGTTACCTCGCTTTCGACATGAGTTTACATCATTAACTCTTGATTGAAATATTTCATCTTGCATTCGACTTCAACTCATTTATTCATGCTTGATGACATGTACTGTGATACCTTGGGAATAATTGACATCAATGGTGATCTCCCTCGCACTTGTAAACGGTTTACATCAATGGTTGGTAATCAAGTGGTTTCTACCATGTTCGACATCAAGACATTTGTAATCACATGGATAGATTCATATCATTGCGGGTTCAGCTTGAAGACCCTGGGGAGTCATGTTTTACCTAGGTTGTGATGAAGTTTGTATTGAGTTATATCACATGGATCCACATTTGTATTTGTCATGGTTGTGTTATCATCTCATCATGGATCTACGCTTATGTCTAGTAGCCATGATTGTGTTCATTCGGTCATTACTACCATGTATTTGCACTGTATTGGTCGACAGCCATGTTGTACTTCATATGATATTGTTAGTTCAGATTCAGTTGTGCTGCAGCAGTGTCCTTCATTCGACAAGTCTATTACCATTACTTCTATCAAAGCACTTCACTTGTCTATCTTCTACAGCTTCATGCTTTGGGGGGCATTCTGTTACACCCAAAATCTACTCATCACAAGATTTAGTGTATATACCCCTGAAGATATCTTGACTTAGTAATCAACCAGGGAGGATTTGTACATAATTGTGCTAGGTTTTGAAGGGCCGTCGTAGGATGCACATTAGCAACATGCGACGTTGCACCTTTCCCCACTACAGGGTGTGACGAGGTCAGTTAGATGGAAAAAATAACATCTTCGAGGTCCTTCTCGAAGCTTGCTGACTTGGGACCCTATCGCTGACCTCTTGGAGGAGATGGCACTCGGTTCCTAATACTTTGGAGAGATCCATTAAACCTCTCCTACCATCTCTCAACCTATCCTATCCATACCCTATCCACTTAGTCCTATATGAATGAAGCGCACTCCCATCCCAAGGGGAGGAATTCTATGGTATCTACATGCTGGTGAAATCACCCTTGGAGCATCTCCACTCGCCCATTGGAGAACTCATACTTCCTTGGAAGGATATGGCAATTGGCTTCGTAGAAGAAGGGCTACAACGTTAAGCCTTGGTTGTAGTTCTATATCTCTATTATGTACTTCCCTCTTTTTATAATAATACAAATGCTTTCCACCAATATTGTTCATGTGTGTAATGATATTGAGTAGTTTACCTGCTTAACTGTTGACTTAGATCTCTTAATGTATATATGCCTTTTACTTGTTTCTCTTGTTTCTTGTCTTGAGAGGTCTTGCAGGTTGGATTTGATGACCATGGGACGTGGAGCAACGTTCAGGAGAAAGTATTGCGAAGTGAAAGATAAGACATCTAATACTCAATCCTTAAGTAGATCTAGGAAATACATTAGTAGTCTGTTCTATTTGTTCTAGACTCACTTTGAGCTAGGGAGATCCTACTCGTGTCCACCAGAGTGGATTGTCCGATAACATTGGTTGGTGTTTGTTGATGACAATGCCAAGTGAACCCCTATCGACATAATTGTGTCAACAAATGGTTCTGTTTCCGGGACCCTGAAGAAGAAATAAGAGGACATGCTATGGAACCTGACGAAATCGGAGATTCAAGATTGGTTTGACAAGAAGACAAAAGAATTCACTGAAGGAGAAAATCGGAACCCTAGTTAGATGACAAGAAGTTCGTTGGGAAATAACATCTATTTTGATATCCACAAGGTATTTTTCTGCAAGTTCCCGGTATTGATGGACGAGTGGTTAGTGCAGTTGACACTTTAGAAGAACAATTACCAAGGATGTGAACCTGACCACTGGACTCTAAAACTGATCCAACAGTTAAAATGGGTCAATAATAGGGTATCAAGGGCTATCTACTTATGGGTAGACAGTATCCTAGATGGATACATCACCGAGTTTTTTGTTGATACAATCAAATCATAAAACGACGCAGAAAGGAAATTTTTCAAAGGACCTACAGGGAGATTCCTACTTTTGCTGAAGTTGTGGATTAAGATGGTCATCTACGAAAAGGATATACTGACGATGAACTCCAACGAGTAGAAGATCAGTGTGCGGAGGTTGTGGGTGCTGTGTGAATGGGAGTTCGATAGAAAGATGTGGGGTAGATGGACATGAGCGATGACGAATTTTTAAGGGAGGATGAGGAAGATTGTGGTACCTTGAGAAGTGGGGCGATATTCTGGTGACCAGAGAAGAACAGGTGGACTGAGAGAGAGTCTCCTGAGGGGACCGGAACATAAGACTATGAAATAGGACCATAAGGGATGAAGTGACCTTATTATGACAAAGAAGAAGGTGAACAGGATACCCCAAAAGCCAAAGAGGAATGGACCCTAAGTTACAACCTACCTTCAACTCCGTGCACTACTTAAAACTTTGTAGGAAGAAATACAAGTTATTCGTAGAGCTTTCCTACATGCCAAAACAATGTTAATGGTAGCAAATCAGTAAATAATAATAGTAGAAGCGCAATAATGGAAGGTGATGATGCAAAAATGCCAACGTTCCAGGTAACGGGACCGAGGATCCCGAAAAGTATTGGTTTTTGTGTGAAGCGGTATGGACTGTGAAGCAGGTCCAGGATGAAAATATCAAAAAAGGACAGATAGCGACAACCCTCAGAGGTCGTGTGTTGGACTAATTAAGTCTGCTTACCATTTATTTATTTACATAAGATGCATTAATTAATCATTTATTGGTTAATTCTATGTAGTAAATTAGGAAATTTCCATTGCGTGGACCACAAGGAAACATGGGAAGCTCAAATACATCCAAGGTGTGGAACACAATCCACCTAGGCCACTTGTTCACTTTCCTTAAATATTCTAGATAATATTTGAGGAGAAAAGGCACCCTTTTGGATTTTTACTGCTTTTTCCCCCATAGGGAAAAGCCAGTCTACCTAGGAAACCATTTTTTACACCAAAAAATTTCCTTAATGTAATTTCTACCCAAATTTCATATTTGGAATTTTTTTTGTCCATATTTCACCTTCATCTTACTAATTAGAGAATTCGTGAGCTTTTGAAGTGATTTGGAAAGTCAACTTGCACCTAGGGGGGATGAGCATATTTAGCAAGTGTGATGATTAGGAGATATTTTTGGCATATTTAGCCATTCAATTTCCTACTTTAATATTATTTAATAGCATCCTATTACTTTCATAAAGTTGGCTAATGTATTTTTATCATGAGAAGTTAATACAGAAATCTACTCTTGTGCATAATTTTTGTGCCTTTGACTAGTTGTGTGATATTTTTCATATGAGAGAGTGTAATTTATTGAATAGTTCTTGGATGTGATCTTATTTTCACATGGTTTCATATCCATCAATCTATTCCTTTCATCTATTGATTGTCTTACAGGATCCAATAGTCTCAGCAAGGGCGCATTGATCAATTCACCGGGTGAATTCTATTTTCTGTAGGGGGCATTTTGGAATCCACAACTGTTCTAAAATCAGTCAATAAGTTTATTTCATAGAAGTAATGGATCACACACAACATATCATCCTCACTCCTTTCAATTACTTTTAATGGAAAGCACAGATGGAGATTCTGCTGAGGAACAAAGGGCTCTAGAGGGTGACCATGGCAATTGAAGCTGAGCCAACCTCAACAGTAGAGAAATTGAAATGGCATAATCGAAGGGATGAATCCTATGGGATATTATGTCTCACTACATCCAAAGAACTCTTATTTCATCTTGATGGCCTCACTTCACCCAATGAAGTATGGCTGAAACTTCAAGAATTGTTCGGGAAAACCGATGAATATTTGAGAGGCCACCAATTGGATAACGAGCTAGTCTCTTTGAGCCCGCAAAATTTTGAAAATATACAGGATTTTTTCTCCAAGTTTAAATCTCTTGTATTGCAGCTGAAGAAATGTGGTATTGACAAGAATGATGAGAAATTAGTTTTGGCCATTCTCTCCAAGCTTGGCCCCAACTATTCAATATTTGTCTCGACCTTCCATTCCACCCAGAAAGCAATTAATAATTGGAAGAGCCCAACACTTTCAAAATTCATGGAGTCTTTGACAAAAGAACAAGACAAATTGGTCTAGATGGGAACCATTAAAAATCCATCCAAATACCACTGTCTGAATGTTGGAGATTCAAGAGGTTCGAAAGGCAAAAAGAAGGCCAATTTCAAGAAGCCCACCGGTGAGAGGAAAGACAAGCATATTTCAAATGGAGAGACATCCAACTTCAAGAAGAATCTGAACAAGAAGAATGAGAGGACAAAGTGCAATTATTGCAGTAAGCGTTTTCATCCTGAAATCTCTTGCATGAAGAAAACCATTGACCAATTGAATTCACTCTTGGAGAAAGCCAACATTCCTCTTCCAGAGAGCACAAGGAGGAAGGATGGAGGACAAAATTTTGATGATAAAGAGAGAGTTCATGCATTGATGGCCAGCACATCAAAGTCTTCATCATTCATCATTGATTCTGGAGCTTCAAGACACATGGTGTCTGCAAGTAAGTATTTTACTTCACTTGACTCTTCCAGTGATCCGAATATTGTATTGGGAGACAATTCTGGAACTTCTAGCAAAGGAAAATGTAGCATAGATATCGAGTTTGGGTCATTTAATAATGTTTTGTATATCCCTGGACTTGCTGCAAACCTACTAGCAGTCTATCAAATGACCCATATAGGACTTCCCAAGAGGGTAACCTTTACCCCCAATGATGTTGAGATAGCAGAAATTTCAACAAGAAAAATTATTGCATTTGGTACTATTGATCATTGTTCTAGAATTTACAAGTTTTCTCATTTTGTGCCAAACCCCTTGTTGAATATTGTAACTTCTAAGAATATTATATTTGTACTTTATTATTCCGTAGATGTTACATACCTCCGAGGTGATCCTATTATGTATCCGGAGATGTTTATTCCTCTGATGGATTGTGGTAACCAGAGTTATTAGACCCACCATGTGGGGGTCAGCCCTGATTTTATTATTTAGGGGTTATTAGACTTCACTAGGAGAGGTCGGCCCCATTAGGGATTTAGTCAGTCGAAAACTAGTATAAGTAGAGGAGATTGCTCCTCACTTATCTCACACTTTCTCAGCTCAGAAAGTAGCGCACACTTGTGTTTGAGAGGTCTGCATAGGAGGTAGAGAAGGAGGTCAAGTCTTGGTGCACATCTTGTATTTTGGTTGATCATCTTATTGAGGAAAGATTTGCTGGGTTTTCTACCCCATGAGGGTTTCCTAGGTTAATATCTTTGTCTATCTTGTGATTATGCTTCTTTCAGTGATCTTGCTAGTCAAATTAGTTTAAACCTAACATGGTATCAAAGCTATCCTGAATAGAACATATTTCACAAGGTGAAATTATATTTCTCTCTCTCTTCCAAAATTAGGGTTTTTGCAAAAGTTAGTATTTTTGGATTATGGTTGCATGGATGAATATCCCTTCTAAATATCTATCTTTTGAGCCCTAGATCGAGGTTTTTGGTTGGGTAGAGCTTTGGGAAAGTCAAACCCTAGTTTGATCAAAAGTGCGATAAACCAAAAATTTTGTTGCAGATCCGGAAAAGTGAAAAGGTAAAGTTTCCTGGTAAGTACTACTCTATCTATTATCTCTTGGAATCCCCCAAGAGAATATGTCTCCAAACACTAAGCTTGAAGACAAGCTTGAAGGTATAGATAATTTCCGGGCATGGAAATACAAAATTGGTCTCATTCTTGAAGAGAATGACCTTGCTCAATATATCAAGGATGAAGTTGCAGAACCTGAAGAATATGAAGCCAAAGAGAAGCATAGGAAGGATTTGATTAGGGAAAAGATAATAATTTCTTATTCTATTAAAGACCACTTGATTCCCCAAGTGGCATTCATGAAGAATCCAAAGGAAATGCATGATGCCCTAGGAAGAATGTATGAAGGAAAGAACATCAATAGGAAGATGAACCTAAGAACTCAGTTTAGGAGTACCAAGATGCACAAAGGAGAATCCATTCAAGACTACTTCTCAAGGGTCTCCCAAATCAAGGAACAACTAGATGCCATTGGTGATACTCTTGATGAAGATGAACTTGTGATGACTACTCTAAATGGTCTCACTAGACCTTGGGAGTCATTTATACAAACTATGTGTGCCAGAAAAGAAAGTATGAAGTTTGATGTAGTATGGGAGGATTCTGTTCAAGAAGAAGCTAGGGTAGCCAACAGAGAATCCCTTCTCAAGGAGGATGACCAAGCCTTGGCTACACACACTAAGAGAAGGAGGAATCAGTCTCACTTCAAAAGGGATAATCACAAGAAGTCTCAATCTCCACAAAGATTTCAGAAGAAAGGAAGAAGAAAATTCTCCTCCTTCCAATGTTTCATTTGTCATAAAGAAGGACACATTGCTAAATTTTGTCACTCAAAGACAAGGAAAGATCTTCGCTATAAAAGACATCAAGCACATCTTGCAGAAGATGAAAGTGAAGAAGAAGAAGAAGAAGAGGAAGTAAGGCCTCGTAGAAAGATATCTAAAAGAGATAAGGAAGAAGAAAGGCCCCTCACCAAGAAAATATATAGAAGAAATGAAGAAGAATGTGCATAAGAGTATGTCCTATTCTCTGCACTCTCAGGATCTATAACACCTGGAGAAGATACATGGTTTATTGATAGTGGTGCCTCAAAGCACATGACTGGACAAAAGAAAACTCTTTCAAAATTGGAAGAGAAGACTTCTCCACAAAAGGTGTCATTAGGAGATGACTATCAATATCCCATCAAGGGAATTGATGAAGCAAGTTACAAGATCGATTCTAGAACATCATTGAAAATGAAAGAAATTTTATATGTCCCAGGATTGAAAAAGAACTTACTCTCTATCTCAGCTCTAGATAAGAAAGGTTACGGGGTTGCATTCATAGATGGACAAGTATTCATGTGGCCCAAAGGAAAATAATTTAAGGATGCAATTGTTATTGGTGAAGAGGAAGGAGTTCTATACAAACTCAAAGGACATCTAGAAGCTTCCCTTGTTCATGAGGGCACTAGTCCTAATAAACTATGGCATAGCAGGATTTCTCATATTAACTACAAAGCACTACATCATGTGAGTAAAGTTATCATAGGACTACCAGAATTGAAGATTGATCATAATGGAACATGCAAGGGGTGTGCCAAAGGAAAGAATATCAAGAACCCTTTTCCAAAGAGTGAAACAAAGACCAAAAATAATCTAGAACTAATTCATTCAGATGTATGTGGATCAATGCCCACCTCATCCCTAAGTGGGTTTGAATACTATCTCACATTCATTGATGACTATTCAAGGAAGACTTGGACATACTTTCTAAAAGGAAAGAATGAAGTCTTTGGAAAATTCAAAGAGTTCAAGGCCTTAATAGAAAATCTCTCAGAAAAGAAAATCAAGATTCTCAGAAAAAATAATGGCAGAGAATATACTTCAAAGGACTTTGAAGATTTTTGTAAGGAAGTTGGAATCAAGAGGGAACTAACCACTCCCTACAATTCCCAACAAAATGGGGTTGTTGAAAGAAAGAATAGAACTATCATGGAAGATGTAAAGACTATGATACATGACCAAGATCTACCCATGTATCTATGGGCTGAAGCGGCTAGGACAACAGTCTATGTACAAAATAGACTATCCCATAGTGCTCTTGAATTCAAGACTCCAGAATAAGTATTCATAAGAAAGAACCCTAAGGTAAGTCATCTCAAAATATTTGGATGTCCAGTGTACATTCACATTCCAAAAGAAAAGAGAACCAAGTTGGATCCTTCTGGTAAGAAGGGAATATTTGTTGGATATTATGAATCATCCAAAGCTTTCATAATTTACATACCTGGTTTTCATCATATGGAAATAAGTAGAGATGTAACATTTGATGAAGAAACAACCCTCAAGAAATCTAGGAAGTGCCAACTTGAATAAATCTATGAAGAAAATACACCTCCTAGAACCACAGAAGCTATGCGCATCCCTGAAGATGATACACCAGAGGATCATGACATGTTGGAACCACAAGAACCCCCTATTACAAACTTATCTAAGAAAAGAAGGCCATCATGGGCTAGAGACATTATTCAAGGAGCTGAAAAATATGGAGCTCCTGAAGGCTCCACTAGAGAAAGAAAGAAACCAAAGATAATATCCAACTATGTGACCTTGATGTGTGATCTTGTGGATCAACAACCTACTAGCTATGAAGAGGCAGCTCAGAAGAAGGAGTGGGTAGAAGCAATGATAGAAGAATACCAGTCAATAATGAAAAATGATGTTTGGGATATAGTTCCCAAACCAAAAGATAAAAGTGTGGTTTCTTCCAAATGGATATTCAAGATAAAAAATGCTGCAGATGGTAGCATTGAAAAATATAAGGCAAGATTTTTAGCCAGAGGATTCTCTCAGAAAGAGGGAATTTACAATGAAGAAACATTTGCACCAGTTGCTAGGTACACTTCAATTATAACTATCATGGCACTTGCATCTATGATGAAGTGGAAATTACACCAAATGGATGTTAAGACAGCTTTCCTGAATGGTGTAATTGAAGAAGTGTACATAGAACAACCACAAGGATTTGAGGTTAAAGATGGGAGAACACATGTATGCAAACTGAAAAAGGCCTTAAATGGATTAAAGCAAGCTCCTAGAGCTTGGTACGGAAGGATTGACAGTTTCTTAACAAGCATGGGCTTTACGAAAAGTAAAGCTGATCCTAATATTTACCTCAAAGTTATGGATGATGAACCTATTATATTACTATTGTATGTAGATGATCTATTTCTAACAGGAAATGAGAATCAAATTATCGAATGCAAGAAGAATCTTTCTTCATAATTCGAGATGAAAGATCTCAGATTAATGCACTACTTCTTAGGTCTAGAAGTGTGGCAGGAACCAAAAGGAATCTTTCTAAATCAAGGTAAGTATGTTGTGGGGATTCTAAAAAGATTCGATATGTTGGAGTGTAAATATGCTTTGACATATGCTTTTCTGTAAATACTATGAGTCAATATCTAGTAGAACCTAGAAAGGTTCACTTAATAGCTGCAAAGCATGTAATGAAGTATCGAAAGGGTACATTAGATTTTGGTCTATATTATCTTGAAAGTCATGAACTTACATTACATGGTTACTCATATTCCGATTGGGAAGGAAGTGTTTCAGACATAAAGAGTACTTCAGGTGGATGTTATGGTCTTGGATCTGCCATGATCTCTTGGTTCAACAAGAAACAATCTAGTGTGGCTCTCAGTACTGCTAAAGCAGAATATATAGCTGCCTGCTCTGCAAGTTGTGAAGCAATGTGGCTTCGGAAACTATTATCCGGAGTGTTTGACTTAGAAATGGATCCCACTGTGATCATGTGTGACAATCAAAATTTTATTAAGATGATAGAAAATCCAGTATTCCATGATAAGTCAAAACACATACAGATCCGATATTTCTACATACGAGATATGGTGCAGAGAGGAGCTATTAAGCTCAAGTATGTGAGAAATGAGGAACAAATTGCTGATATATTGACCAAACCTCTGTCTCGAGTGAAATTTGAATATTTCTGAGACAAGCTTGGTGTAGTTCAAAAGGACCCTCCTCGAAAGGGGGAGTGATATAGTCACTGACGATGATATTGCCCTCATCGACAACAAGGTCGATGATGAGGATACCTGTTTATTACACCTAGATATTTATATGTATGCTTAGGATTCTTATATGTATATTTAGAAGACTTATGTCACTTATATTTCTGATATTTTTTTTATTGATGTATTGATGAGGATACATGCTTTAATATGTATACATGTATTGATGAGGATACATGCTTTGATATGTATACATGTATTGATGAGGATACAAGCTTTGATATGTATACATGTATTAATGAGGATACTTGTATTGATGTATTGATGAGGATACATGTTTTGATGATATGGATACTTGTATTGATGAGGATACAGGTGGGGATTGTATCATCCCCAGACTTCGATCCCTTGAATTGATCCGTAGACATGTGTCTCCGAGAATGAAGTCCTTAGTGGACAGGTGGGGATTGTATCATCCCCGGACTTCGGTCGCTTGAATTGATCCATAAGCATGTGTCTCCGGAAATGAAGTCCTTAGTGGGCAGGTGGGGATTGTATCATCCCCAGAATTCAGTCCCCTGAATTGATCCATAGACATATGTCTCCGAGAATGAATTCCCTAGTGGATGTGATAAGACTACATCGTCTCTGAGCGCTTAGTTCAAAATGTATGAGAGTGGATTAATCATCCTTAGACAGTAAATCCAGTAATTCCGAAAGGAAGGATAGTCTTAAATGAGATTGATAGTGGATTAATCATCCTTAGACAGTAAATCCAGTAATTCTGAAAGGAAGGATAGTCTTAAATGAGATTGAGAGTGGATTAATCCTCCTTAGACAATAAATCCAATAATTTTGAAAGGAAGGATAGTCTTAAATGAGATTGAGAGTGGATTAATCATCCTTAGACAGTAAATCCAGTAATTCCGAAAGGAAGGATAGTCTTAAATGAGATTGAGAGTAGATTAATCATCCTTAGACAATAAATCTAGTAATTCAGAAAGGAAGGATAGTCTTAAATGAGATTGAGATTGGATTAATCATCCTTAGACAGTAAATCCAGTAATTCCGAAAGGAAGGATAGTCTTAAATGAGATTGAGAGTGGATTAATCATCCTTAGACAATAAATCCAGTAATTTCGGAAGGAAGGATAGTCTTAAATGAGATTGAGATTGGATTAATCATCCTTAAATAGTAAATCCAGTAATTCTGAAAGGAAGGATAGTCTTAAACATGATTATGATGAGATTGATCCCGGAATTCCGAAAGGAAGGGTCATGTGTGTTGTAGAGTATGCTATGATGATGATGCTGATGATCGTGTGATGACGATGCTGATGACGATGTTGATGATTGTGTGATGATGATGTTGATGATCGTGAGATGTTCCAGTAACTGGTTGAGTTACTGATGATGATGTATTGAAGAAAGCTTCCGATGATTTATAGATGTATCATGTATGATGTAGTCGATGACTCCTTGATCCTACAAATGTTGTTATAATATCCTTCTCATTAAGGGGGAGTGTTGAATATTGTAACTTCTAAGAATATTATATTTGTACTTTATTATTCTGTAGATGTTACATACCTCCGAGGTGATCCTATTATGTATCCGGATATGTTTATTTTTCCAATGGATTGTGGTAACCAGGGTTATTATACCCACCATGTGGGGGTCGGCCCTGAGTTTATTATTTAAGGGTTATTAGATTTCACTAGGAGAGTTCAGCCCCATTAGGGATTTAGTCGGTCGGGAACTAGTATAAGTAGAGGAGATTGCTCCTCATGTATCTCACACTTTCTCAGCTAAGAAAGTAGCGCACTTGTGTTTGAGAGGTATGCATAGGAGGTAGAGAAGGAGGTCAAGTCTTGGAGCACATCTTGTATTTTGGTTGATCATCTTATTGAGGAAAGCTTTGCTGTTTTTTCTACCCCATGAGGGTTTCCCAAGGTAATATCTTTGTCTATCTTGTGATTATGTTTCTTTCAGTGATCTTGCTAGTCAAATTAGTTTAAACCTAACACCCCTCACCTTCTGCTCTATTAACCCATGCCAATGAGTCCAAGAAGCTATGGAATGAAATATTTGGCCACCTAAACTACAAATACCTTTCCCAACTTCATGATAAAGAGATGGTTATAGGGCTTGCCAATATCAAATTTTCCAAAGGTGTTTGTCAATCTTGCATCCTGGGAAAACAGCCTGAGCATAAGTATGGGAGATCCACCACGGAGAGAACCACTGCACCATTGGAACTTATACACATTGATATATCAGTTCCATTCTCTCATGAGTCATTGAATCATGCAAAATAAATTCTCACATTCATAGATGATTTCAGCAGGTATTGTTGGATTTATTTCATCAAGCTAAAATCATAAGTTTTTGGGTTATTCAAGTTATTCAAGGCCTCAGTTGAGAATCATTCTGGTAGGCATATAAAATTTATAAGGTCTGATAATGGTGGTGAATATGTGAAATCAGAGTTTTAGCAATTTTGTGCTTCATCAGGCATACAGATGCAACATACAGTTCCATATACACCTCAACAAAATGGGGTTGCTGAGAGGAAAAATAGATCTCTTAAGGAGATGGCCACATGCATGCTTGAGGAAAAATGTTTGTCTCCCAAGCTATGGGCTGAGGCAATAAATTGTGCCACTTAAATTCAAAATAGATTTCCACATAAATCTCTCAAATTTATCACTCCTTTCGAGGCTTGGACAGGTCACAAACTAGACATCTCTCATTTTAGGATTTTTGGCTCAAAGGCTTGGGCTAGGATTCCACTTGAGAAGAGGAGGTATATGAAGCCCAAATACAACCATGTTTATTTGTTGGATATTCAAAGGAATCCAAAGGTTATAATTTTCTGAACATGACCACTCACAAAGCATTCATCGAAAGAAGTGTGCAGTTTGAGGAAGAGCCCTCTCAGAGCGTTCAAATTGGAGAACCATCTTCACCATTGTATGAAGAAGAAGTAAGTGATGTTCTTGATGTTTTTATTCTTATATTTCTGATGATGAGGGTAATTTTATTGCAGATGATAACTCACCTACAAGGCCTAAGTGGGATGCAAAAACTTTGTAAGCAATAGGTGAACTAGTAGGAAATCCTCAAGACCAAAGAAGGACTAGGTCACAGTTTGAGACTGCTCTCAATGTGAATGATCCTTAACTTTCTGAGAAATGCTATATGATGATAGATTCTGATCCAAAAACATATGAAGAAGCCTCACATGACCCAAGATGGAATATTTCTATGGATGAGGAGTTTCAGTCATTGCAGAAGAACGAAACTTGGGAGCTAGTCAAGCTCCCCGTAGGCAGAAAGTTGGTAAGATGCAAGTGGATTTATAAGACTAAATGTGTAGCAGATGGTACAGCCATTAAATACAAAGAAAGGATGGTAGAAAAGGGATATTCTCAGGTCCAAGGACTTGATTATAATGAAACATTTTCACCAGTATCTCAAAAATACTCCATTAGACTAGTTTTGGCAGTGGCAACTTCCAAGCGGTGGGAAGTACATCACATGGATGTGAAAAGTGCTTTCCTCCATGGGTAAATTGAAGAAAAAATATATATGCAGCAGCCACAGGGGTACACATCAGATCCAAACCTTGTTTGCAGGTTGAAAAAATCTTTGTATGGACTTAAGCAAGCCCCCAGGGCTTGGTATGCAAAGATGGACAGCTTCTTGCTGTCACAATCTTATGTTCATTGTAAATCTGACCCAAATGTCTATATGAAGTTTGTTGATGGTTTTATAATGTTAATAGAATTGTATGTTGATGATTTGATGATCACAGGTGATAAAACTGAACAAATAGCACCATTGAAGACTGAAATGCACCAAGCATTCTCCATGAGTGACTTGGGAATTCTTAAGCAATATTTGGGGCTTGAGATTTCTCAAACAAAAGAAGGAACCTATGTATGTCAGTCAAAGTATGGTTTTAATCTATTAAAGAAGTTTAAGATGGATGATTTCAATCCTTCTAAGACTCCATTCCTTTCTAGAGTTAGACTAGAAGATGCAGAATCTACACCATTGTTTGACAACACTTTATACAGACAATTGATTGGCAGCTTGGTCTACTTGACACATACTCAACCAGATATTGATTATGCTATGAATGTGGCATCAAGATACATGGAGAAGCCACATGAGCTACATTGGATGGATACAAAAAGAATCCTTCATTATGTGTAGGGCACAAAGAGTGATGGGATTCACTATGCTGCAGATTCGAGCCTAGATCTCTTGCGCTTCATAGATTCAGACTGGGTTGGTGATAGCCTTCACAGGAAATCCACATCAAGATTTGTATTCATGCTTGGAGGTGGCCCTATTTGCTGGTATAGCAAGAAACATAATTCCATAGCACTATCTTCAGCAGAGGCAGAGTATAGAGGAGCAATGAATGCTGCTACAAAGTGTGTTTGGTTTCAAGGGATTTTGTCTGATTTTGAGATTTATTTCAGTTCCTACTGTCATTTATTGTGACAACCAGAGTGCCATTAGAGTTTCATGTGATCTAGTACAGAGGTAGAGGACCAAGCACATATAGATTCATATGCAATAGATTAGAGGCCTAGTGCATGACCAAATCATAGATTTGCAGTATTGCCCCATAGGTGAGCAAATTGCATATATCTTCACCAAGGCTTCCACAGAGAAGACATTCAAGTACCTTAGATCACTGCTTGGTATGGTTGATCATAAACCTTTCAATTTTGATATGTCCATGTTTTGAGGGGAGGTTTTTCCCATGAGGTTTTCCGTCTATCCTTGTTTTTGTGGACCGACAGTATTGTATAGAGTAGCCAAGTCTTGTTACTGGGCCCTTAGTATTTCATTTTCTGATATTTATATCATTTAAGTCAAACTTAAGAGGGGGTGTTGGAATAATTAAGTCTTCCTACCATTTATTTATTTACATAAGATGCATTAATTAATCATTTATTGGTTAATTCTATGTAATAAATTAGGAAATTGCCATTGTGTGGACCACAAGGAAACATGGGAGGCTTAAATATGTCCAAGGTGTCGACCACAAGCCACCTAGTCCACTTGTGTGCTTTCCTTAAAGATTCTAGATAATATTTGAGGAGAAAAGGCACCCTTCTCGATTTTTACTGCTTTTTCCCCCATAGGGAAAAGCTAGTCTACCTATGAAACTGTGTTTTACACCAAAAACTTTCCTTAATGTAATTTACACCCAAATATAGTATTTGAAATTTTTTTTGTCTATATTTCACCTTCATCTCACTAATTAGAGAATTTGTGAGCTTTTGGAGTGATTTGGAAAGTCAACTTGCCACCTAGGGGGGATGGACATATTTAGCAAGTCTGATGATTAGGAGATATTTTTGGCATCTTTAGCCATTCTATTTTCTGTTGTAATGTTATTTAATAGCATCCTATTACTTTCATAAGGTTGGATGATGTATTTTTATCATGAGAAGTTAATACAGAAATCTACTCTTGTGCATAATTTTTGTGCATTTGACTAGTTGTGTGAGATTTTTCATATGAGAGAGTGTAATTTCTTGAATAGTTATTGGATGTGATCTGATTTTCACACCGTGCACTAGATTGGTTTATGAAATTTACTAAGGTACCAATAGGAAATCTAGAAAAAGTGCTGCCGCATATCAAGGAGGAAATGATTGATGAATTTAGAAAACCGAAATCGGAGTCGTAGTAAATCACAGAGCTCAAGGAAATCAAGTAGTTTCAAAATGAATTAGTATGGGAATTTGACCAACATTATAAAACATTGATGGAAAAGGTGATTTTTGAGATGAGAGACATGCAACATAAAGAGTGGTATATTTCATGGTTGGTGCCACACATTCGTGGTACATTGATGCAACAGAAGTTAGCGACTCAAGCAGAAGCGCTAAAAATTACAATGAAGTTGGAGGCTTCACCAATCAGCGAAACAGGCATAGCCATGGATTGGATACAAGCACAATTGGAAAATTTGACGATCGATCTACAAGATATGAAAATGGAAAAGAGGTCCGCGAAGACATATGGTGCGGTAGATTCAAGAGAAAAGGACATCACAAGGATCAATGCCCATAATTTCAAGAATATTTATAGTCATGTGCACCAAATCCCCTCAGTCAGGAAGGGGTTCCTTGGTGTCACTTATGTCAAATGAGAGGACATCGACCAGAAGAATGTTTGTACCTATAGAATGTTAGAATATTCTCACCATCATCTTTAGGTTTGCATGCATCCCAGTCATCAATATGTTGTCTCCTATCACCTAGTCCCTAGTTTACTAGCCTCGAGAGCTTATTTTTTTTTAGTTGCATCCCTCCTAGTCCATCATGTGCCTTGTTTTCATCTCCTATGACCAAGTGTGCCCTCTCTTACCTACCACCAATGACACACTCAGTTAGCTGCTTGATTTGTGGATATGTTCCTTGATTTGAGGACAGATTGACTAGTTAACTAACTGAAACACTTCGATGGACATCCAGAGAGACTAGTTTGACTATTCTGACTCTAGACAACTCCTCATGCGCCCTCCTTGTATTCTCCTTCACTACATTTGTGCTCCATGCATCAGTTACACCTACCTGCATTTAGTTAGACTCAGTTTGACACCTGGTTGATCGTTACTTGTGCATTGATGACACTATCACTGATTGATGATGAGGACTCCTAGTGCAGACCAGCTACACCATGCAGGCTATTCTAATGATCTCCTTAGTTAATTCGAACTATTCAGTCATTGTTACTGTATTGTATTGTATTCTACTTCTGAGTAAATCAATAGAGCACTGATGCAAGTCTTTTTGCACAGTTTTTACATATTATTCTTCATGCATCTCTTGTAATGGTTTCTCTTGTTCCATAGATCTGTTGTGTTGAATTTCACATTGTATCAAAGACATGGAAGAGACAAGCCAACTTTTCTACACTGCATGCATATTCTGCATTGCATGCATTTTCTGCACTTGTGATTCTGCACTAGTGATTCTACACTAGTGATTCTGCACTGGTGATTCTGCACTAGTGATTTTGCACTGCATGCATATTCTACACTGGTGATTCTGCACTTGCAACTATTTGCAACTCTGCACTAGAAGCCGAGAGTTTTCACATAATTCCTGGATATTGATTCTTGACTCTTCAAGCTTTCTTGATAGTTTATGTCGGGTGTGATGCAACTTGAAAAGTGCAGGTTGTCGACCTAATGGTTCTTGTTTTTTTGTGACTGCAGGTTTCTCTCAAAGATTACAACTTCTTCGATGGATCTGAAAGCAATTACTCCTCTCTCTCCATTCAACTATGATGACTAGAAACCAAAGATGATAGCATATTTGAAGAGACAATTCCTTTTTGATATGTGTATTGGTATTATGAGAGATTTTGCTTCCTACAAAGAGGATAATGATTGGCTAAATGACTATGATAGAGCCTTTGGAGCAATTTGTCTTGCTATGTATCCTAGTATGTGCTACCTCATTAATACTGCTAAACATCCAAGAGATCTTTGGACCAATTTGGATAGAGAAATTGGAAAGCAAAAAAAAGAGGATCATGCTAGCCATTTGGAGAACAAGCCTAGTGATACCTCCTCATGTGTTCTCTCTAAATATGTCTCGGGCTCAACCATATCTCAACATAAAGTTGCTCAAAATGAAGAAGAAACTGCAGATTCAACACTCATGTTCTCAATGTCTTCTATTTCGAATTATGAGGAGGATAAGCTAGCTCATAATCTAGAATTTGAAGAGGTCCTTAAATCCTCTCTTTCACATGAGTTTGTTGGTGTGCAGAATGATGATCTATTGAATGTTTTGGAGCCTAATCAGTTTTTGGAGGTGATGCATTATCCCTCATTGATCACATGCTTCCTATGCACTTTTGTTCGATCATTGGCACATGTTCTCAGAGTTTCATTGAAGATGGGGGACACTACCATTCGCTTGGGTTAAACTCTCAAGCATATTTTGGTGATTTTGGTTTTGATCTAACCCATGTTGGTTCAAAGGATATCACAAGAAACCATGTACCAATGCTTGGAGCTGATTTAGCTTCCACTGATCAAAAGTTCAAAATAAAAAAGCCTCCATGGGCTAGAATTTCGACTGAGAAGAGAAGATCTTTAGATCCACAGAGTACTGAGTGCATCCTCATTGGATATGTTGAATAATCAAAAGACTACAAACTCATGGATATCAGATCCAAAAATATATTCATTGAGCAAAGTGTCAAATTTGAAGAACTGCTTCAAAATCTAAAACTAGTCGAGGAAGAAACTGTTGAATTGCCACCTCCACAAGAAGAAGATGATGAAAATTTATGTTCTAATATTTCTAATATTTTATCAGAAATTAATGAACATGAAATATCAGGTTCATATTCAGATCTAGATGAGCCCCCTCAGTTACCAAAATGGGCAGAAAAGACTCTCAATTCTGTTGGTTCTAACATTGGAAATCTTGTCGATCTAAGAAGAACTCGAGAAGACTTTCAAAGAGAAGGTATGGATATTTCATATTCTTATCCTTTACTATCTAAAAAAAATTTTTTGATGATAGTTTCAGATCCTAAATCATACTATCATTCTTGCCGAGATCCAAGATGGAAAACCACCATGGATTCTATCCACCTAGTTTCGGCAATTTCCACATCTAAGCACTGGGAAGTGCACCATATAGATGTGAAGAGTGCATTCCTCTATGTATACCTCCAAGAAGGTATCTACACAAAGCATCCTGAAGGCTACTGTTATAGGTCAAATATGCACTTCTCCATCTGTGATCACATTTCCTTGTTGATGCACAAAAGGACACTATGAATGGAAGAGTTGGATTGACCCTAGATGAGTTATTGATGATATCATACATCTTCAGCTGAAAATCATATTTTTTTATGTAGTTTTCACTATGTGTGCACTACTATTTCCAATCACAACTAGCATTCTAAATGTTGGTGTTATTGAAGAGAAATCCTGCACTTACCTTAAAATATGCGTGTGCTAGTTGCATACTGTGCATTGGTTTTCTATTATGATACCTACGCACATGTTGAGATGAATGGAAAAAATATATTAAGATTATGAATTGGGATTAGTTGAGGTTGGTTGGTAACTTCCCCAACCTCCCAATTCAACTGCCTCACAAATCCAACTTTCATCCTTGTCCCATAAATACAAAGGGAAACCATGAGGGAGAGGCCAATGAATAAGAATCTATTGTTATGTTGAAGAATTTTCTAAGTCATTGTGAGGAGCAGGAGCCTAGGACTTGGTTGCAGAAGTGTTTGGACAGATCAGGTATATTTGTACTTAACTACATTTCTTTGACAATAAAAGGTGGAAATACCCTTCCCGTCTTAATGGAATGTCTATTTTATTGAATGTATGATTGTAATTGATGTTAAATTGCTTTGAATTTCATTATATATATTACATTCAAGATACGTTGAGAAAGGTTGATTTGCTTTGCAGGTACATTACTGTGTAAGATTGGGCGAAAGCTAGGACCAGCCATTGTTAAAAAGGTAGTACTTTTGGAATCCTAATCTTGTTTCATTCATAGTAATTAGTGCAAAGCATAATGTATTTACCTATCACCCCATGTAAGTTGGTAGTGTCATCTCCCCCACTATAGGGTATATTCTTGCACAACATAACTGGCAACTCTGCTGGGAAGCACCGGTTGTTTCTGCTCTGGGGACCTTGTCTAGGTTTTCTTTTAGTTTTACAGTTTGTTGGTTTTCTAAGAGGTTCTTATAGGTTACTTTGCTTTTCCTCTTTGTCTTGATTCATTTCAGTCCGACTAAGAAAAGCTCTGTTGATTGCTTTAAGTCCCTATGCATTGGTCTTCTGTGCATATAGAAGCACATTTTTTTCCTTGTGCACTAGTTTCCTTGAAACATAGCCATGCATTTTGTGCTGCAGGTGCTGGTTCTTTTACCAGACAGTAGCGCATCTTTTCTGTAGGTCTAAGCCTTCCTCTAGGGTTTGGTTTCTGGGTTGTTGGGTCCACTTTTGGCATTTTCCTTGCTTCTCTGACTGTTATTGAGATATCTTTGTCTTCTTTGGGTCTTGTTTAACCTCTTGAAAGTTCCTGTGGATTGATTCACTTGCTCCAGCACTTGTTTTAGGTGTCTTTTCTTTTTTTTAATCCTTTTGAAGCTGTGCACGACTGTTTGCTAGGTACAGTATCGCACTTTTTTCCCTAGACGCATGTTGCATTGATACAGACCTGCGCACTCAATGCTTGTTGTCTATTGCAATACCTGTGCACTTTTACTAAGTCTTGTCTTTTTTTTTAGGGTTTGATTCCAGTTTGAGTTTTTAGGGTGGTTTTTGAAAGGTTTGATGGTTTGGATGCCTTCTAAACTCTTGCTCAGGTCAGTCTGAGTTGGTTGAAGCCTTCTAATAGCTTTTCCTTTTTGATTTTGTGTGGCGATTGAGTTACTTTGGTTTGCTTGCCTACCTTACATGTTTGGTAGATGTTTTTCATTGGTTTCTGATGCTTAGGAGCAACCTCTAGGTTTGTCTTTCAGTTGTATGCATAAGCTTTTCCTTTTCTTTTACATCTTGTTCCAAATCTAGAGTTTTTTTCGTCGAAACAACTCTGTAGGTCAAGTCTTTGTTAGTCTTTGGATTTGATTGCTTTAAGCCATTAAGTTTTTATCTTCACCCACACCTTCGTTAGATCTTGATTTTTTCTCTTTTTCAGATTCATTTTCTTTCACAGAATAGAATAAAAGATCAAAAATTGAAAATTGGTAGCTTAATAGTAAGATTTTCCATTACTGTTTTGAAGTAGGATAGATCATTTTTCTATTTGCTTTGAAAATTAAAAGAAAATTGAAAAAATTCTTATGCTTCGGATTGCCTATTTCTTGTTTTGAAAGACATAAACAAAAAAACAAAAAGAGTCTTTGTGAAGTTTTAAAAGCATCATTTGTACACGCTTTTCTTTCTGTTGAAACCATACCACACACTTCACTACCCTTCTTGAGTAAAAAGTAGCCTCTAATTTTTTTTTTTAATAAAATCAATTATCAACTTTTTTATTTTTAGGTGTACACAACATCAACTAGCTTAGGCTAGGGTTTCAAGGTAAACCACCTTAAACTACCTGAAATCGGTTTCATTACTCAATAATCGTAGTAAGAAAATCTCTTAGGTAAACCCACCTATATCAAAATATCTTGGGAACGCTCTACTCAAACCAAAGTTAAGCACGAGGCCGTGTCTGACTAGAACTGCTGAGGATACCCCCTCACTTTTCTTTCAAACATAAAATAGAGTTGATTTGTGTATGGGGGTCCACTAGTACTTTTAAGTGCTTTTGGATTTCAGGCTTTGCTACCCTTCCCATGTGTCTTGGCTAGGCTGACGACTGTTCCCCTAGGTATTTTTGTATTTTTGGTACCCTTAGTATCTTAACCCTAGGGCTCTACACATGTAGAGTGGAAGGCTATTTCCACTTCACCTTGGACAGACATAGAAGGTAACCCTTTGCAGTAGTCCCAGGAAGGTGGTTTGGTGATTCAAATGATTACACCCAAAGGAACTCCATTGGATGTCGTGTAACTGACTGTCGATACTCTATTAGTTTGTTTTGGGCCCTCATCATCCCAAACTTGCTTCTAAGAGTATTAGCTTTGTTTTCCTGGTTTTGATCACTTAGGGCATTTTTTAGTGGTATGATGTTTGCTCCCTAGTCGTTGAGTGGCCACTAGGTTTTATACTTAGTTTTCTTTTTTTATAGCTATGGAGGACTAACCTCTTCGTAGGTATTAGAGGTTGCAAAAACTTCCACCACTCATTGTGGAGCCTCCACCGCCACTGCGACGCCGGAGGACTAATTCCCTTGGTTCATACAAACTTACAGGAGAAACTGATCCACCTAGAGAATGACAGGTAAGATTTCAGGATCAATAGGTCTTTGATACTATTGAGGTTGAGGATTTAACTTCTCGAGAGTTTAGCACTCCTTTAAACTCTCTACTTACTGAACCAAACAATCCATTACTTATAACTATATACTCTCTAGGACAACTCAAGTATAGTGTGTACTGGTTTACCCCTGGTCATACTATGACTAACCCAAGAGATGAGTCAGGAGTTCCTCAAACTCCCACCATAGCAATGGTTATGAGAGTTCTCTCTTCTACCTTTGCAAGCACTACGACACCTAGCTCTTCACAAACTACTTCTGCTTCAAGCCCGTCTTTTAGTTTTAATGCTGGTACTATAGGTATTGTAAGCTCACAAGCTTCGACATTAGCTAATGTTTATACCCCCAATTTTGGACCAGCTAATATCCCTTTAATGGGAATACCTGCAGTGACATTTACTCAACCTCCTGTTACTCAACAATTCCAGGACATACCACAGTCTACTCTTTCTGCATCTTTCATAGGATCAATCCCTACTGCATCGATACCTATTATGAGTTCCATGAAAGCACCGTCCATTACCACTACACCTGGTTTTAACCCCTATGCAGGTTATAATGTAAATCCATCTAATATACCTGTAGGGAGCATCCCCTTCTCACTGTTTGCTGGAGGGGGTGGCAATATTTTAAACCCACATTACGGAGGGGCTAATAGTCAACCGCAATAGACAGGTTCCCCGAGAAGCAATCCTCTCTCCTTTGCGTGGAGCAATTTTAACAATGCTTTTACCTCACAACCAATGGTTGGGGGAAACCCCAACCAGTATTACATGAACCAAGTTTTGGTAGGTTCCTCCTACCGAATTCCTTCTTACCAAATTCCATCGGAACGACCGCGTTTACCTTTTTTGGCAATGTTGAATTTGCTAGATCTTTCAAAACTTACTAATGATTCAGTGTGCCACAATCCTACATCGCCATTAGTTCCCACTAAGTTGGCTTCAGACATTCCAAAGTTTGAAGGTAAGACTGGGGAAGATCCTGGTGACTATTTCACTACGTTTCATCTTTGGTTCTCTTCTAATTCGTTGAATGGTGATTCCATCAGATTGAGGCTCTTTCAAAGAACCTTAATTAGCGCTATATCTAAATGGTATATTGAACTGCCTGCGACAGCTTATGATAACTTTTGGGATCTGGATACAGTTTTTCTGAATCACTTTCAAACTCTTATCTGGCTACAGTTTTCCTGAATCACTTTCAACTTCCTATCCGATATGATGCCGGTACATACCTTCTTTCAACCTTTAGAGAGAACAAGGACACTCACTTATCTGACCATATTCAGGAGTGGCGAAGGAGAAAGAGACTCATTAAAGCCGACATCCCTCTAGAGTTCCTGTTAGAGTTGTATATCAAATCATTCCTTCCTTATATTTCTAAGGAAGTAGCAACTTCTGGGGTGTCCTCTGAAGAGGAGGCTATCCTTAGAACCCAGTAGCTTCACCTGGTTTATGCTCAGACTGGGCTCTTATATGATATTATTCCCAACATGCTAAGATCTAATATAGATATAGGTAAAACCAAGCCTAGACCATATGCGATGGCATCGTGGGTTCAATAGATTCTGGAGTGTTTGAATCTTTAACTAAACAGGTTCACACCTTATCTGTCAAATAGTCTATTGTAGAAGCAACTTCAGTTGCAACCTCCTCTTCGCAAATAGAATCTGTACAGCAAGTGTAGACGAATCAAAAGGGCCCTCGGCATCCCAACAATAATAAAAAGAAGGGCAATAAAGGGGAGGGGAACCACCAAAATCCCAAGAACATAGAAAATGTCGAAGAAGGAAAAAAGGATAAAAAGAAAGTGAAGTTCCCTTGCAAGATATGCAAAGAGGACCACCTTACCCATCAATTACCTCTTATGGAAGAAGCCCAGAAGCTACTCCATGAGAAGAAACCGGCTATCTTAAAAGACTCATTCTCTCATCGACAAGGTTTAGCTTCTGGCAACTCTAGTGCTAGGGGCACACCTCATTCCTCATCCGCTGATCAATCATTTATTAATATGGTTAATTCGGACATGCTTTTACAAACGCGAACACGAAAATATACTCTGGACTCGCAGCAAAGAGATAAGGATGTTCCTGAATCATTTACCCCTCTCCACATCAAGATATCAGTAGATTCGCTGCCGAATATTCCGAAAGGTGTCTTCAAACGGGCTATGCACAATCCTAACACGCGGGTTGCTCCCAACTACAATGTTGTGGAAGACTTATCCCAAAATCCCTATGCCATGTCCACTTTGGAAGTACTACAGTGTTTTACATTACAACACAGTGCACTTCTCACAGCGATCAGGAGCGTAGACTCATCCAATATGGTTGCTCGGTTTGATATGACAACATCAAACCCCGATTTCCATACCATGTCGCTCCCCAAATAGAGGTATTCCATGGTCCTAAGACCATTGGGTGAGCTGTTGTGGATGAGGACGCGTCTATGTGTGTAATCTCCATTTCTTACTGGAAGGCTTTGGGCTCACCCAAATTAGTCCCCTTGAACACACTGCTTATCTTTTTTGATGGAAGATCATTCCGTCCACATGGAGTCTTACCATCATTTGACATCGAAATTGCAGGTAATTTAGTGTGTGTAGAGGTTGAAGTACTAGATCCTCCACTTGACTACAATTTGTTGTTAGGTAGGATTTGGATGTATGCAATGTAAGCAAGCAGTGCCATCAGCCATTTTTCGAGTTCTAATGTTCCCTCACGAAGGCAAGAACATAACAGTTGATCAACTTTTGTTTGTCCGGAAAAACAACCAGACTTCATCGGATTCAACGATTCCGTTGGTTGATCAGTCTCACCCAACTACTGAGATTTTAGGAGCAGGGCTTGATATGTCATTAATGGGCACTTTTTATAGCTTAAAATGACACTTCTCCGTTTCTGACGACACTTGTATCGCTTGGTCGCATGACGACACTTATTGAGATCAAGTTTAGTCACACAACAAGACACTTGTGGATTGAAGGGTAATTTGGGACATTAAAAATGGTTGAAATTACCTCACTTCTAGCCCATTTCATGGTTATAACCCTTAGGAACATTTTTCCAGACCAAACCATCTCCTGAAAATCATTAGAAAACCTTGTTTTTTGGCCATTTTCTCCAAAAACGTTGGTTTCCTATGCATAGAGTAGGGAATACTAGGATGTGTGTGTGATTCTTATTCCTATAAAGTAGTTCACACCTTGGAAAATATGCAACTCTGCTTCACTAGAATAGCGCACACCTTGAAAAATGCGCTGGTTTGCAGTAGGAAGAGTAGGGCACTTTCCTGAACTAGTCAAAATCTTGAATTTTGGTTGAAATGAGTTGGTTTGGAAACCTCTTGATCAATTATAACTACTTTTCCTCTCCTTCATTGACTATATAAGGAAGGTAGAAGGCCCATGTGAGGGGACCAAGCCCATAACAATGTTATGCTGGACGAATGGAGACCCTCATCCCCCTCTCTTGTGCCCCAGTTTTTGATAAACCCTAGCACAGCTGATTAGAGGCTAGGATCCTTGGAGAATAGAAGTAGGAGACCTTGAAGCTAGGTTTCATGAAGTGCCAAGCTTGAAGGAAGGTATAACTTTATGTAATTGCTTCATTCATTAGTAAAGATCAGGCGTTCTTCCCTTTCCAAATATGACCTATTCATGTGTGTCTCAGATTTGATTACAGTTTTCTCAGAGTTTGATGTCTTCTTCTGTCATGAATATCAGTCTTATATATGTAGTCAAATGTATTTAAGAAAGGTATGAAGTTGTTTTGCAGGTGTGGGCATTGCGACACTGAATGGCATTGAATAGTGAGGAAGAGAAAGGTTGGGATCAACCTTCTTAATAAGGTACTCATCTTTCTAAACTTAAATATATTTGCTTACTAGTTGTACTTGCAGAACATTTGTAGGTCTATCTTTCATCACTGTAAGTTGGTAGTTTTCTCCCCTAAACTATAGGTGTATTTCCCTCACAACAGAATGGCAACCATACTGGGGAAAGCCTATCTGCTTAGGGGTATCCAAGGTCATTTCTTTAGTTTTGTTTGAAGGTCTTTGTTCAATTTCTTGATTCGAATCAGTTTTTAGGCTCTATTTGATCCTGCTTGGCTTTTACAGACCCTTCCCAACCCTTACAAACCTTTACTGGCTCAGGTGTGGGGGGTTTTACCTCTATTTTTTCAACTTTTCCCACATGTGCGATAATTTTGTGCAACACAGTAGTGCATTCCCCTATTTTGGGTGCTAGTTTGCCTCATATACAATAGCGCACACATTCTGGGTTTGATTTTTTGGGTTTTGACCTGTTTTGGGGGGCTGTGGCTGCATGTTTTGGGGTCCCTGATGACCTTAAGTCTAAGTTAAACCACTATAAGTGGTATCCTATCCTTGTACTGATCCTATGTTCATTATTTGGACCTCTTTTGATCAATTTGGGCTTGTTTGGAAATTTTTGGGGCTTGTTGACCCAAGTTGGGGGGTTGTGGACCAGTTTGGTGTTTTGTACCCTGATTTGAGTCTGTCTGAATCTACTTGCTCCATTTCCACTAGATTTGAAACCTATTGAGTCTAGTTAACCCTGTTGGTATCTATTTGAGTGAAATTTCTCTTTAGATTGGTTTCTTATCCTCCCTTTTGCTTTTAGTTTTCCTTTTGTAATGAAAGCTCAAGTGTCTTTGCTGTTGTTCAGGACCTTGACTGCATTGTTTATGTGCAGACCTGAATTTACCAAACCATACTTCTTTATAGGTCATTTTCTTTGTTTGGGTCTAAAATTAGGTTTCGTACTTTTTTTCCAATGGTTGGCATGCTTACATCAATAAAAATATGAAAGTCATATTGGTTGATTTTACTGTTTCAATAAGGAAACCTAAAAGTTCTTTGCTTTTGCTTTAATAGTAGGTTACTTCCAATTTCAGTTTTTGTTTCTCACCTTTGGAAAGCATGAATAAATTTTGATTTATTTTTTGAGTAGAGTACCTTTCAAGTGGCTTAAAAGATTTAAGAGTGCTTTGCATCAAAAAGAAGAAATTTTTCTTTTGCATACTTATTTGTTTGAGTAGCTGCATTCTTAGGTTTTGAGTTTAATTTTGTTCATTTAGACTTTATTTTTACCCTTTTTTGCATTCGAAAGACAAAAAATTGCATTTGCATATGCATTCTAGATCATATCTTTAAGACTTGCATTAAAAAGAAAAGATTTGTGTAGTGGTAAGCATTTCATTTCAGTATTCTATCTCTATTATAACCACTCTCACACACCCACTACCGTTTTGAGTAACCAAGTAACCTTTAAAATGAACCATAATAAAATGAACTAGCAACATTTTCTTTTCTAGGTTACACTTTTCACCAACTAGTTTTGGTTAGGATCTTGGGTTTAAAACACCTTAAACCACCCAGGATCACACATTATGCAAAAATCATAGTTCGACTATCACAGGTAAACCCACCTCATTCAAAACTTGCCTGGTATCTATGCAGTAGGTCTTGTGAGATCAGATTGTTTGGGAATAAACCTCCTACTTTCTGTTTTGAGCATATACGAGGATTGGATCACGTTTGGGGACTCTTTTGAGTTTTGGGCTCAGTTACCCTGCCCATGCCTTCTGATTCAACCAAAGACTATTCCCCCAAGAGTTTTCGGTGTGGTAGTATCCTTAGTATCTGACCATAGGATCATACATAGGTGACAGCGGAGGGTTATATCTACTGTACCTAGGACAAATGTGGGAGGAAATCCCTTGCAGGTCTTTGGGAGGGCGGTTGGGTGATTCCAGTGCTTGAAACCTTAGTCATTGTATTGGTGACCCCGGGTAATTGTTCTTCATCCTTCATTGATCTGTTCTGGGCCCTCATCATCCCAGACTCTTCTTTGAAAGGCATCTGTTTTCCTAGTTTTATTTATCTAGGACCTTTTTTAGTGGTGTGCTCTTTGTGCTACTTGTCTTAGTTTGACTTAGAGAACTTCTTGCTCATTTGAGCAGGAAACTATGTCTAGTGTTCGGACGAGCGCCAATCAAGGTACCCCTGTTCCATGGGATCCTTGTGCTATTCCATTCATTGGAAACATTGGTACTCCCTTAATGGCTACCCTGAATCTTCCTGGATTCACTATAGGGATGCCGATTTGAATGTTCTCCACTCCGAATGCCTTGAATGCTCCTGACGCTTCTTTTGTGAGCACCTCAAATCAAGAGCATAGGAACCCTATGCCTGCTTTGCCAGCAACATCTTCTCCTCCTCCTTCTACTTCATGTGGTGAAAGTAGCAATACTAGTAACCAGCATTCTAAAAGGAATAGACCGAGGAAGAATAGGAAGAAGATGCCAAAACAAGTGGGCAACAATCCAGCCTCTGGAAATCATGCCGGGGGAAAGCACCCTACCTCTGCAAATCATGCAGGGGGCACCTACCCAGCCTCTAGAAATCATGCTGTGGGCAAGCACCCTACCTCTGCAAATCATGCAAGGGGAACCTACCCATCTTCTAGAGGTCATGCTGGCAGAAAAATTTTAGTCACTGAAAATCACACTGAAATTTTGTCTTCAACCACTATCAGTCATGTTGAGGACACGTCATTAATCACTACTAGTCATATTAATTACAAGTCAGCAGTTCTTGTGAGTCATACTGGAGACACCAGATCAGCCACTGCAAGTCATGCTGAGGGAGTTGACATTGTCGACAAACCCAATAAACATAAGTATAAGTTCCCTTGCAAATTTTGTGAGGGATACCACCTTACTTATTTGTGCCCTATACTTCTAGAAGTGCAAAAAGTGTGGTCCTTAGTTCAAAAGTCTTCTGCTTCTGAGAAACCAGACACTGCAAGTCATGCTAGGGGCAAGTTGTCAGCCAATGCTAGTCATGCTGAGAGTACTGACATTGTAAAGGAGCCTAAATCTATAGAACGAAAACCAAAGTTCCCTTGTAAACTTTGTAAGGGAGATCACCTTACTCACCGATGCCCTACCATTCCAAAGACACGAAGAGTGTGGTCCATGTCAGAAGGAATATCTGTTCTTGAGTTGCCTATAGATTCCCTATAGTCAGATCAACCTTTGGTTGATAAAGTGGTTGAACCAAAAGAGTTCTTGGTCAACCCCACTCTTCCTTCAGAGAGTGAAGTGATCGAATCGATGCAATCTTTGATCGATCCCATCAGTCCTGCAAAGATTGATGCACCTATTGCGGAAGTCTTCTACATTACCAATTTGGATGTTTCTGAAAAAGGGGACACTTCATCTGTGCCATGTGAACCCCTACCAAGCCCTAGGATCATTTCCTTCAATTGGAATAGTCTAGCTGAACCTCGTCTTCCTTCTTCAACACCTTTCCAGATAAAGGTTGATATCGGGAACCATACGGTTGATCAATGCATTATATATGAAGGAGCTTATGTTTGTATCTTATACACTTATGCTTGGAGAGATTTGGGTTTCCCTAATGTTATTCCAGTTGTTAATTGGTCGTTGAACTTCGATAGAAGACCTAGTGAACCGATCAGTCCTCCATCAGGTACCTGTTACTTTGGGTGGAAAAACAGTCTTAGTTGATTTTATGGTTTTAAAGGACCCTATGGACTTTGATATGATCCTCGGGCATGATTACATTAATGCTATGCATGCTGTGGTGTCTACACTCTTTCGTGTGATGCATTTTCCTCATAACGAAAGCATCATCACTATCAACCAGCTTGCATTCGTTGATCCTCCTTATTACCCAACCGTAGACAAGTCAGATCCCTTGTCATTAGGCACTACTATATCACATGGGACTTATGTCGCATATTGTTCCTTGAGTTCAGCTACTACTGAGAAGAAGTCTCTGAGTTCATGCTTACCTTCTCGGGACTTAGTCCTAGCTTTTGACCAAGTGACACCTCCATCTGAATGTTTAGATATGTGTTCTATTTGGGATGATATACTTCCTTATGATGAAGTTTTCCTAGAGTCCATAGTACAGTCTGCCATTCATTTGGATGTTGATCTACTCGCAATTATGTCCAGCCCCGGTTTGACCTTAAAGTATGATCTACCTACTATTGAGTCTTTGAACTCTCCTATAGATCCACAAATCGGTGTTCCTACTGAGTTTGATTCTGCTTCTAGAATTTTCAACTCCTGTGATGATGAATTTGTTTCTGCAGATTCCATCATGTCCTTCAACTTTGATCTTCATCCTGAATTTGATCTTGTTGATTGTAAGTCCTCGGGCTTGGGTACCATAGAGTCTTCATTTGAAAATCTGCCTTGTTTAGGCCTATTGATGATAATGAAGTTGAAAGTATTTCTACCACAGTGACTTGTATCAGGTCTTTCTTTACATACGTTTTAGATATGATCTTGGTACTAATGCTTCTTGGAGACAGGATTCTTAGTTGGATTTATACTTGCTTACTGGTCCTTTTTGACACCTTATGCAACCATGTCAGGTATATTCTGAAACCTTGCATATAGGTTTAGGCTTCCCCACTGTTATGTTGCATTTGAACCTTTTTCCATCCGAATTCGCCATAGGGTCGAACCTGTTGGATGTTGGTGTGTTAGCCATCTCTTTATGCATTGTGCAACAGTCCAACAATAGAGCCTACCTAACATGGGTCACCCTAGTCAGCACCCTTATGCCATTTTGGTGCCCATGCTGAGTTTTTCTCATAGGCTCAAGAGCCTTTTTAGATTTACCATGACTTTGAGAAGAAGCCTCACATATTTCTTCCTCTTATATTTCTGGCCATATCTGATAAGGCTCCCATTTTTGTGTTTAAGTTGCATATGCATCTGTTATGATCCCGCTTGCGCTAATGAGCCTGATGCCAGCTTCCACACATTTATCTCATTGTATAAGCCTCCATCTCAGATCTCATTTCCGCTAATCCCTATATCATTTTTCCTTCGCAATTTGACACCTTTTACCTAGAAGAGACACACCCTGAGTGTCCTTATCTTGCTCATGTTCCTTGCATTAGGCATAGCTTTGTTCCATGCACTTGGCGCTAGTTTCACATGTTCCTGACACTCGTCTCCTCCCATTTCGAGCATTCTTCTACCTTTCCTTCGAGCTCGTTAAAATCAGTAAGTAAGTTACGAGCAGTCTTCCACCTTTCCTTCGAGCTCGTTAAAAACAGTAAGGAGGCTATGAAAATTTCTTTCATCTTCACTTCAAGCTCATTAAAAACATTAAGGAAGTTATGAGCATTTTTTTGTATCTCCTTTGAGCTCGTTAAAAATAGTAAGGAGGTCACAAGTTTACTTTTTTGGGCTCATTAAACCTTTACGGAAAAGATCCCTATGGAGTTCTTTTAAGCCCTTTTTAGACTCCTTAAATAGGAAAAGTTTGCCGAGCATAGTTGTCTTTTCGGGCTCGTTAAAATAACTGAACCGACATCCACTTAGGTATAGAATTATCCCTTTTTTGGGCCTTGGTGGATAATTTACGGAAAAGGTATACTCTAGGTATACTCTAGTATGTGCTAGAAGAGTTCTTCTTCCATTATTTTACACTTTTTCGGGGAAGGAGGCTAACTTTACGAAAAAGGACCTTTGGAGTCATCTTTAGGGTTTTCAAACTCTCAAAATGTGAAAAAACCAAGCGAGCATTCACCTACTTGGGCTCGATGTGAAATCCACGAGATGGTTGATAGACGACTGTTTAAGTTTTTCAACTCTATAAGCAAGAAAACACCGCCCAGCGCAGACCAATCCAGGCTCGATATAAAATCCACGGATAGGTGTATGGAGTTTTTCTTCTAGGTTTTTTTTAGGTTTTCATAGATTTGCATCATGGTCTCTTTGTGTTAAAAAATGCCTAAGTCATGCTTGTGTTGTGCTCACTGTTCAAGGATATAAACTGTGTCAGCCATTCTGTAGTTTCCTTGACCTCATGCGTTGGCCATTCCTTGGTGTCAGTATGTTTCATCATGTGTTCAGTCCTACTCCAAATAATCTCATACCTATTGAGTGTCCCTCGTGTTGGATGATGGAGAATGCTTTAAGTCCTCCCTTCCAACGGAATTCCTCCCATAGACTTCAACTCATTGTGCTCTGGGAATTAATTTTAGAGTTTCAGTTAGTACCTTGGGGATTGCAATCATTAGTGGTTGTTTCCCTCGCTATTGGATAGATGGAAATACATCAATATCTCCTATCTGATAGATTCTTCAAGTGTTCGATAGCAAGCCCACTTATTTGCACTTGCTTGAATGTACTAGGTACCTTGGGTTCCATTTCCATTATTGGTGGACACCCTCGCATTTGTTAACGGTATACATCAATAACCGGTAATCAAACAATACCTCCCATGTTCGACATCAACTCATTTATTCGCATGGATAGGTTTGTACCTTGGGTTGTTTTTGGATGAAGACCTTGGGATCCTCAATAGCATCACCTCATTTATGTTATTGCCCAAGTTGCGCAATACTGAGCCACACTCTTTTTGGCTCTTGATGAGACATAGATCCAGCTTGTTCGCTATGGCTATGTTCTCCAATTTTGACATAGATCCACCTTGTATTTATGTGGCTATGTTTACACTTATGTTCCTCATGGATCCACACTTGTATTTTAGTGGCCATGATATATGCATCAGTATTTGGATCATTATTGTATCCTCTTGGAGGTCATGTTCCACTATTTGAACATGGACAGTTACCCCAAGGATAAGCTTGTCTGACATTGCCTTTGCTTTCAGGTACTTCATTTGAGCCTATGATTCTTGGTTTCTCCGGTTCCTCCGTGATTCAACTCTTTTTTATTTATAATGTATTTTGGCCATCGTTTCCCTCACTCCCTCTGACCTCATACATTAGGGGGCATCTGTTATAGCTTAAAATGACACTTCTCCGTCCGTGACGACACTTGTATCGCTTGGTCGCATGACAACACTTCTTGAGATCAAGTTTAGTCACACAACAGGACAATTGTGGATTGAAGGGTCATGTGGGACATTAAAAATGGTTGAAATTACCTCACCCCTAGCCCATTTCATGGTTATAACCCTTAGGAATATTTTTCCAGACCAAACCATCTCCTGAAAATCATCAGAAAACCCTATTTTTGCCCACTTTTCTCCAAAAACACTGGTTTCCTATGCATAGAGTAGGGAGTACTAGGATGTGTGCACGACTCTTATGCCTATAGAGTAGCGCAGACCTTGGAAAATATGAAAATCTACTTCACTAGAGTAGCGCACACCTTGAAAAAGTGTTGGTTTGCAGTAGGAAGAGTAGGGCACTTTCCTGAACTAGTCAAAATCTCAAATTTTGGTTGAAATGAGTTGGTTTGGCAACCTCCTGATCAGCTATAACTACTTTTCCTCTCCTTCATTGACTATATAAGGAAGGTAGAAGGGCCATGTGAGGGGACCAAACCCATAACAATGTTATGCTGGAGGAATGGAGACCCTCATCCCCCTCTCTTGTGCCTCAGTTTTTGATAAACCCTAGCACTGTTGATTAGAGGCTGGGATCCTTGGAGAACAAAAGCAGGAGACCCTGAATCTAGGTTTCGTGAAGTGACAAGCTTGAAGGAAGGTATAACTTTATGTACTTTCTTCATTCATTAATAAAGATTAGACATTATTCCCTTTCCAAATATGACCTATTCATGTGTGTCTCAGATTTGATTACAGTTTTCTCATAGTTTGATGTCTTCTTCTGTCATGAATATTAGTCTTATACATGTAGTCAAATGTATTTGAGAAAGGTATGAAGTTGTTTTGCAGGTGTGAGCATTGTGACATTGAATGGCATTGAAGAGCGAGGAAGAGAAAGGCTGGGATCAACCTTCTTAATAAGGTACTCATCTTTCTAACCTTAAATATCTTTGCTTACTAGTTGTACTTAAAGAACATTTGTAGGTCTATCTTTCATCACTATAAGTTGGTATTTTTCTCCCCTTAACTATAGGTGTATTTCCCTCACAACAACACTTTTGACCTCCCTTCTCCTGTTCATTTTATTGGTTCTGAAGAGTGTTCTTCGTCCGAGATTTTCACGGTCTGTCCAATGATGGATCCATGGATTCTCCCAACCAAATCAGAACTAGTAGTGCCCCTATCTGTTGCGGAAGTGGCTTACTTAGATTCACAACATGTTGCAACAGAACATATCGTGACTCCATTGGTCTCTGCCGAGTCAGATATGGACTATGCACCAACATAGTCAGTAGACTCCATCCACTCTTTTAACTGTCTAGATATTGTTTTTCCCTCAGATGAGGCTATTTTGGATGCTATGATAGGCCTGGACCATCCTTGGGAACACATGCACCACAGGTCATATTTTCTTCCCAATCAGGACAGGATAGAGAGAGGATATTTTTCTATGAGACCTGGTGGTAGTGTTGATTTTTCCGCTATCCATTCTACTTCAAAAGATGTTTATGCAAAAAGGAGTATGGCAAACATATCGAGACCTATTCCAATCAACATTTCCATCAAACCTCGATTCATGGAAAACTTTTTCATTGGGGCAGATTGTTCTCCTAAAGTGGTCACTTTGTATACCAATCCGTTTAAGGAATTTCGCAACGTTTTTTCTTGGTCTTACGAGAAGATGCCAGGCATTGACCCAGAAATGGGCTTCACTTGAAGAAGTACTATGCTTAGGCCTCTGTTATTTTTCATGTATTATAGCTGTACATTTTGTAGAGTTAGATTTGATTGTGGTTACGTTGCGTCTTATGTGTCTATTTCTTTGTGTTTCAGATGTCGATTGAACACTTTATAGGATTTGATAAAGGTGCTAGCCGCTGCAACTGTTAGTTGGCTACAGCTGCTTGGGTTATTTACTCACGGACTGGTCAACTGGTCTCTTCGGGAGGGGATTGTTTAGGTCCCACAATGAACAATGTGGATGAATACAGTGCGGTCATAGAGTTACTCCAAGATTCTCTTTCCCATGGTATTTCATATGTAGAGGTAAGACATGACTCGTAGCTGGTTGTGTTTCAGTTAACGGGTGATTATTAATTTAGAGATCCTGTTTTGCTAAATCAATTCCTGGGAGTTAGGTTACTTGAGAGACATTTTGATTACATTACTTATCAACATATTCCAAGGAAATTAAATGCACTAGTTGATTCATATGCAAATTACATTTTAGATTGGCATCTATATCATACACATCAATAATAAACAATTCACGCATAAAGATAATAACACACATGTAAATAAAGCCGATACTGTATATATAAGTCGTATAAAAAAATACATGAGTTTGAGTCATAAATCTATCATAATCTCATAATATACAAAAATGGGCTGGAAGGCCTAAAAAATACATATATATGTCCTTCTTCTATGAAGAAGGAGGGGCCTCATCTACCTCTGCCATCTTTTCCACAGCCTCTCTATAGCAGATGACTATCCTAACTAGTTTCCTCAGTAGCCGAATCCATGTTGGGGGCACACCCACAACATTCTCCTGCATTTCAAGCGGCATCCGCTAGATCCTGTATGTCAAAATGTCATGAGTCAATTAACTCATCTTCCCCTCTATGTTTTATAACATGGCGTCGGCTGCTCCTACAATGACTAGTCGTACGAAGGTATGAGGGTGTCCCTCAGGACGCACCGGTCTAGCATCTGCATAAGACATTTTGTTAAGTATTTCAAACTCATTTAAAAATCATATATATAAAATGAAAAAATCAAATAATTTTTCATAAAAAAAACTTACCTATGTCTCCCCAGGTTTCCCCTGGAGGAAGAGCCAGCTCAGGATCATTGCAGAAGTCTATACCCACATAAGGGAACTGCTCAAGAGCTGGTACCTATCGGTCCCACCATGCCCAGAAATCATCCTCGTGATAGCAGAAGTTGCTTTCACCACCACCCTGGCATAGGAAGATTTCTCCCCAATGAGACATAATAGGCTCATGAGGGTTGAGTGGGGGAAAGCCCATCCCCAGACTCAATGCAAGTACGCTTTCAAAGAAAAAGGTACAAAGTATGCTTCCATACCCAAAGTTCTTCATCCTCCCGATTTTGCACCCGAAAAGCTGAAGTTTCATGTTTTCCAGTAAGCTAGAACACCAGTCATACACTGTCCCTTGCAAGCATTTAATGCCCACATGCATATAGTTCCTTGATGCAAAGTGTTGTGCTGCTCTTCCTCCCATCCAATTTAGAATACTCAAGATGAATTTTAATGGGAAGCTCGCAACGGTTGAGATAAGATCTTGGCTACCGATCTTTTTGGTACATACCACACAGTAGGTATTGATGTAATCTTGCAAGGACAAGGCACCCACATTTCGAGAGGAACCTTTGAGATTCACTACATCTCCACTTCGAGAGAGACCCAAAATGAAATAGATGTCGTCTATAGTAAGTTCCAGAATCTCCCCTTGGAGATTGAACACCAATGCATTGGCATCCCAATATTGAACTAACCTTTTGAGCAGTCGGATCTGTGCCCGCATGCTAACCGTTCGATAGAATTTTAACAAAACACATCTTCTTAATGCATGTAAGGTCAATGGATCATTCAAAGCATGTTGATCCATCTCCTCATGTTCCCTTTTAGTCCATACAAGAACCATCCTGTCAAGTAACCATTTAAAAGTTGGTCATTTTTATTAGTTTCCCTAATCTTTGTGGTGAACGCTACTGTCTTAAATAGACAGTAGCATCTCGAATGCCACTGTGTTGAAAGTGAAGTAGCACACTTTTGTCGAGTGCACTAGTTTTGTTCAAAACTAGTAGCGCTTGCGCAAAAACGAGTTTAAAACCTTGATAACAAATTATTTTGACCAACAAAAAATTAAAAATTTGCATGCAAATGACAAAGCAGGATTAAATAACTTACTTAGTGAAAGTGGAAGTCAGTTTGGTAGCCTGGTTTGATCGCAATGAGAAAAGGAAGTTTCAGGGTTTTTCTCCACACCTTGCCCAAAAAACTTGAAATGGTGAATTATGTTTTAAAATTGAAATTATTTATATAATTTGGGTTTTAGATTTTTACCCACTTTATTCAATGTGGTATAGTTTCAATTTATTATTTAATGACCATTTAATTTGCTAATATATTTTTGAGGTTTTGGTGAATTAGGTGAATCATATATGGTAGAACTTCACTATATTTTCCCATCAAGGTGTGTCTTCTTCATTGACATGTCGGATTAGGTATGTGTTGTCCAGTATTTCATGTCATCGAGAAAATTTCTTTTCATTTTGTGATATATTACTAATTTGGTTGTCTAGAATTCTGTCATCTAGTAGGTCATGAACTTATGATTCCTAAAGCTGTTTTAAGTCATTTTTAAGTTCTTGTTTGACTTTTAAAAAACAAACAAGATTGCCGAGCATACTTGTTCCCTTCAGACTCGTTAAAAGAATTGAAGAAACATCCACTGAAGTATAAGCTTAATCCTTTTCCGTAATTTTGTGGATTATTTACGAAAAAGGAATACTCTAGTCATTTGTGGCTAGAAGAGTTCTTCTCTCATTGTTTTACACCTTTTAGGGTGAGGAGACTAACTGTACAAAAAGGGACCTTTTGGAGTCTTCTTTAGGGTTTTCAGACTCTCGAAACATAAAAATGCCAAGCAAGCAATCACCTACTTAGGCTCGATGTGAAATCAATGAGAGGGTATATAGAGGATTGTTTAAGTTTTTTAGAATCTATAAACGGGAAAACACCGGCGAGCACATACCAACCTGGGATTGATACTAAAATCCACGGGTAGGTGTATGGAGTTATTGTTTAAGTTTTTCAGACTCCTTAAAATTGAAAACATGGGCGAGCAAGAACAGATCTCGGCTCGATATTAAAATCCAGAGATCAGTATTATAGAGTATTCATCTATCTTTTCTTCGAACTCTGTAAAAATTGAAGAAAGACTATAGCGTTTGCTTTCTTGGATTCATTAAACAACAAGAAGGATATTATTTTAACAAAAAGAATAAGGGAAGAGAAGGGTATCTTACATTTTTTTAGTTTCAAAGGAAGCTAAGTCAGTCATGTCCTTGAACACAACACCTATTTCAGTCCATGATTTAGTTGGGTTTTAGTTTTTGACATTAGGGTGAACTTGATCTCAGAGTTGTACTCCTCTGGTTGGTTATTCTTCCAATAAAATGGAGAATCTATTAATGTCTCCTACATTGCAGGTTTATATCACTTTCCCCTTATGTTAAAAGCTTCCTAAGTCACTTTGTGTCTTATTCAAGGATACATCCTATGTCGGCCATTCTGCAGTTACCTTTACTTCATGTGTCGGCCATCCTGGTGTCATTTTGTTTCATCTTGTTACTTGTCCTACTTCAAATCAGATCAAAACCTTTGAGTGTTCCTCATGTTGGATGATGGAGGATGCATTAAGGCCTTCCTTCCAACGGACTTCTTCTCATCGAATTCAACTCATCATGCTCTGGGAATGAATTTTAGAGTTTCGGTTAGTACCTTGGGGATTGCAGTCATTAGTGGCAATTTCCCTCACTGTTGGATAATGGGAATACATTAATGTCTCTTATTAGATAGGTTCCTCAAGTGTTCGACTTCAAGTCCACTTATTCACACTTGTTGGAACGTACTAGGTACCTTGGGCCCCATTATCATTATCGAGGGAAGCCCTTGTGTTTGTTAATGGTATACATCAATGACCGATAATTAGATGATACCTGCCATGTTCGAATCCAATTCATCTATTCACATTGTTAGGGTTTGTACCTTGGGTTGTTTGGATGAAGACCTTGGGATTCTGATAGCATCACCATATTCATGTTATCACCTAAGCTATGCAAGACTGATCCACACTCATTTCGGCTCTTCATGAGGCATAGGTCCAACTTGTTGTTATGGCTATGATCTCTTATCTTTGACATGGGTCCATGCTTGTATTTCAATGGCCATGTTATATATACATCTCCCAGTTATTTATTGGACATCATGTTGTATCACACCAAACATCTATATGATGTTGAGATTGTAATTGCTCGCTGACCCTGATAGTTGTTTTCGAGTACTTTTGTGACTTGGTACTGTGGTTTCTTGCTACTCCTCTGACTTGGAATTGTAATGTACTTCGGCCATCGTTTCCCTCTAACCTCATACATTAGCGGGCATCTGTTATAGGTCAAATCTGCACTTCTCCGTCTGTGATCACATTTCCTTGTTGATCACACAAAAGGACACTATGGATGGAAGAGCTGGATTGACCTTGGATGAGTTATTGCTGAGATCATACATCTTTAGCTGAAAATCATACTTTTTTTCTGCAGTTTTCACTATGTGTGCGCTACTATTGCCAATGAAAACTAGCATTCTAAACATTGGTCTTATTGAAGAGAACCCGGGCACTTACCTAAAAAGATGTGTGCGCTAGTCGTAAAAAGCACTAGTTGCATACTGTGTGTTGGTTTACTATTATGATACCTACGTACATGTTAAGATGAATGGAAAAAATATATTAAGATTATGAATTGGTATTATTTGAGGTTGGTTGGTAACTTCCCCAACCTCCCAATTCAACTACCTCACGAATCCAACTTCCATCCTTGTCCCATAAATACAAGGGGAATCCATGAGGGAGGGGCCAATGAAGAAGAAGCTACTGTTATGTTGAAGGATTTTCTAAGTCATTGTGAGGAGAAGGAGCCTAGGACTCGGCTACAGAAGTGTTTGGACAGATTAGGTGTATCTGTACTTAACTACATTTCTTTGACAATAAAAGGTGGAAATACCCTTCTTGTCCCAATGGAATGTCTATTTTATTGAATGTCTGATTGTGATTGATGTTAAATTTATTTCAATTTCATTATATATATTACAGTCAAGATACGCTGAGGAAGGTTTATTTTTTTTGCAGGTACATTACTGTGGAAGATTAGGCGAAAGCTAGGAACAACCATTGTTAAAAAGGTACTACTTTCGAAATCCTAATCTCGTTTCATTCATAGTAATTAGTGCAAAGCATAATGTATTTACTTGTCACCCCATGTAAGTTGGTAGTGTCATTTCCCCCACTATAGGGTATATTCCTCCACAACAGCTACATATCAGATCCAACATTAGTTTGCATACTGAAGAAATCATTGTATGGTTTAAAACAGGCCCCAATATCTTGGTATGCAAAGATGGATTCCTTCCTTCTGTCACAGAATTTTGCAAGGTGCAAATCAGATCCAAATGTGTACCTAAAAAAGCATGAAGGTAATTTTATGATCATTGTCCTGTATTTTGATGACCTTTTGATAACTAGAAGCAATCTTGCTTCAATCAGCAACACAAAAACTACTTTAAATCTAGCTTTTGACATGAGTGATTTGAGCTTGTTGATGCAATTCCTTGGGTTAGAGATTGCCCAAAATTTTGATGGGATCACCATATCTCAGCAAAAATATGCTTCATACCTACTAAACAAGTTTAATATGTTATATTTTAAGGAAGCACCATTCCCATTCCTCTCAGGAATAAGACTTGAGGATGGTGATTCCACACCATTGGTGGATTCGACACTTTATCGATAGTTGATTGGAAGTCTTCTATACTTGACACATTCTAGACATGATATTTATTATTCTGTGAGTGTCATGTCAATATATATGCAGCAGCCCCATGAGCTTCATTGGAGGTAAGCCAAGAGAATATTGCAATATGTGTAGGGTACTAGACACTTTGACATACACTATGCTGCAAATTCCGAGCTAGATTTAGTGGGATTCACTGATTCATATTGGGTGGGAGATAGCATTGATCGGAAGTCTACTTCCGGATATGTTTTCATGATTGGAACAGGGCCTATTTGTTGGTCACGCAAAAAGAAGGCAACTATTTCCTTATCTTTAGTAGAGGCAGAGTACCGAGGAATGGTCAATGCCTGTATTCATGTAGTTTGGTTGCAGGGTATTCTAGCAGAGTTTGATATTGGTAGCACCAATTCTACTGTCATTTTTTGTAACAATCAGAGTGATATCAAGATCTCGACAGATCCAGTTCAGAGACAGAGGGCTGATGAGTCCAAGATACAGGTATCTGATAGCCTTTCCCCACAGCAAAAACACAATAAAGGGTGAAGAAATACACTTGTTTTGTGGGAGAAATGATTTACCTTGATTATTTAATGAAGTTTTTTTAAAGATTATTCTTGTATGCTTAAATTTGTGTTCAATAAACTAATTATGTGAAAATCGAGTATGATTGAGCAGGTCCAGGTACACTAAAGGACAAACACGCAGATCAAGCATTGGACTGAAAGTTGAATGCAAAGCTTAGCGCCTTTTTCCTCATTTCTACAGAGAACACCTGTTCAAACAGAATTAGCAATTAGACATCTAAGTTAGGTTAAGCATTAGAGGCATATATATACAGGCCTCTTGGCTAGTAATAGGATCCTATTGCCATTTTTTAGAACCATTTTTTTACGCCTTTTATACTATCGAGATACTTTGAGTTACAAACTTTTGTTAAACTATGAAGATCCTATTTTGAATTAAGATTTGATGTTGCTTTCAATTCAGCATCTATAAGTTTCCTTCACTCGAGTACGGGTTGGAGAGGGCCCCTCCAACACATAAGTTAGGAGATCTTACTATTCAGGTATTTTCCATTATGTGATTTACATTTACTGAAATCTATATTGCATATGAAAGCATTTGAATGGTGTTAAATAGTATGATTTGATTTCTGTAGTAAAGCGACCAATTTGATTCTGTAGTAGTTTATAACACATTCCGTAGTTCGGTAATATTGTTTCAGTAGTCCTGTAGCAGCATTCTTCCAAAGAATATTTTAAGCATCTATTTCCTTATGTACTCGCATTTCTTTTGAAACAATGATCTAGATCTTAAAGCTTATGCACTCTCCCATTATTATGGTTGCTCATAAAGATTGCTTACTTTCAATACTATGGTTAATTAATGATATTCACTTCTTAAAGTTCTGATTATTTCATAGCATTAGATAATGGCTTTCTGAACTTGGTTTTGGCAATTGAATAGGTTAGACCAGACTTCTAGTTTTATGCATTTGATTTACAGTAATGGCTTCTTAGATTAAAGATCCATCTTTCATTGTTTTAGAATAGATTTGCTATGTTTTCAGCATTCAGTTTCATAGTCTAAATTCCCTATTTTTCAGAAAGACAATTCTTAGGAACATATTTACCGCTTTCATCGTTTTAATTCTTTAATATAGATTTACTGTCTTCAGTATTTGAAATTCTTAGAATATGTATTTTTCATCAATAGATTAGGCAATCCTTTTCCATCTTATTTGATTCCTTTTAGGAAACCCTTAACCACTGATATCAACACCCAACCATGACAAAGACTATCCTACAAGAGCACATACAGTGCATGCACCTCTGAAGTTTGTACGTCCCCCGGGTTGATATTTAAAGTAGGATCCTAGTCTAGCTTCCCTCATTAGGAATCCATTCTGAGATATCACCAAGGACCAAGAATATTGAGATCCACATGCACTGCATTTGAGAGCTTGTGCATGACAGAACCATCGTACTGCAATATTGCCCTACAGAAGAGCAAATTGCAAACATCTTCACCAAGAGCTTCATAGAGAAGAAGTTCTCTTACCTCCGTTCACTGTTGGGGGTGAGTTATACTATGGTGGAGACAAATTAGATCCTTTAGTGTTCAGCTTGAGGGGGGGCTTTCTTCCCACTAGTTTTTCCCTCTTTCCTCACTTAGATTTTTTCTAGCATTTTGGATTATTTTCTGTATTGGGGTGACCTTCAGTCTTAGTTACTAGAGCCTTATCTTTTAAGTTTTACCTCATAGTATATCTTGTTGGGGGGTGTTAGGATATTATCACCATGATATTTATGTTTGCATGCATTTTTCATGCATTCTACATGCATCCCAGTCATAAGTATGGTGTCTCCCAGCACCTAGTCCCTAGTTTACTAGCCCCGGGAGCTTATTTTTATTTAGTTCCAGCCCTCCTAGTCCATCATGAGCCTTGTTTTCATCTCCTATGACCAAGTGCACCCTCTCTTACCTACCACCAGTGACACACTCATTTAGATGCTTGATTTGTGGATCTATTCCTTGATTTTAGGACAAATTGACTAGTTAACTAATTGAAACACTCTGATGGACATCCAGAGAGACTAGCTGGACTATTCTGACTCCAGACAGCTCCTCATGCGCCCTCCTTGGATTCTCCTTCACTACATTAGTGCTCCATGCATCAGTTACACCTACCTACATTCAGTTAGACTCAGTTTTACACTTGGTTGAACATTACTTATGCATTGATGACACTATCACTGATTGATGATGAGGGCTCATAGTGCAGACCAGCTACACCATGCAAGCTATTCGAATGACCTCCTTGGTTAATTTAAACTATTCAGTTATTGTTACTATATTGTATTGTATTCTACTTCTGAGTAAATCAATAGAGCACTGATGCAAGTCTTTTTGCACATTTTTCACATATTATTCTGCATGCATCTCTTGTAATGGTTTCTCTTGTTCCAAAGATCTACTGTGTTGAATTTCACACAGAAGATGGTGTTAAAGCTAATGAATTTTTATTGAAAATTCTGTCTATCAGTTGGCCACGACATAAAATACTGCAGGGCTTACGACCTACTCCAAGAAAGGACTGCGGATACATTTTTCATGAAGGGAGAAGAGCAACTTCCAATACAATAGCCACAACAGTACAATCAACAACAGCCTCACTATCATCCGCAACCGCAGTATGATCAATCGTAGCATGGTCAATCACAGTATGGTCAACTGCAATATCCACAACCGCAATATCAACCACCGTAGTACTGTCAACTGCAATATCCACAACCATAGTATGGTGAACCGTAGTACCCACCATACGGGCCACTGCGAGGAGGTTTCAAAGGGGGGTTCCACAGAAGTCGAGGTACCAGTGCCAACCGAGGAGAAGCTACTGGAAGAGGTCGAGGACCAATCATATGTTACAATTGTGGTCAACAGGGGCATTATCAGAGGGTTTTCCCGAATCAAAACCTGCAGTGCACTTACTACAGCGCTGTGGACCATGGTGTCGAAGACTGTCCGTAGCTCATCGCAAAGTGGAAAACTAAGAACCTACCCATGCCTAAACCAAATCAGAATCAAAACCAAAATCTGCCATCAATAGTACACAATATATCAGCAGAGGTCAGAATTCAAACTACGACTATTGGAGTAGTAATCCGAGGAGGATTTGTGACAGGAGCTGACAGGTCACAGAATAGTATACGATTGACAGCAAGAAAACAAGTCACGTTCAACGTGGAAGCAGAAAGGGATATTTTCTTAAAAGCACAGGAGGCAATGAGATAGATGAGGCACCCACCTCTTCATTAGAAATAATTCACTTATGACATGCCGCCGACATTCAACACGACGAATTTGTAGAAGAAGGCTAACACCTTAAGAGCCTTGCTAAAAAGCTGCCTGGAGTTGGAAAAATATTAGGACGCATTAGCAGAAATATCTAGCCTGTTGCATCGAAAGGAGGGTTCCCGACAGGAGAGAATGGTCAATTGAATACACAAGAGGAAGAAAGGAAGATAAATGAGGATGTATGTGCAAGTCAGAGCATTTGATGTCAACTCCATTATCTTAGACCTGGGGTCAGATGTAAGCATCCTAAAAAAAACACACCTGGGAAATGATTGGGAAACCACAGTTGGCATGGTCTCTAGTACAATTGCGGCTAGAGAATCAAAGTAAGTCCACCCCGACTGGTTGATTATGCTAGGTCCCAGTGGATATAGAAGGAATCAAAACATACACGGATTTTGATGCGATAGAGATTGTCGACAACACAAGCCCCTATCTAGTGCTGCTAGGAATAGATTGGGCGATGAAGAATCAAGCCATCATCAATTTAAAGAAATGAACCATGTCGTTCAAAAACCGTGAGATGAGGGTAGTTGCACCTCTCAATTGTTAGGATATTCCTGTAATGTCCCCATTTTGACCCCATTATATTAAAATGTAAATGATGTAATATTGTTATAAAATCATGGTGAGGAGCTCAAGGCCAAGGCCCTGCCATCAATTTATTGATGCATACAGTTTGTGTGCTAGCTAGGCACATTGGAATTTCAACATCATGTAACATGCATTTTAATAAAAATACCCACAACTAGCTATGCAATGCAACAAAGATATGGGGGCATGATTTTACAAGGAATTGGGAGGGAAAACATTCAAACCCTTGAGCCAACCAAGTCAAGCCAAGTGTCAATGAGAGAACCCATCAAACCCTCAACTACCCATGTTGACTTTTGTACCCAATCATTGATTTCTCCCAAGAGTTGGATGAGGTAGTTAATGCCTTGGGGAATGGGAGGTATGGCTATCCAAATTCGAGTATGGGCAAGCCACCCTGCATGGGAAATCATGTTTTTCTTCTTGGGCAAGAAAAGAGCCATGAATTTCTCCCCCAAGCCATTATCCATCACCAGTCTTCTCTCCCTCACAAATTGGGAGCTACCTGGGCATTTTCCAGCCACGTTTTTATGGTTTTTCTTTGTTCTCTAGCTGGAAAGAGGGCGCTTGTGTGTTGCAAAGTGGTTGGGAGTATGGGAGCTTGATTTGGGGTTTCATTACAGCCATTTTGGCCATTTAGATGCCCAAAAATACCCATGTAAAATCGGGTTGGTTCCCTATGGACGATTTCCCCATCCATAATCTGTTTTTGGTGTGCCCATGTTTTGGGGTAAATCTATGGCCATATTGTTGTGAATTCCATTGCTGGAAATGTGTATCCATGCCCAATGGTTTTGCTTGTTGTGTGAGAAATGAATATGTTGGGGTATGGGTTATGGGTATCCATTGTTTTGGCTTGAGCTTGAGTGCAAGCATCCAGGGTTCTGATGTAGCCTGATAAACCCAGCTATGGATTGTCTTGGCTTGAATGAAATGCTTAATCGACTATGTAGTCGCACCATATTGTTCGAAAACCGTGAGATGAGGGTAGTCGCACCTCTCAATCCCGTAGAAGGGGTAGAGATATGTTGTGCTGAAAAGGGATGAACTCACTAAGGGATGGGACAATCTCTACAACATATCCAAAGACTACATCAATCCTACTGAAGATGGAGGGTTAGGATGGTGCAGTGGCAATTCAACATCATCATATTCAAATGAGGCACTTGAAAATTAGCAGAATCATCTACATGAAGTATCATTTAGGAGGTGTGCACGGATCACCCAGTCACTGAAATCGGTAGCTATAGAAGAGTGCAAACTACCAACATATGATGGGCTTCCCAACTTGGTTTCACTTATCACTGAGATTAAAGAAAAAGTGGTAGAATGACGATGACTACTAGCGTTGGAGGAAGCCTTGGAGGCTACACCAGCACGATGGTGGGTGACGAACAAATCAACAATAAAAAACTTGCCATTATGCCAACACCTAATGAAGGTTAGGTTCGATGAAATTGAAGGATACTGCGGAAGGAAGTACAATAGCAGAGGAGATCCAAAGGAGCATTTGAATGAATGTCAAAGCAAATGGGGACCACAAGCGAAAAAGGAATGGGTCCATGCATTTATTCACGCATTGGATGAAGTACTGCTAAGTTGGTATATCACAGCAGAACTGTGATGCAAAACAACCTCATGTGAACAACTAACTATTGGCTTTAGCCAAACATTCAGTTTCTCCGACAAAAACCCCTTCATCCACTGCGCGTTATAGGAGGTCCGTGAGAAAGTACTTGAAGCAGTTCTGACAAAGAAACCTATGAAACTTCAGTGGACTGCTACAATGAAAATATTGATAGAATTCTACAACATAACAGGAGAAGCAAATGATGAGGATGATCTGAGGGCTACATATATACCAGATTCAGAAGGAAGTCATAGTATCAAGGCACTAGATATGCCTTCCGACAAGTTTGAGTAGCCACTGCGAATCAAGAAAGTCAACATTGGGTCAGAAGAAAATCCCAAGTTCACGAGCATTGGAGATTATTGGGATGACTCGACCATTGCGAAGATGACTGACCTATTGCATGAGTTTCAAGACTTGTTTTTGAAAAAATTCTCGAAGATGAAAGGTATTTCTAGGGACCTAGGCGAGATGAAAATCCCATTGAAACCTGATGCGAAGCTAGTAAAGCAGCGACCTTACAGGTTGAATCTGAGGTATAAGGAGCGGGTGAAGACCGAACTCGAGAGAATGCTGGAAGAAGGAATTATAGAACCAGTGGAGGAATCAAAGTGAATTAGTCCAATGGTGGTCCAAGATAAGAAAAATAGAGAAGTCAGGATCAATGTTGATTTAAGAAAGAAGCAACCTTATCTGCTGAAACTAATGTCCCAGGAGCATGACAAAGATGAACGAGAGCAACTCCAACGAAGGACTAGTGCCGCAGAATCAACTACGACCCTATGGAAAAAAGAAAAAGAAAAAAGGGAAGTGTGACGATGAGATAGCAACAACCAAGTGATAGGATGGAAACATTGCGAGATGCGAAAAGGTGTGAACAAGCGAAGGCTAGACAGGTCAATTTAGGAAATAAATGTTGTAATTAACATGAAGAGAGCATATTAAACTATAATTAATAACCACTCGCGTTGGCCGAAAGAACCAATAAATGCACAACATTGGGAGAATCAACTGGAGATCGAGCAAGATCTGGTCATCATTGCTCATAATCAATTTAATTATTGTGAAAGACAAGACAACAGGTTATAAAAGCACGATGCAATCTGTCGTTAGGATCATAGGGAACCTGGAGAAGCAATAGGAAAGAGTTCATATGATAAGCAAAAAGAATATGATGGGGCAAGTAATTTCCAATGCAAGTACGCCAGATGCACCAGTACCCAGGGCCGAAGTAATCTATGAACAATAAAAGATTGCATCTGTACCTGAGAAGATAGTAAGGTAGAAGAGAACGACCACCCATCCCACTAGCTCACAACGGAAACCAAAGGCGGGGCATTAGAGCACTAGGTTAGCAGGAGGGACAGGCACATTGGGCGCCATAGAGGAAGAAACAGTAGCAGGTGGAAGGCCAACAGAACCACCCATATCAGACATTCCAAGGTATGTGATCCCATGGAAAATGGGCACAACAGAGATCCAGATTGGAAAGAACACCAAGTACATGATTAATGAACTTGCAGTCGCAAAGGGGGTCCACAGAATAGGTAATATCATCCTGCAGCTACAGAAACTACAATACAGTGACCACAATGTCCTATTAAAACCAGAGTGCATGACCAAGACATAGAAGGAGGTAAAGCATGGTGAAAAAGGCCCGATTACATAGGAGACAAAACAATGGGTGCTAGGAATGGAGAGGTTCGACCTACTAAACCTGACTCAAATGCCCCATTTCAAGAGGGGAGCTGAGGTAAATGCATGTGTAAGGAAACTCATTGCCTGCTTTCATGGAGGTTATTTATGGCTCGAAGAAGAAGTACTAGTAACGGTCAACCTAATCACGCAAATAATTGAGTTACCCAAAAATGGGGAAGACCCTTCACAGTATTTTAAGGGCAAAGACAACGGCAATCAGTTATCATCCAAATTGAAGGAAAAGTACGGGGTGGAAAAAGACACTCGCAGATACAAGTGTAATACCGATAGAACCTTAGTTAAAGTTTAAATACTTTATAATAATTTTTTTATTTATTGTTGAGCAATTATTTGACCAAGTGTGGTCAAAGACACATGTTCGAGAATATTTGTATTATTTGTATTATTTAATAATTAAAATAGGAGAATCCAATCTGAAATAGCTGTTGAAAGAGTGTTTGCTGGCCCACAAGGAGGAATGACATGTGTTGGGGTGAAAACCACTAATTAATACATCAACATGTGTAGGAGGAAACATCCCTATTTTTAAGGTCAAAACTCCAGATGGAGGTTCTAGAGAAAGAGGCTCATTATAGACCTATGTCCTAGGCAATGCTTTATTAAGAAGTTCCCATCATACAAACATGAGTTTTGGATGGAAGAGGGAAATTATTGTGTGGAGATGAGAATGAGAACTGGGTGATAGTTCTGAGAACTAAGTGATAGTTCTGAGAACTGAGTGATAGTTCTGGGGTGCTTCAGTTGTCTTTATACTTGTGGTCCAGTAAACAGGCTTGGGGGTTTCAGTATTAGCAAGTTATCAAGGTAATAATTTCATAAATAAACCTCAAATTACAACAAATTATCAAAGAAGAGATACACCTATTAATTATAACAAAGCTAATAATCCAAGAGGTCCTCTACAATGTTGGGAGTGTGGATAACCACACTACTTTAAGGACTATCCAAAGAAGAAAAATATTGTTAATAGGCATCCATTCCATACAAGAAGAGGCTACTATAGGGGACGTGGCCAGAAATATACCAAGGATCAATGCAAAATTGGAGAGGCGATAGGAAGAACATCAATCAACAATGGTCGAAATAGAAGGTATTTTACAAGATAATTGTATTTCTATGTTGATAGATCTAGGTGCAAGTCTGACTTATATATCTCCTAGATTTTGGAATATTCTCACCATCATTTTTTTATTTTGCATTCTTGCATTCATTCTACATGCTTCCAGTCATTCTACATGCATCTAGTAATCAAAATGGTAGTCTCCCAGCATCGAGTCCTCATTTTTTCAGCCCGAGGATCCTGTTTCTGCTTAGTTATAGCCCTCCTAGCCATAGATGCACCCTTGTTCTCATCACTGGAGTACAAGTGCATCGTATTCCACCTATTTAGGAGTTACTTCAGTTAGTTCCATGATTAGTGGTCTGCTCCTTGTTTTGAGGACTGATTACTAGTTTAACTAACTGAACCACTTAGATAGACCTCCAGAGAGACTAGATTGGCTATAATGACTACTGACAGCTCCTCATGATCCCACATTGGACTCTCCTTCCCTATATTAGTTCCCATGCACTCCGTTAGACTCAGTTAGACTCATTTGGATGACTATTTGACTGTTGTGACTACTGCCACTGCTTTGGATGAGGCTTCCAATTCCATCCAAACCACACATTGAGGAGAACTTGAATGACCTTATTGGCATTCAAATTCATTTTATTGTATTCAGTTATTATTCACTTTACAGAGTGCCACCTCACAGCTGATGTATGATACAACAGTTTATGTCATTTATTGTGTATGAGTGATTATTAAATCTCTGTTTATTTTTCTTCTTTATGCACTTCTTGAGTGAGTTTTAGTGAGGTTTGTTGTTGTTGAGTTATCCTAATCCTAAAATATCACATGGTATTAGAGCTGACATCATCTATCGGAATTGGAGCAACAACAGTTGCAGCAGTTCCTTGAGCAATTGTCTTTCATTGAGCACCAAAAGCCTTTAGGTTTCCACAACAAATCCTGGTGTTATTTCCTTGAATTCACTCGAGAAATCCATTGAGGTCTAGCTAGGTGTGAAGGAACCAGTCGCATGTGCTCAGTGTCTTAAGGCAGTGTTCAATTCGAATTACAGCAGATCTCCATTTCATAATTCTCATTTTTTTTGTAGGAATCTCCCCTATTCAACTTTGAATTCTTCAGTATCATTGATCTCAAGTTGAATTCATTCAACTACTTCGAATGGAAGTCAAATATGGACATCTTATTGAAGTCGATGAGCCTTTCTAGAGTGGTGAATGGCTTTACAGTTGAGCCCACTGGTGTAGTAGAGAAATCCAAGTACTTAGACGAGCTTGATGAAGTAGCAAGACTGCTGCTACTTAGCATTTCTGAAGACCTACACTTTCATGTTATCAATCTGAAGACTTCAAAGGAGGCTTGGGACAAGCTCAAATCTATTCTTGGTTAGAAGGATGATCTGAAGGGTCATAAATTAGAAAATGAGCTCATCTCCTTGAGCCCAAGCAATTTCGAGACTATCATTGAGTTTCTCAACAAATTCAAGAACTTGATTTCACAATTGAAGAGGTATGGGATTGAGAAGGAAGAAAAAAAACTCATCCTTGCCATCTTGTCGAAGCTAGGCCCTGATTATTCAGTGTTGGTTTTGAACCTCTACTCAACAAATTTGTCCACTTCAAAATGGAAATTCCCTTTGCTTAAAGACTTCATCCAATATCTCACACTTGAGGAGGAGAAGCTAGTGCACCCATTAAAAGAAAAATTGGATTAAGCTCTTGCAGCTACTGAGTCAAGGAGAGTGAACAGTAAAGGAAAAAAAAAAATTTTGATAGAAAGTCTAATGACCAAAAGCAGAAGGAGGCTCCAAACCAGTCAGATGGAGTTTCGAATCCCAAGATGGACAAGAAATCTCAAAATGGAAAACCCAAGTGCAAATACTGTAATCGAGGATATCACCCTGAGAGCTCATGTATGAAGAAGACCGTACATCTCATGGCTTCACTTCTTCAAAAACATAATCTTCAAGTACCTTCATGTGCTAGAAAGAAAGAGAGTGAACCATCTGGATCTGAGAAGAAAGAGAGATGCCATGCCCTCATAGTAGGTGCATCAACTCAATCCTCCTTCATCATAGATTCTGGAGCATCAAGATACATGTCTTCCTCTAACGATCTCTTCATTGGATTCGAAGCTACTATTGGACCATACATTATGTTAGGGAATGATTCTGAGGTCTCCTCTAAGGGGATTGGAAGAATCAAACTTGAGCATGGGTACTTCTCAGATGTACTCTATGTCCCCACTCTCACTACAAATCTACTTTTAGTATATAAGATGACCCATACTAGAGAGCCCAAGAGAGTGATCTTCTCTCCAAATGAGGTTGAAATTCAAGACATGGTATCAGGTTATACCATTGCAAAAGGTGTTGCAAATCAAAAGTGAAAATTGTATGAGTTATCCCATTTTCTACCTCTCTCTAAATAGTCTTCTCTTCACACTTATGCAAATGAAGAGAGTAGGCTATGGGATAAAATATTTGGGCATCTTAACTATCAATACTTGAAATACATGCATACTAAAGAGATGGTTGAAGGGCTGCCCAAGATCAAGTTTTCCCAAGGCATCTGCAAAGGTTGCTTGAATGGAAAATATCTAGCGAAGAAGGTTGAGAAAGAGAAGACTCAGAAGGTAGAGCGAATGCAAGATCCAGATCCACAAGAACCTGAAGATATAGCACCTAAGGTTCGAACACCTATTGCAAAATGGGCCACCACTACTACTGCATCCACCAGTGATCTTATCGGAGATCCATCATATTCAAGAACGACCAGATCTAATCTACTCTCTCGCACAGATCCATTTCTAGCTGAGAGATTCTTTCTTATGATTGGATCAGATCCAAAGACATTCTTTGAAGCCTACCAAGATCTAAGATGGGTAGCAACTATGGATGAAGAGTATGAGTCTCTTCAAAGAAATGAAACTTGGGAGCCTTTTTCTCTCCCTCCTGGGAGGAAGCTTGTTCAATGCAAGTGGGTTTACCTAACTAAGATGGACTTTGATGGGGTCACTAGAAAATACAAGGCTCAACTGGTTGCAAAGGGTTACTCCCAAGTCCATGGGATTGACTACTCAGAGACATTCACTACTATTGCCAAGATGGATTCCATCCGTCTTGTTCTTGCTCTTGCTGCATCTAAACACTGGGAAGTGCATCACATGGATGTCAAGAGTGCTTTCATTCATGTAGATATAGAGAAGGAGATCTACATGAAGCAACATGAGGGGTATGTTGAAGACTCTTCATTGGTATGCATATTGAGGTAGTCCTTGTATCGACTCAAGCAAGATCCCCAAGCATGATATGCAAAAATGGACTCCTTCCTTCTGTCACAAAATTTCTTGAGATGCAAATTTGATTCGAAAGTCTATATGAGACATGACAATGACTCTCTACTTTTGATTATTCTATATGGTGATGATCTATTGATTACTGGGAGCAGCAATTCATGCATCAGTTCTATAAAAATAGCTTTGCATAACTCCTTCTCCATGTAAGATCTTGGATTGTTGAGACAGTTTCTTAGTCTTGAAGTCACTCATAGTTATTCAGGAATCAAGGTTGCATAGTCAAAGTATGTTTCAGATCTGCTTGACAGGTTCCATATGAGAGAATGCAAGCCAACAACATTTCCTTTTATTTCAAGGATCAATCTTGAGGATGGTTCTTCCACACCTCTGGTGGATAGTACACTATATCGTAAGTTGATTGGGAGTCTATTGTTTCTTACACACACTCGACCTGATCTTTCCTATGCAGTTAGTGTTGTATCTAGATACATGCAGGAGCCTCATGAGATTCACTGGAAGGAAGCAAAGATGATCGTACATTACTTTCAAGGGACAAAGATCTATGGTATTCACTATACAGCTGGGTCTCCTCTGAACCTTGTTGAATATACTGACTCAGATTGGGCTAGAGATAGCTCAGATTTAAAGTCAACATCTGGTTTTGTTTTCATGATTGGATCTAGACCTATCTGTTGGTCGAGAAAAAAGCATACCGCTTTAGCTGTTTCTTCAGTAGAGGTTGAGTATGGATGTACAGTCAATGCAACCACATAGTGCATCTGGTTGTGGGGCATCTTGTCATAGTTTGGCATTCGATTCAGTACTTTTCCAGCCATCTATTATGACAATCAGAGTGCTATCAAGATTTCCAAAGATCCAGCTCTGAGACAGAGAACCAAACACATCGAGATACACATGCATTAAATATGAGGATTGGTGCATGATCAGACCAGCTGTTGGCCCGGTTTTGCAACCAAAAATGATGCAGATGGAGAACTCTTCTAGCCGATGTGACTAGAGTATACCTTTTTCGTAATTAGTCTATGAGGTCTGGAAAAGGGGTAAACTTATACCAGGTAGACGCCCTTTCAAGTAGGTTTAGCGAGCATGAAAGGAAGCAAGATTTCTCGGCGATCTTTTTATGTTTTAGGATTCAGAAAAGAGCTTAACAGAAACTCCCTAAGTGCCTTTTTCGTAAAAGGGATTGCTTGGCCCGAAAAAGGGATAAAATTATACCGATAAAAAATGGATAGATGGGAGCGAGAAAAGGTCTCAAGCGTCATCATGTGTGTGGGATACTGGATCCGGTGACATTAAGATTGTCACAAAGGGGGCTGCGGCCGTTGTGGCATGCAAACTGAGGCTATGAGAGGGCATTTTGAAAAAATGGCTGAAAAAGATGGGCATGAGAGCGAGAAATGATCTCAAGCATCATCACGAGTGTGGAAAACTGAATCCGGCGATATAAGACTTGTCCAAAACGGAGAACGACCGATGTGGCACGCAAACAAAGGTGACGTGGGGGGCATGAAAAAAATGCCCTAAAAATCAGGACATGACAGGGAGAAATGATCTCAAGCATCATCACGAGCGCGGAAAAGTGAATCCGGTGATATATGACATGTCGAAAATGGAGAACGGCCGATGTGGCACGCAAACCGAGACCACGAGAGAGGCCAAAAAATGGTAAAAAAATAGACCCCGTGAAAACGGGAAAAGGAAGGAACATGCATGAAGTTCTCGCTGTGCTGATTCCAACGGTTTGAAAAATGGACTTCGTATGATACCGCAATGGTTGTTTGAAAAATGGTGGAATTTCTATAAATAGGGCGTGGGGCCCAAATGACGTGTCATTGTTACGTGCGAGTTTGGCAGAGCAGTCAGAGCTATTTCTCGATTTCCAGGAGATTTCACCGTTGGTTTTCGATTCTGCGAGTTTCAGGTAACTCTATTTGCTTTAGCCTTTTCAATTATGTCTTTTTTGTTTGGCGGCGGGCCCCCGAAGGCCGCGAAATTCCATGTTGAGCCTCCAACGTGGAATATCGCGGGTTTCGGGTCTTTTCCCACGATGAACTGCGCGGGTTTCAAGATGACAGTCGCGATGTTCATCGCGACTGTGAGGTTGGAACTCGCGATGTTCATCGCGAGTTCATGGGGGACAGTCGCGATGTTCATCGCGTCTGTCCAGCCAAAACCCGCGATGTTCATCGCGGTTTTTAGGATGGAGGCCGCGATGATCATCGCGGATTTTGGGATGGAGGCCGCGATGGTCATCGTGGCTTTTGGTGGAAAGGCCGCGATGGTCATCGTGGCTTTTGGTGGAAAGGTTGCGATGGTCATCGCGGCTTTTGGTGGAAAAGCCGCGATGGGATTTTTTTCAAAAAATTTTGTGCTGGGGCTAAAAATTTCTTCTGTTTTCTGGCAGGATGTTGAGGAGACCATTGTCCTCATGGAGAGAACGGGAGATCGATGATGATTTGATGGAGAAGATTCAGACTGATCCGGGGGTGCGACAGACTCTAGCTGTGAGCAGACTTTTGAAGTTCGCTCAGATCCCACCTATTCATTCAGTGAGACAGCTCCTGAATAAGCTGGTGAGTTGGTGGGTGCCGACAGAGGGTGCATTTATTATTGGGGGTGAGAGGTTGGAGATCACCCTCACGGATGTCTATTTTTTGACTGGGTTGCCTCGTTTGGGTGAGGTGGGCGATCTCTTGTCGAGGATCCCGCCGGGTGTAGATATGGAGGACTTGTTACAGACTTTCTGTGTTGGTGATACCGTTTTGCAGAACAACTCTTTTAGTCTGCAATCCCTACGTGAGTGGGATAGCGAGCTATTGGGGCATGTGTTCTACGGATATTGGGTGCTGTTGCACCACATCATTTGTCTGGGGGACAAACGATGTTGGTGGATTCTATTCTTCGGGGGACTTACTATGCCTGGGGGCAGATGTTTCTAGTTGGTGTCCGGAGAGATCTGGACAAGGCCAATCGAGAGGGAGGAGAGTTTTGTTATGCCTCCTTTCTATGTTGTTTTTTCTTTGAGCGGGTGCCAACCTTGCGGCCACGGGTACCCATTCGTGCTGGTCTGGTGAGTGAGCCTCGCATGATGCGGTGGGGGCAGATGATGCCTCGTGGTGGCGGTGGTGTCCGTGGTTTCTTCACTGAGGATTTTTATGAGCAGTGGGAGCAGATGCCCCTGCTGATTGAGGACTACTCTTATGCCGACATGGACTATCGAGGCGACCCAGAGATGCCTCGTGCCCCAGGACAGGCTTGGAGTATAGACGGTATGTTTTGTGTTTTATTTTATACTATATCATGTGTTGTTTGATTTATCAGTCTATGATTATAGTTGCATATGATGGTTTGTTTGCATTGTGCAGATGTTGGGCCTATACCACCGGCCGACTACATGGCTCGTCAGGGGCGGGCGATGGTGGTCGCTCATCCACCTGCAGCGGTACCACCTCCACGTGGTGGAGGATTTGCGGCTCATGGGAGAGGGGTTGGCCCTCGAGATGACGCCATAGAGGGTGTCAGACAGACCTTCGACCGGATCCTAGCTGGACTCCCCGAGGATGGTTGGAGAGACCTGGATCGGGATATTTTGGAGGGTTGCTTCGGTGCGCCGCCTGAGTGGCGGTCGCTCTTGTTGAGGACAGTGGTGTTTGTGGCAGAGCACAGGGGTAGTGCTCGGGATGTCCCGGCAGAGCCGGCTCAGATGAGGATCCTTCTACGGGGTGACCCAGCGGGGCCAGCGGAGGAGGCGCCAGAGGAGCGCAGAGTTCGGGCTCACCATGACCCGGCGGGGCCAGCGGAGGAGGAGCCGGAGGAGCCTAGGGATCCTGATGAGTAGATGATATTGTATCTGCCCCCAAATGCTGATGAGCATATGGGGAAGCATTTTTTGTACGATTGATGTATTTTTTGTATATCGGGTGCTGAGGGCACCTATGACATGTTGACTATCATGGTTTATATATATATGTGTATATATATTTGGATATATTGTCGCGTATGCACATGGATGCACATTTTGTCTCTTGTATATGCCCGTGGAGGCACATGTTATGCACGTGGATGCATTATTTTGTTATTTGTATATGCCCGTGGAGGTACATGTTATGCACGTGGTTGCATTTTGTTTATGGATATGCCCGTGGAGGCACATGTTATGCACGTGGATGCACATTTTGGTTATGACATGATGTGATTGGTGTGCCAGTCGAGGACATTGTTGGCCATATGGTCTGCTACACTATTGAGGTGTCTTGGGACATGTGTGAACGAAATGGATTCAAACTGTCTAACCATTTGTTTAGTGCACAGGAATTTTCTGAAAAAGACAGATATCGCGTACCTGGTAATCATAGTTGAGCTTGGAAACTAGGAGCTATGAGTCCAAGAAGACGTTGAGGTGACGGATGCTCATTTGGAGAGCTACGGCCAGGAGACCGGTCACAGCATCGTATTCAGCTTGGTTATTGGTGGCGGCACCTAAACATACTCTGTCAATGTGAACTAACTCATGTGAAGGGGAGTATATTACCCAAGCTACGGAGGCGAGATTGGGAGACCAACGACTTGCACCATCAGTGAAACCGACATAGCAGAGTGGAAGAGGATCCATCTGTGGTCATGCAGAGAAAAACAAATATTTAGGTTTTTGAATTTTTTGTGAGAAAAGAAAGTAATCCTATACTAGAATGGACGGTGGTGTCCATCAGATTTTCTATGGGTAAAATCGTTTAAGGTACAACCCGTTGCGTGGGTTGCGTAGGGTATTGCCTTCTGAATCGGTCAGAATGTATGCCCCCTGCCCGAGGCAAGTGTGTACGATGTAAGGGCCTTGCCACATAGATACAAACTTTCCCTTTCCGGTTTTATCATGAGCTTGATCGTAAGCGAGGACAAGGTCTCCCTCAGAAAAGGTTCTTGGGTGGACGTGTTTGTCGTAACTTAGTTTTGATCGTTGTTTGGCTGCTTCCATGTTTTGAATGGCTGTGCGCCGATCTTCATCGGCCTGCTCTAAGAGTAGTAATCGTTGCTCAATCAGGGAAGTGTCCGGTAGGATTTCAACCACGATATGTAAGGCTAGAATCTGGCACTCAATAGGGAGGACGGATTCAACACCGTGAACTAAATGGAAAGGGGTAAAACCGGTGGCGGTTTTGGTTGAGGTGCGGTAAGACCATAGTGCCGGGAAAAGCATGTGGTGCCAATTGGATTTATGTTTGTCTACCGTACGTTGGAGGATGGTCTTCAAAATTTTATTGATCGCTTCGACTTGGCCATTTCCTTGGGGATAGTAGGCGAAAGAGAAATGGTGTTCAAATTTCAACATGGTTGATAATTATTTCCAGACGGCATCTTCGAAGTGAGATCCGTGGTCAGAGACTAGTTGCTTCGGCACTCCGAAACGAGTGATAACATGGTTGAAGAAAAACTGTACTGCAGTGTCGGCCTTGCAATTGTAAGTCGGCATGGATTCTGTCCACTTGGTGAAATAATCTACGGCCACAACGATGTGTTTGTGACCGCCGGCTAACGTGGGGTTGCAGTCGAGGAAGTCGATGGCCCATTTGCATAATGGTCCAATAGTGATGACTGGATGAAGGGGGGCGGGGGGGTTCTTGCTTTGGGGGCAAAGAGTTGGAAGTTATGGTAATGCTTGACTGCGGTGATGCAATCAGTAAACAATGATGGCCAAAAGTAACCTGCCCGAATGATTTTCTTGGCGGTGGCCATGCCGAATAAATGGCCTCCGCAAGCACCGCTATGACAATCATTGAGGACTTGTTCTGCCTCACTATGGGATAGCCATCGACATAGGATGGTATCAATGCCACGTCGATAAAGTACATCCCCTATCAATAGGTATCGGGGGGCATGGTGTCGTATCCGATGGCGTCCGTCACGATCGATGTGTGGTCAAAATTTTTGCGTGCGAAGGTAAATCAAAATGTCTCCGTACCATGGGTCGTCAGACGAGATGATGAAGATTTGTTCGTCAATCAGATCTGTTTGGATAGCGGGTGATGACGAAGAGGATGGGAGGTCGGTGATGAGGTGAGCAAACGCGAGGGCTTTGGTGATTTTAGGAGTTCTGAAAGTAAGGTCATATTCCTGGAGGATAATGACCCATTTAGCAACACGACCTTGTAGGAGTCGCCGGGTTAGGAGATAGACCATAGGGTTGGAGTCGACCACAACCGTGGTATGACTGAGTAGAATGTAGTGTCACAATTTTTGTACGGAAAAGACTATAGCTAGGGCTAATCTTTCCTCGTATGGGTAACGTAGGGGTGGGCTAGACAAGGTCTGGCTGACGTAATAAATTACATGCTCTTGGTGAGAGGCATCTTCTTGGACCAAAACTCCAGACACAGCATATTCAGATGCTGAGACATAAAGGGTGAAATCTTGAGAGAAATCCGGTGGGGATATCAAGGGGGCTTGTGTTAGAGCTTTCTTGAGGGCTTCGAATGCCGTGTCTGCTTGATCATCCCAAACAAAGGGTATGTGGGTACGAAGTAAGCGTAAGAATCCATGGACTTTGTGTTAAAATTCAATATGCTAAGATAGAAAATAGCAGCATTACATTCCATTTCACAATAATAGCATATACAGGATCACTGAAGAAACAACAAGCATAGCATAAACACAAGAGACACAGATTTATCTTGGGAAGCCCTCATGGGGTAGAAAACCCAGTAAAGCTTTCCTCAATAAGATGATAAACCAAAATACAAGATGTGCTCCCTCCTTCTAATCCTCCTTAGCAAATCTTCCAGACAAGTGCTACTCTTTTCAAGTGTGTGAGTGTATCAAATGAGGAACACACCTCCTCTATTTATACACTACTTTGACATATATTTTACACAAGTACATGTAGGCTCGTATTTAACCATTAGGTTAAATACCCTATTATAACTGACTGGGCCGACCCCCACATGGTGGGTCTAATAACCCTAGTTACCACAACCAATTCGGAGGAATAAACATCTCCGGATTCATAGTATAATCACATCGGAGGTATGGAACATCTCCGGAATAAATAATATACAAATATAATATTCTTAGAAGTTACAATATTCAACACTCCCCCTTAACGAGAAGGATATTATAACAACATCTGCAGGAGCAAGGAGTCATTGACTACATCATCTATATATCATCGGAAGCTTTCTTCAATTCATCATCATCAGTAACTCAACTAGTTACTGGAACATCGACATCATCAGAGTTGATATTACTCGATCATCAGCATCGTCATCACATGATCATCAGCATCGTCATCACACGATCATCAGCATCGTCATCACACGATCATCAGCATCATCATCATACGATCAGCATCATCATCATACGATCAGCATCGTCATCACACGATCAGCATCATCATCATACGATCAGCATCGTCATCACATGATCGGCAGCATCGTCATCACACGATCAACATCATCATCATACGATCAGCATCGTCATCACACGATCGGCAGCATCATCATCACACGATCATATTACAGGATGATCAATCCTGCTCTCTTTAGGACATAGGTCCATGGATGATGCAATCCAGATCAAGTTCCAGGATGATCAATCCTTATCTCTTTAAGACAAGTCTCATGTCTAGGGACGATCCAATCCCAACCACAGTGCCAGTCCCTTTTCATACTGGATGTGACCTAGATCAGATCTAGGATTTACCGCCACAGAGCCAGTCCTTTTTCATACTGGATGTGTCACATCTACAGAGCCAGCCCTATTTCATGCTAGATGTATCACATCTACAGAGCCAGCCCTGTTTCATGCTGGATGTATCACATCTACAGAGCCAGCCCTGTTTCATGCTGGATGTATCACATCTACAGAGCCAGCCCTGTTTCATGCTGGATGTATCACATCTACAGAGCCATCCCTGTTTCATGCTGGATGTATCACATCTACAGATCCAGCCCTGTTTCATGATGGATGTATCACATCTACAGAGCCAGCCCTGTTTCATGCTGGATGTATCATATCTACAGAGCCAGCCCTGTTTCATGCTGGATGTATCACATCTACAGAGCCAGCCCTGTTTCATGCTGGATGTATCACATCTACAGAGCCATCCCTGTTTCATGCTGGATGTATCACATCTACAGAGCTAGCCCTGTTTCATGCTGGATGTATCATATCTACAGAGCCAGCCCTGTTTCATGCTGGATGTATCATATCTACAGAGCCAGCCTTGTTTCATGCTGGATGTAACCTAGAACAATTCTAGGATTTGTCATGTACATTTTGAACCGAGGTCCAGGGACGATCCAGTCCTATCATGTACCTTTTGAACCGAAGTCCAGGGATGATCCAGTCCTATCATTCAATTCTCGGAGACCTCATGTCTACGGCTCAATTCAAAGGACCATAGTCCGAGGACGATCCAATCCCCTTACCTGTTCATTCAGGATTTAGTTCTCGGAGACGTCATGTCTACGGATCAATTCAAAGGACTAAAGTCCTAGGACGATCCAATCCCCTTACCTGTTCATTCAGGATTTTGTTCTCGGAGACATACGTCTACGGCTCTCTTTAGGACTGAATTCCAGGGATGATCCAATCCCCTCAAGTCCACCAAGGACTTCATTCTCGAAGACATACGTCTACAGCTCTCTTTAGGACTGAAGTCCAGGGATGATCCAATCCCCTCAAGTCCACTAAGGACTTCATTCTCGAAGACATACGTCTACGGCTCTCTTTAGGACTGAAGTCCAGGGATGATCCAATCCCCTCAAGTCCACCAAGGACTTAATTCTCGAAGACATACGTCTATGGCTCTCTTTAGGACTGAAGTCCAGGGATGATCCAATCCCCTCAAGTCCACCAAGGACTTCATTCTCTAAGACATATGTCTACGGCTCTCTTTAGGACTGAAGTCCAGGGATGATCCAATCCCCTCAAGTCCACCAAGGACTTCATTCTCGAAGACATATGTCTATGGCTCTCTTTAGGACTGAAGTCCAGGGATGATCCAATCCCCTCAAGTCCACCAAGGACTTCATTCTCGAAGACATATGTCTACGGCTCTTCTTTCGGATTGAAGTCCAGGGATGATCCAATCCCCTCACATGTTTACCAAGAACTTCATCAAAACATGTGTCAATCATGTATCCTCATCATCAAAACATGTATCCTCATCATCAAAACGTGTATAACAAAACATGTATCCTCATCATCAAATCATGTATAACATCTATCATCAAATCATGTATAACATCTATCATCAAAAGAAAAAATATAAGATTCCTAAATCTAAATAATTCTAAGTAACTAGGTGCAGTAAATAGGTAACCTCATCATTGATGAGACAAACTTGTTATCAGATACTATGCTACTCCCCCTTTCGAGGAGGGTCCTTCTGGACTATACCAAGCTTGTCTCGGAAGTATTCAAACATTACTCAAGACAGAGGTTTAGTCAAGATATTATCAATCTAATCCTCAGTGCTTATATACTCGAGCTTGATAGCTCCTCTCTGCACCATATCTCGTATATAGAAGTATCGGATCTCTATGTGTTTTTGACTTATCGTGGAATACAAGATTTTCTATCTTGATGCAGTTTTGAATGTCACACATAATCATAGTGGAATTCATTTCTAAGTCAAACACTCCATATAATAGCTTCTGAAGCCACACTGCTTCACAGCTGGCAGAGCAGACAGCTATATATATATTCTGCTTCAGCAGTATTGAGAGCCACACTGGAATGTTCCTTGCTGAACCATGAGATCATGGCAGATTCAAGACTATAATATCCACCTGATGTACTCTTTCTGTCTGAGGCACTTCCTGCCCAATCAGAATCTGAGTAACCATGTAAATGGAGTTCATGACGTCCAAGATAATATAAACCAAAATCTAATGTACCTTTTAGGTACCTCACTACATGCTTTGTAGTTATTAAGTGAACCTTTCTAGGTTCTACTAGATACTGACTTAGGGTATTTGCAGCAAAGCATATATCTGGCCTAGTATTTGTTAAATACATCAATGACCTAATGATTTGTCTATATAGGGTTAGGTCCACTAAATACGATGAGTCATTAACTAACAACTTCAAGTTGGAGTCCATGGGAGTGGCCATGGATTTATACTCCAACATATCAAATCTTTTTAGAAACTTCACAGCATACTTACCTTGAATTAAAAGATTCCTTTTGGATCTTGCCATACTTCTAGACCTAAGAAGTAGTGCATTAATCCGAGATCTTTCATTTTTCATTTCTGCAGCCATTTTCATGACCTATTTCTCATTCCTTGTCAGAAAGAGATCATCGTCATACAATACTGGTATGATAGGTTCATCATCCACAACCTTACGGTAAAGGTTAGTAACAGCTTTACTTCTGGTAAAGCCCAAGCTTTGTCATGAAGCTGTCAATTGTCCATTATTCACACTCAGCATTGAGTGATCTTCTGCATATCTATCTGTGCCATCTCTCGTCAGGTGGGTCTACTAATATGAGCCTCAAAATCATTCGAACTCTGTGGTGAGTTCTTTCGTGCATCCATGTCATATGTGTATAGAAGCCATATTCAACCTTGTAGCAAAGGTTGAGATCCACATCACCCATGGTGATCATTAAGCTCATCAATTGATTATCGATCCTGGGAACCCATACAGAATCTGATTCACACTTCTTCTTTAATTACACCATTAAGAGAATGGTCTTATCTAGCCACTTGGAGCAAACATCTCATCATGATTCTCTTCCTTCTTTCTAAGAGAATCTTCTAGCCACAAGGCCTTCTATAGTGTGTTTCTTTTGTTGAACATCCATTGCTTGTTCAGTGTTCACCATTCATCATGATCTTTCCTACAAATCAAAATTAAGTACATGATTAGTAATACTTGATAATCATCAAATCATATTGACATGATAACCTATTATGCATACATATATCATTTACATAGTTATGCAACTATTTTGACCAATACTTTGGCACAACACTTTCCCATATCCTGTATGCATACAGTGGCTATCTAGATGCCTCCCATCTCTACTAGAACATACTATTGAGAGTGTGCACAGCTCTCAGCATGTCAGCAAAGAGGTTTTATTCTAGACAAGCAACAATTGAATGTTTGTCCAACTTACCAATCATATGCATATTAGTAGTATACTGTTCAATGCTTTATGAATGTTTACACTCAGCATGATATATTCTAGGAATACAAATACGCATACAAGCAATATCATTTACTATTTGTAACAACAACTCAAATACTTATCTTTTATGTTTGTGTGGTTGCCTCCCGTTTGATCTTCTGTATGTCTTCTGAACTTCTATTCATTCTGTACCACTGTGCATGCTCAAGTGTACACTAGTGTCATCCTCATGATCTCATACACAAACATACATTCATTAGTATATTCTCAATATTATCAAAACATTCTAATTCTAAATAATCTTGAATATGTACAGTCATGATCATTTGTATTCAGGGTTTCAAGGAACTATTCTTTTACTCATGCATATTCTTGTTTGATCTAGTTAGTTAAATCATCAACCAAGATAAGAGACATAATATGCATAAACCTTTGATTAGTAACCAATCATACCAAGTATACTTACACAAGGTAAGATTCTAACATGACATAGGAAAACATACCTGGATTAGTATACCTGCTTAGTTATGTACAACATACCTAAACAATCTCTTCAATGATTTAGAGATCCTGAGCTAGAACCTGCATGTCTCGTAGGTTAAACATAATAAAACAAAGTCATACATACCTCGTGAGTCTTTGTCTTCATGTTGTCATGGTCATGGAACTTGATTTGTCTTTTGTAATGTACCTGAACCTCCTTAAGTCATACCTGTCGAGACTTTTTGTAGTCTTCTTATGTAAGGTTATGTAAGGCCTTAGCCTCAACTCCCCCTGAAACTTGATCTGGAGCTTGATTAGGGTTTGCTAAAGAAACCCTAAAAATTCAATATTTGACTTTCATACTTCTGAATGGATGGAAGAATGTGTCTTGCTGAGCTGATCAACCTAGCATTCTTCAATTTTGAAATCTCCAAAATTTGACCCCTCAAAATTGCCTTCGAAACTTCTGGATCTTCTGGACAGGAACCCAAACTAGGGTTTGATGAAGCCCACCCTTCTGTCCAATCAAAAGGTTTGATCCAAGGCTCTAAAATATTATTTTTCTGAGGAGCTTCCAGCCGTGGTTATAGACTTCAAAAAATTCCAACTTTCTCCGAAACCCTAAATTTCGGAAGCCATGAATAAAGGTGCTAAAAATAATTCTGTTTTGACAGAAATATGCACCTGACTGCTTCTGCTATAACTCTGAAATTTTTGCTCCATAGGGTCTGAAAACATTTTCTGCAGTAGCCTGACCTGTCATCTTTCCATCCTGACAGTTCTGACCTCAATTGGATTTTCTGAGAGAGAGTTATGCCAAGTGTCGCAACGTGACCTGTTTATGGGATCAAACAGGAGAGCGAACTTGTACGGTGTGCCACGTGTCACTGTTTGATCTTCGGTCTCTAAAAACTTTTCCTGAGATAGCTCTCCCTGTTATCTTTCCATCCTGATAGGTCTGACCTCAATTGGACTCTCTAAGAGATATTTATTCCAAGTGTCACAACGTGACCTGTTTATGGGATAAACCAGGAGAGAGAACTTGTATGGCGTGCCACATGTCACTGGTTCACCTTCGGACTCTAAACAAGTTTCCTGAGATAGTAAAGTCTGTGTAATACCTGTCACTTTTTACGAAATTTCATTTGGAGCTTCCTAGCCCAAGTTATGACCTTTTTTCCAAGGTCACCTGATTTTTACTGAGATCTGGAAGAGGCAGAAACCCTAACTTGTACTGATCATAACTCATAAAGTACAACGAATCTGAGGGTGCCCTTTGGACACAAGATACCTGGGGATGCTATCTTTGACCTATAAACTTTTCAGACCCTGAAACTTTGCAGAAATGGATTTATAGAGAAAGTTCCACGATGACTGGTTTTTTCTATGTAAAACTGTAACCTTCAAATTGTCGGAAGTAAAGCAAGTGTCGTAAGTGCCATCCCTTGTCTTCCTTCAGGTTAGCTCTGATACCATGTTAAAATTCAATATTCTAAGATAGAAAATAACAACATTACATTCCATTTCACAATAATAGCATATACAGGATCACTGAAGAAACAACAAGCATAGCATAAACACAAGAGACACAGATTTATCCTGGGAAACCCTCATGGGGTAGAAAACCCAGCAAAGCTTTCCTCAATAAGATGATAAACCAAAATACAAGATGTGCTCCCTCCTTCTAATCCTCCTTAGCAAATCTCCCAGACAAGTGCTACTCTTTTCAAGTGTGTGAGTGTATCAAATGAGAAACACACCTCCTCTATTTATACACTACTTTGACATATATTTTACACAAGTACATGTAGGCTCGTATTTAACCATTAGGTTAAATACCCTATTATAACTGACCAGGCCGACCCCCACATGGTGGGTCCAGGGAAATTTTTAGGGGCGAAATTTCGCCAATTGGCTATTTTTCGGGGTTTTTTTTCAAAAAATAAATTCGCTATTTGGTCATTTTTAGTCTCTAATATCGCCTATATTTACATAAAATATGTTTTTTTATCATAATATTCGCCAAAATGTACTAGTTTCAGGAGTAAATGGTGTGTTTTGGATTTAATATTCGCCTACCTATCTATATATATGTTTTTTCCAATCCAAAATAATCGCCTAGAATACTACACTTAAGTATACTATTAGAATCCTTAAAAATTACCCTGGGTGGGTCTAATAACCCTAGTTACCACAACCAATTCGGAGGAATAAACATCTCCGGATTCATAGTATAATCACATCGGAGGTATGGAACATCTCCGAAATAAATAATATACAAATATAATATTCTTAGAAGTTACAATATTCAACACTTTGGTGGCGTAATCAGGAACGAAGCGCCTAAGGAAATTGGACCGCCCTTGTAGACTCTGGAGCTGCCGAAGCGTGCGAGGAGGGGGGAGTTCTAAGATGGATTTGGCTTTCAAGGGATCAATGGTAATTTCGTGTTGGGAAACAATGAAACCCAACAACTGGCCTGCCGGAACGCAAAACACACACTTGTGTGGGTTCAAGCAGATTTTATATTTGCGACAACGCAGGAAAACTTGCCGGAGGTCGTTAATGTGGTCTGATCGTTTTCGGGAACGGGCTGTAAGGTCATCAAGATAGACTCGTAGGATATGGACCAAGTCGTGAAAGCAATAGGTCATGGCTCACTGGAAAGTGGCACCAGCATTTTTAAGGCCGAATGGCATGACGCGATAGGAAAAGGTGCCCCATGGGGTGGTGAAGGCAGTCTTGTACTGATCCTCCTTACAGATGTGAATCTGGTTGTATCCGGAAAACCCGTCCATGAAAGATAGGACTTCATGGCCCGCACACTCATCAATGAGTTGGTCAATGAATGGCGTGGGGAAATTGTCTTTTGGACAAGCGTGGTTTAAATCACGGAAGTCAGTGCATACTCTAAGGGTGCCTTGCTTTTTGTTGATGGGAACGGGGTTCGACACCCAGGTGGTGTACAGAATAAGATAAATGAATCATGCTTTGCAAAGTTTCTCAACCTCAGCTTTAACAGTAGGGAGTTTGGAAGGATGAATGGGTCGCTGTTTCTGATGAACAGGGGGTACCGCAGGCCATGTATCAATGTGGTGCTCTATAATGGCGGGGTCAAGACCAGGCATTTCGATATAAGACCAGGCGAAAACATCCCGGAATTGTTGAAAAAGCTTTTTATATGCCTGAGTTTCTGCTTGAGTGCAAGATGCGGCCAGCGAGATGAGCTCAGGTTTCCCTGGTGTTGTGGAAATATCGATTTGTATAATGGGGGAAATGTTGGACATGTTCCCTTCTTCAAAGGAATTCGGTGCTGGGATGGGGTCTTTTAACCAATCGACCTTAGTGGGTATGAAATCTTTCGATTCGACCGATAGCTGGTTGGATACGGTGGATGTAGATGTTTCCGGGAGGAAATACGAGCGATGATGCATATCATCCTAAGGGTAGTCGGGTGTAGTGAGTGTCTCCAAAATTCGCTCATCAGTATTGAAGTAGTCAGACCATAAATCAAGGGGTTTTGGTTTGAAAGTTGTGGAAATCATATAGATTGTATTGACTTCTTCCGACGAGGATGATGGCGGGGGGTAGATCTCCTCGATGAGGGAAGGAGATATCTCTAAATCGACGTTGTTTAACTCGTACAATGCTGCTCTATAGTCAGGGAGATCAGGACAATGGTGAGAGTAGTGACCGTAAACACTGCATATGGCACAAGGATGGTTGGTGCACAGTGATCTGTCGCGAGGCTGAGGAGGTGGCTCTAGTCTAACTACTGGGATGCTGGTGTCATCGTCCAACATATTCATATGTTCCTGGAGTGCCAGTAACTGTGGGCATTGATGAGTGGGATGGCCTATATCATCGCACAACGAGCATTTAGGAGGAGCTCGAAATACGGGTGGGGGTTTAACTGCCTTAGAAGGTGATATAGCAGTGTATGGTTGTGGACCTCTGCCCCCAGTGGGCTTGACAAGAGGAGGAGGATTCATTGATGACGAAGGGATATTGAGACTAGGAGGAGGTTTCGTTGACGACGAAGGGATTGTGACACCAGGAGGAGGTTGAGTAGTGGTAACAATAGGTTGTACCGGTTGGAGGATGACATTTGGTGTCGGCGGTGTAACGGGAGGTGAAATATACCACACGGGTAATCCCAATGTTAAACCAGGTAGACTAAGGGTAGCCATAACCGGGGCGCTTACTACACACAAAGGAGGAAATAAAAAGGGGATGGTGTGGATTGGTGTAACACCGATGTGACTAGGGACCAATGGTGGTTGACTACCGGGTGCTTGCGTATTCTGTGAAAGAGTACAAAGGTTTGCGACGTGGGTCTCCGGTGACGGTGGTGGAATGGCCTGGAATGTAGAGGTCATTGGTGTATCTGAGTAAAGTCTGAGTCCCACAGAAGAAACAAAGGAGGTAGTTGCACTAGAAGCGGGTTGTTCAACCATGGGGAGAACATTTTTGGGCGCTGTAGGGGCATTGGGATCATAGTAGGTGAGTTGGTCGATTTTGACCACGCGTCCCTCATGGGGGAACATCATGGTACGAAAAATGGATGAGGCAACTGCTTTCATGGCGTACATGTAACTGCGGCCAAGTAAAAGGTTATAATCGAGTTGGGCATTAATGACCTCTATGTCGATGAGCACAGTTTTCCCACCCAATTGGATGGGGACATTGGGTAGTAGACCTTGAGGTTGAGCCGACCGGCCGTCGTAGGCTCGCAATGCAGTGGTGGATTGCTTGAGAGTAGGGGATCCCAACTTCTGCCAAACGAATGTGGACATGACGCATGTAGAGGCACCCTCGTCGATGATACATCGATGGATGACAAGATTCCGAATAGAAACAGAAACTTGGACTGCTATGGTGGAAGGCAGACGTGGTTCGGACTGGTTTAAATCAAAGGTCATCAATTTCGAATCATTTGGGTCAATCTCCCCAATGGGGGAAAGTAAAGTCTTGCGCTGCGTAGGACAGTTTTTTAAGACTTCTAATGCAGACATGGATGCGGGAGATTGAGCTAAGTCATCTACGATGTTGTAATTTGACGCAGCCCGTGCATTGGGGTTGTTGTTGATACAGCGGAGTGGGAAATGAGGTGCTTTAGAGGCGCCATCGAGTGGAAGCGGTGGTATACTTAACGTCTGATCAGTGGGATGAGCGTTAGTATCCTTATCGGCGGGGGGGGCTTCGGAGGTAGGGCCATACTGGTTCCGACGTGTCTGGATGTTGACATCGGTAGTGGACATCATCAATAAGTGGTGAGTGCCTGAATCAAACATTGGTTGATCAGGAGCGGCGTAAGTGATTTGTAGTGGTGGCACGTTGCCCTGTGGGGGAGCTAACGGCTAAGTGTTCACCACTCCTTGTGTTGGAAAAGGGTTTTGTAGCACCAAAGGTTGTTGTTGAGGTGGTGGAGGGCTGGGTGGCGGCTGAGGAGCTGCCTGCCCTTGACGATGGGCATCATGTTTCCATAGTTTTCGAGCTCACTCCAGATGTCGGAAAGCATGGGTATAGTGGCCATAGACCCCCCAAATAGAACAAGGATGGTTTGTTCATAAATTAGCATTTTTGGCTTGCTTAGGTGGCCGATCAGGATTCTGAGGAGCAGGCGCTGCGGTATTATTTTGCGGAGGATGGGGAGGTTGTGGACCTTGGTTATTGTGTTGGTTGTTACCGCGGTTACGTCCTCTTCCACGGTTTGGTTGCCCACCCTGGTTGCATTGGTTATTCTGGTATTGGGGTTGATGTTGTTGTGCGTACACATGCCCTTGGGCATTAGGGGGATTTTGGGGAGCCGCAGGTGCAGGAGCAGTTTGCGGTGGATAATATGTTGGTGGAGCTGGAGGTGGTCTAGCTGCCTGTTGGGGTTGTTAGTACCCTTGAGCTATTGGATGTGTTTGATTAGCTGGTGCAGCTTGCTGTGGGTACTGCATCGGTTGTGGCGGGAACTGAATGGAGTTCTGTGTAGTAGGTTGGTTATAATATGTAGGAGGTACATATGTTGATGGCGCTTTCCCATAGCAATGTTGTGGACAAGAGGGTCCATGAATGTGATGTGTCTGGTTTGTTTGAGCGTAAGAAGTTGTCGCTCCGGAACTGGATGTATCCCTAGAGAGGTTTGGGGCATGCATGGTGCTCACCATGCTGAAAGGTTTAGCTTGCGGTGTGATTTGGCCAATAATTCCATCAGCGGCATGTGATGCCCCCGGTGTGTCACCACGTGAAGAGTCACCGCGTGGGGCGTCCGGTATGATTATGTATAGATAACCCGACTGGGCGTAAATGAGATCAAACTGTTGGGCTTTGAGGATGGCCTCTTCCTCAAACTGGGGTCTTTTGGATGCCACATCCTTCGCAATGAGAGGGAGAAGGGATTTTAGAAACCAATCTAGGAAGATACGGTCGTCTAATTTTATTTTGCAGAGGCTTCGGCGTCGACGCCACTCATGAATGTGGTCAGTGATGTGGGTGGCCATGTTCTGTCTGCAAGACAGTAGGATCTCGACGCCCGCATCATAGTGGACAGGTAACTGAAAGAACTGCAGGAAGGTCGAGGCAAGGGAGGTAAAGGTGGCATGCGTCTCATGGGGCTGCTCGATATACCACTTGGTTGTAGATCCAGTGAAGGTGCGCTGTAATAGACGGAGGTGGACAGAGTCGTCCACTGTGGAGTTGGAGGAACACCATAGATGGAAGGACATGATATGGTTCTGGGGGTCCTCACCTGCCTTACCCTCAAACTTAGGGATGTCGGAGGGGGGTTTGGTGGGCATGTGAGGCTACGCAGGATCGTGTCTGATAGGGTCATTGGTGAGCCTGGCTAAATCTAGCAAGTTCAGACTTGCCATATACGGTAAGCTAGCAGATGTAGCGACTGGGACTGGGAGATGCCTAGTCATGGTGGTATGGGGTCCAGTAGCACCTAAAGGTATGCTAGGTATTGAAGGTATATGTCCTCCAATAGGTGTGGTCTGGTAAGGGCCAGCGCTTCCTAGTGCAACATGGGTTACACGAGGGTTAGGAATAGTAGTCGTGATTCCTGGGATAGGGTTTGTGGAAACCAGATGGGGTGTGACCCCTATGTTGGGCATACCCATAACAGGTGGTGGCCCTGTGTTGGGAATTCCTATAACAGGAGGTGGCCCTATGTTGGGAATTCCTAAATGTGGAGTGTTTCCCATATTGGGCATAGCCAGGGGGGTGGTTGTTGCCATGGACGGCACTGCAGTAGAAGGGTCTATAGACGTCTCTCCTATGGTGCTGGTAAAGAGTGGATCAAATGGTGTTCCAGACATAATGTTGGTTGGGAATAACGCAGTGGGATTTTTGGATTCTAACTCAGAATCAGAAGTGAAGTGAGGCGTGTCAGAATCGGATGACTGTCTAGTTGACCGACGATGTGTCGATTCAAGGGATAAGACTCGGCGTCAGTGACGTGGCGAGCCAAGTAGAATGAACTCTGGGAGTTCTCCCTGTAGACGACAAGAGCGTCTAAAATTCTCAATGGTGGGAAAATAAGTTTTTGTGTAAAAAATCTGTTTAAGTATCAGGTGGTGATATAGATATATAAAAAACTCAAAACCCTAATGCAACCAAGGGTGCAAGAAGGGGAGTGAAAATGAAGGCTCTCAGGCCAAAAAATCAACCTCAAAAAAGGCACTTATTCTAGCAGCTGTGCTACAATAAGTGGAGGGCTGCAACAAATGGTCAGAGTACCAACATGCAAACAGCTTCTAGAAAAAATAGGTGTAACTAGACCAAAGGTGGGTTGAATCATGCAAACACCTAACTAAAAGTATTGTGAATCAACAAACGATATCCTCTGCAAGGTGATGAAATCCAAGTCAGACAATATGAGTGTTGAGACAACGGCTAGATATCCCCCTACCGGGAGGGACACCGGGTAATCAATCCTAAAGAAAGGCTACTAGGATACTCCGTTCATGACGCGTCGAGAAAAGGTAAATCTACCATTTGGTCCTTGATCGCAATATCCCAATACAGGGATATCCCGAGAACTGCGAATGGTAGCCCTTCGGTTACTGAATGGATTTCGATATTCCACTCAGGCTTCCGGAACCATCCTCGCGACTTCAACCCTCCTAGGGGAGAGGCCTTCCCACAAACCGGTTGTGACCGCGCCAATAAATACTAAGAGATTTTAGCTCCCTAAATGGACAACTTCTATGTCTCAGATGTAATAATTGAGGGGTGTTATTGGAACACCTATCCCCCCAATACTACCTATCTACAAAGTTCTTTTAGTGTTCCCCAAGTGGGGTTAAAAGTGTGTTGAAATTAGGGTAAGTTTTAAGGCTTAGTTCGATTAAGTGTTTGAGTGGGTGCACATGTGGTATTGTAAACTGAACTTGAAAAAAGTAAATGCTTTACTGAAAATTTTCAAAAAATAAAGGATCTTTCGAAAAAAATAAAAAAAGCAAATATTTATGACTTTTTTCAATAAATGGAAATTAAATGCTTTGCAAAATCAACTCAAAAAACAAAGGATATTTTGAATCATGAAAGCAAATAATAGTCTTCTTAAAGAAATAAATGGATTTCTTTTTCAAGGAAATTGCTAAGGGCGAAATTTTAAAGAAGTAAACAACAAAATTTTTTTAACCTAGATAAACTACAAAATAAGTCTTTCTTTCACTTTCTTGAAAATTTTTAAAAAGACTTCTAGATGTGCATTTAAATAGTAAAATTTTTTCTATGGCTGTAAAATATGCAGAATTTAATACTGTAAAAATGTGCTATGTGGGCAGAAAATACAGTAAAAAATAATTTTTTGAATCGGAATGGCCGAATGAAAAAATTAGCAGCGCGGGTTTTGACAGAAAAGCCGCGATGGACCGCGCGGGTTTCTACCGCATAACCGCGATGGACCGCACGGGATTTTGCCGCACTGTCGTGATCTGCAGCGCGGAAAATGTCCGCGAAGCCGCAATGTGCAGCGCGGAAATAGGCCGCGAAGCCGTAGGGAACTGCGCGGAAAAGGGGCGTGCAGTCGCGATGTGCAGCGCGGTAAATGACCGCGAAGTCGCGATGTGCAGCACGGAAACAAGCCGCGAAGCTGCGGTGAACTGCGCGCAAAAAAGCCGAAAAGTTGCGATGGACCGCGCGACTGTCAGGATAAAAACCGCGAGGCGAAAGCCGTGCACGGAAGCCGAAAAACGAACCCAAAAATTGAGAATTCCGGGCTGTTAATGGCAATAGATGGGGCCAAAAACTAGAGCAGCAATGGATCTGTTGTCTAGGATGGCAGATCTATGGATCTAAAGGCTAAAAACTAATAAAATACTAAAATTAAAAGTAAAATTTGAGATCTATTGTTCAAAGCCAGCGGAGTCGCCAAAAACTGTTGGCCTGGTTTTGCAACCAGGCTTAGTGCTATGGGCACCTGCTAACTAGTAGCAGCAGTTTCAATAGAATTAAACAAGAAACTAATCTAAACAAAACTAATCATGGATCTATGCAAGAATATAAGCAAATAGTGTAAACATTTAAAAAACAAGAACAAGAAAATATTAAAGAATGAATTTGTATTGAAAAATGGGGGGCAAGCAAGTGCTTGCAATAATACCTTCAATGGTGAAGGTTGATGTTGAGCAACTCCCAAGATGAGTAGCTCCAAGCTCCAAGAGGTCTCCTTCTCCAAGGTTGCTTACAATGGCCAAAATGCTCAAGGAAGATTTCGGCAGCATGAGGATGAGATAATGGATGGATGTGAAATGAGGAGCCCCTACCACCTTTTTATAGGTTTTGGTGGTGGGGAATACCATTTGTGGTTTTGTGGAAACCAAATGGTATTGACCAACATGGTTTAGGTACTTTTCTTTCCTTTTTCCTTTTTTTGAATAAAATTAATATTTTTATTCCCTTTTTAATATTTTTGGGAATTTGGACCCTTTTTGAGGGTTTTTTTTATGTTTTTTTAGGAAAAATAATATTTTTTAATGGAAAAAGGGGTGTACTCAGATCTTTTGGTGACCTTTTTTTGGTTTCAGAGGCTCAGATGGTGAAAAAGTGGACAAATGGGTCATGTGAATAGGGAAATGAGCTAGTGAGCACTTTTTGGGTGTTAACACCAGCTCACTGCTATACCTTCCGAAGGAAGAGCATATTGCAGATATCTTCACTAAGACATTCTCAGTGAAGAAGTAAACTTACTTGAGATCTCTTCTTGGGGTGAGTGATGTACATGATTGATCATCCTACCATAGTCTATCTTGAGGGGGGGCTTTCATCGCACTTGCTTTTCTCTCTTTCCTCACTTTATTTATTTATATTGTTGTACGGGGTGACCTTTGGTCTCAGTTACCAGGGCCCTACCATTTCAGTTGTTCCTCATAGTTTGGATTCCGAGGGGGTGTTGGAATATTCTCACCATCATTTTTGTATTTTGCATGCCTGCATGCATTCTGCATGCATCCAGCCATTCTGCATTCAAATGCATGCATACAGTCATCAGTATGGTAGCCTCCCAACACCTAGTCCTCAGTGTTTCAGCCCTAAGAGCCTGTTTTTTCTAAGTTCTATCCCTCCTAGCCACAAATGCACCCTTGTTTTCATCACTTGAGTACAAGTGCGCCCTTTTTTACCTATTTAGGAGTTACTTTAGTTAGTTCCATGATTAGTGGATATGCTCCTTGTTTTGAGGACTGATTACTAGTATAACTGACTGAACCACTTAGATATACCCCTAGAGAGGCTAGATCGGCTATACTAACTAGTGAAAGCTCCTCATGCACCCACATTGGAGTCTCCTTCCCTGGATTAGTGTCCATGCACTCAGTTAGATTCAGTTAGATTCTTTTGACTAACTATTTGACTGTTGTGATTACTGCCACTGGTTTAGATGACGTCTTCAATGCTATCCATGCCACACATTGAGGAGAATTTGAATGACCTTAGTGGAATTTGAATTCATTTTATTGTATTAAGTTATTATTCACTTTACAGAGTGCCAACTGTTAACAATCAAATTAACACCCTTAGTCATGTGATAGAAGAAGCACATTTTTACTATGCACCCGCAACATGAAGACAAAACACAAGTACATGCAGAGACAAATCCTCTCTGATCTAATCACTTCTCCCATAAATGGAAGGATTAGGTGAAGAAAGTAAGAACCTAAGGATACCAAGTTCAGTAATTGAACAACTCACAAAAGGTCCAAAACTAAGCTACACCAATAAAAAAGTGAAGAGAAATGCATTAAAGTGAATTAATTATGCTTAAAGTATGATAAGTTGTGCCAAAAAGCCTAAAAACTATGGAAAGGTGGGTTTTTCAGTGAAAATGATCTAAAATAATGAAAAGGAGCAATCCCATATTGAAAAGAGAAACTTGAGAGCACACTTCCCAATGCTATATAAGAAAGGCATTTGAGGCATTGTAAGAGGAGAAAGGAAGAGAAAAGGCATGTTGGAGAGATTCTGAAGGAGGAGGAGGAAAAGCTCAATTTCTTCAAAAGCAGGGGTGGATAAATGAAAGCTCATGGCAATGGAGGACGGATTCACACCAAGATCCATAGTAAGGATGTACCTCTTCATTGTTTTAATATGAAATGATTCAATTTTGTTCCATTTGAATGTTTGAATATTTCTTATCTTGTATGATTTAGATTTTCAAATGGCATTAGATCTTAGCTTTGCTTACCTTGTTTGATGAATGAATGTAGATCTTATGGATAAATTGTGATAATCATTTTCATTTGCTGACATAGAAGCTCACCACTCCTTGGTAAAATAGATTGATGAATTGCAGATCTAACCCCCTACTAGCAAACTACTTCATCTATTATAAGATTGGAGACTCCGTGGCTTGAAATTTCTTGATATTTCATGATTGTCAAGTGCACTAGTTTTATTCAAAACTAGTAGTGCTCGCATAGAAACGAGTATAAAACCTTGATAAAAAAATGATTTTGACCATCAAAAAATTAAAAATTTGCATGCAAATGACAAAGTAGGTTGAAATAACTTACTTGCTGAAAGCGGAAGTCGGTTTGGTAGCCTGGTTGATCACAACGAGCAATGAAAGTTTCAGGGTTTTTCTCCACACCTTGCCCAAAAAACTTCAAATGGTGAATTCTATTTTAAAATTGAAATTATTTATATAATTTGGGTTTTATATTTTTACCCACTTTATTCAATGTGGTATAGTTTCAATTTATTTTTTAATGACCATTTAATTCGCTAATATCTTTTTGAGGTTTTGGTGAATTAGGTGAATCATATATGGCAGAATTTCACTATATTTTCCAGTCAAGGTGTGTCTTCTTCATTGACATGTCAGATTAGGTATGTGTTGTCTAGTATTTCATGTCATCGAGAAAATTTATTTTGATTTTGCGATATATTACTAATTTGGTACTTGTCTAGAATTGTGTCATCTGGCAGGTCATGAACTTATGATTCCTGAAGTTGTTTTAAGTCGTTTTTAAGCTCTTGTTTGACTTTTCAAAAACAAACAAGATGGCCGAGCATACTTGTTCCCTTCAGACTCATTAAAGGAATTGAAGGAACATTGGCTTAAGTATAATTTTAATCATTTTCTTGACTTTTGCATATTATTTACGAAAAGGAATACTCTAGTCATCTGTGGCTAGAAGAGTTCTTGTCTCATTGTTTTACACTTTTCGGGTGAGGAGACTAATTGTACGAAAAACAGACCTTTTGGAGTCTTCTTTAGGGTTTTCAAACTCTCGAAACATGAAAATACCAAGTGAGCAGTCACCTACTTGGGCTCGATGTGAAATCAATGAGAGGGTATATAGAGGATTGTTTAAGTTTTTCAGACTCTATAAACAGGAAAACATCAGTGAACACATACCAACCCAAGATCGATACTAAAATCCATGGGTATGTGTATGGAGTTATTTTTTAGGTTTTTCAGACTCCTTAAAATTGAAAACACCGGCGATCAAGAATAGAACTCGGCTCGATTTTAAAATCCAGAGATCAGTATTATAGAGTATTCGTCTATCTTTTCTTCGAACTCTGTAAAAAATGAAGAAAGACTATTGAGTTTGATTTCTTGGACTCATTAAACCAACGAGAAGGATATTCTTTTCACTGAAAGAATAAGGGAAGAGAAGGGTATCTTACATCTTTTCAGTTTCAAAGGAAGATAAGTCAGTGATGTCCTTGAACACAACACCTATTTGATTCCATCATGTAGTTGGGTTTTATTTTTTTACCTTAGGGTGAACCTGATCTCAGAGTTGTACTCCTCTGGTTGGTTATTCTTCCAATCATATGGAGATTCTACTAATGTCTCCTACATTGCAGGTTTATATAACTTTCCCCTTATGTTAAAATCTTCCTAAGTCACTTTGTGTCGTGCTCATTGTTCAAGGATACATCCTGTGTCGGCCATTCTGCAGTTACCTTGACTTCATGTGTCGGCCATCCTGTTTTCAATTTGTTTCATCTTGTTACTTGTCCTACTTCAAATCAGCTCAAAATCTTTGAGTGTTCCTAGTGTTGGATGATGGAGGATGCATTAAGGCCTTCCTTCCAACGGACTTCTTCCCATCGACTTCAACTCATCATGCTCTGGGAATGAAGTTTAGAGTTCTATTTAGTACCTTGGGGATTGTAGTCATCAGTGGCAGTTTCCCTTGCTGTTGGATAATGGGAATACATTAATGTCTCTTATTCGACAGGTTCCTCAGGTGTTCGACTTCAAGTCCACTTATTCACACTTCAAGGCTACTCTGTGGTTTCCTTTTTCTGTTTCTTTCCCTACAAATGATCTTTATACATGACCTTTTCATTGAATATGACATTTCTACTTCTAATGATTTTGTGATTTTCATAATCCCATAAACGATAACCAAAATCATCAACCCCATATCCAATAAAAGTACATTTATTGGATTTAGCTTCAAGCTTTGTTCTATTTTCTTTATCAATATGGACAAATGCTTCACAACCAAACGTTCTTAGAAATGAGTAGTTTACCTTTTTATCTATCCATGCCTCCTCTGGAATAACACCATCCAAAGCACTTAAAGGTCCTATGTTTATTAAATAAATAGAAGTATTTATAGCATCCACCCAAAATTGTAAGGGAAATCCTGCATGCAATCTCATACACCTTGCACGCTCCATGATCATTCTGTTCATCCTTTCAGACACACCATTTTCTTGTGGTGTTCCTGGGACTGTCTTCTCTCTACGAATCCCATGGTATGAACAATAACTATCAAACTCCTTACCGCAGTACTCCCCTCCATTATCAGAACTGAGACACTTTAAACTTTTTCTTGTCTCATTCCCAACCAAAGCTTTTGACTTCCTAAAAGTAGCAAACACATCAAATTTCTGTTCAATGCAATAAACTCAAGTTTTCCTAGTTCCATCATCAATAAATGTAACATAATAATGAGAACCACCAAGATATTGCACCTGAGCTAGTCCCCATACATCTATATGTACTAGCTCTAACTTTTCATTCTTCTTCTGTTTTCCAACCTTGAGAAATCTGACTCTCTTCTATTTTCTATAAACATAGTTTTCACATAATTCCAAACTTACCTGCTTCAAATCTGGAAGCAACTTCCTTGAGTGGAGAGTCTGCATCCCCTTCTCACTCATGTGGCCAAGCCTATGATGCCACAATGCTGTATATGTTCCTGTGGAAGCTAAAGAGATAGAATAGTCAGTATTATGAGGACATAAATATAACGTACCTACTATGTCTCCTTTTTCTATCACCATTGATCCTTTAGTGATATTCCACCACTTTTCTCCAAATGTAGATAGACAGCCGCCATCTCCCAACTGCCCTATTGAGATTAGATTTCTTTTTATAGCAGGAATACGCCTAACATCTTTTAACAGCCAGTCAGTTCCATTCTTAACTTTTATCCATACCTTACCCATTCCAACAATTTTACATGGCTCATCATCACCCAATAAAACATGTCCAAAATCGCTAGGAACATACTCATGAAAGTATTTCCTATGGGGTGTAGCATGACATGAAGCTCTTGAATCTACTGCCCAATAATCACTAGTATTATCTAATGCAAGAATCAAAGCATCTTGTAACACATCACCTGCTACATTTGCTTCCTGGGTAGTTTCCTTCTGTGCATCTCCTTTCTTCTTTAGAGATCTGCAGTCTTTCTTCAGATGTTCTTCTTTCCACAATTCAAACACTCTAGCTTTCCCAGTCAGGACTTGGATCTGCCCATTTTAGACTTCCCACAATTACCTTGGCTCTTTCCTCTCTCCTTTTGTCTTCCTTTGGTCTCCATGGTCAACACATTACCTGATGTCTCACCTATGCTTTTTCTTCACATTTCCTCGCTAATAATAACACCAATAACATCATCAAATTTCAAGGTGTTTGAACCAGAGATAGAGTTACTTACAGCCATGACCAAGCTATTCCAACTTTCTGGCAATGAACACAATATTAAAATAGACCTAACCTCATCATCGAAGTTCACACTTACAGAACTTAGTTGATTTGTAACCGTATTAAACTCATTTAAATGATTAGTAACAGATCCACCTTTAGACATCTTCATATTAAATAAATGCTTCATTAGAAATACCTTGTTGGAGGCCAAGGGTTTTTCATACAGCTTACCCAATGTGCTCATCAAACCCTCCGTTGTCATTTCTTTTGAGATATTGAAAGCCACCAATGAAGCCAAGCTCAACCGTATTGTTCCCAGAGCCTTTCTGTCAAGAACCTCCCATTCTTCGTCCTTCATGGCCGCTAGCTGCTTTGCTCTTCCTCCTAACGGTAGGAATAGATCCTTCTGGTATAGATAGTCCTCCATTTGCATCTTCCATAACTGGAAGTTTTGTCCATTAAACTTCTTGACCTTAAACTTTCCTTCTTCCACCATTGCTCCCACTCGAACCAGAAACCCTAGCTTCCTGCAGGTTTATCTGCCAAATAGACCTTTGCCTCTGATACCAATTGTTAGAAAAATAGGATCGTAGAGCAATAATAATAAACCGAAATGCAAATATAATCACACACACATTACAAGAGAGACACAGATATATCATGGTTCACCCCAACTTGGGCTATGTCTACACTAAACTTGCCAGTCCTTATTATTATTCCATCCAGCAAAGTGAAGGGATACAACCCGCAACATAGCCGCTGCACTTCCTCTTCACTGTCTCATAGTCTCTCTTCACTGATCTCAGAGATCTTTACAATGCATAAAACCTAATACATCAACCCTAGCCGTATAACAATGTCTTTCTTTTATAAGGGAAATACAATGGAAAAATACCACGGGATACCCAAAACCATGGGCCCGGAAACTGGTGGTGAAAACAACCCCAAAATTTTTTCTTGGGGGCGTTTCCCCTGAACCCCAAGGTAGGGGCATGAGTGTATAGTCCTCTGAGGTGCATGGCTAAAACAATATCATCTATGAGACTGGAAGATCTGGCTCCACAACCAACAATTTGCACTTTTCCATCTATGATCACATTTCCTTGTTGATCACACAAAAGGACACTATGGATGGAAGAGATGGATTGACCTTGGATGAGTTATTGCTGAGATCATACCTCTTTAGTAGAAAATCATATTTTTTCTACAGTTTTCACTATGTGTGCACTACTATTTCCAAAGACAACTAGCGTTCTAAACACTAGTCTTATTGAAGAGAACTAGCACACTTACCTCAAAAGATGTGTGCACTAGTTGTATAGAGAACTAGTTGCATATTGTGCATTGGTTTACTATTATGATACCTACGCACATGTTAAGATGAATGGAAAAAATATATTAAGATTACGAATTGGGATTAGTTGAGGTTGGTTGGTAACTTCCCCAACCTCCCAATTCAACTACCTCATGAGTCCAACTTCTAGCCTTGTCCCATAAATACAAGGGGAAGCCATGAGGGAGAGGCCAATGAAGAAGAAGCTACTGTTACACTGAAGGATTTTCTAAGACATTGCGAGGAGAAGGAGCCCAGGACTCGGTTACAAAAGTGTTTGGATAGATTAGGTATACCTATACATAACTACATTTCTTTGACAATAAAGGTGGAAATACCCTTCCCATCCGAACGGAATGTCTATTTTATTGAATGTCTGATTGTAATTGATGTTAAATTTTTTTCTATTTCATTATATATATTACAGTCAAGATATGTTGAGGAAGGTTGATTTTTTTTGCAAGTACATTACTGTGGAAGATTGGGCGAAATCTAGGACTAGCCATCGTTAAAAAGGTACTACTTTTAGAATCCTAATCTCATTTCATTCATAGTAATTAATGAAAAACATAATGTATTTACCTGTCACCCCATGTAAGCTGGTAGTTTCATATCTCCTACTATAGCGTATATTCCTACACAACAGCTACATATGAGATCTGACATTATTGTGCAAACTGAAGAAATCATTGTATGGTTTAAAATAGGCCCCAAGAGCTTAGTATGAAAAGATGGATTCCTTCCTTCTATCACAGAATTTTGCAAGGTGCAAATCAGAACCAAATGTGTACCTATAGAAGCATGAAGGTAATTTTCTAATCATTTTCCTTTATGTTGATGACCTTATGATAACTGGAATCAATCTTGCTTCGATCGACCACACAAAAACTGCTTTAAATCTAGCTTTTGACATGAGTGATTTGGGCTTGTTGAAGCAATTCCTTGGGTTAGAGATTGCTCAAAATTTTGATGGGATCACCCACCATATCTCAGAAAAAATATGCTTCAGACTTACTTAACAAGTTTAATATGTCAGATTGTAAGGAAGCACCATTCCCATTCCTCTCGGGAATAAGACTTGAGGATGGTGATTCCACACCATTGGTGGATTCGACACTTTATCGGCAGTTGATTGGAAGTCTTCTATACTTGACACATTCTAGGCCTGATATTTATTATTCCATGAGTGCCATGTCAAGATATATGTAGCAGCCCCATGAGATTCATTGGAGGTAATCCAAGAGAATCTTGCACTATCTGTAGTGTACTAGACACTTTGGCATACACAATGTTGCAGATTTCGAGCTAGATTTAGTGGGATTCACTGATTCAGATTGTGTGGGAGATAGCATTGATTGGAAGTCCACTTCTAGATATGTTTTCATGATTGGCACAGGGCCTATTTGCTGATCAAGCAAAAATAAGGCAGCCATTTCCTTATCTTCAGTAGAGGCAAATTACCGAGGAGTGGTCAATGCTTGTATTCATGCAGTTTTGTTGCAGGGTATTCTAGCAGAGTTTGATATTGGTAGCACCACTTGTACTGTCATTTTTTGTGACAATCAGAGTGATATCAAGATCTCTACAGATCTAGTTTAGATATAGAGGACCAAGCATATTGAGATACACATGCACTACATTCGAGAGCTTGTGCATGACATAACCATTGTACTGCAATATTACCCTACAGAAGAGCAAATTGCAAACATCTTCACCAAGAGCTTCACAGATAAGAAGTTCTCTTACCTCTGTTCATTGCTGGGGGTGAGTTCTACTATGGTGGAGATAGATTAGATCCTTCAGTGTTCAGCTTGAGGGGGGGTTTTCTTCCCATTGGGTTTTCCCTCTTTCCTCACTTAGATGTTTTCTAGTATTTTGGATTATTTTCTGTATTGGGGTGACCTTCGGTCTTAGTTATCGGGGCCCTATGTTTTATGTTTTACCTCATAGTATATCTTGTGGGGGGGTGTTAGGATATTATCACAATCATATTTATGTTTGCATTCATTTTTAATGCATTTGCATGCATCCCAGTCATCAGTATGGTGTCTCCTAGCACCTAGTCCCTAGTTTACTAGCCCCAGGAGCTTATTTGTGTTCAGTTCTAGCCCTCCTAGTCCATCATGAGCCTTTTTTTCATCTCCTATGACCAAGTGTGCCCTCTCTTACCTACCACCTATGACACACTCAGTTAGTTGGTTGATTTATGGATTTGTTCCTTGATTCGAGGACAAATTAAATAATTAACTAACTGAAACACTCTGATGGACATCCAGAGAGACTAGTTGGACTATTATGACTCCAGAAAACTCCTCATGTGCACTTCTTGGATTGTCCTTCACTACATTAGTGTTGCATGCATCAGCTATACCTACCTACATTCAGTTAGACTCAGTATGACACCTGGTTGAACGTTATGTGGGCATTGATGACACTATCACTGATTGATGATGAGGACTCCTTGTGCAAACCAACTACACCATGCAAGCTATTCGAATGAACTTCTTGGTTAATTTGAACTATTCAGTCTTTGTTACTGTATTGTATTGTATTCTATTTCTGAGTAAATCAATAGAGCACTGATGTAAGTCTTTTTGCATAGTTTTCACATATTATTCTGCATGCATCTCTTGTAATGGTTTCTCTTGTTCCATAGATCTACTATGTTGAATTCCACATAGAAGATGGTGTTGAAGCCAATGAATTTTTATTGCAAATTCTGTCGATCAGTTGGCCATGACGTAAGAGACTACAAGGATTATGACCTACTCCAAGAAAGGACTGCGGATACATTTTTCATGAAGGGAGAAGAGAAACTGCCGGTACAACAGCCACAGCAGTACAATCAACAACAGCCTCACTATCATCCGCAACCACAGTATGATCAATCACAGTAAAGTCAATAGTAGTATGTTCAACCTCAATATCCACAACCGCAATATCAACCACCATAGTACCATCAACTGCAATATCCACAACAGCAGTATGGTGAACCGTAGTACCCACCATACAGTCCACTACGAGGAGGTTTCAGAGGGAGGTTCCGCAGAAGTCAAGGTACCAGTGCCAGCCGAAGAGGAGCTGCTGGATGAGGTTGAGGACCAATCATATGTTACAATTGTGTTCAGTAGGGGCATTATTAGAGGGATTTCCCAAATCCAAACCTGTAGTACACTTACTGCAGTGTTGTGGACCATGGTGTCGAAGAATTTCCTCAGCTCATCGCGAAGTGGAAAACTAAGAGCCTACCCCTGCCTCAACCAATTAAGAATCAGAACTAGAAGCCACCACCAGTAGTACAAAATATATCAACAGACGTCTGAATTCAAACTATGACTATTGGAGTAGTAACCCGAGGAGGAGTTGTGACAAGAGCTGACAGGTCACATGCTAGCATCCAACTAACAATAAGAAAACAAGTCACATTTCATGTGGAAGCATAAATAGATATTTTCTTGAAAGCACAGGAGGCAATGAGATAGATGAGGCAACCACTTCTTCATTAGAGATAAGTCACTTATGACATGCCACCGACATTTAACACGATGAATTCGCAGAAGAAGGCTAACACCTTAAGAGCCTTCCTAAAAATATGCCTAGAGTTGGAAAAATATTAGGATGCATTGGCAGAGATATCCAACCTGTTGCATCGAAAGGAGGGTGTCGATAGGAGCGAATTGTCAATCAAATACACAAGAGGAAGAGATGAAGAGAAATGAGGATGTCTGCACAAATTAGAGCATTTGATGTCAACTTCATTATCTTAGACCCGTGGTTAGATGTAAACATCCTGACAAAACACACTTGGGAAATGATGGGGAAACCATGGTTGGCATGGTCTCCAATACAACTGTGGCTAGAGAATCAAAGTAAGGTCACCATGACTAGTCTATTATTCCAGGTCCCAGTGGAGATAGAAGGACTCAAAACATACACAGATTTTGATGTGATGGAGATTGTCGAAAACACAAGCCCCTATCTAGTGCTGCTAGGAATAGATTGGGCGATGGAGAACTAGGCCATCATATATTTAAAGAAACGCACAATGTCATTCAAAAACCATGAGATGAGGGTAGTCGCACCTCTCAATCCCACAGAAGGGGCAGAGATATGTTGTGCTGAAAAGGGATGAATTCACTGAGGGATGGGACAATCTCTACAACATATCCAAAGACTACATCAATCCTATTGCAAATGGAGAGTTAGGATGGTGTAGTGGCAATTCGGCATTGTCATATTCCAATGAGGCACTTGAAAATTGGCAGCATCATCTACATGAAGTATCATTTAGGAGGTGTGCATGGATCACCCAGTCGCTGAAATGGGTAGCTACATAAGAGTGCAAACTGCCAACATATGATGGGTTTCCCAACTTGGCTACATTTATCATTGAGTTTGAAGAAAAATTGGCAGAATGACAACTACAACTGGCCTTGGAGGAAGCCTTGAAGGCTACACCAGCGCGATGGTCGGTGGCGCACAAATCAACAATAACAAACTGGCCATTATGTCGACACCTAATGAAGGTTAGGTTCGACCAAATTGAAGGATACCGCGAAAGGAAGTACAATAGCAGAGGAGATCCAAAGGAGCATTTGAATGAATGTCAAATAAAATGGGGACCACGATCAAAACAGGAATGGGTCCATGCATTTATTCACGTATTGGATGAAGTACAGCGAAGTTGGAATATCACAGCAGAACTGTGACACAAAACAACCTCATGGGAACATTTTACTATTGGATTTAGCCAAAAATTCAGTTTCTCTGACGAAAACCCCTTCATCCACTGTTTATTATAGAACATCCGTGAGAAAGTACTTGAAACAGTTCGGACAGAGAAACCTATGGAACTTCAGTGGACTACCACAATGAAAATATTGATGGTATTCTACAACATAAAAGGAGAACGAAATGATGAGGATGATCTGAGGGCTATGTATATACCAGACTCAGAAGGAAGTTTTAGTGTCAAGGCACCATATATTCCTTCCAACATGTTTGAGCAACCAGTGTGAATCAAGAAAGTCAACATTATGTCGGAAGAAAATCCCAAGTTCACGAGCATTGGAGATTATTGGGATGACTCTACCATTGTGAAGATGACGGACCTATTGCACGGGTTTTAGGACTTGTTTCCGAAAAAATTCTCGAAGGTGAAAGGTATTTCTGGTGACCTGGGCGAGATAAAGATCCCACTAATACCTGATGCGAAGCTAGTAAAGCAACGACGTTACAAGTTGAATCCGAGGTATAAGGAACGGGTGAAGACCAAACCCAAGAGAATGCTGGAAGCAGGAGTTATAGAACCAGTGGAGGAATCAAAGTGAATTAGTCCAATGGTGGTCCAAGATAAGAAAAATAGAGAAGTCAGTATTAGTTTCGATTTAAGAAAGAATCAACATTAACTGTTGAAACTAAGGTCCCAGAAGCGCGACAAAGTTGAACGAGAGCGACTCTAGTGAAGGACTAGTGCTGCAGAATCAACTATGGCCCTATGGAAAAAAGAAAAAGAACAAAAGGGAAGTGTGTCGATGAGATAGAAACAACCAAGTGATAGGATGGAAACACTGTGAGATGTGACAAGGTGTGAACAAGTGAAGGCCAGATAGGTCAATTCAGGAAATAAATGTCATAATTAACATGGAGCGAGCAGATTAAACCTTAATTAATAACTGCTTGCATCGGCCAAAAGAAGCAATAAATGCACAACATTGGGAGAATCAACTAGAGATCGAGCAAGATCTGGTCATCATTGCTCAGAATCAAGTTAATTACCGTGAAATACAAGACAACAGTTTATAAAAGCAGGACACAATCCATCGTTAGGATCATAGAGAACCCAGAGAAGTAATAGGAGAGAGTTTATATAATAAGCAAAAAGATCACGATGGTGCAAGTATGCCGGATGCACTAGTACCCAGGGCCGAAGTAATCTATGAACAATCATAGATTGCATCCTTCCTTGAGAAGATAGTAAGGCAGAAGAGAATGGCCACCCATCCCACTAGCTGACAATGGAAACCAAAGGAGTGTTATTGGAGCACTAGGTTAGCAGGAGGGACAGGCGAATTGGGTGCCAAAGAGGAAGAAATGGTAGCATACAGAAGGCCAATAAAACAACCCATAGCAGACATTCCAGGGTACGTTCCCCCATGGAAAAAGGGTGCAGCAGAGGTCTGGATTGGAAAGAACGCCAAGTACATGATTAAAAAATTTGTGGTCCCAAAGGGGGTCCACAGAATAGGTAACATCAATCTGCAGCTACAGAAACTACAATACAGTGACCACAGCATCCTATTACAACCAGAGTGCACGACTAAGACATAGAAGGAGGTAAAGCATGGTGAAAAAGGCCCGTTTACACAGGAGACAAAACAATGGGCACTAGGACTTGAGAGGTTCGTCCTTCTAAACCTGACTCAAATGCTCCTTTTCGAGAGGGGAGCCAAGGTAAATGCATGTGTAAAGAAACTCCTTTCCTGCTTTCATGGAGGTTATTATGGCTCGAAGAAAAAGTACTAGTAACGGTCGACCTAATCGCGCAAATAATTGGGTTACCCAAAAATGGGGAAGACCCTTCGCAGTATTTTAAGGGCAAAGACAATGGCAATCTGTTAGCAGCCAAATTGAATGAAAAGTATGGGGTGGAAAAAGACACCCGCAGATACAAAGGTAATACCCCTAGAACCTTAGTTAAAGTTTAAATACGTTATAATAATGTTTTTTATTTATTGTTGAACATTTATTTGGCCAAGTTTGGTCAAAGACACATGTTTGAGAATATTTGTATTATTTTATTATTTAATAAATAAAACAGGAGAATCCAATCTGAAGTAGTTGTTGAAAGAGTGCTTATTGTCCCACAAGGAGGAATGACATGTGTCGGGAGGAATTCCCATAGAAGTGGAAACCACTAATTAATACATCAACATGTGTAGGAGGAAACATCCCTATTTTTAAGGTCAAAACTCCATATGGAGTTTCTAGAGAAGGAGGCTCATTATAGACCTAAGTCCTAGGCAATGCTTTATTAAGAAGTTCACATCATACAAACATGAGTTTTGGATGGAAGAGGGAAATTATTGTGTTGAGATGAGAATGAGAATTGAGTGATAGTTCTAGGTTGCTTCAGCTATCATTGTACTTGTGGTCCAGCAAACAGGCTCGGGGGTTTTAGTATCAACAAGTTATCAAGGTAATAATTTCATAAATAAACCTCAAAGTACAAAAAATTATCAAAGAAGAGATACACCTGTTAATTATAACAAAGCTAATAATCCAAGAGGTCCTCTACAATGCTGGGAGTGTGGAGAACACACTACTTTAAGGACTATCCAAAGAAGAAAAATATTGTTAATAACATACATTCTATACAAGAAGAGGCTACTGTAGGAGACGTGGCCAGAAATATAGCAAGGATTAGCGTAGCATTGGAGAATCGACAGGAAGATACTCAATCAATAATGGTCGAAATATAAGGTATGTTACAAGATAAGTGTATTTCTATGTTGATAGATCTAGGTGCGAGTTTGACTTATATATCTCCTAGATGTTGGAAAATTCTCACCATCATTTTTTTTATTTTGCATGCTTGCATTCATTCTACATGCTTCCAATCATTATGCATGGATCTACATGCACATGCATGCATCCAATAATCAACATGGTAGTCTCCCAACACCTAGTCCTCATTTTTTCAGCCCTAGGAGCCTGTTTCTGCTCAATTATAGACCTCCTAGCCATAGGTGCGCCCTTGTTTTCATCACTGGAGTACAAGTGCACCGTATTCCACCTATTTAGGAATTAGTTCAATTAGTTCCATGATTAGTAGATATGCTCCTTGTTTTGAGGACTAATTACTAGTTTAACTGACTGAACCACTTAGATAGACCTCCAAAGAGACTAGATTGGCTATACTGACTACTGAAAGCTCCTCATGCTCCCACATTGGACTCTTATTCCCTAGATTAGTGCCCATCCACTCAGTTAGACTCATTTGATTGATTATTTGACTGTTGTGACAACTACCACTGGTTTGGACGATGTCTCCAACTCTATCCAAGCCACACATTGAGGAGAATTCGAATGACCTTATTGGCATTTGAATTCATTTGATTGTATTAAGTTATTATTCACTTTACAAAGTGCCAGCTCACAACTGATGCATGATACAACAGTTTTTGTCATTTCTTATGTATGAGTGATTATTGAATCTCTGTTTATTGTTCTTCTTTCTGCACTTCTCGAGTGATTTTTAGTGAGGTTTGTTGTTGTTGAGTGATCCTAATCCTAAAATATCACATGGTATTAGAGCTGACATCAGCTATTGGAAATGGAGCAGTAACAGTTGCAGCTATTCCTTGAGCAACAGTCTTTCATTGAGCACCAGAAGCCTTTAGGTTTCCACATCAAATCCTAGTGTTATTTCCTTGAATTCACTAGAGCAATCCAGTGAGGTCTTTCTAGGTGTGAAGGACCCAGACACATTTGCTCAGTGTCTTAAGGAAGTGTTCAATTCGAATTGCAATAGATATCCATTTCATAATTCTCATTTTTTTTGCAGGAATATCCCCTATTCAACTTTGAATTCTTCAGTATCATGGATCTCACGTTAAATTCATTCAACTACTTCGAATGGAAGTCAAATATGGACATCTTATTGAATTTGATGAGCCTTTCTAGAGTGGTGAATGGATCTACAGTTGAGCCCACTGGTGCAGTAGAGAAATTCAAGTACTTAGATGAACTTGATGAAGCAGTAGGACTGCTGGTACTTAGCATTTTTGAATACCTACACGTTCATGTTATCGATTTGAAGACTCCAAAGGAAGATTGGGAAAAGATCAAATCTCTTCTTGGTCAGAAGGATGATCTGAAGGGTCATGAATACGAAAATGATCTCATCTCCTTGAGCCCAAGCAGTTTTGAAACTATCACTAAGTTTCTCAACAAATTCAAGAATTTTATTTCACAATTGAAGAGGTATGGGATTGAGAAGGAAGAAAAAAAACTCATCCTTGCCATCCCGTCGAAGCTAGGCCCTAAGTATTTAGTGTTGGTTTTGACCTTCTAGTCAGCAAAGTTGTCCATTGCAAAATGTAAATTCCCTTCACTTAAAGACTTCATCCAATCTCTCACACTTGAGGAGGAGAAGCTAGTGCACATGAGAGTGATAAAATCCAAATTGGATTCAGCTCTTGCAGCTACTGAGTCAAGGAGATCAAACGGTAAAGGAAAAAAATAAATTCTTATAGAAAGTCGAATGACCAAAAGAAGAAGGAGTCTCCAAATTAGTCAAATGGAGTTTCAAATCCTAGGAAGGACAAGACATCTCAAAAGGGAAAATCCAAGTGTACATATTGTAATCACGGATATCACCCTGAGAGCTCATGTATGAAGAAGACCATAGATCTCATGTCTTCACTTTTAAAAAAAAAAATATTCCAGTACCTACATGTGCTAGAAAGAAAGAGAGTGAACCATTTGGATCTGAGAACAAAGAGAGATGCCATCGCCTCATAGAAGGTGCAGCAACTCAATCCTCCTTCATCATAGATTCTGGAGCATCAAGATACATGTCCTCCTCCAATGATCTCTTCATTGGATTCGAAGCTACTGTTGGACCATACATTATGTTAGGGAATGATTCTAAGGTCTCCTCTGAGGGGATTGGAAGAATCAAACTTGATCATGGGTATTTCTAAGATGTACTCTATGTCCCCACTCTCACTGCAAATCTACTTTCAGTATATAAGATGACCCATACTGGAGATCCCAAGAGGGTGATCTTCTCTCCAAATGAGGTCAAAATTCAAGACATGGTATCAGGTTCTACCATTGCAAAAGGCGTTGCAAATCATAAGTCAAAACTGTATGAGTTCTCCGATTTTTTACTTCTCTCTAAACAATCCTCTCTTCACACTCATGCAAATGAAGAGAGTAGGCTATGGCATGAAAGATTTGGTCATCTTAACTATCAATACTTGAAATAATGCATACTAAAGAGATGGTTGAAGGGCTACCCAAGATCAAGTTTTCCCAAGGCACCTGCAAAGGTTGCTTGAATGGAAAATATCTAGCAAAGAAAGTTGAGAAAAAGAAGACTCAGAAGGTAGAGCGAATGATAGATCCAGATCCACAAGAAACTGAATATATAGCACCTAAGGTTCGAACTCCTATTGCAAAATGGGACACCACTACTGCTGCATCCACAAGTGATCTTGTTGGAGATCCATCATCTTCAAGAAAAACCAGATTTGATCTACTCTCTCACACAGATCCATTTCTAGCTAAGGGATTCTTTCTTATGATTAGATCAGATCCAAAGACATTCTTTGAATCCTACCAAGATCCAAGATGGGTAGAAGCTATGGATGAAGAGTACGAGTCTCTTCAAAGAAATCAAAATTGGGAGCTTTTTTCTCTCCCTCCTAGGAGGAAGCTTGTTCAATGCAAGTGGGTTTACAAAACTAAGATGGACTGTGATGGGGTCACTAGAAAATACAAGGTTCAACTGGTTGCAAAGAGTTACTCCCAAGTCCATGGGATTAACTACTCAGAAAAATTCGCTACTATTGCTAAGATGGATTCCATCCATTTTGTTCTTGCTCTTGTTGCATCCAAACACTGGGAAGTGCATCACATGGATGTCAAGAGTGCTTTCCTTCATGGAGATCTAGAGGAGGAGATATACATGAAGCAACATGAGGGGTATGTTGAATACTTTTCACTAGTATGTAGATTTAGGAAGTCCTTTAATGGAATCAAGCAAGGTTCCTGAGCTTGGTATGCAAAAATAAACTCCTTCCTTCTGTCAAAAAATTTCTTCAGATGCAAATTTGATTCGAATGTCTATATGAGACATGAGGATGACTCTCTACTTCGGATTGTTCTATATGTTGATGATCTATTGATTACTGCGAGCAACAATTCATGAATCATATCTATAAAAACAACTTTGCATAACTCCTTCTTCGTGTCAAATCTTGGATTGTTGAGACAGTTTCTTGGTCTTGAAGTCACTCATAGTGATTCAGGAATTAGGGTTGCACAGTCCAAGTATGTTTCAGATTTGCTTGACACGTTCCATATGAGATAATGCAAACCAACAACATCTCTTTTTATTTTAGGGATCAACCTTAAGGATGGTTCTTCCAAACCTCTGGTGGATAGTACACTGTATCGACATTTGATTGGGAGTATATTGTTTCTTACACACACTTGACCTGATCTTTCCTATGTAATTAGTGTTGTCTCTAGATACATCTCGGAGCCTCATGAGATTCACTGAAAGGAAGAAAATATGATTGTGCATTACTTTAAGGGGACAAATATCTATGGTCTTCACTATGCAGCTAGGTCTCCTCTAAACCTTGTTGGCTATACTGACACGGATTGGGCTGTAGATAGCTTAGATTAAAAATCAACATCTGGTTTTGTTTTCATGATTGGATCTAGAGCTATCTATTGGTAAAGAAAAAAGCATATTGCTTTAGCTGTTTCTTTAGTAGAGGTCGAGTATGGAATTGCAGTCAATGCAACCACACAGTGAATCTGGTTGTGGGGCATCTTGACAGAGTTTGAGATTCGATTCAGTACTCTTCCAGCCATCTATTGTGACAATCAGAGTGTTATCAATATTTCCACAGATCCGGTTCTGATAAAGGTGTGTTGGAGAAAACTCACTATGGATTGGGGTATACCACAACAGACAGATGACTACCAAAAATCAACTCAATTCTCAGAACTATGCTATATAAATGACAATGCTAAGATAATGAAGAAGATAACCAACCTCGATCCAAATGTTTGATGTAGATCCCCATTGGAGATTTTCAATCCATGCACTTGAATCTGCAAATTAGTATTGACATCCAATATACAACAAGTACATATAATATATAAATGGTATTAACATCATCAATAGAAATGGACCATGATATAACAAGTAAATGCAACCCAATGTAAGATAAACAACATTTACAACATTAATAGACGAGAATATGAATATTTCTATTAATAAACAAGAATAAGTACAAAGTGATACGACCTCTTGCCGACAACCAATCTGAACCAAGATCTGGATCAATCCACTTGTGCCTCCACCACTTCAATCCTCCATGAATGGAAAACTCAAACTAGATAGGAGTTTGGAAGGTGAACATAAAGGGTTCACAACTACAAGGATCAATGAGTGTAGACTCAAGATAGGGAAAAAATCCACTAGAGTTCTCTTTCTCTTCTTTCTCCTCCTGTCCATAAGCCATATGTGCTCAATATATAGTCCTCTCAAAGGTAAGTGAAAGGGCACATCGAGACGTTACTTGGGTAGATGGAGAGCCAAAGGTCACCCAATGACCACTTTTTGGGAGTAAAAAGTAATAAACTAGTGATTTTTACCATTTTACTTGATACCCACGGGCTATAGTGATGCAACTCATGAGTACGCTTGCTATAATGATGCAACGAGCGGGTCAGAGGAAAAATGAGGAAAAAATATGTCTAAAGGATATAAAGTGAATTTGAGTCAGTGAAATGGATCCTACAGGCCAAATAATGCTGATGCTCACAAGGTGGAAGATTACGTTGTAACAGATGCCCCCTAATGTGTGAGGTCAGAGACTGATGCTACGATGGCCGAAATACATTATAAAACTTAGAAGTGGAGTGATGGAGACACAAGTGGAAAGAGCAACTCACTCATCATAATACAATAGTATCCCTGAATACATGTTGGTAGTACAACAATGTGATACAATGGCTATGAATAGGCAGTACATAGTGAATACATGTCATAAGTGATCATAGCCATGATCCCTCTACAGTAAGATATGGTCAACTGCTGAAAAGGAAAAAACTGGTGCAAACTGGAGGTACAAATTGCTAATATCTGAGAGGTGATATCTCAGATGTAAATTCAAAGTTATAAGTAGCATACTGAATGCCAATATCTCCTGGGGTCTTCTACACAAGTCTTCGATGGTGCAAGTCCCATCAAGTGAATAAAGAAATTGGGTTCGAACCTGATGTGACATCGTCTGATTACCATTCAATGATGTATACCGTTAACAGACGTGAGATAACCCACCAATAATGAAAATGGGTATCAAGGCACAGAGAAAAATCATTGGAGTGTGAATAAATGAGTTGAAGTCGAACACTAGGATGAATCCATCGATCAGGGGACATTGATGTATTCCCAAAACTATCGATGGCGAGAGAACCTGCCACTAATGACTGCAAGCCTCAAGGTACTCAACTGAACTCTAAGCCTTAAGTCCTAGAATAAATGGGTTGAAGTTGACGGAACGAGACTCGCTGGAAGGAGGGCATTAAGGAATCCCACATCAACCAACATGAGGTACCAGCGATGCTGAAAGATTTGGAAGAACTCAGGTGAAATGGACTGAATCAATAAGGATGGCTGATATGCAATAGTCAAGAGATCCGAGGAGTGGCCGACACTAGTTTCAGGACTTCCTTTGAACAAGAGCATGAGCAGATGGATAGACTTAGGCAACGTAGACTTGACATAAACTGTGGAATGCAGGAGGCATTACAAAGGGCTCCATAATGACTGAAAGCTTAACCAATCGGTGGAGAAAACTAAGAAACAAGTACAACACCTAAGGTCCAACTATAGTCCCGACTCATAATGTATGGAGTGGAATGAATGCTCTGTTCAAAGGTGACACAACAACTACCAACAAGAAGTAGTAACCATAATCCCGTCTGGCTTTTTGGAATATTTGATTTTCTTGGTCTTTTTCATATTTGGGAAAAGCTTGAAAAAGAATAAAATTGCTTATTGTACAACAAGTGAGGGAACGAGTGTCAAATAGAGAGCATACTAGTTCCAAGCAGTGGAACATACCTATGATCAATGCAAGGAAGTGCATGCAAAATGTAGACACTTGGGGGGGATGTTCCCTCAGGGTCAAAAGGTGATCAAATTGTGAAGGGAAAATATAAGCTCTACAGGGCTCGATAGGAAAAAGTGCTCACTCACCAGGCTAACAACTGAGTAAGCGGGAGCCGACACAAGGCTCAAGCGACAAGAAGGATGATGCAATGGAATCACAACATGATATAACTGAGGGGAGTCCTTAAGGGAGATGGTTAGCATAAGACAAAGTAGAGTATGAGTCTTTATCGCATTGTCATGGCGTAACTACAAAGGACTCCCAATCCTAACGACAAACAACGACATGTGCACCAGAATGCACAAAGGGGTTCTAACTAGGGTTCCCATGTTCGGAAAAGCCCTACCACCACATAACGACACTTTTATAGCAGTGTGAAGGTTCTGTGTCAGTTATGAAGTGGGGTCGCACCTAGGGTTTATGAAAGTGGTCAACAGGTCAAATGCATAATGCACATGGAAATGGCTCCAACCTATATGCCAGTTGTGAAACGTACCTGTTGTAGGTGTGAAATGGTCCAGAACAACTTTCGCCGAAGAAATCTGATTAAAAAATACTACTCCAAGACAGTGTATTAGTCCATAACGGCACAAAACGGTAAAAACTTTAGACAAGTGGGTCTTGAAAATTATAAATAGTAATAAAAAATTACAATTGACAATTCATTTTTACTATTCACCCATTGGGAGCTTTGTGGTTAGTTTTCACCTGAAAGTTCAGTTGCCGATTCTAGGAGCTACGAGTGACCATTCATTGAACCATCTAGAGTAGGTTGGTAGTCTCATCCATACCTTTCATTTCAATGCTTTCATTTTGATTTTCAGTGGTGGTATTTTTTGTTCGGCCAAGCCCTAAATGGCTTCGACACTACCCGCGGGCTGTAGCTATGCAGATCGCAGGTAGGGAAAGATACTCGTAGTCAATGCAAATACTGACTGCGGGTACCCACACCTATATACAAGTTAGCCCGCGGGTATGGCCGTGAAGTTGAAAATGAAAAAGAATTTAACTAAAATCCTTGTTTGTCTGCACTCCAGGATGGTTGTAGAGTGGATGGAGAGGGAGCATGACCAAGTTGATGAGGTTGTGCGCAATGATGTGTGAGCACAGTAAGCATTGCAAGCATGTCAGTTGTACAAATTTTGAAGTATAGGGGGTTTGAGGGCCCAAAACCTATTACTCCGCCGCTTCATCAACTATTGGGATGTTGATGCATCTAACTTCAATCTCAATGGGAAAATCCTCACAATAGAAGTGGACGACATCTACTTTATTATCGGTTTGTCCCATCGAGGTGAGGAGGCTAGTCTTCGGTCTCGTACTGTGGGTGGTGGGATCATTGTCCTTGACTACATAGCATGGTATTTCCCCGCAAACACACGCACGATGGGAAGTCAAGTGCCCATCAATGCCATAGTAAATCTGAGCATGAAGATCATTGTGGCTACCTTAGAGTGGATCACTAGACCCAAAGCTCTGCACCAGGCATCCAGTCTAGTGATGTTTTATGCATCACAATGCATGCAGCCTATAGTATTTGACTGGTGTACCACACTGTTGGGGTCTATGAAGACCCAACTGACATAATTCAAAGAAGGGAATGCCAAAAACTTTGGGAATGGGAGTATCCTATGCAGCTTCTTCTTTGAGAGGGTTCCAGGGCTTAGTCTGAGGGTGGATGTCCCTCCTCATAGTCTCTGAGATCCAGCCCTAACCCGGTGGGCTAAGGTCTTGACACGACAGGGTGGTGGCCATTTGGCATCACCATATACCAAGGAGTTCTTCTAATGGTGGGACCGATAGGTCATTGACATAGAGGACTACCCCTATGTAGGGATAGACTTCCACCAGGATAGGGACATGCCACTCCCACCAGACGCAGCATTCAGAAACATTGGTGAGTACTCTTTTTAGGTTTTTTGTGTATTAAATTTTTATGGATTTTTTATTATAGATGTAAATGCAAAAATATTTTTGGTGGTAGTATCATATGCTAATGGTTGACTGTTTGCTCGCAGACAAAGGCCCAATGAGACCTAATGGCTTCCCAAGACATGGTCGTCGGGGCAGGGGTGAGGAGGCAGGTGATGCTGCAGTAGGACACACTCTACAGAACTTGTGGCGCAACCTCACATGGATGGTTGCTAGGGTTCCACAGATAGAGGTGGCGAGGCTACCTAAGGCCATGCAGTGCCAAGTAGTGGGAGTTCCGGGTGACTGGGTGCGGCTGCTGCAACGGGTAGCCAATGCAGTTCAGTACTTCTACAAGACACATGCTGTCGGGGTGGCAGCTAGGCCTCCTCATAGGGAGTAGATATCTCAGGATCTCATTTTTGTATCGATATGTATATTTTTGAGGGCTACAGGATCCAGTTTTGTATGACACTACCATTTTTGGACATATTTATATATATAAAACTTTGGTTCTCTGGTTCTACTATATGTGTGTATGTACAAATGTATGAATGTCTTCTTATATTTTATTGCTTCATGGTGAATGTGACAAATGCCAATCTAATACATAGTTAGTGTATGCATTAGATATATGATTAACACTTCTCAGAACATGTATGTATGTAATTGAAACAAAATGTCATTCCAAGAGTCTTACCCTTAGGAATTTCTGTAGTAGCGTAGGATCTCGCACACGGTACTGCCCATTTGGCTGAGACACAACTAGTTGTGAATCTAGGTGGAATTCTAAAGATTGGACACCATGGGAAATGACATCCCAAAGTAGCTCAATGACGACACTATACTCAGCCACATTGTTAGATGTAGGACCAAGACAAGCACCTCTTGAGGACACAACTAGGTGGTCAGGTGAGAAAATAACCCAGGCAACAGAAGCAAGCTGCTGTGTATGATGGCTAGCACCATCCGCGAATCCTAAGAACATAGGAAACTCTGCTGACATCTGTCGATAAAAAAAAAGCTAATCAGCAGACCCGAAAACCAAAAGAAATCTAAACTATGTACAGAAGCAACTATACGATAGTATACAAAAGTGTCATCCTGAACCAGAGGTTCAAGCGTAATACCGCTTGAGGTAGAGCCCATTTCTAGTCTCCTTCAAGACAATCCCCTCATAGTATTCTAATTCATAGGATCCTTTTTCCAGGACACACCTCACAATGTAAGGACTGTGCCACATGGGGTTGAACTTGCCTGCCCCCAAGGGTTCTTTAGCTTGGTCATATAAGAATACCAAGTCACTTTTAGCATACTACCGGGGATGGACAGACCTATCATACTGAACCTTAACATGAGGTTTGTTGGCATCTATAGCCACAGCGGCATCTCGACATTGCTCGTCAAGTTGCTCAAGGTGGATTAAACATTGCTCAAGACCCGTCGTATCAGGGAGGATCTCTATGGACAGTTTAAGCAAAGGGATCTTGCATTTAATTGGTAAAAGTGACTCCACACCATGAACTAGCTGAAATGGTGAGAACCCAGTGGCAGTCTTGACTATGGTTCGATACGCCCACAAAGCAGGATATAACATGATGTGCCAATTAGTCTTTCTTTGTTGGATGGTACATTGGAGAATGGTCTTCAAAGACTTATAGACTGCTTCTACTTGACCATTCGCTTGGGGATAATAAGAAGATGAGTGTTCTTGATGAAACCTAAGCTTGAGAGACAAATCCTCCATCATTTTGTTCTGAAAGTGACTGCCATGGTCAGTGACAATCTCTTTTGGAATACCGAAACGAGTTATAATTTGATTGAATACGAAGTGGGATGTTGTAGCACCATCGGCTTTAACGATAGGCATGGACTCAACCCATTTGGAAAAATAGTCCATGGCCACTATGATATGGTGATGCCCCCAAGCCAAAGCTTGTTTGCAATCCATGAAATCCACCCACCACTTGGTGAAGGGACCGACGATGACAACCGAATGAAGGGGCGCTGGATGCGAGTGTATGTTCTAAGAAAACACCTAGCAAGGGTGACATCTCTTCACTAGCTTGCATAATACGTTGTGCTGTAGCAAGCCCAGATAAGTGACCGCCACACGCTCCAGCATGGCAATCATTAAGCACCCACTCCGCTTCTTCGTGAGTTAAGCAATGACGGAGAATAGAATCCTTTCCTTGGTGATACAAAGTGTCACTGACGATAGTATAATCTTTATCGTGATGTTTCACACGCCGTCGCTCATCTTGTGAATAGTGCGAAGGAAACTTAAAAGTTTGGAGATATAGAATGACATCCCCATACCAAGGATCCTCTAACGAGATAACAAATAAGTGCTCATACACAAAGGAATATTCATGAATGACATCCTCATCAAGTCTCGAAAGGTCTGACATAACCTCAGCAAATACAAACGGTTTCATTGATTTCGCCGAAGCAAAATCGAGATCGAATTCCTAAAGGATAACAATCCATTTATTGTACTCCCCCCTGATAAGGTGTTGTGATAGCACGAACTAAAACGGATTGATATGCGTGACAACTGTGGTCGTTCTAAGCAAAATGTAATGTTGTAACCGCTGGACTGAATGAACATTCGCAAGTGCCAGCTTTTCCAAATGAGTATATCTTAGCTCAGTGTCTACTATATTTCGACTAAGGTAATAGATGACATGCTTGACAAGCGCATCATCAACCTAAACCAAGACCATGCCAATCATCTCTTGAGACGTGGCCACATAAAAGATAAAATCTCATGCGAAGTCTGGTGGACTAAGCACAGGGGACGATACCAAAGATTTCTTAAGGGCGTCAAAAGACTGCTGGGCTTGCTCATCTCAGATAAAAGGTTTGTCCTTCTTCAATAAGCATGCGAAACCTTTGGTAATATTAGCATAATTGACTATGAAAGGACGTAGAAAAGTGGCTCTCCCTTGGAGGCTCTGAAGTTGTAACAAATTGCACAGAGGAGGCAACTGAAGTATTGCCTCAACTTTGAGACGATCGACTCTAATACCCTCTTTCGAAGCTATGAAGCCCAGAAGACGACCCGGCCTTACGGAAAAGATTCATTTGTTAGGATTCAATCGAATCTTGTATCGTATACATCGTTCGAGAATCATGCGGAGGTGCTTGGGGTGGTCCATCCTCTTGCGGGAATGGCTGGAAATATCATCCAGGAAAACCTCCATAATATTTTTAAGATCATGAAAGGAATAGGTCATGGTGCACTGAAACGTAGCTCCAATGTTTTTAAGGCCAAAGGGCATTTTCTGATATGCAAATGTTTCCAAAGGACAAATAAAAGCTCTATCATTTTGATCCTCGGGTTTGATTTGAATCTGGTTATATCCAGAAAATCCATCCATGAAGGAAAAAATCTCACTTCCAGCGCAAGCATCCAAGATTTGATCTATGAATGGTGTGGGGAAGTTGTCTTTCGGACATGCATGGTTCAAATCCCTAAAGTCGGTGCATACACAAATCGTTCCCTACTTCTTATCCATAAGAATGGGGTTTGACACCCATTCGGTAAGGTGAACGGGGTAGATGAAACCAGCCTTGAGTAGTTTCTCCACCTCTGCCTTGATAGCGGCTACTTTTCTAGGGTTCACAGCAAGTAAGTGTTGTCAAAACGGTTTAGCGTTGGTATACATTCTAATCTCATGTTCAACAATGCGGGGTTCTATTCCTGGCATCTCCTCATATGACCAGGCGAAAGCTTCACAGATCTCTATAAACAATTCAATGTAAATAGCAATCTCCTCAGGAGTGCAATCATCACCGATGTAGACATTCTCAACTATTCTAGGAGTACGAGAGATATTAATCGATGTCGTTGGGGAAATGTTATCCATATTCCCTTCTGCGAAAACATCATGCGACTCCAAAAGAGCCACAGGGTGACCAACCATCTTTGCTAGAGTCGTATTAAACTCTTCTCATTCGGAAAGCTCGAGTTTGGGAAGGAAATAAGAGAGATGGTGCATATATTCCCAAGGTCTCTCACTACCACACATGGCCTCCATAATAGCTTCATCAGAAGGCAAAGTATCATCGAGGCAATTGTGGGAACAAGACAAGCTGGTTTCCCAAACTGACAACGTAATGGGATCTTCCTTGACTGTTTGGGAAGAAGAGAGATCCGGTTCTGCAGTGGCTTGTTGAATATGCTGGTAAGCAAGCTCAGCTATAGACAGTTGCATAGACATCTCAACATGCAAAATGTTTCCAGACGTGGAACTCGTGGATGGTAAAGTCCACAGATCATCGAAATAAGAAGTCCGGAATGACATATTATGTGAAGGAGGAGACGCATCATCGGTAATGGTTCCAATAAAATTCACAGGTGCGGCAAAATCATAAGTTCCCATCAATGAAGGGTACATGACAACACCCATGTTCCCAGTTTCTGGCTAAGAATGGATAACCTGCGAGACTATGGATCCCGTGGATGCTGTGGAAGAGGAGTTAACGTAATCCAGCTGATCGATGGTCACAATCTTGCCTTCGTGAGGAAAGCAGATAACTCTCAATACAATGGATGCGATAGCTTTCATGGCATACAACCAATTCTGACCTAGTAAAAGGGTGTAGTCGATGGGTGCATCAACCACCTCGACTTCAATAGGCACAGACTTACCTCCCAAGGAGACAGCAAGGGAAGGGATAATTCCATGCGGCTTAAATGAATGATCGTCGAATGCAGTAAGTGTGGTTTTATACGCGAGTAGGGGAGGAGAGCCAAGAGATTTCCAACAAGATAATGACATTACTGATGCAGAGGCACCTTTGTCAACCATAGTACATTTGACAAACTCTAAAGTCACACCACCTGGATTTGAAAAGCCACATGGTAGGGTAAGCGAGGTTGGACATCAGTAGTGTCGAACTTGATAATAGTGGGACTTCCCCCATCCTGAACTCCTAACGCACTCAAAAGAGCATGCTTCTGAGAAGGATAGGCTTGCAAAACTTCAAGAGCCGACATGGCACACAGAGTTTGTCCCAAATATTCTACGATGGAGTAGTTGTGGGCGGCTCAAGCATTAGGATTATGCGTAGAGCACTTAAGAACACCTTTCGGTATCAACGTCATAATAGAGGGCTTCTCGATATGCAAGGAATTTTCAGGAGGAGGGGGAGGCTTACTCCCCAAATTGGGTTGTGGTGCATCATAATCGTGCTGACGAGTGGCAACACTAACCTCTGACTGAACCATGTTCATGCATCCATAACCACTAGTATTGGAAGCAGACGTTATCGTCTCAGTAGGTCCATAACCAGTGGTAAGAGCATGCGAAGCCATGTTTTGGTGATGAGGTAGGGGATCCTTCAACATAGCTGGGCTCTGTGCCAAGTGCTTTGATGCTTCTTCAATACGAGGACATAAGTGAGTAAGATGGTCTTACCCACAGAGCTTGCAAGGAAACTTCACCTTACACCTAGGTTTACGGTCCTCACCAGCATTTTCTCCTTGCCGAGGAGGGTTGGAATTATCCTTACGGGGGGTATTGCGATTGCTATTGTTATCCCCATTGTTTCCACCCTTACAATTATTTCTCCCTTTTTTCTTACAACCAAGTTGCTAGTTACCTGACTGGTTCGTCGTTTGCACACTATGTACATCGAACGATGGGGTGGAAGTGGACAAGGTGTGAACCTATCTTGCAATAGACTGGTTTAGCAACAAATTTTGCATTTGATTAGCTACTAAATCTATGAGGCGAATGCTTGTAGATCCAACCATGCCATTGACATGCGGTCCAGGAACTGACGCGGGCTCATGACATGTACGTAGTGCATCAGGGATGATGTCATACAAAATGCCAGACTGAGAGTATAATAAGTCTAACTGCTGGACTTTCAAGATAGCTTGTTCCTCAGTCACAATGTCGGACATCGAAACATCCTTAGCAATGTATGGGAGTAGAGACTTGAGGAACCATTCCAACAGGAACTCTAGGGGAATGTTGGCTTTCACTAACCTCTTCTGCCGACGCCACTCTTGAACGTGGTCGAAAATATGCATGGCCTTGTTCTGGCAGAAGGTAGATAAAAGTCTAGTGCCAGTATCATAGTGAACCAGCAATTGGAAATGATCTAAGAAAACCAAAGCGATCTCATTAAAACCCCTATAGGTGTTTCCAGGAAACTCAATGTACCACTTCGTGGCTGCCCCCGTGATGGTGCATTGAAATAGTTGCAATCTAATGGAATCGTGATTCAATGAGTTGGAGGAGCACCAAAGGTGAAATGTCATGACATGATCTCCCGGGTCCTCACCACCTTTCCCCTCAAACTTAGGAATATCCAAAGGGAGCGTGGTAGGTACCGGGGTCCAAGTAGGGTTGTGACACACCAGATAATTCATGAGCTTTGAAAGATCTAGAAGATTCAAGCATGCAAGGAACGGGAGCTGAGGCTGGAAAGCTTGATTATAAGCCCCCATAAAAGGTTGGTTAAATGGAATTGTATTATAAGATGGACCAAAAGCTTGACCATGAGGATTAAACTGCTAATAATAAGGACCTGACGGACCATAAGCTTTCCCATGGCCATAGTATTGATAACCTCCTCCTTCCTGACCCATTTGAGAGTAAGCAGGTATGTGCATATTTTTGGCACCATATTGGGGTGGTGGGTTGTACTAGTGGCCCGCACCGACTGTGTTGTAGTAAGGGTTTCCACCATGAGTATGGGGCATATATGTACTATTCATAGCGGGAACCATGTTGTAATGACCATAATGGTATGCTATGTTCCCACCCCCAGCATTAGTATTAGCTTGTGCAGTTGTGTGGTGACCAGAAGCATGAGATGTATTCCCAGCCCCAATATTGGTGTTACTAGTAGTTGGGATGGTGGCGTTATGTCCATGTGGATGGGATATATTCCCACCCCCTGCATTGGCATTACTAGTGGCGGCAGTGGATGCAAAAGTATGCGGTATCTGTCAACCCCCATGGTTGGGAGGAGCAATAACATCCATAAAAGTAGTCCTGGGTTGAAAATTAGTGGCATGTGTATTAGGTGGTGGATGGCGAGTTGTGTTCCGAACAACATTCCTATTAGGTTGGGCAATCCTAGGAGGTGGTCTTCTTCCAACATTAGAATTGTTAGGAGGAACATGACCAGTCCCCATACTATGTGTGTGAGTAAACAACATAGTGCCCCCAGTGGGTATAGTATGGCTAACACCATGACTAGTGTCAGCGTGACTACCAAATGTAGTGGAAGGTTCAACTGTACTATGACTAGGCATACCAAAAGAGAGTGCGGTTGGGTTGATCGTAGGACCAGTGTCATCATGTAACTTTGGAATCATGTGTCTATAATTGCATGGAAATGAAGGAATGAACATGTTGTCCTATTCTTTGTCGTCGGGTAAGGTTGGCATCCCATAGAAATAATTATCCGGATTCGAAGGATCGAATGGATTTAGTTCAAGTGGATTAAGCCAAATAGAACCAGGTTGAGTCTCAGGTGGATCACCTCCCCAATCCTCACGAGGAGTATGGGGATCAGAAGTATGGTCAACTCTACCCAATGGAGTCGAAGGTTTTTCCTCAGTATCGGAATGTGTAGCAGTCATGACGTCTTGGATGTATGTCTCATAAGAATCCGAAGACTCAGAGGGATCCCTCCGGCGTCCTCTAGCAACATGGCGTGAAAACTCGGCCGGCTTTAAACCAGCCAAACAACGGGATCGACGAAGAGTATGGCTCTGCGCCACGATATCTCCGGGGAGAATATATAATCAAAACATCCCCTAAAGACCAACTATCGATCAAAAATAGTAAATCAAAAGCGCACACCTAGAGAAACTACAACCAAGAGCAGACAAACAGAGTGGCTAAATGAGCTCCCGACACTAGAGCCAGTATGTCTCACCTAGGAGAGGCTTGAGACTCCCAAACTATAGCTGAAGGTAATAGAATCAGTTATAGAGACACCTAGGCTTCACTGTGTGCAAAGGGCCATAACCCTCGGCAACAAACAACTGTGTTGTCCAATCCCTATTTGACTCAGGACACGAACAGTATAACCACTGCAAGTAGCCTGTGCGATACCTAGGTAAGGCAACTATGGTCACCGCAAAATAACCAATGCTCAGGGGGACAGTCATAGGTGGGATCCGTCGTATGGGTAGGGTAGTTGAGGTCAAAACTCAATGAGGGTCAAATCCCCCAAGAGTCCCCAGATACGAACAAATCCTGGAAATATCTCCCACGTTCAGCCGGTATCAGAGGGATATCTCTTCAACCAACCTGTAGCTAGGGTTTTCACCCTAGCTTGTGCAAATGAGCACCTACTAAGGAGAAGGGACTCCTTAGTAGCAGTTCAATAAACACTAATTAAAAGACAATACATTGAAATGGAAATTATTCTAAACATGTGCATGAAACATAAGAGACAAGAAATAATAAATGGTTTTCTTTGTATTAAATATTTACTTCAAGTGTAGAGGTTGGTGAAGTTCTTGCAATGATCCAAGAGGGTTGCTCCAAACTCCAACTTTGCTCCTTCTCTTTCTCCAATGGTGGAAATGGGCCAAAAGGGGCTCTCAATGGTGAAAGTAGCTTAAGGGTGAGCTAGGGTTTCAAGAGAGATTTTGGCAGAGTAAGGGTATACTTGATTGTGGATATGAAATGAGGGGTCTCCATCACCTATTTATAGGTTTTGGATGGTGGAGTGCTGGCCCATGGTTTTAGGAACCATATGGTTTAGGTCAGCTGTATAGGGTTTTTCCCTCTTTTTCCTCATTATTTTATATTTTTTATTCCCTTTTTAGAGGGTTTTTGCTATTTTGGAGGAATTTTGGATATTTTTGGAGGGAAAAGGGGTTTTTTAGCCTTTTTGAGGCTTTTTTGATGGTTCTGTGGTTTTTTGGAGGCTTTTTAATGGGATTTGAGGGTTTTGAAGGCAAATATGGTAGGAAATATGGACAAATGAGTCATGTAATGGGGTAGATGAGGTAGTGAGCACTTTTTGGGTGTTAACAGATTGCCCCCTGATGTGTGAGGGCAGGATCTCATCGTATGGCTGATAGACATCATAAGTCTTTGAATGGTTTTCCTGGGGTGTGGAGAAGAGAAGAAACAAACTGGAGCATGGAACAACGATCCCGAACCAACTGCAAAAACTAAAAGTACATAACCTCAATAATGGATGAGGAATAATCTGATCATATGGACGAGGCGGGCATTCCCATGCTTGTATCAAGATATGGAACAATAATAACAATGGGGTCCAAAATATGGGGACCTGACATATACATGACCTCAAATAATGAATGAGAAAGAATTTCAATATATGGACAAGGCGAGTATACCCATGCTTGTATCAAGATACATAAAAAATAACTGTGAGGACCGAAAAAGGGGGCCTGTAGGATACATAGAGAACCACTGTGTACATCATAAGGGTCCAGAGGGGACACCAAGCTGCGACATACTGCTGGGATGACCATGTCTGAGCTGAAGAACTGATACACTGGAATAAAAACAGTGCTACTAAGTGGGGTACCAGACGAACTGATGAGCTGCTGGATCATAGTGATAGGGAGTCATACTGTCAATGGTACACTGAACTAGAACTAAACTGGGTACTCAAGGAAGCATATAATTGGATGGCTTCCGAATACAATCACCAACGCAACCTGGACATCCACGGGAACATATAACTAGGCGTTCCGAGGTGACTCACCAATGTGCTAGAGTCGAGGGAGATCCGGTGTCTTCAACCAATAACTAAAGGGATAGAAACCCTGCGTGATTCTCAACGATGTGATCAAGGTGTTGAAGTCGAGCATGTGAGAAACAACCACTCAGAGAGGCAATGATGACTCCTCTCAAAATGGTCCATAGGCACTCACCACTGATGGTGATGGGTCCAAGGTGCAGGGACCTCTAGGTCTTTCCTCTGTAATAGAGGGGCTATCGTCAATAGAGGGAGACCTGCAACGATCAAGGCAATGATGTTTCCTTGACAGGAGCGTGAGGTGGAGAACCGAAGTGTGAGAGTACTGATGGTAGGACTGACATACTATGGGGGATAACTGGGCAAGTAGAGTGGGTGGACTCAAACTTCCTTTGTTCAGAGTATGATGACGGGGATGATCGGGCAGCATATGAAACTAACTGATGGGAAAGGGATCATAGCTGTAATGGATCAAGGATAGTGACTGGGATGAGGGAGACTCAAGCTAGGGTAAAATGGCAAGAGACTGCAGACTACTCTGAACAAAGGTGACCTGATTGGGGGTGCTGCCGAGATGATCGATCATAGTGTCAGGAGGCACAGTGGGACTTCTTCATGGGTTAAGGAACTAGAAGAAGTGTGTGAAAAATGGTACTGTCGTGTGGATTTATACGAGCCCAGGACAGTTCATGCTTGTGATTGCTTTCAATTTTAAGGAGTCTGAAAGCGATAAGAAGACTCTGAAAAAATGGAATGGTACTGTCGTGTGGATTTGTATGAGCCTAGGACAGTGCATGCTCATGGTTGCTTTCAATTTTAGAGAGTCTGAAAGCGATAAGAAGACTCCAGGGGGTTGCTTTTTCGTGTGTTAGTCTCCAAGGCCCAAAGAAGCATAAAAGGATGCAATGGAGAACTCTTCTAGCCGGTGTGACTAGAGTATTCCTTTTTTGTAATTAGTCTACCAGGTCCGGAAAAGGGTTAAACTTATACCAGATAGACGCCCTTTCAGGTACTTTAACAAGCATGAAAGGAAGCAAGATTGCTTGGTGATCTTTTCATTGTTTTAGGAGTCAGAAAAGAGCTTAACAGAAACTCCCTAAGTGCCTTTTTCGTAAAGGACTTTTCCAGCTCGAGAAAGGGATAAAATTATACCGAACAAAAGGAACGGCCAGGCAAGGAGGAAGTGCTCAATCAAGGAACATTTATGATGACCAAGAACGAGGGTAGGGGGGGAACACTGGTGGGCCTCCTTGCGGGGTAATGAATGGTGGCAAAATAATGAAATAATTGTAGTATGACAGGAGTGAATGGCTCATGTAAAAAAGTGGAATAATCCGATGGCAGCCGATGTGGCGCATGAACTGAGGCAATAAGGTGTTGGGACACAATGTTGAAACTGTACCAAGTGAGAGTGAGAAATGATCTCAAGCATCATCACGAACTCAGAAAAATGAATCCGGCCAGGGTAATTTTTAAGGGCGAAATTTCGCCAATTGGCTATTTTCGGGTTTTAAAAAAAAAAAAAAATCGCTATTTGGTCATTTTTAGTCTCTAATATCGCCTATATTTACATAAATATGTTTTTTTATCATATTATTCTCCAAAATTTACACATTTCAATAGTAAATTGTATGTTTCATATTTAATATTCGCCTACCTATCTATATAAATGTTTTTTTCAATTCAAAATAATTGCCTAGGATACTATACTTAAGTATAATATTAGAATCCTTAAAAAATACCTTGAATCCGGTGATATAAAAAGTGTCAAAAATGGATAACAGTCGATGTGGCATGAAAACCAAGGCGACGGGGGGCGTTTTGGAAAAAATACCCAAAAAATCTGGGAGTGAGAGCGAGAAATGATCTCAAGCATCATCACGGGCTCGCAAAAATGAATCCGATGATATAAAATATACCAAAAATGGAGAGCAGTCGAAGTGGCATGCAAACCGAGGTGACTAGTGGTGTTTGGACACAATGTTGATATTGGTCCTGGTGAGAGCAAGAAATGATCTCAAGCATCATCACGGGCACTGAAATATGGATCCGACAGTGCACATGGTGCAAAAAACGGAGGTCCTAAGGACTCCGAAATGGTCAAAGGAAATAACTAGGTTAAAAAATGGTTGCAAATAAAGGTGATCCCACCAAGCCAAGGATGCAGTGGTGGGGATAAATGATGACCTGCGGGGGAAAAATACTAGGTGTATCAAATCAAATCAAATATACAAGTGATATGTGACCTCAAAATATGGTTGAGATCACAAATGTGAAAAAGTGAGTAGGGTTAATGACCTGCCTCCATGCTATGTGCATAGGGTTTGTGATTGTGGATCACATATGTGTTGGTTTGAACAATGGGTTCATTGACATGCTGAGATAAATGTGATGGGGTAGGGTCAAAATGATTGATCATGCCCCCTATCCCAGGGTCGAGGTAATCTATTATGCCCCTTGAATCAAAGGTGTCAAGGTGGTGCTCTATGATAGTGGGGTCAAGACCAAGCATTTCGGTATGGGACCAGGCAAAGACATCGTGGAACTCTTGGAATTTTTTTTTGTATTCTCCAATCTCATGCTCACTGCAGGAGGCTCCTAAGGTGATGAGTTCGGGGGCACCTCCTGGGGCATAGATATCTATGTGGATAATGGGAGAGATGTTGGCCATGTTACCTTCCTCAAAGAAATCAGGAGCAGGAATAGGATCCTTAAACCAGTCGACTTTGGTGGTAAGGAAATCTTTGGACTCAATCGCGAATTGGGTAGCTGGGGTAGAGGAGGATGCTTCTGGGAGGAAATAGGAATGATGGTGCATGTCATCCCAGGGATAATCCAGGGCAGTGAGAGCCTCGAGGATCTCCTCATCAGTACGGAACATTTGAGATGTCAAGTTAGTTGACGAGGGAGTGGTGGTGGAAGAGATCATATAAATGGTATTAATCTCACCGGATGGGGATGAGACCCGGGGGTGGATCTCCTCAATTGTGGGGGGCACTATCTCAAGGTCCAAATTATTCATCTCGTAGAGAGCTACTCGGTAATCTGGGAGATCAGGACAATGATGTGAGTAGTGGCCGTAAATACCGTATATGGCACAAGGGTGGTTGGTGTGTAGTGATTTATCACGAGGCTTGGGGGTTGGGTCGATTTTGACAATCGGGATGTTGGGGTTGTTGTCAAGCATGTGCATATGTTCCTGTAATGCAGGTAACTGTGGACAGTGGTGAGTTGGATGACCTAACTCGTCACACAACGAGCATTTGGGGGGAGCACGAAAAACGAGAGGTGGTTTAACGGTCTTGGGAGGAGGTACAACAGTGTATGGTTGTGGGCCTCTGTCCCTAGTGTGCTTGATAAGAGGGGGGGATTCATAGAGGACGAAGGGGTAGTGACACTAGGAGGTGGTTGACTAGTAGTAGCCATGGGTTGCACCAGTTGTAGAACGACGTTTGGTGTCGACGGGGGAATGGGAGGAAAAAGATACCACACGGGTAATCCCAAGGTTAACCCAGGGAGGCTAAGGGTAGCCATAATCGGGGCACTTACTACTCCCGAGGGAGGGACTAGGAAGGGGATTGTGTGGATGGGTGTAACACCAATGTGGCTAGGTACCAACAGTGGTTTAGGCAACAAGGGCAGTTGATTGTTAGGTGTTTGTGTATCGTGGGAAAGGGTACATAGGTCAAATACGTCAGGTGCAGATGACGGGGGAGGAATGGATTGGAATGTTGATGTCATCAGCGGATCTGAGTAAACTCCAGGTCCTACAGAGGAAACAAATGAGGTAGCGGCACCACTAACGGGTTGTTCAACCATGGGGAGAACATTTTCGGGTGCAGCGGGGGCATTTGGATCGTATTAGGTGAGTTGGTCGACCTTGACCACGCATCCACCATGGGGGAACATCATGGTATGAAAAACAGAAGAGGAAACTGCCCACATAGCATACATGTAGCTGCGGCCAAGTAAGAGGTTATAATCAAGTTGGGCATTGATGACCTCTATGTCAATGAGAATGGTTTACCAGCCAGCTGGACGGGGACGTTAGCTAATAAACCTTGGGGTTGAGTCGACCGGCCGTTGTAGGCTCGCAATGTAGTGGTGGACTGCTGGAGAGTAGGGGATCCCAACTTCTGCCAAACGAATGTGGACATTACGCATGTAGAGGCACCCTCATCGATGATTCACCGATGGAGGACAAGATTCTGAACGGAAACAGAAACTTGGAATGCTAAAGTGGAAGGCAGGCGTGGTTCGGACTGGTCCAAATCGAAGGCCATCAATTGTGAATCATTTGGGTCGATGGCACCAATGGCGGAGAGAAAAGTCTTGCACTGTGAAGGACAGTTTTTTAAGACTTCTAACGCAGACATGGCCGCGGGAGATTGGGCTAAGTCATCTACAATGTTGTAATTTGACGCAGCATGAGCATTGGGGTTATTGTTGATCCGACAAAGTGGGAAATGAGGTGCTTTGGAAGCGCCATCGAGGGGATCCGGAGGTATATGTAACGTCTGATCGGTGGGATGAGCGTTGGTGTTTTTGTTGGAGGGAGGGGCTTCAGAGGTGGAGCCATACTGGTTTCGATGGGTTTGGAGGTTGACATCAGTGGATGACATCATCAACAAGTGGTGAGTACCTGAGTCGAACATGGGTTGGTCAGGAGCGGCATAAGTGATCTATTGTTGTGGTGGCGCGTTGCCTTGAGGGGGAGCCAACGGCTGAGTGTTCACTACGCCTTGGGTTGGTAAGGGGTTTTGCAGTACCAAAGGTGGATGCTGAGGGGGTGGGGGGTTGGGTGACGCTTGAGGAGTTGCATGCCCTTGGCGATGGGAATCATCAACCCAAAGTTGCCAAGCTCATTCCAAATGTGGGAAAGCATGTGTGTAGTGGCCATAGACCACGCAAATAGAACAAGGATGGTTAGTTCGCAAGTTGGGGTTTTTGGCCTGCTTGGGTGGCCGATCAGGGTTTTGGTTGGCAGGTGTCACATTATTGTTGTCTGGGGGATTGGGAGGTTGACCACCTTGGTCTGGAGGAGGGTTGTTCCCATGGTTACGGGCTTTGCCACGGTTTTGTTGGCCCTGTTGGCACTGGTTGTTTTGGTTTTGCTGCTGATTTTGTTGGGCGTATACTTGCCCTTGGGCAGCAGGTGGGTTCTGGGGTTGCGTAGGTGCTGGAACAGGCTGCGGAGGATAATATGTAGGTGGAGGTTACGCGGGTGTTGAACCTTGTGGGGGTTGCTGATACGTCTGCGGAGTGGGTTGCGGGTTGGCCTCAGGGGCTGCCTGTGGTGGGTAATAAGCAGGTTGGGCTTGAGAGGTCACAGGAGCTGGTGCAGCCTGTGGATGGTAATATGGCGGAGATGCGACCGGGGGGGCATAGGCAGGGGATGCGTTCCCTAAGCACTGAGGTGGACATGAGGGTCCATGGGAATGACGGTGATGTGCCATGGGAGCATACGAATTGGTCGCACTGGACTGTGATGTAGCTCGTGAAAGGTCGGGGCCATGGCTAAGATGTGCTATGGAAAATGGTTGGGGATGCGAGGTAATACGGTCTATGATGTCGTCTGCGGCATGGGATGCCCCCGGTGCATCGTGCTGGGAGGAATCTCCGCAAGGGGCATCAGGTATAATGGTATAAAGGTAACCCGACTGGGCGTATATGAGGTCAAATCGTTGGGCTTTGAGGATGGCTTCTTCCTCAGACTGGGGTCGTTCGGATGCCACATCCTTGGCAATGACAGGGAGGAGGGATTTTAGAAACCAATCTAAGAAGATATGGTCGTCTAAATTGATTTTGTAGAGGCTTCGACGTCGACGCCACTCATGAATGTGGTAAGTGATGTGGGTAGCCGTATTCTGTCTGCAAGACAGTAGGATCTCAACTCCCGCGTCATAGCGGATAGGTAATTGAAAGAACTGCAGGAAAGTGGAGGCAAGGGAGGTAAAGGTAGCATGGGTCCAATGGGGCTGCTCAATGTACCACTTAACTGCAGAGCCAGTGAAGGTGTGCTGTAACAGACGAAGGCGGATAGAGTCGTCCACTATGGAGTTGGAGGAACACCATAGATGAAAGGACATAATATGGTTCTGGGGGTCCTCACCTGCCTTTCCCTCAAACTTAGGGATTTCAGAGGGGAGCTTGGTGGGCATGTGAGGCCACGAAGGGTCGTGTCTGATAGGATCATTAGTCTGTCTAGCTAGGTCAGGAAGGTTGAGGCTAGCCATGAATGGAAAAATAGTAGAATGATGTGACATACTAGTGGGTGTGACCAAATTGGGGTCAATGACCCCAAGTGGAGGGGCTAGGTTCGGGATGTCGCCCCCAAGTGGAGGGACAAAAGTGGTATGGGACGGGCATGCACCGCCAAGGGTATCATGAGTCACTGATGGAGTGGGAATAGGTATTCCAACTACTAGAATGGGTGTAGTGATCTGAATGGTAGATGGGGGACCCATCAAGGGCATACCCAAAGCAGGTGTGGTAGCTGGTATGGTGGTGGATTCTCCATTAATGGTCCCTACAAGGAAAGGGGTGTAAGTCACGCCAGCCATGGGGTGGAAGTCACACCATCCAAGGAAAGGGTGGTTGGTGCAGTGTAAATGGGGTTCTCGGACTCTGTGTCAGAATCAGAGGTAAAGTAAGGGGCGTCTAGATCGGGTGACGGAGTTCTATTCCATTGACGAGTGGAGTCAAGGGACAGAGCTCGAGATCTATGATGAGTGGTATCAAGTAAGGAAGATCTATGTCTATGAGGAGTGGTTTCAAGTGAACCGTGCTGCGGGGGCTCGCCCCAGAGGCGCTGAGAATGTCTCGGAGACTCAATGGTGACAAATGGTGTCGAAAATCTGGGGGTTGTGTTGAGTGAAAAACAACTCAAAAACTTTAATGCAACCGAGTGTGCAGAAGGAGAGCTAAAAAAATATGGCACTCAGGCCAACAACCAACTCAAAACACCTACTGTAACAGCTGTGCTACAATAAGTGGAGTAACAATAGACATGGTCAGAATATCAACAAGCAACAGGTTTCCTTGAAAATAAAAATAGTGGACTCACTAGACCAAAAGGAGGTAAGGGAGCATGCAAACACCTAACTAAATAGTATTCTGACTCAACTAGACATATCCTCTACAAGGTGATGAAATCCAAGTCAGACAATATGGATAGGAGAGCTAAGTGGCTAAAGATATCCCCCTACTAGGAGGGACACCAGGTAGTCAATCCTAGAAGAAAGGAAGCTAAGATACCCCGTTCATGACACGTCCAGAAAAGGTGAATCTATCATTTTGTCCTTTTACCGCAGTACCCCCATACAGGGATACCCCGAGAACTGCGAAAGGTAGCCTTCAGTTACTGAATGGATTGCGGTATTCCACTCAGGCCTTCGGAACCAGTCTGGCGACTTCAACCCTCCTAGGGGAGAGGCCCTCTGATAAACTGGTTGTGACCGTGCCAAAAAATACTAGGGGATTTTGGTTCCCTAATGGACAACAGCTATGTCTCAAGTGTAAGCAACCAAGGGGTGTTATTTGGATGCCTATCCCCCCGATCCTACCTAACTACAAAAATTCTTACGTGTTCCCCAAGTGGGGTTAGAATGTTGGTTGAGTTAAGTAGTTTTTTAAGGTTTACTTGATTTAGGTGACAGAGTGTGTGCGTGTGAGATGATGAACCCAAGTAAAAAGTGCCACAAGGGGGGAAACTTTCTAACTAGCAATAACAAGACAGAAATTAACCTTTGAAATGCACAATTTTCTTTTCTCAATTTAAAATGCTGAAAATATAAAAACGATTCTGTAAATGAAACAGAAATAAAACTGCAGAAAAAGGCTGTAAGGAAGGGTGGCTATAGGTAGGACAGATGGCTGTGCTGGTGCAGAAAATAGTACAGCAAAGTGCTGGGTTCAAAATAGAGAAAAATGCAGAAAATAGATCGCTGGTTTTTGGCAAATCTGGGCAGTCGGACCGCGGAAAACAGCTCAACAGTCGCAGTCGAGTTGCGGGTTTTAGGCTGAAAAACACAGTCGGGACGCAGGAAAAACGCCGAAAGTCGCAGGTGGGTTGCGGGAAAATGGTCGAAAGCCACATGCGAGACGCAGGAAAAACGTCGAAAGGCGCCGGCGGGTTGCAGGAAAATGGCCGAAAGTCGCAAGCGGGACGCAGGAAAAACGTCGAAAGGCACCGGCAAGTTACGGGAAAATGGCCGAAAGCCGTAGGCGGGACGCAGGAAAAAACACCGAAAGGCACTGACGGGTCGCGGGAAAATGGCCGAAAGCCGCAGGCGGGACGCAGGAAAAACGCCGAAATGCGCCGATGGGTCACGGGAAAATGGCTGAAAGCCGCAGGCAGGACGCATAAAAAGGGTTAATAGCCATAGTCGGACCGTCCCAAACAGGCTAATAGCCGCGGTTGGATCGCAGGTAATAGAATGAAAACGGTCGACAGGTCACCAGAAACAGTCTGAGAGCCGTGGTCGGATCGCAAGTAAGTGCCTGAAAGACGCGGTCGAAACGCAACTGCAGGGGGTAAAAAATGCGATTTACGGCGGCCGAAAGGGACAGCCGAACAGAAAAAGACAGGAAAATATTTAAAAGCTATAACCAAAAATTCAAACCAAGGGGAGTCGCCAAAACTGTAGCTAGGATTTTCACCCTAGCTTGTGCAAATGAGCACCTACTAAGGAGAAGGGACTCCCTAGTAGCAGTTCAATAAACAGTAATTAAAAGACAATACATTGAAATGGAAATTTTTCTAAACATGTGCATGAAACATAAGAGACAAGAAATAATAAATGGTTTTCTTTGTATTAAATATTTACCTCAAGTGTAGAGGTTGGTGAAGTTCTTGCAATGATCTAAGAGGGTTGCTCCAAACTATGACTTTGCTCCTTCTCTTTCTCCAATGGTGGAAATGGGCCAAAAGGGACTCTCAATGGTGAAAGTAGTTCAAGGGTGAGCTAGGGTTTCAAGAGAGATTTTGGCAGAGTAAGGGTATACTTGATTGTGGATATGAAATGAGGGGTCTCCATCACCTATTTATAGGTTTTGGATGGTGGAGTGCTGGCCCATGGTTTTAGGAACCATATGGTTTAGGTCAGCTGTATAGGGTTTTTTCCTCCTTTTTTCCTCATTATTTTATATTTTTTATTCCATTTTTAGAGGGTTTTTGCTATTTTGGAGGAATTTTGGATATTTTTGGAGGGAAAAGGGGTTTTTTAGCCTTTTTGAGGCTTTTTTGATGGTTCTGTGGCCTTTTGGAGGCATTTTTGGCCTTTTGGAGGCTTTTTAATGGGATTTGAGGGTTTTGAAGGCAAATATGGTAGGAAATATGGACAAATGAGTCATGTAATGGGGTAGATGAGGTAGTGAGCACTTTTTGGGTGTTAACACAACCTCCCATGACCTCGTGCTTACCTCTGGCTTGAGTAGAGCTTCATGAGAACACTGATATATACCATGGATTCCTCCAATCCCTGGTTAGACACCTAATGTTTTGTCTAGTATTCTTGGATTGTTAACTCACAATGATCTATTCCAATACTCTAAACCTATGCTAGTTGGTGCACCCTATAAATAAAATCGGTCTAATCAATTTTAAGATTAAGCGTTAATTTTAATGGCTGTGATTACTCAAGGGATATGATTGTGAAACTAGTGATGTGTAAGACTCAAAGGTATGCAAAATCATCAAATGTTAGACTCATCTATCCAATGAAAACAATGCCCCTAATATGCACAATCAAACCAACGATTTCGAAATAAATATGCAATCCTTTTATATTTTTCAATGCACAAATAGAATCTAAATGAAGGCAGAAAGCACTCAATGCAAGATGCAATACATAAAATCAATTTTTCTTTTTTTGTATTTTCTCTTATAAACGAAAGGAAAATGCAAAAAACTATGTGTATTTTTTTTTTCAATATATGGAAATGAAAAATGCAAGCAAAATCCTACTATCTAGTCACTGATATGCCACAAAGATCACTGAGACAACTAGGAAGATACCAAACAGTAAGACTCAACCAAAGGAATGAGCTCAAAAGGAAAAAACCAACAAGGCTCAACCAAGAGAAAGGAAGAGTCTTGGTCACAACCAAGGCATGGAATAGTCAAGAAACAGGCCAACAAAGACTCAATATCAACCAAAACCAACCCAACAAAAACCAAAGGTCATAAACCAACAAAAGCCGAAGTTGTACGCTACTATCGAAGGAATACCTGTGGGTACTCGCGATTAGTAGAGTAAACAAAGGTGTGTATATGCAGGCAGAGCTAAGCTATCCCATGGGTGAGGAAAGGAAAATTGGCAAACAGAGAGTCCAATGGCTCAGGAAAAGCAAGTTTTCTATAGTGTATCTCAATGGCAGATAAGTGACACAGAGCTTCAACAAACAACAACTCTAATTATGTACTAATGCTCAAAAAATCCCCAAGATGGATGTTTTCCCCAGCGGAGTTGCCATTTTGTGTTGGAGAAGACTCACTATGGCTTGGGGTATACCACAACAGACAGATGACTACCAGAAATCAACTCAATTCTCAGAACTATGCTATATAAATGACAATGCTAAGATAATGAGCAAGATAGCCAACCTCGATCCAAACATTTGATGTAGATCTCCGTTGGAGCTTTTCAATCCATGCACTTGAATCTGCAAATTAGTCTTGACATCCAATATACAACAAGTACACATAATATATAAATAGTATTAACATCGTCAATAGAAATGGTCCATGATATAACAAGTAAATGCAACCCAATGTAAGATAAACAACATTTACAACATTAATAGATGAGAATATGAGTAATTCTATTAATAAACAAGAAGAAGTACAAAGTGATATGACCTCTTGCCAGCAACCAATCTGAACCAAGATCTGGATCAATCCACTTGTGCCTCCACCACTTCAATCCTCCATGAATGGAAAACTCAAACTAGATAGGAGTTTGGAAGGTGAACATAAAGGGTTCACAACTACAAGGATCAATGAGTGTGGACTCAAGATAGGGAAAAATCCACTAGAGTTCTCTTGCACTTCTTTCTCCTCCCATCCATAATCCATATGTGCTCAATATATAGTCCTCTCAAAGGTAAGTGAAACGACACATCGACACGTTACTTGGGCAGATGGAGAGCCAAAGTTCACCCAATGACTGCTTTTTGGGAGTAAAAAGTAATAAACTAGTGATTTTTACCATTTTACTTGATACCCGCGGGCTATAGTGATGCAACTCGCGGGTACGCTTGCTATAATGATGCAACAAGCGGGTCAAAGGAAAAATGAGGAAAAAATATGTCTAAAGGATATAAAGTGAATCTGAGTCAGTGAAATGAATCCTACAGGCCAAGGAATGTTGATGCTCACAAGGTGGAAGATTACGTTGTAACAAAAGAGATCCAAACACATTGATATACACATGCATTAAATCCGAGGATTGGTGCATGATCAGACCATCTCACTTCTCTACCTTCCGAAGGAAGAGCAGATTGCATATATCTTCACTAAGACATTCTCAGTGAAGAAGTAAACTTACTTTTGATCTCTTCTTGGGGTGAGTGATGTACATGATTGATCATCCTACCATAATATATCTTAAGGGGGGGCTTTCTTCGCACTGGATTTTCCCTCTTTCCTCACTTTATTTATTTATATTGTTGTACGGGCTGACCTTTGGTCTCAGTTACCAGGCCCCTACCATTTCAGTTGTTCCTCATAGTTTGGCTTGCGGGGGGGTGTTGGAATATTATCACCATCATTTTTGTATTTTGCATGGTTGTATGCATCCAGTCATTCTGCAAGCAAATGCATGCATACAGTCATCGAGATGGTAGTCTCCCAGCACCTAGTCCTCAGTTTTTCATCCCTAGGAGCCTGTTTTTTCTCAGTTCTAGCCTTCCTAGCCACAAATGTGCCCTTGTTTTCATCACCGGAGTACAAGTGTGCGCTCTTCCACCCATTTAGGAGTTACTTTAGGTAGTTCCATGATTAGTGGATTTGGTCCTTGCTTTGACGATTGATTACTAGTTTAACTGACTGAACCACTTAGATATAACTCTAGAGAGACTAGATCAGCTATAGTGACTAGTAAATGCTCCTCATGAACCCACATTGGAGTCTCCTTCCCTATATTAGTGCTCATGCACTCATTTAGATTCAATTAGACTCTTTTGACTAACAATTTGACTATTGTGACTACTGCCACTAGTTTGGATGATGTCTCTGATGCTATCCAAGCCACACATTGAGGAGAATTTGAATGAACTTGGTGGAATTTGAATTCATTTGATTGTATTAAGTTATTATTCACTTTACAGAGTGCCAGCTATTAACAATCAAATTAATATCCTTAGTCATGTGACAGAAGAAGCACATTTTTACTATGTGCCCGCAACATGGAGACATAACACAAGTACATGCAGAGACAAATCCTCTATGATCTAATCACTTCTCCCATAAATGGAAGGATTAGGTGAAGAAAGTAAGAACCTAAGGAGACCAAGTTCAGTAATTGAACCACTCACAAAAGGTACAAAACTAAGGTACACCAATAAAAAAGTGAAGAGAAATGCATTAAAGTGAATTAATTGTGCTTAAAGTATGCTAAGTTGTGCCAAAAAGCCTAAAATCTATGGAACGGTGGATTTTTGAGTGAAAATGATCTAAAATAATGAAAAGGAGCAATCCCATATTGAAAAGAGAAACTTGAGAGAACACTTCCAAATTCTATATAAAAAAGGAATTTGGGGCATTGTAAGAGGAGAAAGGAAGAGCAAAGGTATGCTGGAGAGATTCTGAAGGAGGAGGAAAAGCTCAATTTCTTCAAAAGAAATGGTGGAGAAATGAAAGCTCATGGCAATGGAGGAGGGATTCACACCAAGATCCATGGTAAGGATGTACCTCTTCATTGTTTTAATATGAAATGATTCAAGTTTGTTCCATTTGAATGTTTGAATATTGCTTATCTTGTATGATTTAGATTTTCAAATGGCATTAGATCTTAGCTTTGCTTATCTTGTTTGATGAATGAATGTAGATCTTATAGATAAATTGTGATAATCATTTTCATTTGTTGATATAGAAGCTCACCACTAATTAGTAAAATAGATTGATGAATTGCAGATCTAACCCCCTACTAGCAAACTACTTCATCTATTATCAGATTAGCGACTCCTTGGCTTGAAATTTCTTGATATTTCACGATTTTCTTCATATTTTGGTGATTTCCATTTTTCAAATCTACTAATTTTCACCTTAAAGATCACTAAAAGATCCTTAGATCCAACAAGAGAAGCTCCAAACCGGCCTCCTCACACCCTCCATTAAGCAAATGCTTCAAAATTTCATTGTAGATCTCGATTTTTCCCCATTGGAGAGTCGTCGCACTGTCCACACTATCCTACTGCGACGTCGCACTGTACATACTAGCAGATTGCAGCGAGGCTTAAATTTTTGTTTTGGAGACCTCAATCCCCCTCACCTTTTCTCCTTTCGTGTGGTATGATTGTATGGCTTGGATTAGGGACCTCTTAGTGTGAGGATCCAACCTACTTTACCCATTTTTAATCCCTCCTTTCCTTATGTTTCTTGGTTTAAATATTTACTTTTTTTGGTTTTCAGTTTGCAGCTCATTAACTAGTTTGTGAGATCCCTGTTTTGGATCTATTTTGGAGAATTCGTTTATGCATTTGCATACTTTATTAAAGCTTCTATTGCTTCCTAAAGATCAGTAGGTTACTTGTTTGACAAGTGTAGAAAAGACTTACACAATTTGGATCAACATCTTTTCAATTGGAATCCACTTCCAAAACAATTTTAAAATGCTGCAAATTGTTATCTCTTTTCAAATCTCCTTCAAAGTTGTAATGGATCTACTTAATTAAAGATATCTTTGAAGATATATCCTTGTCTCGAGACATCTAGGACTGATATTTACTTGCATTAGTGTCTCCTTTACATGTTTGCAAGTCACCTACCTTCCAAACATATTAAGTCAATTTTGTAATCATACACTAGTTTGTGGAGATCTCTTTAGCTTAAGATCTGTTTTGAGGCATCAATTTTACTACATTTGCACATTTGTTTAAGGATTTATTTGCAGCTTGAGATCAGTTCTCTACTCCTCTTGACAAGTTAGGAAATTTTTGTACCATTTGGACCAAGATCTTTACAATTGGAACTCACTTCCAAACACCTTTAAAAATTGCTCCAAATTGTCATCCATTTTCAATCTTTCTTTCAATTGGTAGTAGATCTTCTTGTTTACAACCACATTTGATGATGGATCCCTGCTTTTACATATTTAGGGACTGATCTTAACTTACATTAGTGTCTCTTTTACATGGCTGCAAGTCTTCCAAGCACATTAAAAGAATTTTTTCAAAACCACTTAAAGACATTTAAATGTTGAGATATCCTACACATGCTGATTGGAAACTTTAAACCAAAGAATAACCATACACATTTTGAAGAACCATGCACATTTGGAATAACCATACATATTTGAAAGAACCTTCCACACACATTTGGATTTGAAGAACACACTTTGAACATCACATGTTGAGATAATCTAAGAGTATTTTCTTTCCAAAAAATAGAAATAAACTTTAAATTAGTCACATTTTGTTTTGGAGTTGGATTTTTTTCATAACTTTCATGCACAATTAGAGAAAGTTGCACCTTTAAAGTTCAGTTTTCTTCAGATATATTGTGTATGAGGCATTGTATCGTCTTCACTTCAACCCTCAGGTGATCTTGTGAATGAAAAAGTGTATCTCACTTATATAGTTTAGGAGTTGATTTTTTTGAAGCATCTTATATCGAGCCACCATATCCTATTCACTCGCACCTTATGGAAACCTTGTGAATGAGAAAGTGGATCCAACTTGTAATAGAGTAGATTTAATTTTTGCATACATTTTTTCAAGCCACCATATCCTCTTCACTTGGGCCTTCGTGCAATCTTGTGAATGAGAAAGTGGATCTCAAGTGTAACAGTCTAGAATTTAATTCATAAGCATTCCAAAGGACTCTGCGTATCCTCTTCACTTGGGCCTTCGTGAGATCTTGTGAATGAGAAACAGAGATCCCTCATGTAATAGAATTAGATTCATTTTCACTTGAGATATTTGTTTGGTTTACATTGATATTTGAAATCAATTATTACCCATATTTCAGAAAAAATGTGCATGAAAATACAAAATCTACCAAACCATTTTGCATGTTTGAAAGACACACATGAACCTTTAACCTTTCATTAGTTTAAAACATTCATCAAATTGAAAGGTAGTATAGTGAGAATATTGTATTGTGTGGTTCATATTTTTCAAGTCACAACACTACCAGTTTCACTTCCACTCATGAAACTAAGCAAATTACTCTTAAAATTCATGCTTAATCTAAAAATTGACAAACTTTTGATTTTCATATCACCAACAAGTTTAGATTAGTGCCTTGGATTAGGTTTGGAGAGTTAACACTCCTGGGATGCAAAAATTTTGAAACTACCATTCATTACCGAGAGTAAATCCATTAGTAGCAAAAAATGCTTGTTGGGAAAGCGCTTCTAAAACATGCGTCAAGCACGAGGTCAATCTGGATAAGTAATGGTGGTTCCCCCTTCTTGCTTATTTAGCGGGACATGATCTTATCGAGGGGATTCTATGTTCAGTGACAAGTCCTCGAGGTGACATCACTGTTTCTAGAGTTCCTAGTTATGAGAGTTGTCCTCGACTTACAACTATTCTGCCCGACCATCGATTGTGAAATGGTAACTTTAGTGGTTATTCCTAGGATATCACACAGGCTATTGTGAGTGGCAAACACTTGCAACACCTAAGACAGACTTTGGAAATTGTATACCTTGGGAGGGTGATTGGTTAGGAACCAACTCTTGCACCCCTGGTGATTAAATTTTATTGTAACTATTTCTCATACCTTCGCTGCTAGCAATTGTTTGAGGCTTGTGATCCCTTAGCAGCTACTTGCTTTGGAAGGCCTTCCAATCCATTTTTTACTGAGCTTTGTCTCTTTGGAAAAGTAGTTTGCTTGCTTGGATCTACATAAATTTTTTATTGTGTGGACACTTTTTATTTGTGTTGAGTCTAGACTGCTTTAGAATTGTTTGATTAAGAATATCATGTTAAACACATCATTTTATCAACTTCTTAGAAGTGCCTAATCTCTCGATGCACCAGTCACGGTGGAAGCAAGGTGATTCACCAGAAATTGAAGGCCCTGCTACATTGTAGAGACAGATACAAAAACCACATCGTAATGACTTGGAAACAAAACTAATTTTAAATACAATTAATATTACTCGAGAAGAACAACATCAATCAAACCCTGAACATTCATTATCACATCACGAACTAAATACAAACATAGTTGATGATCTTACTCTAGTTAAAATTCAAACATTGAAAAATCACACACATGCTCGTGTAATTCCACCTTTTAGGAGTTTTTCAAAACCAGTTATACTTACTATTCATGAGTCACTGGGTGATACCAAACCTCTTTTTGAAAGTTTGAATGACATGCAAAATTCAACAAATGACCCTATGGCTTCATCAAGAGCACAAGGGACTACATCGTCGCAACATCAAATAGTTGTTGGAGATATAAATAATTCCACTTTGGCCTTTACATCAATCCCAACAGTTAGTATACTTGTCAGTAGAACAAGTTCAACTAGTACTCCATGATAACAATTTTTAGTGCAGGGATGTGTCTACACTAATGTAACTATTTTGATGAGAGATGGTGAATCTCTACGTCAGAGATGAACAAATTATCACAAGTTACTTTGAAATATAGATTCATTCATAAATTAAGATAAGCAAATTTAAGATCTATAGCCATTCAAAAGTTTAGATCCCACAATACAAGTAACATCTAAACATTATAATGGAAGAAACTTGAATTTATTCATAGTAGAACAATGGGGAAATATATCCTTACCATGGACCTAGGCGTGAATCCTTCCTCCATTGCCATAAGCTTCCTCTACTAAACCCTTGCTTTTGAAGAATTCGAGCTCTTCTCCTTCCTTCAAAATCTCCTCAGCATGCCTTTGCTCCTCTTTGTCTCCCATTACCATGCCTCCTATTCCTTTCTTATATAGCATTGGGAAATGAGCCTTAGGTTTCTCTTTTGAGTGTGGGATAATCCCCTTTCATAATTTTAGATCATTTTTACTTGAAAACCCACTTTTCAATAGTTTTTAGGCCTTTTTGCCACCGCTTAGGATGTTTTAAACACAATTTATGCATTTTAATGCATTTCTCAAAGAGGATTCATCTTTGAATGAACTTGTGTCATGACTTTACTGTCACGGGTGCATGGTAAACATATGTTGCTCCTTCACTTAGTTAAGCGTGTCAATTTGATTTTTAACAGATGCCCCCTAATGTGTGAGGTCCGAAGTGGAGCTAAGGGCCAAAATACATTATTGAAGTTTATACTCGGTATACTGATACTCTTTATATTGATACTCTTTGTACTGATACTCTTTATCATTCAAAGTAAGGATAAGGGAAGGAAAACTCATAGGCATAGGATTGAGGATCACACCTGCAAAACATAGCAATTTCTCAAATATACAATATCTTCCTGAGGCGGGCATACCCATGCTCAACAGTAAACAAGCATGGCCACGAACAATACACAGTGGATCCATGTCAAAAGCAAATTTTTTTGAAATGTAAACATGCACTTTGATGAGTGCGAGAACAAAGTCTTTATGGAACTTTTGACATGGCAGTCTAATCTTGCGCAACTCGGGCAATGCATCGATGAGTGATACAACTATTTTTCACAAGGTCTTCAATACAAACTGACGATAGTACGAGTTTATATCATGCCAATACGTGATCTGATGTCGAGCATAATAAAACACCATCTAATTACCAGTCATTGATGTATATCGTTAACAGATGCGAAGGGACCCACCGATAATGATGATGGACTCTAAGGTACTGAGTACAAACTAACAAGTGTGAATAGATGTTCTGAAGTCGAACACTTGTAGAATCAAACAATCAGGGGTCATTGATGTATACACACTATCATTTGCAAGGAAACCTACCAGTAATGACTGTAAGATCCAAGGTACTCTCGGGTTTCTAGGTCCATGTCCTAGATGATGATTTGATGTTGATAGGAATAGATCCATCGGAAGGGGTGCATTGATGCATCCCACATAAACCGATACGAAACAAAGATCAATAATATGATATAATTTGGTAGAACTGCAAGATCCAACAATGAATACTAACACAAGGAAGGCCGACATGATTGGTCAAAAATATTTGAGGAATGGCTAACTCAGTTTGGACTTCCCTTGAACACATAACACGACGTAGAATGGACACTTGGAAACATAGGACTTTGAGTAACCGACTTTAATGGAGTCCACTAATGCCAGATGCATTAACGAAAAATCTCCATTGGTGACGGGAAGGATAACCCATCGGTGGAGATCTGATCAAAATACTGGTACGGTTTCCTAAGGCAAATGCAGATGGTGTACTGACAATGGATACAATATTATTTGTCGTGTTCAAGGGTGACAAGGACTGACTGTTGCCATTTTTCTTCAAGGATTATACTATGAAGTGATTCAAGTCTGTGCTTTTTTGGATTTTTGTGTTTTTTTAATTTTTATGCTTTTTAATTTTTTGTAGAAAGGAATAAAGAATGTTATGATACATAGGAGGGAATGAGTGTTGCATGGGCGTACGCCTATTTTTCAAGGGCACGGGTTAGGCCAAGGAAAAGATCCATATTGCAAACAAGGGATAAGCTAGTTGTGCACACTCTTACAGCTGTTCCTTCCCAAGGTAGGCTATCTGAAGAAGGATTATGTGTCGATGGACGGTGAAGTAATACCATGTGACTGAGATTATCCAATTTGGTGAAATGGCCTAGTAGGATTGGTTCAATGAGATTTACTTTCGTTTGAATTATGTGAAAAATGCCAAAATCATAGATCATCATGATTCATGGTCTGTCTCAACTACCTGAGTCAAATAGTTCAAACTGTCAAAGTCTTCAAGTCCTAAAATAAAAAACCATTTCACTAGCCAACAATTTAACTAGACACTAGTTCAGATGTGCATTTAATATCTAGAAAGATAGCCAAAAATGAGGAATTGTGCATCTTTCTATCATTCAAAAGGATACAATTTGTACATGTATGAATAAAAGATAAGTAAAAAAATACTCATGATTTACCATATGTGTTCTTGGTGTAGCCGATGTATGAGAGGAGGCATCCCCTTTTAGCTTGAAATCCTAGAAGCCATGAACCTTTAGTCTTTGATCTACCAGTAGTGGGTTAGTTTCGATGATGAACTAGAAAAGTTTGAAACGGTTTCCCATGTTTTCGAGTTTTTCCAAAATTTTTCATTTTTTTTTTGTTTGCATGAACATTTTTTTTTGGGTGTTATCTATAAGAAAAAGAATAAAAAAGAGAAAAAGTATTTACACTATTCTTTTTGGTGTGTGCAAAATTTACACACTTTTTGGGTTATGATGTAAGCTAGGTTATTTCGGTTTTACTTATGTCCTTAAATGATGTGTTCAATTAAATTGGCCATGAAATAAAGTACATGCTTTCTTTTTGGTATAATGTTAACGACTTAGATGCCAATCAAGTACATAGTTGGATAAAGAATCAGCCAAACTATTTAGACTTCTAGGAATGTGTATATATTCAATAAACTCGAACTAACGCTCTTAAAGATGTACTCATAGAAAATTTCTGAACAATGTAGGATGTCGAACCTGATACTGACCATTTAACTGGGATACAATTAACTATGAGTCCATCTTGACGATTATTCGTCGGATGACAAGGGTGATAGCCTCAACAAGAAGCTCAATGATTGTGCTATATTCTGCAACATTGTTGGTTGTAGATCCAATAAAAATGCCTCCTGAACTAAGAACTTCGTTGTTAGGTGTGAAATTGACCCATGCGGCAGAAGCAATGTTCCGAGAACTACGGCTGGCGCCATCCACATATCCCAAATATGTGAAAGATTCTTGTGCCATCTGCCAAAGTGACAATGCCAAGCAAGATAAGTGTGTGCCCAAAATAACTAATGTACAAAAAAATTATACAAAGAATACAACATAATACAACAAGTGGTGTGAGGCATCAGTGCCTACGCAAAGTATTTCTTTAGATAGAGACCATTTCTGATCTCCGACATGGGTTCCCCATCAAAATTGACCAATTCATAAGCTCCCTTTTTTAAGATAGTTTTGACAACAAGTGGGCCAAACCATTTAGGTACAAATTTTCCCTCTCCTATTTTCTTCTGGTCTTGGTCATAAACTAAAACTAGATCGCCTTCAGAAAAGACTCGAGGATGAATGGACTTGTCATATTGTGTTTTGACCCTCTTCTTGTGTGCTTCTATATTTAGAGAGGCCTTTCTTCTAGTTTCATCAAGAGAATGGAGGTGGAGGAGCCTTTTCTCTTCTGCAGAGGTGTTAGGTAGGAGTTCGACAACGATCTTTAATGATAGGATTTCACATTCAATCGGCAACACATCTTCTTCTCCATAAACCAGTTGGAAAGGAGTGAATCCGGTTGCAGTTTTAGCGGTTGTTCGGTAGGCCCAAAGAGCAGTAAACAACATCAAGTTCCAGTTATTCTTGTTTTTATTAATCGTCCTCTGTAACATAGTTTTCAAAACTTTGTTGATGGCTTCTACTTGACCGTTAGCTTGAGGATAATATGGTGAAGAAAAGTCATGTCGTAATCCTAACCAGTCTCTAAGTTCATCCATACAAGAATTCCTAAAATTACTTCCGTTGTCGGTAGTGATTTCTTTGGGTACACCAAACCTTGCTATTACATGATTGAATAGAAGATATGCTGTAGTTTTACTTGTGCAACTGAATGTAGGCATTGCCTCATCCCACTTGGTGAATTATCCCACTGCTACGATGATGTAGTGGTGGCCATCGACTGATGGTGGGTTGACCGTCATATAATCAATGGCCCATTTTGAAAATGGACCCATGGTTACTACAGGGTGTAAAGGAGCAGGGTGTGCGTGCATTTTTCTTGTGTAAATTTGGCAAGGATGACACTTTTTGATAGCGTTAATGCAATCTTTGAAAATTGTGGGCCAAAATTATCCTGCACGTAAGATTTTCTGGGCAACTTCCAACCCAGAAAGATGACCGCCACATGCCCCAGCATGGCAATCATTCAACACTTGTTCAGCTTCTTCATGCACTAAACAATGTCTTAATATCATATCAATTCCTCGATAGTACAAAGTATCCCCGTTGATGAGGTATCTTCGATATCGGTGTCGAATACGACGTTTTTCAATACTAGAAAGCTGAGGATCGATCCTTTGGGTTTGAAGATATATAATGAATGCTCCATAGCAAGGATCAGAAGTTGCAATGAGGAATACATGTTCATCTGCCCAAGTTTCAACAGAGATAGTACTCTCCTTCTCTATGGGTAACTCAGACATTAATTCAGCAAATGCCAACAACTTCTTGGCTTTAGCGTTTTTGAATTCGAGGTCAAATTCTTGTAAAATTACTATCCATTTTGAGTATTTGCCACCAATGACATGGTGGGACAAAATGTGTCTCATGGGGTTCATTTCAGCAACTATGGTTGTTTTGCTTAGAAGTATGTAATGTCTAAGTCGTTGGACAGCATGGACTGCGGCCAAGGCCAATCTCTCTACCTGGGAATACCTTAATTCAAGACTTGCAAGGCCCTTACTAAGATAGTATATAACATGTTCTTGAGATGATTCCTCTTCTTGTGCTAAGACTATTCCAATTATGGAAGGAGATGTAGCCAAATATAGCAGAAAGTCTCTATTATAGTTCAGTGGAATAAGCACCGGGGCGGAGACCAAAGCTTTCTTTATTTCATCAAATGAACATTGAGCTTGGTCATCCCATATGAATATTGCATCTTGTTTTAAGAGACGCATGAAACCTATAGCTTTTTCAGCAAAATTCTCGACAAATCTCCTCATGTAGTTAGCTTTCCCTTGAAGGCTTTGAAATTGAGTGATTGTTTTCGGGAAGGCAACTGAAGTATTGCCTCGACCTTGATGGGATCAACCATGATCCCTTTTTGGGACACTACGAACCCAAGTAACCTCCTAGAGTCCACACAAAACATGCATTTATGTTGATTTAACCTAATGTTGTACTTGCGGCACTGCTCAAAGATGGCCTATAAATGTGCACCATGTTCGGCTCTCTTTTTATATTTAGTTGCCAAATCATCAAGGTAAACCTCTATGATGTCCTTAATTTCGTGAAATGCATATGACATGGCTCTTTAAAAAGTAGGTCCAGCATTTTTAAGGCCGAATGGCATTTTTCTATAAGCGAAGGTCCCCCAAGGGCATATAAAAGTTGTTTTATGTTGGTCTTCCTTTTTTATCTGGATTTGGTTGTAACTAGAGAAGTCATCCATAAACGAGAAGATTTCATTCCTGGCACATTCATCAATGATCTAATCAATGAAGGGTGTGGGATAGTTATCTTTGGGACAAGCTAAGTTTAGGTGTCTAAAATCAGTACAAACCCGAATAGTTCCTTGTTTTCTGTTAACGGGAACTGGATTGGATACCCAATCAGTCAAAGGAATAGGATAGATGAATTTAGCTTTTAAAATCTTTTCGACCTTAGCTTTAATGGCAGCATACCTCTTAAGGTTCATTGGTCGTAGTTTTTTCTGCACAGGTTTGGCATTAGGATAGGTTTTGATCTCATGTTCTACGATACTGGGGTCGATGCCTGGCATTTCTTCATAAGACCATTCAAATACATCACGAAACATTTTAAATGAAGCAATGTAAAATCTTATTTCCTCAGGAGAACAATCCACACCTATGTTGATGTACTCAACGATGGCAGGTTTGATAGATATATCAATTTGGATGGTTTTCGAAATGTTTGCCAAATTTCCTTCTAAATTCACATTGTAGATTCAGACAGGGCATTGGTACTTACTATTGTCATCATTGAAGTAAAACTTTTCAGGTTTAACTTCTAATGAGTCAATATTAGGAAGAAACGATGATTTGTGATGCATATCCTCCCGGGGTCGTTCTAAGATATTCATAACCTCTAAGATGGCTTCATCCAAAGAGAAAGTTTGATCTAGGATATCATGGTTACTTTGAGAGTTCAAGGCCCAAATAGGTGAAGTATAGGGATCATATTCCTCCATCTTGGGAGGATTTTGATTCGGTTCTACCGAGGCCATTTGAATAGCTTGATAAGCAAGCTCTGCAGTAGACAAGGGAACACTACTCTCCATTTCCTCATGGTGTACAGAAGTATATGTATTTCCATCGTTCTTTTCATCTAAGGTGTTTTCTTCGGAGGTTCCAACCAATGAGGTGGAACCAACCTCTGAAATGGAATTAGAAAAAAATCTTAATGGAAAGTACACTTCCGATGTAATGGTGAAAATCGGAGCAATGTTAGGGGTTAATATTGGTGGTGGAATTGGAAAAGTTCCCAAAAGGGATGAGTCTTTAAACATTCCTACCCCAACATCCTGAATCACCATCGTTGAATCCCCTACAAAAGGTACATTCGAGTGGAGACCAATTTCAGGTGTGCAGTAACCTAGTTGATCGATTGTTACAATCTTCCCTTGGTGGGGGAACCGAATGACTCAGAATACAGAAGATACTACAGCCATCATATTGTGAATCCAACTGCAACCCAATAGAAAATTGTAGTCTATGGGTGCATCCACTACCTCAACATCTACTTGAACCATTTTGCCCCCCAATTCAACTGGGCAAGCCATGATAATTTCATGAGGTGGTAACGAATGACCATCAAATGCCTTGATAATTGTGTGGGATGGTACTAAGGTGGGTGATCCCAAAGCTTTCCAACAAGCTAGTGACATGACACAAGTAGAGGCTCCTTCATTCACAATGGTTCGAAAAATATTCTTACCATGTGAAGTTACTTTAATTTGGAAAGCAATTTGTGAGGAAAGCCTACATGTGGGATGTTCTAAGTCAAATGTGATCAAACTAGTGTCTGATGGATCAATAGCACCGATAGCAGACAATAGTGTTTTCCATTGAGCGGGACAACTTTGCAACACCTCCAAGGTAGACATTACACAAGGAGCCTGAGATAAATCTTCAACCACATTGTAGCTTTGAGCAGCTCGCGCATTGGGGTTATGTGTTGTTTTGTGGAGGACCCCTTTTGGAGGTCGAGGCACCATGTCTATGGTTGGTTTTTCAATATTTAGAAAACCACTAGGATAAGATCCAGTTGTTTCAGCATCTTTTGAAGCTATGTCATAAGAATGAGCCCTTTTTGGATATGGATGTTATGTTCACCAATTGTGAAGATATTAGCATTGGGGGGTTTGCCTGGTTTCCTCCCGGTGGAGGTACTGGCATCACAGCAACTATCTCTTGTTGCTGGGGGAAGGGTTGAGTTAGGATAGCAGGTTGTGGTTGTTTCCCTCCTTGTTGAGCCAACATGCGATGAATGCCATCCATATGAGGACAAAGATGGGTAGGATGATCTTCTTGGCAAATTTTGCAAGGGTATTTATTTTTCCTATTTTCATGATTTCCTCAAGTAGGATTATTCACCTTAGGTGCATCTCCTGTCCTAGGGTTAGCATTGGGTTTCTTTTTTTGCTTCTTCTTTTTTTCTTTTGGGTCCACAGTTTGAACTGTAAGGACTTCGGAAGTTTGTGTAGGAGTGGTAGAATGCTAAGTTGCCTGTCCAGCTGTGGGTTGTTGATTTTGAACAAACATTTGTCCCAATTGTTGGGTAATCTTTTCAACTTGGTTTACGGATCCAATCACACCATCGGTATGAGGTCCTTTTGGCGGCCTAGATGGATTAGACGCAGGTCTTACAACATTGGGTATTAAGTCATAAAGTGTGCCCGATTGGGAATATACTAAATCCATATGGTGAGAACTCTAAATGAGTTTCTCTTCAGTCATGGCTCCTAACATGGCTACATATTTGGCAAGAGTAGGCAATAGTGATTTGATAAACCAATCTACTAAGAATTGATAATATATTTCAGCTTTTATAAGCCTTCGATGTCTCCTCCACTTGTGGATATGATCAGATATGTGAGTAGCAGTAGATTGCCTAAGTGAAGTTAAAAGTTTGGTTCTCGTCTCATAGCGGATAGGTAATTGAAAATGTGTCAAAAATGCCATAGCTAAAGATGAAAATTCTGTGAATGTATTGCGAGGCAACTCAATGTACCATTTTGCAGCATTTCCCGTTAGGTTCCGCTAAAACAAGCACAACTTAATACTATCATCAACTAGGGATTTGGATGAACACCACAAATGGAATGTCATCACATGATTTGATGGATCTTCCCCTGGTTATCCGTCAAACTTGGGTATGTTTGAGGGTAGTTTGGTTGGTATGGTTGGCCACCCATTCAAATGAAGAACAAGGTCATTAGTTAGCCAGGATAAATTCGGTAGATTCAATGTGGCTAGAAATGGTGACTCGAAAGGTACTGTAACAAACGATTGATACGCGGGTGAAGCTTGATAGTTCCATTGTTGTGGTCCTTGTGCTTGAAAAGCATTCCAAGAGGGGTTACCTCCTTGCAGAGGTTGAATCCAAAAGGATTGGTTATTGCTAGGACATTGCCCAATCCGTTGTGAACTAGGTTGCATGTATGGATTTCCCCCTTGCGGAGGTATGTTCCAATAAGGTTGGTTATTTGGTGGAACATGACCACTCCATGACTAGTTGGGATTCATGGGTTGATTTCCTCCTTGTGGGGGAGGACCCCAGTTAGATTGGTTGCTAGTCAGAATCTGACCACTCCATTGATTGTTTCCTTGGTTTGGATAAGTGTTCCAAGGTGGGTTACCCCCTTGTGGAGGTGGTGCCCAAGAAGATTGGGTATTTCCTAGAATCTGCCCACTCCATGGTGGAATGGGGTTGTTAGGTGGGTTACCTTCTACTGTGCTACCTATGGGGGGTATGACATGGCCCCCAAGATTCATGTTAGGAAATTTTGGATGATGACTTCTCGAAGCACTTCCACTCATTTTGGAGTAGGACCCCAATTGGCATTATTATTCCATGGTTGATTAATTCCACCAGGGATGTTGAGATTCCATGGTAAAGGATTCCCCCTAGAAGTGGAACTAGGAAAAATGTTTGGTAAACCAAGAGGATTTTGGTTCACTCCTTTATTATTTTGACCTTGATTAGCCAAACCATATGGGAAACCCATGTTTGGTAAGGCACACCCTCTAGTAGGGATTCCTGCGGACGAAGTGGATATAATTCCGGGATTGGAACCCAAAACTGTACCAACTGGCACTGAAGTGCTGGTTGAACTTGTGCTAATGACAGGTATACTGACTGGTGGGATTGATGTAGTGGTCACATTGGAAATATTGCTACCTCCTGCAACTTTTTTTGGTTATGTTGACGTAGTCCCTTGTGCTCCTGATGAAGCCATAGGGTCAGTTGTGGGATTTTGCATATTAGCCCAATATCCAATAATAGGGTTGATGTAATCAAGTGGCTCACTGATGTGAAGTAATACCGGGCTTAAAATATCTATCAAAGGTGGGTTTACGTGAGTTGTTGTGTTTTCCTCTAGCATTTCAATTTCAAATGGAGCAAGATTATCAACAATATCTGTATTTTCCTTGGTAGGTAATGTTTCAGTATTTGTTTGATGTTGTTATTCTCTATTGTTGTTAATTGAATCTAGAAGTTGTTCAGTTTCCAAGTCACAAGGTTGTGGGTTTTCTATTCGTCTCCGTTGTGTAGCAGGGCCTTCAGGTTTTGGTGACTCACCTCACTGCCGCCGTGATTGGCGAAACGAGATAGTAGCCACTTTGAAGAACTTGATAAAAGAATGTGTTTAAAAAATATTTTGATCAAAAATAGAATCAAACAATCCTAAAACTATCGAGACTCAACAAAATATAAAATGTTTCCATACAGTAACAAGTTTTCTATGGATTCAAGCAAGCAAACTAACTTTTCAAAAGAACCGAGGCTCAATGAAAAGCTAGACTAGAGGGCCTTCCAAAACTAGTAGCTGCTGAGGGATCTCAAGCCTCAAACAATTGCTAGCAGTGAAGGTATGAGAAACAGTTACAATAAACTTTAATCGCCAGGGGTGCAAGCGTTGGTTCCTGACCAATCACCCTCCCAAGGAGTAAAAGTTCCAAAGTCTGTCTCAGGTATTGCAAGTGTTTGCCACTCACAAGAGCCTATGTCATATCCTAGGAATAGCCACAAAAGTTACCACTTCACAATCGACGGTCGGGCGGAACAGTTGTAAGTCGAGGACAACTCTCATAACCAAGAACTCTAGAAACAGTGATGTCACCCCGAGGACTTGTCACTTAACATAGAATCTCTTCGATAAGCTCATGTCCCACTAAATAAGCAAGAAGGGGGAACCACCCTTACTTATCCAGATTGACCTCGTGCTTGACACATGTTTCAGAAGCGCTTTCCCGATAAGCATTTTTTGCGATAATAGATTTGCTCTAATCTATTTCACTAACTTAATCTTGTTGGTGATATGAAAATCAAAAGTTGGTCAATTTTAGATTAAGCGCCAATTTTAAGGGTAGTTTACTTAGTCTTAGGAGTGGAAGTGAAACTGATGGTGTTTCGACTCGAGAAGAATGAACCAAACAATGCAAAATGTTCACTAATATACCTTTCAATTCAATGAATGTTCTAGCCTAATGAAAATTTAGAGGTTCATGCATCTTTGAAACATGCAATTCTTCTGAAATAAATGATTTTAATGATCAATGAAAATCACAACTTATCAGAATAAAAATTGATCTTAAAAGGTGCAATTCTTTCTGATTCTGTATAAAAATCATTGAAGCATTCTAATTCCAATCAAAATGTAACTAATAAAAGCTTGTTTTTGTCCTTGGAAATAATTTTTTTTCAAATTAAGTCAAAATGTGATGTTCAGAGTTAGTTTTTAAATGAAAATGTATTAAATGATCTTTTCAATATGGTTTTGATTAGTATTTTGTTTGATATTTCTAATCAACATGTTTATGGGATCTAGACCATGCTGGGTTTGCAGCAATTGTTTTGATACAAATATTTTAAAAAGAAATTCGTTATATATGAATGAACGATCTGATTCTAAATCGAATAAAAACGAAACAAGTCGAGCTATGAAGGTCACCACCAAAAAATAAAAGTTGGCGAGATGATTCAATAATCTTTAAAAGTCAATTTCTATATAGCCAACTCCGATTCTTTCATCAACCTAAGGATTTTGTAGAACTGTCGAACGAACTGGACCTATCTCTGACCAGAACCATCATTTGCGCCTCGGGGTTTGTTCTCGGTGGTCGCACTCCAACTCATGGTCGATAAAATCAACTCTGATAGTGGCTATGTGTCCTCCATATTTATAGCTTACAGAGCTCGGAGTTAATACTCTGTGCATCTTATTCATCTACGCTTTAGTCAGTTGAACTATCAATTAAGTACTTGGCGTTGAACCCTATAAATCAGCCACCATAATTATGGTTGGATGGGTGATTCTTGGCAGCGTTAAATGGGATATGGTTTGCAGAATTCGATGGGTACAATTTATCATAGATATCTTAAGACAAAATCATTCAACTTCAAATAAAATGCACAGGAAACAGTCTGATAGATGATCGGTGTACCATGGATTGATAAAAGACACCGCACAGATGTAGTTGTAGTTAACTAAGTGAAAATTGGGTTATCAGAACGAATAAATATAATATTTATACTTGGATGGATATCAGATTTGGAGCGTTTCGTTGATGTATGGAGATTCGATCAGCTATTCCTAATTAGATTTTAATTCATCATCACTCGAGTGCTGAAACATCATCTGACATGGTTGACACAATCTCAGGAATCCTAATGTCACTTTCACTAGATTCGATAACTATACTCTCAACAATTGCAGTTGTGATATATTACTGTGCTATATCGACTCTTCAAATTTGACGGAACCAAAACTATGCTGGTGTAAGAAGCTATCGAAGAATGATAAGGTATATTTGTAGTTGAAATGGCGGCTAAGATGTCGGCTTGGATGTTTTAAATGCTGCTTCTTCTTTTGCTATGGATACCATTTTAATTTCTTTCTCTACTCATGCGTATGCATTGAAAGGTTGTGTTTAACTACGGCTTTTGCACTTAAGAAGTTTAGGCCGTTCTCAATCATAAAGTCAAAATTATATTGCATAGATTTTAAAACAGTCAATTATGGATCTGAAAACACAAGCCATTTTTTAAATCGTTGATAAATATATGCCGAGCTTGGACATCCCTAAACCATATCGATTTTGCAGATGGAGTCGACTAAGTTTAATGGAATTACTGGAAGTAGAATTCAACGTTGTGGAGCTGAATCAACATCTACTGTGACCATTGCACTTAGTTACAATGAGATCGGCTGAATTAAAGTACTGACAGAGCAATAGATTGATGGTTAAGATAAAATTCATTTGGATTTAGATGTTATCACAAACAGAGGTTCCCAAAAATCAATGAGTAGACATTCGATGGAAATTTAAATCTGTAAATTCCCAGCCTCGACCCACTTAGAGCAATAATCTGCAATACTATAGAGATTGACTGTGTTGTCAAATGAATTAATTAAGAAGATATCATTTTCTGTAAGTAATGGATGATCTACCGTGGAACTACCATAGAAATCGATTCCATTAATTCATTAAAGTCCAAATGTATGAAGGACGCGATCTGGGCAGGAGTTCAAAACTAGAAATATACTCAAACGAAACAGTAATTGGATGGATTCATAAGTAAAAATTCCAAACATGATTTTAACTCTGGAAATGACATTTATCTCAGCAAATCAGATCTTAGAAATGATAGATCTCAGAAAATGACTTCGGAAAATAATATATCTCAGAAATAATAGATCACAGAAATAGATTTCAGAAGTGGCGGATCTCAGAGATATTATATCACAACAATATTAGCCCTTATAAATAGATCTCAAAAAACCGGTGTGATATCCAGCAAAATAATAGATCTGTGAAAAACTATTTCTTCAATTCAAAATCAATAAATAAATCCGAAAACAAGTATAAAAAAAATGCCAAGAACAAAGATCTGAACATTAGTTTTAATGGAATGTAAGTTGGAAACAAAAAGTTTGAATAAACAACCACAAGAGCAGATTTGAAGAAAGAACACCAAAATATGAAGAAAATTCAAGAATATTTCAAGAAATTTCAACCAGCGGAGTCGCCATTTTGATAACAGTGTTTAGTACAGGGATGTGTCTACACTAATGTAACTGTTTTGCTAAGAGATGGTGAATCTCTATGTCAGAGATGAACAAATTATCACAAGTTACTTTGAAATCTAGATTCATTCATCGGTTAAGATAAGCAAATTTAAGATTTACAGCCATTCAAAAGTTTAGATCCCACAATACAAGTAACATCTAAACATTATAATGGAAGAAACTTGAATTTATTCATAGTAGAACAATGGGGAAATATATCCTTACCATGGACCTAGGCGTGAATTTTTCCTCCATTGTCGTAAGCTTCCTCTCCTTAACCCTTGCTTTTGAAGAATTCGAGCTCTTCTCCTTCCTTCAGAATCTCCTCAGCATGCCTTTGCTCCTCTTTGTCTCCCTTTACCATGCCTCCCATCCCTTTCTTATATAGCATTTGGAAATGAGCCTTAGGTTTCTCTTTTGAGTGTGGGATAATCCCCTTTCCTGATTTTAGATCATTTTTACTTGAAAACCCACTTTTCAATATATTTTAGGCTTTTTTGCACCACTTAGGATGTTTTAAAAACAATTTATGCATTTTAATGCATTTCTCAAAGAGGATTCGTCTCTGACTGAACTTGTGCCATGAATTTATTGTCACGGGTGCATGGTAAACATATGTTGCTCCTTCACTTAGTTAAGGGTGTCAATTTGATTATTAACACTCCAGTGCCAGTTGGTACAGTTTTGGGTTCCAATCCCGGAAGTACTTCCACTTCATCTACAGGAATCCCTACTGAAGGGTATGCCTTACCAAACATTGGTTTTCCATATGGTTCATCTAATCAAGGTCAACATACAAATGGTGTAAACCAAAATCCTCATGGTATACCTAACACTTGTCCAAATTTTACTTCTAGGGGCAACCCTTCACCATGGAATGGTAATATTCGTGGCAGAAGCAATGAACCATAGAACATTTATGCCAATTGGGGATATTCTCCTCAGAATAGTGGAAATGCCTAGGGAGGTTATCCTCCAACTTATCCTAGCACAATTCCTAACGCTAATCCACTTATCAACCCCATCCCACAATGGAGTAGGGAGGTTCCAGGAAGTAACCAATCTTTTTGGGCACCACCTTCGCAAGGAGGAAATCAACCTTGGAATGCTTATCTAATCCAAGGAAACAATCAATGGTTTGGTCAAATTCCAGAAAGTAACCAATCTTTTTGGGGCCTACCTCCGGAAGGGGGCAATCCATCCATCCATATTGTTCCACCATGGAATTGAAAACATTAAGGAAGTAACCAATCTTTTTGTATTCCATCTCTGGAAGGAGGCAATCAACCTTGGAACGCATATCCAAACAAAGGAAACACTCAATGGAGTGGTCCAGTTCCAACTAATAACCAATCTAATTGGGGCCCACCTCTGCAAGGGGGAAATACACCCATGAATCTCAACCAGCCATGGAGTGGTAATGTTCCACCAAATAACCAACCTTATTGGAACATACATCCGCAAGGAGGAAATCCATAGATGCAACCTAGCTCACAATGGACTGGGCAACATCCAGGCAATAACCAATATTTTTTGATGCAACCTCTGTAAGGAGGTAACCCCTATTGGAATGCTTTTCAAGCCCAAGGAACACATCAATGGATTGGCCAGGTTTTAGAAAGTAAGCAATCTTTTTTGGGCCTAACCCCGCAAGGGGGAAATCCAACCATTAACCCCATTCCACAATGGAGTGGTCAAGTTCTAGGAAGTAACCAATCTTTTTGGAACCAACCTGCAAGACCTGCATTTGATCCAGCTAGGCTTCCACATGGACCTCATGTCAATGGTATGATGGATTCCATCAACCATCTTGAACAGATTACCCCACATTTGGGACAACTTTCTATTCAAAATTTGCAACCCACAACTGGCCAGGAAATGCAGGAACCTCCTAATCCTTCCAAAAATTCTAACTTCCCCACAGTCTCATCCATAGAACTGAGAGGAAAGAAGAAGAAGTACAAGGTTAAGCAAAGTGATAATCCTTCCCAGAATTATAAAATCCTTATATTCTAGTCCAAGGACCTTAGGGAAAAGAAGAAGAAATAAAAGAGTAAGCAAAATGCTAACTCTAGGAAATGATATGCACCAACTATGCTTCAATGCGGTGGGAACCAAAAACCCACTATTTTGACACCAGTACCCCCGCTAGGGAGAAACCAACCAACCCCCTCATAAGGGGGCAATGATCCTAATGCAAATGTCTTCATGTGTGATCATGAGATGAACATTCAAACACGACTCGATTCTTATGATGTCTCTCCTAGTACATCGGATCAATCGGAATCATAGACAAGTGGTTATCTCTACATTGAGAAACCAACCATAGAATTAGTACCATACCCCCCCAAAGGTGTTCTACGTAGAAAAATGCATAATCCTAACACATGAGTTTCTCATAATGATAATGTTCTTGAGGACCTAGCTCAAGTACCATGTGCCATGTCGGCCTTGGAGGTATTGCAATATCATTCTGCGCAAAGAAAGGAACTATTGTCTACCATTGGTGCTGTTGATCCATCCAACGAGACTTTGATCACATTCGACATAGACCATTCAATATGTAGGATCCTTTCTGAAGTTGCTTTTCAGATTAAAGTAACGACTCATGGTAGGAACATTTGTCTAACCATAGTGGATGAAGGGACCTTAGCTTGTGTAGTGTCATTTAAATGTTGCCAAGCATTTGGATCACCCCTATCCATCGTATAAGTTTCAAACCAAGATACTCAAATAGCTTCAGCAGATTTGGATCAAAATCTTCCCTTGATGGAGGAATATTATTCAGTTACCTGGCCCATTTGAGTTGTGAGATCTCCCATCTCACATGACTTCTTAGAATACATTTTATCATCAAATGAAGATAACCCTGAAGTTGTAAACATTTGGTTGCACCCACCCATGGACATCTTTTGTGGGGCCACTAGGAGCATACTTGGATTAAATCTACCCAAGTATAGGAGCATGATCTACATGTTCCTCGATATGATCTAGTATGTTTGGAAGCTTGCATGTAGGTTTAGGCCATCCCTTTGTGAATATGCATTTGAACCTTTTGCAACCCAAACTTGTCATAGGGTCGAACCTATTGGAAATTGGTAGGTCATCCCTTCATATCTGTATTTTCCACCATTCCGACATAAGAGCCTACCGAACATGGGACACCCTAGTCAACACCCCATTGCCATTTTGGTGCCCATGCTGAGTTATTCTCATAGGCCCGGGAGCACTATTAGTCCCATCATGACTTGGAGTTTGAGACCACATATTTCTCTTTCATTCATTTATGACCATATCCTGATGGGCTCCCAATTTTTTGTCATTTTATATAAGCTTGTGTTAAAATATTCACTTGAACATCCATGCAAACCGCTTCGTTTCCTATTGCTTATTTTGCTTATTTTCCTTTGCAGTCACCTTCTGTTACAAGATTCCTATAAACCATTGCTTTTGTATATTTGACCCATACCCATGGAGAAAACATCTGTAAGAGTGTACATAACTAGCTCATCCCTTGTTTGCAATATGAATATTTTCCTTGGCCTGACCCATGCCCTTGACATTTAGGCGCATGCCCTTGAGACACTCGTTTCCTCTAATGTATCATAGCATGCTTTATTCCTTTTTCAAGCTAATAAATGAAAAAGGTTAAAAAAAAATTGGAAAACACAAAAATCCCAAAAGGGAGAGACTTGAATCACTTCATATCATAAAATTTGAAGAAAACGGCAACAGTCAGTCCTTGTATCCACTGTCAGTACACCATCTACATTTTCCTTAAGAATCTATACCAGTATTTTGAACAGATCTCCACCGATTGGTTATCCTTCCTATCACCAATGGAGCTTTCGTTAATGCATTTGTTATTAGCATATTTCATCAAGGTTGGTTAGTCAAAGTCCTATGTTTCCAAGTGTCCATTCTATGTCGTGTTATGTGTTCAAGGGAAGTTCAAAACCGAGTCGACCATTCCTCAAATATTCCTAACCAATCATGTCGGCCTTCCTTGTGTCAGTATACAGTGTTGGATCTTGCAGTTATACCAAATTATATCAGACTATTGATCTTTTTTTCGTATCGGTTGATGTGGGATGCATTAATTCCCTCCTTCTGATGGATCTATTCCTATCGACATCAAAACATCATCTAGGACATGGATCTAGAAACCCAAGAGTACCTTGGATCTTAGAGTCATTAGTGGCAGGTTTCCTCGCAAATGACAGTGGGTATACATCAATGACCCCTGATTATTTGATTCTACAAGTATTTGACTTTAGAACATCTATTCACACTTGCTATTTTGTACTCAAGTACCTTATATTCCATCATCATTATCGGTGGGTCTCTTTGCATCTATTAACGATATACATCAATGATCGGTAATTAGATGGTGTTTTATTATGCTCGACATCAGCTCATTTATTCACATGATTTAAACTCCTACTATCATCAGTTTTTATTGAAGACCTTGGGAAAAAAAGTTTTATCAATCATCGATGCACTGCCCAAGCTGCGCAAGATTAGACTGCCATGTCAAAAGTTCGATGAAGACCTTGTTCTCGCACTCAATAAAGTGCATGTTTACACTTCTGAAAAATTTACTTTTGACATGGATCCACTGCGTATTGTTCGTGGCCATGCTTGTTTACTGCTGAGCATGGGTATGCCCCCCTCAAGAAGATATTATATATTTGATAAATTGCTATGTTTTGTAGGTGTGATAGTCAATCCTGCGCCCATGAATTTTCCTTTCCTCATCCTTGCTTTGAATGATAAGGAGTATACGTATATAGAGTATAAATTTCAGTAATGTATTTCAGCCCTTAGCACTTTGGACCTCACACATTAGGGGACATCTGTTAACAATAGATAGACTTGATAGACTTGATGTATTTCAGTAATGTATTTCAGCTCGAATGAGCATAGATAGACTTGATGTATAGTTTACATAGTGGATTGTTTAAATATCAATATATATATATACTATGGTAGATAGTATGTAAAGAAGGACTTAGCCATAATTACTTATATAGTATGGCATTTCCATATAAAGTTGGCAGGTCATGATACCTTGGTTTATAGTTATGAAACTTGATGAGCATAATTCATGGCACTTCCATTTAAATAAACAATGTAGAAGTATCACGACAATGATTAAACATAAATTGGAAGATGACGACAATAGTAAAGTCAAGTGCTAATATTATACATTTCTCCAAGCTAAGGCTAGCTCATTTCCACAAACAGAACTGTAACATTTATTTAATGCATGTTTAGGACAAAAACACAATTATACCTTACAATTGATGATGCAGAGTCACAATTGCATCCTCTTGGTTTTTCATACTTGCGACATAGGAAAGTATGTCGTCTAACATGCACCAATAATTTTTTTTTAAAATTGAGTAAATTGGGGTTGTGGAAAATTGGTATCAGAGCACAGTTACAACACTAGGCCTGCAAATTGGCTCAAACACACATGATCATTTTTAAAAACAACAAACAAAACTGACTTCCGTTTTTCTTATGGTATTTCTGGAACATAAATATAATCATTTTTTTGCAAGAAAATGGAAGGAGTAGAGACATCTGTTGAATACGGGTCACATAATAGTGAACAAGAAAAGCATGATCAGAATAATCATGAACAAGATATAAATAATGATAATTTATGGGTTGACCTGAACGCTAACATAAATGATAATTAATCTGGAATTTTACAAACTGTAAAAGAGACAAGAGAATACATTTTGAGTGTTAAAGAAGATAACGAATGCATTTTGAAAGCTCAGGAAGAGTTAAATAATTTCTTTCTTACTAAACTACTTGAAGAAGAAACAATTAAGAATAAACCGTTAGATGAATAAAATGAGAGAACTCCATCATACAAACGTAAGGGAAGAAAGTTAATCTTTGTTGATAATGAAAGTGACTCATCTAGTGGTATTTTTGTAAGAGAATATAAACATATACATGATACAAGTGATAGTAGTATCGTTGAACAAATTACTAAAAAAACTAAACGTTATGAGGAAATTTTTGGAGAGTTCAAAAAGACAAAACCACCTCTATTCAACGATGAAGTAGAAATCGAACAGGAAGCCGAAGCATGGTTGTCCGGGATGCATAAATATTTTCATATTTATAACTACTCCACTGAACTTAAAGCAAGAATGGCTATCTATAATATGTTTGGAAAGGAAGATATATGATGGAAGGATATCAAAAGAGTAAAGAACGTAATATTACTTGGATTTCATTCAAGAAATTATTTAAAAGAAAATATCTTTCTGAACAGTATTATGAAGAGAAAGCCAAGGAATTTTATGATCTAAAACTTGGAACTTTAACTATGAAAGAACTATGCAGCAAGTTTCTAAGTTTATTACGATGTGTACCTTACATTACAGAAGAGAAACCAAAAGTGCAAAGATGTCTAATTTGTTTACCTATTATGTATAAAGAGAGAATTGAGTATGATAACCCTAAAACATTGGAAGAAGCAACGAGGAAAGCTAATTTCTGTTTTGATCAAAATAAAAATAGAAAGGATAGTCTACCAGTTTGGAAAGGGGAACTTTTTGACCAATAGAAAAGAGATAATAAATTTTCCAAAAGTACTGGAAATATTAACCATAGAAATTATCAAAGTAATAATTTCAGAAATAAACCTCAAAATACAACAAGTTATCAAGGTAATAATTTCATAAATAAACCTCAAAGTACAACAAATTATCACAAAAGAGATACACTTGTTAATTATAACAAAGCTAATCATCCAGGAGGTCCTCTACAATGCTAGGAGTGTGGAGAACCACACTACTTTAAGGACTGTCCAAACAAGAAAAATATTGTTAATAACATACATTCCATACAAGAAGAGGCTACTGTAGGAGATGTGGCCAAAAATATACCAAGGATCAATGCAGCATTGTAGAATCGACAGGTGGAACATCAATCAACAATGGTTGAAATAGAAGGTATGTTACAAGATAAGTATATTTCTGTTGGGATATTCCTATACTCCATCCTAGTCCTAACAGCCTTTTCCATTTTTGCATTTTCAGTCATGCATGCATTTTGCATGTAGTCATGATTTTGCATGCATGCATCTCAACCATCAATCCCAGCACCTAGCCCTCAGTTAGCTAGCCCTGTGAGCTTCTTTTAGATCATTTTTAGCCCTCCTAGTGCTTAGTGCGCCCTCCTTTCACCTACCACTTGTGATAGGCGCCCTCTCTCACCTACCACTCAGTTCACTTCAGTTAGCTAGTTGTCTTTCCTTGATTTAAGGCTAGATTGACTCCTAGTTGATTGTATCACTCCGATGGACCTCCAATCAGACTAGACTTCCTATTCTGACTCCAGTTAGCTCCTCATGTGCCCTCCACTGAGCCTCCTTCATTCAGTTAGTGCCTCCATGTGCCAGTTACACCTACCACACTCAATTAGACTCAGCTTGACATCTGGTTGACAGTTACTTGTGCATTGATGACTCCACTGATGATGATCAGGACTTCTAGTTGTGCTTTGATGACACTCCATGAAGGCTAATTCTAATTGCCACCTTGGCATTCAAATCCTCTCACCATTGCATTATTTTATTTTTCCATATTGGGATTAATGAATTAGTGTGTGATGTTATTATGCTTCTATCTGAGTTCTATTGTATCATAATTTTGTTTCTCCTTTACATTGCATGACCACTCTTATTCTATTTTCCTGCTCAATCTTAATCTTTCTTGTGAGGTATACATCAGCTCTTAGATCTGCAGTGAGGATTTTCACATGGTATCAGAGGATGTTGAGAGTATAGTCTATCTCCATTCCTAAGATTTTTTTGCAGTTTATTATCAAGATTTCGAGTGTAGGAGTTGCAGCAGCTTCTGCACTTTTGCAGCAGTAGCAGTTGCAGACATTTTCTATTATTTTTTGCAGGTCTTCTGAAATAGCTTCCATGAATCCGGAAGGAATTACCCCTCTTTCTCCATTCAACTATGTTGAATGGAAACCACAGATGATAGCACATTTGAAGAGACATGGTCTCTTTGATTATTATTTTGAAAGAGAGTTCGAATCCTATGAAGAAGAGAATGACTAGTTAAATGAAGGTGACAGAGCCTATGCAACCATGTTGTTTTCTATGACTCATTGCATGGTACACCACTTCCTTTCTGCTGAATCTCCAGAAGAGATATGGGCCCATATGGATGAAATATTTGGCAAAAAAATGAAGGGATTGGTCCAAACCAGTTCGAGAGCAATCCCATTGTTGCATTCGCCCTCCTTGATGGTCTCTCTGATCACGAATCAGTATCAAACATATCTCATATTGAAGTTGTCCACAAAGAAAAAGAACTTGCAGATTCTACACTCATGCTCCAAATTTCTTCTATTTTGAATTATGTTCCAGCTCACACTCTAGAAACTACAGAGGTTCTTAAATCCTCTCTTGCACAAGAGTCTATTGGTTTGCATCATGATCTATTGAATGTTTCGGAGGTCAAATAAAAAATTGGAGGTAATGCATTCGCTCTCCTTGATCACTCACCTCTTATGTACTACTATATGATCATGTGTACATGCTCTCAAAAGTTTATTGAAGATGCAGGGCATTTCCATTCGCTTGGGATAATTTCTCATGCATTTTATGGTTTTGATCTCACCTCTACTAGTTCAAAGGAGATCTCAAGAAACCCTTCATTAAGTCTTGGATCTGATTTAAAATCCAAGAAATCACTACTTGGGATAATTTCTCATGCATATCATGGTTTTGATCTCACCTCTAATGGTTCATAGGAGATCTCAAGAAACCATTCTTCAAGTCTTGGATCTGATTTGGATTCAAAGCATTCACTATCATGTGATGGTTCTTTTGGGCATAATCTCACCTATGATGATTCGAAGGAGAAAACAAAAGACTATCTACACATTCATGGATTTTATCATACCTCAGCTGATTCGAATCACAGGTTCCAAGATCATCCTCATATTTTTGGATTTGTTCTCATCACATTCGATTTGAAGAGCAAGTACAAGCACATGCTTTTTGAGCATGAACCACTTCTTCCCAAGAAGAAGATACCTCCAGACATATTACCAAGCATCACACCTGCTTGAGTTTGGAGCATTTATTTTTGGTGTTCCCTATAGTCTATTTTGAAGGGTGGTATTTTTCCCATGAGGTTTTCCCCATTTCCTCGGTTTATTGACTGTTATTATTATTCATTATATTGGGTGACCTTTGGTATCAGTTACCAAGGCCCGGGATGGATTAAGGAGGGGGTGTTGGGATATTCCTATACTCCATCCTAGTCCTAACAACATTTTCCATCTTTTCATTTTCAGTCATTCATGCATTTTGAATGCATGCATCTCAGTCATCAGTTCCAGCACCTAGCCCTTAGTTAGGAAGCCTTGAGAGATTCTTTCAGATCAGTTTTAGCCCTCCTAGTGCTTAGTGCTCCCTCCTTTCAGCTACCACTTGTGAAAGGAGCCCTCTCTCACCTACCACTCAGTTCACTTGAGTTAGCTAGTTGTCTTTCCTTGATTGAAGGCTAGATTGACTCCTAACTGATTGTATCACTTTGATGGACCTCCAGTGAGACTAGACTACCTATTCTGACTCCAGTTAGCTCCTCATGCACCCTCGACCGATCCTCCTTCATTCAGTTAGTGCCTCCATGTGCCAGTTACACCTACCACACTCAGTTAGACTCAGTTTGACATCTGGTTGACAGTTACTTGTGCATTGATGACTACAATGATGATGATCAGGACTTCTAGTTGTGCTTTGATGACACTCCATTCATCTGATGATCACTCCATGAAGGCTAATTCGAATTGCCACCTTGGCATTCGAATCCTCTCACCATTGTATTATTTATTTTTCCAAATTGTGATTAATGAATTAGTGTGTGATGTTATTCTGCTTCTATCTGAGTTCTATTGTATCATAATTATGTTGCTCCTTTAAACTGCATGACCACTCTTCTTCTATTTTCCTGCTTAATCTTAATCTTTCTGTGAGGTATACATCAACTCTTAGATCTACTGTGAGGATTTTCACAATTTCTATGTTTATAGATCCAGGTGCAAGTATGAGTTATATATATCCTAGAATGGTAGATGAATGTAAACTTCAACAAAGTAAATTTGAGAAATGATGGTTAGCCCAGTTAGCTACAGGCACAAAAAGAAAAGTAACTAATTTCATTGAAAAATGTGAATTTTATATGAATGACATGAAAACACATGCATAATTAAATATTTTACCTTTAGGATCATATGATATGATAATTGGAATGGATTGGTTAGAGAAACATAAATTGATTTTGAATTGTTATGAAAAATCTTTTACATGTATAGATGAAGAAAATAATTATGTTTTGGTAAAAGAAATTCCTAGAAAGGTTTTGATAAGAGAAATATCTGCTTTACAAATGGAAAGATCTATTAGGAAGGGTTGTAAATTCTTTGTTGTTCACATTTTAGATGACTAAGATAAAATAGATAAAACTGATATAAGCAACATTCCAATATTAAAAGAGTTTAAGGATGTGTTTCCAGAAGAAGTTCCACGTCTGCCTCCTAAAAGAGAGATAGATTTTACAATCGATCTCATACCAAGAGCAGTAGCCACTTAAAAGGATCCTTAGAGAATGAACATCTTCGAATTAAATGAATTAAAAGCACAAATCCAAGAATTGAATTATAAAAAGTACATACGACCAAGTCTATCCCCTTGGGGAGCACCAGTAATATTTGTTGAAAAGAAGGATGGCACCTTAAGACTGTGTATTGATTATAGATAGTTAAACAAGATGACAATTAAAAATAGATATTTGCTACCTCGAATTGACGATCTTTTCGATCAATTTAGAGGAGACACTATCTTTTCTAAGATATATTTATGACCAGTATATCAACAAGTAATAGTAAAAGACGAAGATATTTATAAAACTGCATTTAGGACCAGATATGGTCACTATGAATTCGTCGTAATTCCTTTTGGGTTAACGAACGCACCAACAATATTTATGTGTTTAATGAATAGTGTGTTAAGTAACTACTTAGATAAATTTGTAGTCGTATTTATCTATGACATCTTATTTTATTCTAAGAATGAACAAGAACATGAAGAACATTGAAGAATCATACTACAAGTTTTAAGAGAACAAGAATTGTATGCAAAGTTCAGCAAATGCGATTTCTTTAAGGATAAGATTCAGTACTTAGGGCATGTAATAACTAAGGAAGGTATATTAGCTGATCCCAATAAAGTAAAATCCATAATGGAGTGGCCAGTACCTAAGGATGTGTCGGATATAATATAATTTATGGAAATAACCGGTTACTACATAAATTTTATCGAAGGGTTTTCAAAAATTGCTTACCCTATAACTTCTTTACAAAAGAAATGAATGAAATTCGAATGGAATAATAAATGTGCAGAAAGTATTAACAAGCTAAAACATTTTTTAACAACAACACATATCCTTAAAATTGCAGATGCTTATAAAGAATTTACTATCTGCACAGATGCATGCAAGGAAGGATTATGAGGTGTACTAATGCAAGATAACTACGTTGTAGCATATGAGTCTAGAAAATTAAAAGAACATGAAAAGAATTACACAACTCATGATTGGGAGTTGGCTGCAATAATTCATGCATTAAAAATGTGGCATCATTATTTGATTGGCAGGCACTTCTTACTAAACACAGATAATGTAAGTTTAAAGTATCATTTTTATCAGCAAAATTTGAATGGAAGACAAGCCAGATGGATATCCTTTTTAAGCGAATATGACTTTGAGATAAAACATATTAAAGGAAAAGAAAATAAGGTAGAAGATTCCTTAAGCCATCATGCTAACATGTTGTTTGTTACTAGTAGCAGTTATGAAACTGATTTAGAAGATAAAATAAAAACATTAGCAAGAAATGATGAAGAATATCAAAAAAAAAGAAGTAAAAACAACATAAAATAAAGAACAAGAAGTAAAAACAAATTCTAAATTTAGTAGAAATGCATTATTAATGTATAAAAACAGATTGTATGTACCTCCTTCTGCAAAAGTAAAGCTGTTGATTATAAATTAAAGGCCTAAAACACCTTATTCATAACATCCTGGTTATCAGAAAATGATTACAATGTTAATAAGAAAGAATTTTATTGGCCTAACATGAAAAATGAAGTTGTTGATTTTATAGCTAGATGTATGGAATGTCGGTAGATTAAGACCGAACATCAACATCCAACTGGTTTATTGCAACCTCTTCCTATTCCAGAGTGGAAATGGGAAGTTATTAGTATGTACTTTATAACTGGTTTTCCTAATAACTCTAAACAGAATGATTCTATAATGGTTATGGTTGACAAGCTAAGTAAAGCATCACATTTTATTCCTGTTAAATCTACTTATAAGGCTATTAATATTGCTGAGATATTTATGAAAGAAATTTTCAAATTGTAGGGTGTTGATGTATTTGAAACTTCAAAATATATTCACTTGTATATTATTTGTATTTTAATGTATCGCCAACGGAGATGTATTATTCCTCCGACTGGAAGTGACGTCCTTCGTATTTGCAAGTGTCGGAAGTTATATTGTAAGTGTTGTAAGTTATGTTTGTTGGGTTATTAGACAACCTTGGTGGGGTCATCCTTGTATGAGTCATGTGGAAGGCTTATTAGGATTCCTTAGGAAGTCGGCCCAGTTAGGGTTAAATGAAGGTTAAGTTAATGTATAAATAGAGAGTGTGACTCTCTCATTCTACTAATTCACTCACTCATCCAACTCGCAGAGTTGAGAGAGAGGAGTGCACACAAGTGGAGGAGGAGTAGCTATTGAGGACATCTATCTTTTGGGGTTTTATCTTTGTGATCTTTGTATTGATGCTCATTCTATCTCTAAGGAAGTTGCGGGGTTTTTCACCTTCTTGGTTTTCCCCGAGGAAACTATGTGTCTCTTGTGTCTATGATTGTTATGCTGTGCATGTTATTCTCTTATTAGAATCCTAGATAATATTTGAATGAAATTATCAGAATTCTAACATGGTATCAGAGCGAGACTAAGAAGAAGACATTGTGCAGCTGCGGAAGCTAGGGATTCTTAATTTTTGGGTTTCTCTCCACAGATCATCAAAGGCAGGAGGCTAGACTAACTCTCCTAAGAAGGGCACATCTTTCCATCAAAAGAGAATTCAATTTTGAGCACTTTCAGTTTTTGGCCTGTCACTGCTGTGGGAAATTAGGGTTTCTGCAAAAGTTGGAATTTCTGGAATCTGAGACCACGACTGGATGCTCCTCAGAAAAATCAAAGTTTAGAGACCAAGATCGAACCTTTTTGGTTGGGAAGAACACCGGGCTCTATCAAACCCTAGTTCGGGATTTTGACCAGAAAACTAGAAATCCAGAAATTGCAGATCCAAAATTTTGCAAGTCAACTTTGGAATTTCAAAATCTGAGCACACTAGCTTTCTCGCCTCAGTCAATTTCATCTCCCTATCGATACATAAGTTTGAAATTCCAAGTTTGTATTTTTAGGGTTTCTCTCACAAACCCTAACTAGCTCCAAATCCAAATTCTGCAAATCAAGTGGTAAGACCTAAATCTTTTATTTCCATTTGAGTTTCTCATTAAGATGTCTCACCACACCAAGATTGAGGATAATCTTGAAGGGGATGAGAACTTTCGAGCAGGGAAGTATAGGATTGGGTTAATTGTAGAAGAGAATTAATTGGACACCTACATAAGTGAAGCGGTTCTAGTTCCAGAGGGAATTGAGGCTAAGGCCTTTTTGATGCCTCGAAAATCGTAGCATCAATTAGCAAGGGATTATCCCTGGTAAACAAGCCCAATTAGATCACTCACCATTTGGTGTGGGGAATCCATCCGGTTAGCGGTTCTGATGACCGTATAAGGTTTAAAGATTTGTATCCTTTGCACCAGTTGTGGCTCGATCCATCGTTTATGTAGTTTATTTTAAAGACGATATGCAAGTGCTCTAATCTAAATGCAGGTAATTAAACATAATTAACCTAAAACGGTATAAGCAAATCTAATATATCCTTGCAAGGGGCAAACTATAAATATGAGTGATGAACTAAAAGAAACATCTAAAGATCAGACATATAGCTATTCAATCATAAAGATGCATTTCTAGCAGAAGATAAAAGATATTGAAGATAGCTTTGATTTAATTCACACATTCCATTACTCATTTGAGATAAACACCTTTGCACAAAGAATTATAAGAACATTCATTACACAGAAGCAATTCATAACATCAAAGAATGATCTCACAGTAATGTATAGATGACATAGGAATAATCCAACAAACATTTAATACATCCTTCAGGAAAAAACGTAGTCCCCGGGGCTTTCTTTAGGAAAATTTTGAATTCCTTATACATGCAGTAAAGTAGTTCACATATAAAACAGAAAATGTCCTTTCACCTACCAAAAGTCCTTTCACTATATTTTATTCATCTATATATAGCTTACAAAATGCTCCCAGAGCTGCCAAGTGTACCTTGATCTTACGAATCTTTAATTTGTCATTTAGTGCATAATTACAAAATTGGAGTGATCCGTGAAAGCCTTATACACAAAAGACAAAAAGGAGACAACTGTCTATTTATCTTCACGATTTAATAACAACAAAGGTAAACTTTCATCATATTACTAGACAATTTTGACTGCCAAGTCATCCTTCAGGTGGCGCATCTACCTCAGATGGAGCCTTTGTCCCAGATGGCATCACTGCTTCTACTAATGCTTTTCCTGTTGCCTGTTTATCAGCTTCTGCTATGTAACTGAATAAAATGCCTATATCCCTTATAACAGTATTAGCAGGGGTAGAGAGAAGGATTTTTCTAGAAATCACGTGCTTGTCTAGTTTTGCTTCAATGTCTTGCACTTCTGCCACAATAGTCTGGAGAGTCTCATGGAGTAGGTGGGCATGTATGGAAGGTAGTACGATACACTGATGAAGATCATCGATCGTTAGCACATGTATTCTCCTTACATATTCCATTTGGATTCTCAGCTCACCTTTCAACTCATATAGGCATTTCGCTTTGCTCGGGAAATCTTCAAAATTATGAGGAAGTGCTACTTTGCATCTCTTATGAACTTCATAAAGATTTTGATACAGGCTGTTGCACTTTCCAATAGTTACTTGAATCACAGAGATCAATTTTACACCGCAACTCTTACAGAACTCCATGAAGCCTATGTCTTCTTTAAAATCGTCCACATATTTGAAGGGAGGTGTTTGGGGAAATCCACCTTCCCTTCTCTCCATTCCATCTGCTTCATTATATCCTCTTTTACCTGTGAGTATTTTTTCTTGATCCTAATAGCTTCGGAGCTAATTTCCTTCATTCTGTCTGCCATGGCATTTATCCTGCAAATCTCTTCAGTAAGTAGTTCCTGCGACTCATGCATTTGCTTTAGTATGTCATAGGATTGTTCATGAAAGGGAGTCATTTCCATTGCTTTGCTGCTTGTTTTCTCCAGCTGCTCGGCCATCAACTCCTTCTCCTCTTCTAGTTGAATGATCTTGGATTCAAAGTCATTATTTTCTCCTTCCACTATCATCATTTGGACTACCAAGTGTTCCTTGTCCTCCTCCAGGTGTTGATACTTATCTGATAATTCTCTTTGATCCGACAAAAGGCAATTGTATTTCTTCACCACTAGTTCCCTATAGGCCTGCTCATTAACCACAGTGAGCTATAGCATATGAGCTCTTTTCTTGGTTTCCTCAAATTCATTTACCATTTTGATCACATTGTCCACGCTTGCTTTCGCGGTAGCTATAGTAGCGGATGCCATAGCCACATGATCCTTTTGTGTGTTTTGCATAATAGTGGTTTCTCATTGGGTAATGATGTCCGGGTGAAAAGGTTTCTTCAACCTTCTCTATGTCTTTAGCATAATGGAATTCCTTTTCTTATCAAAAACAAATTTATCCCACTGGGACACAATATGATATTTTGATGGAGTGAAAGGGATCAACGGAAGATATTTTATATTGATGTTCTCTTGCATGGGTGGGGTCTGAACCATCTGGGATGAGTCTATATCCATGTCCTGCATGCTAGATCCCCTAACTTGTGCATCTTCGTTGGCTTTATTTTCTTCTTTGGCCTTAAGTTGCCTCTCTTCCAATGTTTCTCTTTCTTCTTGCTCTTTGCCAGCTTCCTCTTTTCTTATCTTCTCTAGCTCTTCATCTTGAAGCCTGTGGGATTCTTCTTTCTGAAGCCTAAAGGCTTCATCTTCCCAAAACTTATCCTCCTGAGCCTTTTTCACTTTTTCAGTAGCTTCCTTTTGGATCCTCTCAGCTTCCTCTTTAAGCATTTTCTCTTCATTGGTCAGAGCTTCGGCTGCTTCCTTTTCCTTCAGTAGTTTGGCCTCTTGGGCGTCTTGGGCAGCGATAGAGCTAGACCTAGCTCCACTCTTAAGGTGACAGAAAATTTGAATCTCAGTCATGTTACGGATTCCTCTATACACCTATTCATCTTCATCATAGTACTGAGCATAATCAAATTGAGCATGGACCTCTCTGTAATGTTCCACAACCTTGTTCCACCTGTCATTTCTTTGGAAGACCCTTTCCCCAAAGTGAAAGTATCTTAACTCCTAAAAAAAATCTTTGGATGATGAAACCTTGGAAAACTTATAGGCCCCAACATAGAAAGGAATAGAAAGGAAAAGGTAGAAAAGAATCCTTTTTCAATATGTTCAAAAATCCGCCAATTCCATCAAGGAAAACTTGTCTGACTGCCTCCTTGAGGACTATGAAATCTGTAGCATACCTGGGTAGGATATATGGTGGTTGAGAGCCTCCATACATTCTTATATAAGTACCCTTCTCTGAAAAATAGAAATCGCCATTTTTTTCCATAACCTCCATGGCATTCTCAGATAAGAAATTGGGTTCTTCATTAAACATTAGCTCATACAAAGGTATGATGAATTCTTCACAAATGAGCATGTACTGTCTTTGGTAATTTTGGGCCCAAAGCATTTTATAGGAAATGTACAGTGGGGTATTTGCTTGATCCCAAATGAAACCCAACTTTGGGAAGGAAGCTTTGTCAGAATACAATCTATGAGATAGGATGACATGTAAAATTCTGACTTCTTTGGGATCAACCCCTCTTTCGCAGCCAGCGGCTATGGCGGATGAAAGACTATCTGAAAGGATATCTTCCCAATTAAAAATCATTCCCTTGAATGCCACGTAGTGAATTATGGGGACCCATTGTATCCTATAAAAATTTCCATTAGCCATGCCAAAAATTCTACTCAACATAAGGGAAATCATACGAAAAGGGGCCCTCAGATTTTGGAATTCATATTCATCACTATCCTTTTTCCTCGGCTTCTTTCTTGATATTAATAGTTTTCTAGCCATTTCAAAATTATCCATATGGAGCTTCCCTAACCATTCGTCGTTCAGCTGTTGTTGACGATGTGGTAACTTGTAAACTCCTACAATATAGGCTGGATGAAACGAGGCAAAATCCTCTCCCTTGCTATTGGATAACACTCTTGATCCAACATCTACATGTTCCAGGATCCATCCGATCACTTCTGAGCAAGGAAAGAGCTCTGGGCACGTGGAAGCTTTAGATATACCAGAGTTTCTTATGTTTTGGTATAAGTATCCTTCTTCCAAGAGTGCTCCAAGGATATCTTGGTATCTTAACATGCGCTATACATCTCCCCACTTAGCTTCAGGAGGAACACCTGTGACAGACTTGGTGTCCTCGAATAAATTTTCAACCCTTGCCTCCACTGATTCTGGTTCAGTCATCTTTTCCTTTCTTTTTCTACCCTTCGGCATTGTGGCTTAACCCTGTTCAACGACCATGCATGAGTAGACACAAGATCGACCATAATGAAAAATATTAAACATTGGACTAGCATAACAACATGGCTCAAGTATATTTCAGAGATATAGCAATGGCAAGCTCTTTCAATATAGACAGGAATTAAGCATTTGTACGAAAAGGAACACCATGCTTCTCCCTAGGATGATAAGCGGGGCTGGAAAAGAAGTTGTTGATTTCAAAGTTGAGATAGGAGGCTTGGTACTTTCTTAACGAAAAGTGTGAGGGAGGCGACAAGTAAATGTGGCCGAGGAACACTGAGTATGCAGGTTTAAGGGACTAGAAATGGGTTGGATGGGCCGACAGCTATGAGCTCCAGTACATGGGGATGGCCAAATAAATTTAGCAATTCGACTAAGGGACATGCAACTGGTTGCAGCGATGGTAATGTCGGGACTGGCTCAGCGACTAGCAACAAAATGATACGAAAGGAGAAGTTAGATAACCACCTACCTAGCAGAGAGCAGTTGGGCCTGACGAGGGTTGACGGTGCTGCAACATAGCTGGGCTAGAGCAACTTGACGTAGCCTTGATCGAGGTTCTCGAAAAACACTCTACCAATAAGAAACTCTAAAATGATCAAACCCTATATATAATAGCTTGACATGTGTTGGAATTTAAATCGGTTGGTGAGGTTTTTAAAATGGGGTTTAAGGCAAGTACGGTCAAGGTCTTTTCGACACTTTTAGCATTAAATGCAACAATCAAAATTGGACAGATTCGACAAGTTCGCCCGACGGTTGCAGAGAAAAATGGTGAGCTTGGAGCGACGGGTTGCGGTGGAACTAGTCGAGTTCATCCGAAACAAGACAGCGAAGCTTGGCTTACTTTATCGGCGAAAACGATAAGGCTTGCCACAAGGGAAAAACCTAGGAAAAGACAAGGCTTGAGGCTGCACTACAGACACTTTGAGCGAGTCTGAGTGACATTGCGGTGAAACTTGACGAGTTCTTCCTATGTTGCGGTGGGACTGGATGAGTTCACCCGATACAGAAAGACTTAATGACTTAACAAAAACTTGTCTTCCTGTTGCGGCGAAACTCGATGAGTTCTTTCGACGTTGGGGTGGGACTAGACGAGTTCACCTGAAACTGGTGAGCACAACAAACTTAACAAAAAGGAGGTGATTTTTTCAGCCAAACTTGGCGATTTCGTCCATCGTTGTGGCTGAACTTGGAGAGTTCATCCGTCGTTGCGGCTGAACTTGGCGAGTTCGTCCGCTATTGCGGCTCAAAAAACTGAGTTTTACTTAGAAGAAAAAGAGACAAAATCCAACTCAAAAAACTTGACTTTCTAAAAAACTAAGAACAAGAATGCTTTTTAGGAAGTGTTTAGTTTCTAAGCAAACCTTTTATAAAACAAGGAGGGGCCCCAAAATCACAAAAAAATTGCAGATTCTATCAAAGACCATCTCATAACACATGTGTCTTCCCTAAAGACACCCAAGGAGATGTTTGATTCCTTGACCAAGTTGTTTGAAGGAAATAATATAAATCGGAAGATGACATTGTGGAACCAATTGAAGAGTGTAAAGATCCAGAATGGAGAGACCATCCAATCCTACTTTACTAAGGTCTCTCAAATCAAAGAACAACTTGAAGCTGTGGATGAAGGGGTGGAGAATGGAGAAATTGTGATGACCACCTTTAATAGCCTACCTAGGTCATGGGACTCCTTCATCCAAGGAATCTGTGCAAGAAGGAAATTGATTTCCTTCAGTAAGTTGTTGGAGGAATGCTCACAAGAATAAGCTAGACTTGTGGCCCAAGACAAAAATATGAGAAGTGAGGACCAAGCCCTCACAACGCACACCAAGAGAAGTAAGTTCAAGAGGGAGAACTCTCATTAAAAAATGTCTTCTCACCATCATCAAAGGGAGAACATGAAGAAATATCTCTCTCACATTAGATGCTACACATGTAATGAGAAGGGACACTATGCCTTAGATTGTCCCAGGAACAGAAAAGGCTCCAAGAAGAAGAAGAAGAAGAAAAAAAACAAGAGATATCATGCTCATGCTGTTGAGGATGATGAACCTCCCAGGAAGAAGACTAAGGTAGAAAGTGAATAATCTTCAAGTGACAAAGAATATGTTCTAATCTCTTCTCTCACAAGTACTGTTACACATGGGTGTAATGATTGGCTTATTGATAGTGGGGATTCCAAACATATGACAGGATTTAAAGAATTGCTTATGGACCTATTTGAACATGAGTCACCTCATAAGGTGAAACTTGGGGATGACTATCAATACCCAAGAAAAGGAAGTGGTTAAGCCTCCTACAAGTTAGACTTTGGGAAATCTTTAAAAATGAAAGATGTTCTATATGTACCTAGACTCAAGAAAAATATTCTCTCCATATCATCTTTGGATGCAAAAGGGATGAGAGTTGCATTTATGGATGGCCAAGTATTTATGTGGCCAAAAGGTAAGACCATAAGTGATGTAGTAGTGATTGGAGAGCAAGAGGGAGGATTGTACAAATTGAAGGGACAACCTAAACATGCCATGGTACATGAATCCATGGAGCCAAATGAAATTTGGCATAGAGGGCTTGCACATGTACACTATAAAGAACTACCAATTGCAAGCAAAGATGTAGAAGGTCTTCCTAAAATCCAGTCAAAGCATGAAGGTGTTTACAAAGGATGTGCAAAAGGAAAGAACACAAAGAGGACATTTCCAAGCAGTGAAAGCAAGGCAAAAGGAATCTTGGAAATTATCCACTCCAATGTATGCAATCCAATGTCATCCAGTTCTCTGAGTGGGTATTTATATTATGTTTCTTTCATTGACGATTTCTCTAGGAAGACTTGGATTTAATTCTTCAAGAAAAAAGATGAAGTTTTTAGTAAATTCAAGGAATTCAAAGCATTGATAGAAAACCACACTGAAAAGAAGATTAAGACTTTTAGATCCGACAATGGTGGAGAATTCACTTCAGGAGACTTCAAGAAGTTATGCAGTGATTCAGGGATTAAGAGGGAGTTGACCACTCCTTACAATCCACAATAGAATGGAGTTGCAGAATGGAAAAATAGAACTATCATGGAAGCAGCACGGGCAATGCTTCATGACCGAGATTTGCCTATGCATCTATGGAAATATCAATCAGTACAGTTGTATATGTACAAAATAGAACACCACACAGGATACTTGACAACAAGACACCAGAATAAGCTTTCTCTAGTGAGAAACCAGAATTTAGCCATCTCAGGATATTTGGCTGTCCAGTATACACACATGTTCCAAGATAAAAGAGGACAAAGCTAGATCCTTCAGGAAAGAAGGGTATATTTTTGGGTTACAGTGAGAATTAAAAAGCATACAAAATCTACTTTCCAGGGTTCAAGAAGATTGACATCAGCAGGGATGTGACTTTTGATGGAGACTCAACATACATCAAGTTGATGAAGCCACCTGTTGAAGACAATGAAGAACCAAGAGTACCCAGAATTCAAGACACCACCGTGAACGAAGCAATTCCAGAAGAAGAACGTGAAATAGAAGATCCACAAGAGCCTATAGATCCACCTCGTGACAAGAACTCTCACAAGAGGAAACCTGCATGGGAAAGAGAGCTCATTCAAGATGCAGAAAGATATGGTGTTCCAAAAGAGGAACACAAAGAAAGGAAAAGTACAAGGTCACACACCAGCTATGTTTCCTTACTATGTGACATAATGAATAAAGAAACTTCCATCTATGAAGAAGTGGCAGAAAAGAAAGAATGGAAGGAGGCCATGGTCAAGGAATACCAGTCAATCATGAAGAATGATGTTTGGGATGTGGTCCCAATACCAGAAGGGAAGTCTATTGTGACTTCCAAGTGGATCTAGAAGGTCAAGCATGCTACAGATGGAAACATAGATAAATACAAGCCAAGGTTTGTGGCTCGTGGCTTCTCCCGGAAAGAATGGATAGATTATGAAGAGACTTTTGCACCTGTAGCCAGATACACTTCCATCATAACAATACTTTCTATGGCTACAGTCATGAAATGGAAGATACGCAATATGGATGTCAATATAGATTTCTTGAATGGTGTAGTCGAAGAGAAAGTGTATGTGGAGCAGCAACTCAGATTTGAGACACGTGGCAGGGAGTCACATGTGTGCAAATTGAAGAAATACTTGTACAGTTTGAAACAAGCACCCAGGACATGTGACGGTAGGATTTACAACTTCCTGACTAGTTTGGAATTTACCAAGAGTAAAGCGGATTCCAACCTTTACTACAAGGTTGAGGATGGAAATCCAGTGATACTCCTACTGTATGTAGATGACCTATTTATGACAGATGAGATTGTATTTATTGTTGATACAAAGAGGAATCTTGCTTCTGAGTTCGAGATGAAGGACTTGGGTATGATGTTTTACTTTATAGATGTGGAGGTGTGGCAGAGTGAAGATGGAATCTTCCTTGGATAAGGGAAGTATGCAGTAGTTATTGTAAAGCGGTTCAGGATGATGGACTACAAGGCCATGGCCACACCTATGGCATCGAACTTGAAGCTATTGAGTTATGCTTCATCAGAGTTGGTTGATGCCATGATATATCGTCAAATGATTGGGTACTTAATGTACCTGACGAACATGAGACCAGATATTCGTTTTGTTGTGAACATTTTGAGCTAGTTCTTAATGGATCCTAGACATGTTCGCTTGATTGTTGTAAAGCATATTCTGAGGTACCTGAAGGGTACGATTGATTATGGGCTCAAGTACGATGCGAATCAAAACTTTAACCTGGAGGGTTATTGTTAGTGCCAAAATTTCTTCCTAGACTATAGAGGGACAAACCAACACTATCTCAATAATCTCAAGATAAAAATATGAAGTAGGTCTTTGTTGGTTTTAGGTTTAATGATTTGAAGGTTTCAATATTTAAGAAAGAAAGAGGAAATCAACTTCAACAAATTATTAAAACATGTAGCATTAAAGAGCTAAAATCATGATCCTGATAAAAAGGCATAAACCATCACATTCAAACTCACATATTCTGGTTTCTATCTACGGTACATAAGTATTCATTGAATCAAAAAACATCAAAATAGGAATGAAATCATGTATTGTATGATCACACTGATCAAGAATAAAAGCACATTCAAAATAATATAAAAATGGCTTATAACATATATGTATTGATCTTTGTCTTCAAAATTACATGACAAACTTGCAAGCAAATAAATAGCACTATATTGCTTCTTCAAACCAAAAACATTGAACCCCTGTTCATCCTCATTTACTTCCTTTTAAACCTTTTCCAAAAAGAGTAGTTTGTAACTACTTTTAGGTTTTAGGTCTCAAAGCAATTATCTAATCGAGTCTTTAAACTAGTTCTTTAACTGAAAATTTAACTATTAATAATTACATACTTGATACAAAAATGGAAATCAAACTAGGCATTAAGTAGCCTTTCTAGTATCCTCGACTAACATAGCAATCCCTTCCATCTCATGAGTCCTTTTGTTGTGATGTGGTTGCTCAGCCTCCAAAGCGTTGATCTTGTCTGTCAGCAGCTTGTTCTTTTCCTTCACTTTCTGCACCTGCTTGTTCAAGTCATCGGTCTGAGCCTCTGCTTCTATTTTCCTCTTCAAAGCCTTCTTAGCAACTACAATCAGCTCCTGATAACAAGCATTAGCTTCTCCTAAGTCCACCCTTAAAATTTATTGGTCTCTGTAAGTCTATCATTAGACTCATTAAGAAACAATATTTATGCTTGATGCCGCCCCTAAACCTTTCTGAGACCTTCAACCTCTGAGCATATGTTTATGCCCAACAAAGTAGGATCTTGAGATATGGAAGGTGGGATATCTAATTTTCTGAAGATTAATTCTTGTTCATACTTATGTTTTTCTATTCTTTGTGCAATTTCAAATTCATCTTGCTCCGTTTTAAGAATGACTTCTTCTTCTTCAACTTTATTTACTTCTTCATCTGCTTCCTCCCTCATTGTGTAATCTTGTTGTAGGCTCATTTGATAAGAATTTGATCTATCTTTCTCTTCTTCACCTGCATCAGTTGAAGAACTTTCAACTAAGGTTACCTCCTCTGTCTGCTAATTAGAGCTTGAACCTTTTTCCATCTTATTCTTTGTAGCTGATCTTGTTCTAAACCTCCAACTCAATTATTTTAATTGCATAAGGAGGCTTGCATCTGCTTCAAAGTTGGTATCTTGTAAATTTTCATCTTTGGTATTATATGCAGAAGACTATGTAACTAATTTCTCAGTTATATCCTATTATGATGTAACTTGACCTTGAAATTGTTCAGCAATAGAATTAATTGTTCGCTCCATTCCTTGATTTTCTTGACCATGTTCTTGCTTCTCTTCAAATACATTAACCCGCTCCTGATTTTCTGGGTTTTTGGATTTTCCTGTGACAACGGTTTCTCAGAAATATCCTATATCCAAAATCCTCCCTTCTTATTCTTTTTGCTTTCCCTTTTAGGCTTTCTCTTATTTACAGACTCATCTTGCTCAGCAATGAAACTAGACCAATATATAAAATGTTCCCGGACCTTTTGTTCCTTCTTTAACACTGTTTGAATAATAAGTTTTATCAGCCCATGATGAAATACCGACTGCATCGAATCCTTAGGATTCACCTTTACCTTATTTGACATCTTCTGGATACTCTTATACAGGAAAAATGGCACATTCATTTTACAGTTCATTTTAAGATGCATTAAAAACCTAATATGGTATTTAAAAACCATTGAGAACCTGCCCTCGCATGTGATATAGGTTTGTATAACGTTGAGCACATGCCTCCATTTGGGTCGAAAATTTTATATGTGAACTCCATTGCACTAATTCAAAGTTTCTTTTCTTGGCAGTAGAAAAGGATTTGGGTCGAAATTGAAAGGAAGTTTTTTGAACCATAATTCCCCGTTCATGGAGATACTTGTAGCCTCTGAAATTAGGGCTTCCGTGAGCTGAAATTGTAGGGTTTTGAATTTAATAACATCCTCATTTAGGTTCTTTGCAAAATAAATTGAAACCTCCTCATTAAACCCCGTGATATTTTTGAAGAAATTGAACCATCCAGCTACCGTAAACACATCTGCACATAACAGAAATTTCTCTTCCCACTGCATATCCATCGGCTCTACCCTATTGGTTTTACCACTCCTTCCCATTTTACAATTGCACTCTGCTAATTAAGCCTCTGAAATTAAGAGAAATGACAAATGTTTAAAGTTTAAAAGCTAACCACATTCAACAAGTAGGTGTCTTCAAGTCTGTGATCCCCAAATTAACTCGTGGCCTCAAACTCCATTTTTTTCGGATGATGGAACGTTATGGAACTTACAGCTATCACAAATATTTGACATGTGTCTTAGCACTTCGAATAATCATAGAAAAGCCTCTCCAGTCATCATAATTCGAGCAAACCATTACCCAACATGAATAACCATGTTTTTCCATCATATCATATTCTTGTATCGCATTAGGGGTCTATTTTACAGTTTGCGCAACCAGAATCTCCAACATAGCATATTTGATAAATACCTTTGACATAAAGTTTGAAAGTTGGTTAAAAACTTTATAATAAAGCCGAATAAGTGTAACTGAAAACTTTAAGATTAATACCATGTTGATAAGCCATTTGAAGATTTTCAATTAAAGTAAAATAAAACCAACCAAAATTTAATAAAAATAAATTAAAAGCAAAATAATACAAACTATGGATAAATGAAAGAAAATAAATTTCAAACCAACATAAAGAAAACACACAAAAACAAAAGGGAACAATTTTAGCATTAACAATTATGTTGATTTAGATTGGGAAGGAAGTGTTGCAGCTAGGAAGAGCACTTCAGGGTGTTGCTTTAGTATGGGATCAGTTGTAATATCTTGGTTTAGCAGGAAGCAATCCTGCGTAGCACTAAGTACAGTCGAAGTAGAGTATGTCGTAGCTTGTTTGACTAGTTGTGAGGTAGTATGGCTAAGGAAGCTACTGTCTAATTTGTTTGATCTCCAGTTGGATGCTACTTGTATCTTCTGTGACAACCAGAGTTGGGTAAATCTGTCTGAGAACCCGGTGTTCCATGACAAGTCGAAGCACATTGAGATCAAGTATCACTATATCAGGGATATGGTATAGAGAGGAGTAGTGAAGCTCATATATGTTGCTACAGACAAGTAGATAGCAAATGTGTTGACCAAACCACTAGCCAGGGTGAAGTTCGAGTACTTCAGAGAGATGCTTGGTGTTCTTCAGATTGAAGATACTTCCAAGAGGAAGTGACGGGACACAGATGCAGGAGCCCTTCCAAGCATGCTAGTAGGAGGATTCTTCCCATGGCTGTGGATGTAAGTGCTTTATGATGAGCATCAAGATGATGCTATGTATGATGATGATCAGGATGATCATGTGATGATGATGTGCATCAGGATGATGCACTGTATGATGATGATAAGTATGATCATGAGCATCAGGATGATGCTCCGTGCAAAGATGATCAGTGTGATCATGAGTATCAAGATGATACTCCGTGGCCGTGCATAGGTTGTGCAGTGGCATATAATAGGTCCCTGGAAGATCTTGCAGGTTGTGTGTGGCATGTAATAGGTCCCTGGGAGATCCTATAGGTTGAGTAGTAAGCTCGTAATCAATCTTGGGATGCTCTTTCGAGGTTTTTTATGATAGCATGAAATCAATCCTAGGATGCTATTTCGAGGTTTATCCAGATAGCATGTAATGGTGTCACGTCCCCTCCCATCATACCAGCTAGATGGAGAGGATTGTGACATTAAACCGGGCATCTAGCCCCATGAACTATTATGTAAGCATTCATATAATATAAAAGACATATGAATATGCAAAATTATTGTAAAACATAGTGGAAGTAATTTCAATACACATCCATCATACATTCCCGATTTTTATGCCATATCATCAATTTAAGCAATATCAAATTTGCAAATGAGAATACTTATCTTAAACCAGGTAATCCATGAGCAACCAGCTACGCTTCTGCAACGTTCCACCCAACCGTAGGCCAGTGTGCTCCTCGATCTCTCAGCACCACTGCCACCCCCAAGCTGGGCATGATCTCCACAAGGAAAAAGGGGAAAGCAGGCTCTCACATAGTGTTAACACCCAAAAAGTGTTCACTACCTCATCTACACCATTACATGGCTCATTTGTCCATTTTCCTACCATATTTCCCTTGAAAACCTTAAAAATCCCGCTAAAAAGCCTCCAAAAGGCCTAAAATGCCTCCAAAAGGCCACAAAACCCTCAAAAAAGCCACAAAAAGGCTAAAAAACCCCTTTTTCCTCCAAAAATATCCAAAATGCCTCTAAAAATAGCAAAAACCCCTAAAAAGGGAATAAAAAATATAAAATAATGAGTAAAAAGAGGAAAAAACCTTATACAGCTGCCCTAAACCATATGGTTCCCAAAACCATGGGCCAGCACTCCACCACCAAAAAACTATAAATAGGTGATGGAGACCCCTTATTCCATATCCACAATCAAGTATACCCTTACTCTGCCAAAATCTCTCTCGAAACCCTAGCTCACCCTTGAGCTACTTTCACCTTGAGAGCCCCTTTTGGCCCATTCCCACCATTGGAGAAAGAGAAGGAGCACATTGGAGCTTGGAGCAACCCTCTTGGACATTGCAAGAGCTTCACCAACCTTCACATTGGAGGTAAAATTAATACAAAAACCATTATTTACATCTTGTTCTTTATGTTTCATGCACATGTTTAGAGTAATTTTTATTTCTGTTTTAGCATAATAATTTCCATTTACTGAACTGCTACTAAGGAGTCCATTCTCCTTATTAGGTGCTCATTCGCACAAGCTAGGGGTAAAACCCTAGCTACAGTTTTGGCGACTCCGCTCGAGATCGAACCCAGAATCTTTGGTTACGATTTTTAAATCTTTTTTCTGTTCGGCTGTCCCTTTCGGCCGCCGTATATCGCATTTTTTCCCCCAACAGTCGCGTCCCGACCGCGTCTTTCAGGAACTTACCTGCGACCCAACCGCGGCTCTCAAACTGTTTCCAACGACCTGCCGGCCGCTTTCAGTCTATTACCTGCGATTCGGCCGCGACTATTAGCCTGTTTGATCCAGTCTAACTGTGGCTATTTCCCTATTTTCGGCGTCCCGCCTGCGACTTTCGGCCAGTTTCCCGCAATCCGCCAGCGCCTTTCGGCGTCTTTCCTACGTCCCGCCTACGGCTTTCGGCCAGTTTCCCGCAACCCGCCGACGCCTTTCGACATTTTTACTGCGTCCCGCCTGTGGCTTTCGGCCAGTTTCCCGCAACCCACCGGCGCCTTTCGACATTTTTTCTCCATCCCGACTGTGTTTTTCAGCCTAGAACCTGCAACCCGCCTGCGACTGTTCATCTGTTTTCCGCGGTCCGGCCGCCCAGATTTGCCCAAAACTCGCGGTCTGATTTCTACAAATTTTTCCCTGTTTTGAACCCAGAACTTTGCTGGACTATTTTCTGCACCAACACAGCCCTCTGTCCTACTGCAGCCACCCTTCCTTACAGCATTTTTCTGCAGTTTTTATTTCTATTTCATTTACAGAATCGTTTTTACGTTTCCAGCACTTTACATTGGAAAAAGAAAATTGTGCATTTTAAAAGTTTATTTCTGTATTGTTATTGCTAGATAGAAAGTTGCCCTCCCTAGTGGCACTTTCTACTTGGGTTCATCATCACCTCACGAGCACACACTCTGTCACATAATTCAAGTGAGCCTTAAAAACTACTTAACTCAACCAATATTCTAACCCCACTTGGGGAACATAAAAGAATCTTTGTAGTTAGGTAGGATCGGGGGGATAGGCTTCCAATAACACCCCTCGGTTACTTACACTTGAGACATAGTTGTTGTCCAATTAGGGAACCAAAATCCCCTAGTACTTTTTGGCACGGTCACAACCAGTTTACCAGAGGGCCTCTCCCCTAGGAGGGTCGAAGTCGCGAGACTGGTTCTGGAGGCCTGAGTGGAATACCGCACTCCATTCAGTAACTAAAGGGCTACCTTTCGCAGTTCTCGGGATATCCCTGTATAGGGGTATTGTGGTAAAAGGACCAAATGGAAGATTTACCTTTCTGGATGTGTCATGAACGGGGTATCTTAGATGCCATTCTTCTAGGATTGACTACCCGGTGTCCCTCCTGGTAGGGGGACATCTTAGCCACTTGGCTTTCCTATTCATATTGTCTGACTTGGATTTCTTCACCTTGCAGAGGATATGTCCAGTTGAGTCAGAATACTTTTTAGTTAGGTGTTTGCATGCTCCCTTACCTCCTTTTGGTCTAGTGAGTCCACCATTTTATATTTTTAGGAATCCTGCTGCTTGTTGGTATTCTGACCCTTTCTGTTGACACTCCACCTATTGTAGCACAGCTGTTACAGTGGGTGTTTTGAGTTGGTTGTTGGCCTGAGTGCCTTGTTTTTTGAGCTCTCCTTCTGCACACTCGGTTGCATTAGGGTTTTTGAGCTATTTTTTACTCACCTCAACCCACAGAGATTCAACATTATCTGTCACCATTGAGTCCCCGAGACATTCTCGGTGCCTCAGGGGTGAGCCCCCACAGCACGGTTCACTTGACACCACCCGTCATCGCCACAGATCATCATCACTTGATACCACTTATCACAGATCTAGAGCCTTGTCACTTGACTCCACTCGTCAACGGCATAAGACTCCGTCACCAGATATTGATGCCCCTTACTTTACCTCTGATTCTAAAGAAGAGTCTGAGAACCCCATTTACACTACCCCTACTAGCCCCATGGCTGGCATGACTTCCACTCCTTTCGTTGTAGGGACCATTGGTGGCACGTCCACCACTACACCAGTTACCACACCTGCTCTGGGAATGCCTTCGATGGAAGCCACGTCCACCATCCCGGTCACCATTCCCATCCCCGTAGCTGGAATACCTATACCCACTCCATCAGTGGCTCACACTACCCATGGTGGTGCAGGACCATCCTACACCACCTTAGTTCCCCCACTTAGGGGCAACATCCCACACCTTGTCCCTCCACCTGAGGGCATTGACCCCAACTTGGTCCAACCCACTACTATGTCACATCCTTCTTCCAGTCTGCCATTCATGGCTAGCCTCAACCTACCTGACCTATCCAGACTGACCAATGACCCTATCCGACACAACCCTATGTGGCCTCACATGCCCACCAAGCTCCCCTCTGACATCCCTAAGTTCGAGGGCAAGGCAGGTGAGGACCCACAAAACCATATCATGTCCTTCCATTTATGGTGTTCCTCCAACTCCATAGTGGATGACTCTATTCGCCTCCGTCTGTTACAGCGCACCTTCACTGGCTCTGCAGCCAAGTGGTATATCGAGCAACCCCATGGGACCCATGCCACCTTTACTTCCCTTGCCTCGACCTTCCTGTAGTTCTTCCAGTTACCTGTCCGCTATGACACGGGCGTTGAGATCCTCCTATCTTGTAGACAAAACACGGCTACCCACATCATGGACCACATTCATGAGTGGCATAGACGCCGAAGCTTATGCAATATCAAATTAGACGACCGTATATTCCTAGATTGGTTCCTCAAGTCCCTTCTTCCTGTAATTGCTAAGGATGTAGCTTCCGAAAGACCCCAGTCTGAAGAAGAGGCCATCCTTAAGGCAACACAGTTCGACCTCATTTATGCCTAGTCAGGTTATCTCTATACCATTATACCTGACGCCCCTCACGGCGAGTCCTCCCAGCACGATGCACCGGGGACATCCCACGCTGCAAACGACATCATTGGCCATGTTTCTTCGCATCCCCAACCCTTTTCCATAGCACATCCTACCCCGGGCACCGACCTTTCACGGGCTACCTCACAGTCTGGGGCTACCAACTCATATGCTCCCATGACACATCACCATCATTCCCATGGACCCACCTGTCCACCTCAATGATTCAGTCATGTGCCCCCTACTTACAACCCCCGGGTCGCACCTCAACCCTATTACCACCAACAGGCTGCACCAGCTCCTGCGCCTTCCCATGCCCAACCCACTTATTACCACCAGCAGGCTGCACCAGCTCCTGCGCTTTTCCAAGCCCAACCAGCTTATTACCCGCCACAGGAAGCCCCTACGACAAACCCACAACCTGCTCCGTAGACATATCAGCAACCTCCTCAAGGTTCCGCACCTGCGTAGCCTCCACCTACCTATCATCCACCGTAGCCTGCTCCTGCACCTGCACAACCTCAAAACCCACCTGCTACTCAAGGGCAAGTTTACGCCCAAAACAACCCGCAGCAAAACCAAAACAACCAACGCAACCAGGGCCAACAAAATTGCGGCAAGGGCCGTAATCGTGGGAACAACCAACCTACATACCAAGGTGGTCAACCGGATAATCCCCCAGACAACAACAACGCGGCCCCCGCTAACCAAAACCCTGATCGCCCGCCCAAGCAGGCTAAAAACCCTAATTTGCGAACGAACCATCCTTGTTCTATCTGCGGGGTCTATGGACATTACACACATGCTTTCCCACACTTGGAGCGAGCTCGGCAGCTCTGGGTTGACGATGCCCATCGCCAAGGGCATGCGGCTCCTCATGCACCGCCCAACCCCCCACAACCTCAGCAGCCACCTTTGGTGTTGCAAAACCCCTTACCCAACCAAGGCGTAGTGAACAATCAGCCGTTGGCCCCCCCTCAAGCCAATGCACCACCCCAACAACAAATCACTTACGCTGCTCCTGATCAACCCATGTTCGACTCAGGGACCCACCACTTGTTGATGATGTCATCCACTGATGTCAACCTCCAGACCCGTCGAAACCAATATGGCTCCACCTCTGAAGCCCCTCCCACTGATAAACCTACTAACGCTCATCCCACTGATCAAGCATTACATATACCTCCACCTCCACTAGATGGCACTCCCAAAGCACCTCGTTTCCCACTTCGCCGTATCAACAATAACCCTAATGCGTGCGCTGCGTCAAACTACAACATTGTAGACAACCTAGCCCAATCTCCCGCAGCCATGTCTATGTTAGAAGTCTTGAAAAACTGCCCTTCCCAGCGCAAGACTTTACTCTCAGCCATTGGGGCTATTGACCCAAATGATTCGAATTTAATGGCATTTGATTTGGACCAATCTGAACCACGCCTGCCTTCCTCCTTAACATTCCAAGTTTCTATTTCCGTTCGGAATGTTGTCATCCATCGATGCATCATCGATGAAGGTGCCTCCACATGCGTTATGTCTACATTCGTATGGCAGAAGTTGGGATCCCCTACTCTCCAGTAGTCCACCACTGCATTACGGGCCTACGATGGTCGGTCGGCCCAGCCCCAAGGCCTCCTACCCAATGTCTCTGTCTAGTTAGGTGGCAAAACTTTACTCATTGACATCGAGGTAATTAATGCCCAATTGGATTATAACCTTTTACTTGGCCGCAGCTACATGTATGCCATGCGGGCGGTTTCCTCTTCCATTTTTCGCACCATGATGTTCCCCCATGAGGGGCATGTGGTCAAGGTTGACCAACTCACCTACTATGATCCCAATGCTCCCGCAGCACCAGAAAATGTTCTCCCCATGGTTGAACAACCTGTTTCTCATGCCACCACCTCATTTGTTTCCTCTACGGGGCCTGGAGTTTACTCAGACGCGCCGATGACCTCCAGCTTCCAATCCATTCCTCCCCCGTCATCTACGCCCGAAGTGTCTGACTTATGTACCCTGTCCCATGATAACCAAACTCCTAATAATCAACCACCCTTGTTTCCTAAACCACCATTGGTACCTAGCCACATTGGTGTTACACCTATCCACACAATCCCCTTCCTAGTCCCTCCATCGGGAGTAGTAAGCGCCCCGGTTATGGCTACCCTTAGCCTCCCTAGGTTGACCTTGGGATTACCCGTCTAGTACCTTTCGCCTCCCGTTCCCCCACCGACACCAAGCGTCATCCTCCAACCGGTGCAACCCATGGCTACTACCTCTTAGCCACCCCCCGGTGTCGCTACCACTTCGTCCTCCATGAATCCCCCTCCTACTCCTAAATCCACTGGGGGGTATAGGCCCCCAACCTTACACTGTTGTACCACCTCCTCAGACACTAAAAAACCCCCCAGTGTTTCGTGCTCCTCCCAAATGCTCGTTGTGCGATGAGTTAGGCCATGTGACTCATCAATGTCCACAGTTACTGACATTACAGGAACACATGCAGATGCTAAATGATGACCCCAATATGTCGGTTGTCAAACTAGACCCCACTCCCAAGCCTAATGATAAATCCCTGCGTACCAACCACCCCTGTTCCATATGCGGTATTTACGGGCATTACTCACATCACTGTCTCGATCTCCTGGATTACAGAGCGGCTCTCTATGAGATGAACAATCTGGACCTTGAGACGGCACCACCCACCATTGAGGAGATCCACCCCCCAGTCTCCCCCCCGTCAGGAGAGGTTAATACCATTTATATGATCTCTTCAACCACTACCCCCTCGTCAACCGATTTGACGACACAAACTTTCTGTATTGACGAGGAGATTCTCGAGGCCCTCACTGCCCTAGATTATACCTGGGATGACATGCACCACCGTTCTTACTTCATCCCAGAAGAATCCTCCTCTAGCACAGCTACCCAATTCACAGTTGAATCCAAAGACTTCCTTCCCACCAAGGTCGACTAGTTCAAGGATCCTATTCCTGCTCCTGACGCCTTCGAGGAGGGTAACATGGCCAACATATCACCTGTCATCCAAATTGATATCACTGCCCCAGGACGTACCCCTGAACTCATCACTTTAGGAGCCTCTTGCAACGAGTCTAAGATTGAGGCGTACAAAAAACTCTTCCAAGAATTTTGTGATGTCTTTTCCTGGTCCTATACCGAAGTGCCCGGTCTTGACCCCGCCATCATAGAGCACCACCTTGACACCTCTGAGTCAAGGGGCATAATAGATTCCCTCGACCCTGGGATAGGGGGCATGATCAATCATTTTGAACCTTCCCCATCACCTCTATCTCAGCACGTCAATGAACCCATTGTTCAAACCCACACATATGTGATCCATAATCACAAACCCCATGCACATAGCATGGGGGCAAGTCATTAACCCTGCTCCCTTTTTCACACTTGTGATCTCAACCATTTTTGAGGTCACATATCACTTGTAGATTTGATTTGATTTGATACACCTAGTATTCTTCCCCCACAGGTCATCATTTCTCCCCACCACTGCATCCTTGGCTTGGTGGGCTCACCTTTATTTGCAACCATTTTTTAACCTAGTTAGTTCCTTTGACCATTCTGGAGTCCTTATGACCTCTATTTTTCGCACCATTTGCACCGCCGGATTCATATTTCCGCGCTCGTGATGATGCTTGAGATCATTTCTCGCTCTCACCAGAACCTTTATTGACATCATGACATGACACCTTGTCACCCCGGTTTGCGTGCCACATCGACCGTAGCCCATTTTTGATATATTTTATATCATTGGATTCATTTTTTCGAGCTCGTGAGGATGCTTGAGATCATTTCTCTCTCTCACCCCCAGATTTTTCGGGTCTTTTTTCCAAAACGCTCCCCACCTCGGTTTGCATGCCACATTGGCCGTTATCCGTTTTTGACACATTTTATATCACCGGATTCATTTTTTTGAGCTCGTGATGATGCTTGAGATCATTTCTTGCTCTCACTCGGTACAATTTCAACATTATGTCCCGACACCTTGTTGCCTCGGTTTGCATGCCACATCGGCCGCCATCGGATTGTTCCACACTTTTACATGAGCCATTCACTCTTGTCATACTGCAAATGTTTCGTTATTTTGCCACCATTTCATTCACCCCGCAAGGAAGCCCACCAGTGTCCCCCCCCCCCTACCCTCATTCTTGGTCATCATTTCTATTGCTTGATTGAACACTTCCTCCTTTCCTGGCCATTCCTTTTGTTCGGTATAATTTTATCCCTTTTTCGGGCCAGACAAGTCCTTTACGAAAAAGGCACTTAGGGAGTTTCTGTTAAGCTCTTTTATGACTCCTAAAATAATGAAAAGATCGTCGAGCAATCTTGCTTCCTTTCATGCTCGTTAAAGTACCTGAAAGGGCGTCTATCTGGTATAAGTTTAACCCTTTTCCGGACCTGGTAGACTAATTACGAAAAAGGAATACTCTAGTCACACCGGCTAGAAGAGTTCTTCATTGCATCCTTTTATGCTTCTTTGGGCCTTGGAGACTAACACACGAAAAAGCAACCCCCTGGAGTCTTCTTATTTGCTTTCAGACTCTCTAAAATTGAAAGCAACCATGAGCATGAACTGTCCTGGGCTCGTAAAAACCACACGACAGTACCATTCCATTATTTCAGAGTCTTCTTATCGCTTTCAGACTCCTTAAAATTGAAAGCAATCACGAGCATGAACTATCCTGGGCTCGTATAAATCCACATGACAGTACCATTTTTCACATACTTCTTCTAGTTCCTTAACCCATGAAGAAGTCCCCCCATGCCTCTTGGCACTATGATCGATCATCTCGGCAGCACCCCAAATCAGGTCGCCTTTGTTCAGAGTCGTCTGCAGTCTCCTGCCATTTTATACCAGCTTGAGTCTCCCTCATCCTAGTCACCATCCTTGATCTATTACAGTTGTGATCCCTTTCCCACCAGTTAGTTTCATATGCTACCCGATCATCCCCGTTATCATACTCTGAACAAAGGAAGTTTGAGTCCACCCACTCTACTTGCCTAGTTTTTCCCCCCCGTTTGTCAGTCCTGCCATTAGTACTATCACATTTCGGTTCTCCACCTCGCGCTCCTATCAAGGAAACATCATTGCCTTGATAGTTGCAGGTCTCCCTCTGTCAATGACAACCCCTCTATTCCAGAGGATAGACCCAGAGGCCCTTGCGCCTTGGACCCATCACCATATGTGGTGAGTGCCTATGAACCCTTTTGGGAGGAGTCATCATTGCCTCTCCGAATGGTTGTTTCTCACATGCTCGACCTCAGCACCTTGATCGCATCGTTGAGAATCAGGCAGGATTTACATCACTTCCATTATTTGTCGAAGACCCTGAATTTCCCCCGACTCTAGCACATTGGTGAGTCACTTCGGAACACCCAGTTGTATGTTCTCGTGGATGTCCAGGCTACGTTTGCGATTGTATTCTGAATCCATCCAGTTATATGCTTCCTTGAGTACGCAGTTCAGTCCCAGATCAGTTCCAGTTCAGTGTACCATTGCGAGTGTACCCCTTGTCACTCTGATCCAGCAGCTCATCAGTTCCTTTGGTACCACACTCAGTAGCACTGTTGATTGTTCCAGTGTATCCATTCTTCAGCTCAGACATGGTCAGCCCAGCAGTATGTCCCAGATTTGTGTCCCCTCTGGACTCTTATGATGTACCTAGTGGTTCTCTATGTATATTATAGGTCCCCCTTTTTTGGGCCTTACAGTTCTTTTTATGTATCTTGATACGAGCATGGGTATGCCCGCCTCGTTCATATATTGAGATTATTCCTCAGTTAGTATTCGAGGTCATGCATATGTCAGGTCCCCATTTTTGGACCCCATTGTTATTATTATGTTATATCTTGATACGAGCATGGGAATGCCCGCCTCGTCCATATGATTAGATGATTCGTCATCCATTATTGAGGTTATGTACTTTTAGTTCTTGTAGTTTGTTCAGGATCGTTGTTCTGGGCTTCAGTTTGTTTCTTCTCTTCTCCACTCCCTAGGAAAACCATACATGACTTATGATGTCCATCGGCCATACGATGAGCTCCTGCCCTCGCACATCAGGGGGTAATCTGTTAACACCCAAAAAGTGTTCACTACCTCATCTACCCCATTACATGGCTCATTTCTCCATTTTCCTACCATATTTCCCTTGAAAACCTTAAAAATCCCGCTAAAAAGCCTCCAAAAGGCCACAAAACCCTCAAAAAAGCCTCAAAAAGGCTAAAAAAACCCCTTTTTCCTCCAAAAATATCCAAAATGCCTCTTAAAATAGCAAAAACCCCCTAAAAAGGGAATAAAAAATATAAAATAATGAGGAAAAAGAGGAAAAAACCCTATACAGCTGCCCTAAACCATATGGTTCCCAAAACCATGGGCCAGCACTCCACCACCAAAAAACTATAAATAGGTGATGGAGACCCCTTATTCCATATCCACAATCAAGTATACCCTTACTTTGCCAAAATCTCTCTCGAAACCCTAGCTCACCCTTGAGCTACTTTCACCTTGAGAGCCCCTTTTGGCTTATTCCCACCATTGGAGAAAGATAAGGAGCACATTGGAGCTTGGAGCAACCCTCTTGGACATTGCAAGAGCTTCACCAACCTTCACATTGGAGGTAAAATTAATACAAAAACCATTATTTACATCTTGTTGTTTATGTTTCATGCACATGTTTAGAGTAATTTTTATTTCTGTTTTAGCATAATAATTTCCATTTACTGAACTGCTACTAAGGTGTCCATTCTCCTTAGTAGGTGCTCATTCGCACAAGCTAGGGGTAAAACCCTAGCTACACATAGCCAAAGATATACCAGAATAAGCCAAACCAATAAGCAATTGGGTTTCTCAAGCTGTTAAGAGATGGACAAAGGTGAATTACTAGCTAGTGGCTCACCCATTGAGCTATGGATGCTTAATTAGGCTCATCAAGCCAAATCTATCCTCTTCCACTCCTGAATCTCCTACTCACAGGTTCAAACCAAGGATGGGGTTTCTATCAGCTCAGAAAAACGTGGGAACACACAAAAACGAAATGGAAAGATTGGGAAACAACCCAGGGAAGCCAAATCCGTTTTTAGAAAAACGTCCTTGGACATTCGGGGGCAAAAACGACCTCCATACAATCCCCAAATCGTGGCCCTTCTCTCCCAAGCTACTGTATATGCAAAAACGAGTTACCAGCATGGGAAAATGCAGGGGAATTGAGAAAAACGTGAAGGATAAAACCCCAACAAGCTCAGACTGCGTGAGAGGATGAATGCCATGGGTGAAGAATGGCTTTTGGGCCAATTTCGTGGGGGTTTTCTTGCCCAGCAAGCCAAAACTCGATTTCCCAGGTTGTTGTCTTGCCCATACATGAAAATTGACAGCCATACCTGTTGGCCCGGTTTTGCAACCAGACTTAGTGCTATGGGCACCTGCTAACTAGTAGCAGCAGTTTCAATGGAAATAAATAACAATAAACTAATTAAACAAGACTATTCATGGATCTAAGCAAAGATATTAAGCAAATAACAAAAAATAATTTAACATCAAGAACAAGAACATATAAAATAAAGAATTCGTATTGAAAGAATGGGGCAAGCAAGTGCTTGCGGAATCAATACCTCTAATGGTGAGGTTGAATAGCTCCAAGGATGAGCAACTCCAATCTCCAATGGTCTCTTCTCCAATGTGGTTTGCAATGGCTAAAATGCTCAAGGGAGATTTCAGCAGCATAAGGATGAGATAATGGATGGATGTGAAATGAGGAGCCCCTACCAACTTTTTATAGGTTTTGGTGGTGGGAAATACCATTTGTGGTTTTGTGGAAACCAAATGGTATTGACCAACATGGTTTAGGTACTTTTCCCTCCTTTTTCCTTTTTTGAATAAAAATAATATTTTAATTCCCTTTTTAATATTTTTGGGAATTTGGACCCTTTTTTAGGGTTTTTTATGATTTTCTTGGAAAAATAATCTTTTTTAATGGAAAAAGGGGTGTACTAAGGTCTTTTGGTGACCTTTTGTTGGTTTCAGAGGCTCAGATGGTGGAAAAGTGGACAAATGGGTCATGTGAATAAGGGAATGAGCTAGTGAGCATTTTTTAGGTGTTAACAGATTGCCCCCTGATGTGTGAGGGCAGGAGCTCATCGTATGGACGATAGACATCATAGTTCTTTTGTCCTTTTTTTCTGGGGTTTAGGGGAGAGAAGAGACCGGTTGGAGACTGGAGCCACGGCCCTTGGAAGCTGCAAAAACAAAAAATATTACATGGCCTCAATATGAATGAGGTATAATCTCTGATGAAGGACGAGGCGAGCATTCCCATGCTCGTATCAAGACATATACAAAACAATTAGTCCCAAGAAGGGGGATCTAATACGTAAAGAAATATACTGGTACATCATAATGGTCCAGATGGGACATTATTGTGGGATATAGTCATGATCATGGCTGATCTCAATAACTGATACACTGGAATAACTGTTGAACTGTTGAAACTGAAGGTGTTCAACATCTGTATGAACTTAATGACTGTGAGCCATCTCTGGGAAGTATTTGTATCTGTATACTCGAGGGAGTATAAAACTGGGGTACATCTGAATACTGTCGCCATACGCAACCCGGATATCTATAGAAAAAATGGAACTGGTTGTATCCATAGGTAGACTTCAAATGTGGAGGAGTCAGGTGGTATCCGGGGTCTTCGACTAATAACTGAGCGGACGAATGCCCTGTGCGAGTCTCAACGATGCGATCAAGGTGTTTGAAGTCGAGCATGTGAGAAACAACCATTTGGAGAGGCACTGAGGACTCTTCTCGAAATGATTCGTAGGTACTCATCATAAATGGGGACGAGTCCAAGACACAGGGACGTCTAGGTCTATCCTCTGGAATAAATGTGGTTGTCGTCGACAGAGGGAGACCAGCAACTAACAAGGCAATGATGTTTCCTTGATAGGAGCACGAGGTGTAAAACTGAAGTGTTGTAGTACTGATGGTAGGACTGCCATACTTGTGGGAACGGGAAATTAATGGGTCAAAAATGGGTAGACTCAAACTTCCTTTGTTCAGAGCATGATGACATGGTTGACCTGGCAGCGGATGGAACTGACTTGTAGGTGTAGGGATCATAGCTTTTTTAGGGACTGAAGGGTATGTATTGACTCCGGGGGGGGGGGGGGGTGACGCTGATGGTAGCTTTCAAGGGAGTTTTAGAGTGACATACTGCAGAATACTCTGAACAAAGGCGACCAGAATGGGGAAGCTGCTATGTGAGTAGACATGATCTGTTGTGGCGCCAAGAGGCACCATTGATTCCTTCTTCGTAGTTTTAATGAGCTCCAAGAAGGGATAAAAGTGTGAAATGGTACGGTCCTGTGGATTTTGTGAGCCCAGGACGGCTCATGCTCATGGTTGCTTTCATGTTTAGAGAGTCTGAAAGCGGTAAGTGGACTCTATTGGTGTTTCTTTTTCGTAAGTTTAGTCTCCAAGGCTCAAAAAAGCATAAAATGATGCGGATGGAGAACTCTTCTAGCCGATGTGACTAGAGTATACCTTTTTCGTAATTAGTCTACGAGGTCCGGAAAAGGGGTAAACTTATACCAGGTAGACGCCCTTTCAGATACGTTTAGCGAGCATGAAAGGAAGCAATATTGCTCGGCGATCTTTTCATTGTTTTAGGAGTCAGAAAAGAGCTTAACAGAAACTCCCTAAGTGCCTTTTTCGTAAAAAGGGGTTGCTCGGCCCGAAAAAGGGATAAAATTATACCGAACAAAAATGGATTGATGAGGGCGAGAAAAGGTCTCAAGCATCATCATCAGTGCGGAAAACTGGATCCGGTGACATAAGGATTGTCGGAAACGGAGAACGGTCGATGTGGCACGCAAACCGAGGTGACGAGGGGGGCGTGGAAAACATGGCCAAAAAATCTAAAGGTGAGAGCGAGAAATGATCTCAAGCATCATCACGAGCGCGAAAAACTGAATCCGGTGATATAAGGCACGTCTAAAACGGAGAACGGCCGATGTGGCACGCAAACCGAGGCGACGAGGGGGGCGTGGAAGAACATGGCCGAAAAATATAAAGGTGAGAGCGAGAAATGATCTCAAGCATCATCACGAGCGTGGAAAACTGAATCCGGTGATATAAGGCACGTCTAAAACGGAGAACGGCCGATGTGGCACGCAAACCGAGGTGACGAGGGGGCGTGGAAAAAATGCCCGAAAAATCTAAAGGTGAGAGCGAGAAATGATCTCAAGCATCATCACGAGCGCGGAAAACTGAATCCGGTGATATAAGGCATGTCTAAAATGGAGAACGGTCGATGTGGCACGCAAACCGAGGCGACGAAGGGGGCATGGGAAAAAATGCCAGGAAAAATCTGGGTGTGAGAGCGAGAAATGATCTCAAGCAACATCACAAGCTCGGAAAAATGAATCCGATGATATCAAATATATCAAAAATGGAGAGCAACTGAAGTGGTACGCAAACTGGGGCGACAAGGTGTCGGGACACAATGTTGATATTGGTCCTGGTGAGAGCGAGAAATGATCTCAAGCATCATCACGGGCACGGAAATATGAATCCGGCAGTGCAAATGGTGCGAAAAACGGAGGTCATAAGGACTCCGAAATGGTTAAAGGAAAGAACTAGGTTAAAAAATGGCTACAAATAAAGGTGATCCCACCAAGCGAAGGATGCAGTGGTGGGGAGAAATGATGACCCGTGGGGGCAAAATACTAGGTGTATCAAATCAACTGAAATATACAAGTGACACATGACCTAAAAAATGGTTGAGATCACGAATATGAAAAAGTGAGCAGGGTTAATGACCTGCCCCCATGCTATGTGCATGGGGTTTGTGATTGTGGATCACATATGTGTTGGTTTGAACGATGGGCTCATTGAGGTGTTGAGATAGAGATGATGGGGAAGGTTCAAAATGATTGATCATGCCCCCTATCCTGGGGTCGAGGTAATCTATTATGCCCCCTAACTCAGAGGTGTCAATGTGGTGCAGATGTTGTCTCAGAGAGAGATCAATAGGGCATTGAGCAACTGCTGGCGGGGTGTTATACCATGAGGCTGTGGGTCGTGGTGGCATACTGAAGTGATGATATGATGATGGGGGATTCGCTTTGTGGGGTGGATGCCCCCAGTATCTCCGACGAGGATCACGATGATGATGAGTAGGCAAGATTTTGGGCCTGCCCCCATGTTGTGGACATGTGGTTTCCTGGTCGATTTGAAAGGGTTGAACCTGTGTGTCAAAGGGATCAATGGAAGGGGCCGAGCGGACAGAGGGGTATCCAGTGGAGATCGTATAAATGGCAGGGTCAAGGCCAGGCATTTCGGTATCTAACCAAGTAAAGAAATCAGTGAATTCTTGGAACAGTTGTTGGTATTCTCCGATCTCATGCTCACTGTGGGAGGTTCCTAATGTGATGGTATGAAGGGCACCAAGTGGGTCAGAGATGTCAATGTGGATGACGGGAGAAATATCGGCCATGGGATCCGTTAACCAGTCGATCTTAGTTGGAAGGAAAACCTTGGACTCAACCACGGATTGGGTAGCGGTGGTGGATGAAGTCTCTTCCGGGAGGAAGTATGGACGATGGTGCATGTCTTCCCTGGGATAATCAAAGGGAGTAGGAGTCTCGAGAACCTCTTCATCATTGCGGGAGCTTTGAGTGGTCAAATCGAGTGATGAGGTAGTGGTAGTCGAAGAGATCATGTAGATGGTGTTAATCTCTCCGGATGAGGATGATGCGGGAGGGTAGATCTCCTCGATAGTAGGGGGTGCCGTCTCTAGGTCCAAATTGTTCATCTCGTAGAGAGCTGCTCTGTAGTCTGGGATGTCAGGACAGTTGTGGGAGTAGTGGCCGTAAATACCGCATATCGCACATGGGTGGTTGGTACGCAGTGATTTATCACGAGGCATAGGGTTTGGATCTAGTTTGACCACCGGGATGTTGGGGTCGTCGTCCAACATTTGCATGTGTTCCTGCAATGTAGGTAACTGTGGACACTGATGGGTTGGATGGCCTAACTCATCACACAGCGAGCATTTTGGAGGAGCACGGAATACGGGGGGAGGTTTAACTGCCTTGGGTGGGGGTACCGCAGTGTATGGTTGTGGGCCTCTGCCCCCAGTGGGCCTGATGAGTGGAGGGGGATTCGTCGATGACGAAGGAGTAGTGATACCGGGAGGTGGTTGGGTAGAAGTAACAATGGGTTGCACCGGTTGTAGGATGACATTTGGTGTCGGCGGTGGAACTGGAGGCGAAATATACCACACGGGTAATCCCAATGTTAACCCGGGTAGACTAAGGGTAGCCATAACCGGAGCGCTTACTACACCTGAAGGAGGAAATAGAAAGGGGATTGTGTGGATGGGTGTAACCCCAATGTGACTAGGGACCAATGGTGGTTTAGGGAACAAAGGTGGTTGATTACCGGGTTGTTGTGTATTCTGTGAAAGAGTACAGAGGTTTGCGACGTGGGTCTCCGGTGACGGTGGTGGAATGGCCTGGAATGTAGAGGTCATCGGCGCCTCGGAGTAAAGTCCGGGTCCTACTGAGGAAATGAATGAGGTAGTTGCACCACAAATAGGTTGTTCAACCATGGGGAGAACATTTTCAGGTGTGGCAGGGGCCTTGGGATCGTAATAGGTGAGCTGGTCGACCTTGACCACGCGTCCCTCATGGGGGAACTGCATGGTGCGAAATACGGATGAGGCAACAACCCGCATGGCGTACATGTAGCTGCGACCAAGTAAAAGGTTATAGTCTAGTTGGGCATTGATGACCTCAATGTCAATGAGCACGGTTTTACCCGCCAGCTGGATAGGGACATTGGCTAAAAGACCTTGGGGTTGAGCCGAACGACCGTCATAAGCTCGTAATGCAATGGTGGACTGCTGGAGAGTAGGGGATCCCAACTTCTGCCAAACGAATGTGGACATGACGCATGTGGAGGCCCCTTCATCGATAATGCACCGATGGATGACAAGATTCCGAACAGAAACGAAAACTTGGAATGCTAATGAGGAAGGCAGTCGTGGTTCAGACTCGTCTGAATCGAATGCGATTAGCTGTGAATCATTGGGGTCAATGGCGCCAATGGCAGAGAGTAAAGTCTTGCGCTGTGAAGGACAGTTTTTCAAAACTTCTAAAGCAGACATGGCTGCAGGAGACTGGGCTAAGTCGTCTACGATGTTGTAATTCGACGCAGCCCAAGCATTGGGATTATTGTTGATACGACAAAGTGGGAAGCGAGGTGCTTTGGAAGCGCCATCAAGTGGAGCCAGAGGTATACGTAACGTTTGATCTGTGGGATTAACGTTAGTGTTCTTCTCGATGGGGGGGGCTTCAGACGTGGAGCCATATTGGTTCCTTCGGGTCTGGAGGTTGGCATCGGCAATCGACATCATCAACAAATGGTGAGTACCTGAATCGAACATGGGTTGATCAGGGGTTGCATAAGTGATCTGCTGTGGTGGCATGTTTCCCTGAGGGGGGGCTAATGACTGGGTGTTCACTACACCCTGGTTTGGAAAGGGGTTTTGTAGCACCAAAGGTTGATGTTGAGGTGGTGGAGGGTTGGGTGGCGGCTGAGGAGCTGCTTGCCCTTGACGATGGGCATCGTTGGTACAGAGTTGCCGAGCTCGCTCCAAATGTGGGCAAGAATGCGTGTAATGACCATAGACCCCGCAGATAGAACAAGGGTGGTTTGTTCTGAGGTTATTATTTCTAGGCTGCTTAGGATTCTGATCTGGATTGCAGTTGGGAGGAGCAGCATTGTTATTCTGCGGAGGATTGGGAGGTGGAGGACCTTGCTGATGTTGTTGGTTATTACCGCGGTTATGACCTCTACCACGGTTCTGTTGCGCACCTTGGTTGCGCTGGTTGTTTTGTTTCTGGGGCTGGTTGTGCTGTGTGTACACTTGCCCTTGAGCAGTGGGAGGATTTTGGTTCACTGCAGGTGCAGGAGCAGGTTGTGGTGGATAATAAGCCTGTGGTGTTGGAGGTGGTCCAGTTGCCTGCTGGGGTTGTTGGTAACCCTGAGCTATTGGATAGTACAATGGTTGAGGTGCAGCTGGGGGGGCGTATGCAGGTGGTGCATGACCAAAACACTGAGGTGGACATGAAGGTCCATGGGTATGGTGGTGATGTGCCATGGGAGCATACAAACTGGTTGCTCCAGACTGAGATGTAGCCCGCGAAAGGTTGGGACCATGGCTAGGATGTGTAATGGAAAAGGGTTGGGGATGTGCGGCCATACGACCAATGATGCCATCAGCGGCATGGGATGCCCCCGGCGCATCATGTTGGGATGACTCGCCCCGAGGGGCGTCTGGAATAATGGTATACAGATAACCCGATTGGGCGTAAATGAGACCAAACTGTTGGGCTTTGAGGATGGCCTCTTCTTCAGACTGGGGTCTTTCGGATGCCACATCCTTCGCAATGAGAGGGAGAAGGGTTTTTAGAAACCAATCTAGGAAGATACGGTCATCTAACTTGATTTTGCAGAGGCTTCGGCGTCGACACCACTCATGAATGTGGTCAGTGATGTGGGTGGCCGTGTTCTGTCTGCAAGACAGTAGGATCTCGACACCTTCATCATAGCGGACGGGTAACTGAAAGAACTGCAGGAAGGTCAAGCCAAGGGAGGTAAAGGTGGCATGCGTCCCATGGGGCTGCTCGATATACCACTTGGCTGCAGAGCCAGTGAAGGTGCGTTGTAATAGACGGAGGCGGACAGAGTCGTCCACTATGGAGTTGGAGGAACACCATAGATGGAAGGACATGATATGGTTCTGGGGGTCCTCACCTGCCTTGCCCTCAAACTTAGGGATGTCAGAGGGGAGTTTGGTGGGCATGTGAGGCCATGCAGGATCATGTCTGATAGGGTCATTGGTGAGCCTGGCTAAATCTGGCAAGTTCAGACTCGCCATATACGGTAAGCTAGCAGATGTAGTGACGGGGACTGGGACATGCCTAGTCATGGTGGTATGGGGTCCAGTAGCACCTAAAGGTATGCTAAGTATGGAGGGTATGTGCCCTCCAATATGTGTAGTCTGGTATGGGCCAGCGCCTCCAAGTGCAACATGGGTTACACTTGGGTTAGGAATCGCACTAGGGATTCCTGGGATAGCACTTCCAAGTGCAACATGGGTTGCACTTGGGTTGGGAATCGTACTAGGGATTCCTGGGATGGGGTTTGTGGAAACCAAAGGGGGTATAACCCCCATGTTGGGTATACCCATGACAGGTGGTGGCCCTGTGTTAGGCATTCCTAAATGTGGAGTGTTACCCGTATTGGGCATACCCAGAGGGGTGGTTGTTGCCGTGGATGGTACTACAGCAGAAGGGTCTACGGATGTCTGACCTATGGTAGTTGTAAATAGTGGATCAAATGGTATTCCAGACATAATGGTGGTTGGTGGTAACTCTGTGGGGTTTTCGGATTCTACCTCCAAATCAAAGGTGAAGTGAGGTGTGTCAGAATCGGATGACTGCCTAATTGATTGACGATGTGTCGAATCAAGGGATAGGGCTCTGCGTCCGTGACGTGGAGAGCCAAGTGGACTAAACTCTGGGAGTTCACCCTGTAGACGACGAGAGCGTCTAAAATTCTCAATGGTGAGAATATGTGTTTGGGTTAAAAAATTTGTTTTAAGTATCAGGTGGTGATATATATATAGAAGACTCAAAACCCTAATGCAACCAAGGGTGCAAGAAGGGGAGTGAAAAAAGAAGGCTCTCAAGCCAAAAAAATCAATCCTCAAAAAAGGCACTTATTCTAGCAGCTGTGCTACAATAAGTGGAGGAATGCAACAACTGGTCAGAATACCAACATGCAAACGGCTCCTAGAAAAAAAAAAAAATAGGTGTAACTAGACCACATGTGGGTTGAAATCATGCAAACACCTAATCTAAAAGTATTGTGACTCAAACAGACGATATCCTCTGGAAGGTGATGAAATCCAAGTCAGACAATATGAATGTTGAGACAACGGCTAGATATCCCCCTACCGGGAGGGACACCGGGTAATCAATCCTAAAGACAGGCTACTAGGATACTCCGTTCATGACGCGTCGAGAAAAGGTAAATCTGCCGTTTGGTCCTTTGATCGCAATATCCCAATACAGGGATATCCCGAGAACTGGGAATGGTAGCCCTTCAGTTACTGAATGGATTTCGGTATTCCACTCAGGCTTCCGGAACCATCCTCGCGACTTCAACCCTCCTAAGGGAGAGGCCTTCCCACAAACCGGTTGTGACCGCGCCAAAAAGTACTAAGAGATTTTAGCTCCCTAATTGGACAACTTCTATGTCTCAGATGTAAGAACTGAGGGGTGTTATTGGAACACGTATCCCCCAAATACTACCTAGCTACAAGAATTCTTTTAGTGTTCCCCAAGTGGGGTTAAAAGTGTGTTCAAATTAAGGTACGTTTTAAGGCTTAGTTCAATTAAGTGATCGTGTGAGCGCACGTGAGGTGTTGTAAACTGAACTTGAAAAAATTAAATGCTTTACAAGAAATTTTCAAAAAATAAAGGATTTTTCGAAAATAAAAGGCAAATATTTATGACTTTTTCACTAAAAAGGAATTTAAATGCTTTTCAAAAAATAACTCAAAAAATAATGGATTTTTTGGATTTATGAAAGCAAATAATAGACTTCTTTTAAAAGAAATAAATGGATTTCTTCGTTCAAGAAAATTGCTAAGGGCAAGATTTTAAAGGAGTAAACAGGAAAAAATTTGAATCTAGATGAAAATGCAAAATGAGTCTTTCTTTCACTTTCTTGAAAATTTTTAAAAAGATTTCTAGATATGCACTTTTAAATAGTAAAAAAAAAATTTTCAAAGCTGTAAAATATGCAGAATTTAATACTGTAAAAAATGTGCTATGGGCAGAAAGTACAGTAAAAAAAATTTTCAAAATCGGGATGGCCGAATGAAAAATTCAGCCGCGCGGGTTTTGGATGCACAGCCGCGATGGGCCGCGCGGGTTTTGGACGCACAGTCGCGATGGACCGCGCGGGTTTTGGGCGCACAGTCGCGATGAACCGCGCGGGTTTTAGCCGCACAGTCGCGATGGGCAGCGCGGAAATCGGCCGCGAAGCCGCGGTGTGCAGCGCGGAAAAACGCAGAAAAGTCGCGATGGACCGCGCGACTGTCTGGAAAAAGGCCGCGATGAACCGCGCGGAAAAAACGCAGAAAAGTCGCGATGGACCGCGCGACTGTCTGGAAAAAAACCGCGAGGCGGAAGCCGTGCACGGAAACCGAGAAACGAACCCGAAAATTGAAAATTTTGGGATGTTTATGGGGCCAAATCTCAGAGCAGCAATGGATCTGCTGTCTAAGATGGCAGATCTATGGATCTAAAGGTTAAAAACTAATAAAAAACTAAGATTAAAGGCAAAACTAGAGATCTATTGTTCAAACCAAAGCGGAGTCGCCAAAAACTGTTGGCCCGGTTTTGCAACCAGGCTTAGTGCTATGGGCACCTGCTAACTAGTAGCAGCAGTTTCAATGGAAATAAATAACAATAAACTAATTAAACAAGACTATTCATGCATCTAAGCAAAGATATTAAGCAAATAACAAAAAATAATTTAACATCAAGAACAAGAACATATAAAATAAAGAATTCGTATTGAAAGAATGGGGCAAGCAAGTGCTTGCGGAATCAATACCTCTAATGGTGAGGTTGAATAGCTCCAAGGATGAGCAACTCCAATCTCCAATGGTCTCTTCTCCAATGTGGATTGCAATGACTAAAATGCTCAAGGGAGATTTCAGCAGCATAAGGATGAGATAATGGATGGATGTGAAATGAGGAGCCCCTACCACCTTTTTATAGGTTTTGGTGGTGGGAAATACCATTTGTGGTTTTGTGGAAACCAAATGGTATTGACCAACATGGTTTAGGTACTTTTCCCTCCTTTTTCCTTTTTTGAATAAAAATAATATTTTAATTCCCTTTTTAATATTTTTGGGAATTTGGACCCTTTTTTAGGGTTTTTTATGATTTTCTTGGAAAAATAATCTTTTTTAATGGAAAAAGGGGTGTACTAAGGTCTTTTGGTGACCTTTTGTTGGTTTCAGAGGCTCAGATGGTGGAAAAGTGGACAAATGGGTCATGTGAATAAGGGAATGAGCTAGTGAGCACTTTTTAGGTGTTAACAATACCTCTCCCATCCCAAGGCATTAATTGTCTCAATCAATTCTTGGAAGAATTAAATGATTGGGTGCATGAGACCAAATGGGTAGTTGAGAGTTCATGGGTTTCCTCAATGAAATGGATTAACACCATGGCTCAAGGGTTTGGTTATTTTCCCTCCCTATTCCTTGTAAAGATCATGCCCCCATCTCTTTGTTGCATTACATAGCTGGTTGTTGGTTTTTCATTAAAAGTTGCATATTTACATGATGTCCGATTCTACATTGTGCACAGCTAGCACAAGAACCATATGCATCTATTCTAATCGTCGATACATAGAACGATAAATCAATGGCGGGGCCTTGGCCTTGAGCTCCTCACCATGACTAAATAACAATATTTACATCATATACAATATTAATGCAATAGGGTCAAGATGGGGACGTTACAAATGGGTCCCTCGGAGATCCTATAGGTTGAGCAGTAAGCTCGTAATCAGTCCTGGGATGCTCTTTCAAGGTATTTCTTGCTCACATATAATGTGTCCCTAGGGGATCCTATAGGTTGAGCAGTAAGCTCGTAATCAGTCTTGGGATGCTCTTTCGAGGTTTTGCGAAGTCTGCATATAATGTGTCCCTGGGAGATCCTATAGGTTTAGCAGTAAGCTTGTAATCAGTCATGGGATGCTCTTTATAGGTTTTGTAGATGCACGTACTCATCCCTGAGATTCCATAGGATGGCCAGTCGTAGAGATGATGAAGACCTACAGGAGGCTAGGCCTAAATCCAGCATGAGAAGCGGTTGGATCTGTAGAACTTCCTATGACGAGAAGAATTAAAAGATAGCACCAGTAATTGAGATGATGAGTACAACAACGGTGATGATGATGCTCTAGTGATCTAGTGACAATGATCCAGCTCCAGTATTGAAGACTTGTGCCTATATGTATTGATGACCTGTGTCAAGAGAATACCTTCCTAGTTAAGAGGGAGTGTTGATGTATTTGTAACTTCAGAAGATATTCACTTGTATATGTTAGGAATCCGTGTCAACCCTTCTCTTTACTATGTTAGTATATTGTTGTGGGACGCATATGCTTTGTAAGTCATCTCGTAGTATTCGTTGATCCATAGTTTATATTAGCCCATACTATTGACCCATAGTATTAGACGCATATGCTTTGTAAGTCGACCCGTAGTATTATATGTCCCATGGTTTTGACTCATAGTATTGGGCATAGACTTAGTATATAAGTGTGTGTTGAGGTCATTGAAGGCACCGTGAAGTTAATTGTATTGAGCTTGCTCAAAGGAGGTTGCCCCCTCGAAGTGGCCCATGATCAATATAAAAGTGATTCTGAGTTCTATTATTTCTGATATCTCATGTATTTGCACTAATTAATTATTGCAGGTTCTTCACATCTGGTATCATAGCACTTTCTTGGGTTGATTGGGTGGAATTTCTGCCAATTTTTTTTTTCGCGTTGTTGCAAGTTCGGATCTAGGGATAACCCCTATTCGCTTAACTGTGGGAAGTACTTGGGAATAAGCCCTAAAACTCATTGTGAGGAGTACCACAGGAACCCCAAAGTAGCTGGCCCATTGAGAGGACCTGCCTGCGAAAAGGGCAACGACCCCTACCTGATTGACTAGTTCCCACCCGTGAGGTAAACCAAGAGCTATCATTTGTGGCAAAGCGGTTATCAGTTTTACCTTATCCATGGAGTGAGGGGTACTGCCCCAATATGCAATTAGTTAGACATCATTGGTGGCCGAGTGAATCCCCTGAACCGATACGAAGCCGCACATACCTGGGGTCCATATCTATTTTCAGCTGAACTGTTGCCGATCACTTCCGCTCCAGATCTAGCCATTTCATATATATTCTGAAAGTCATTCCAGATCCAGTTGCCATTTCAGATCTAGTCGTTTTCAATCTCTTCCACGCCATTGCAGATCCATTTGGTTGTGGATCCATTCCGCGTCACTGTTGCTGATCCATTTCTCTTTTTCGGCTATATCTCGCTTGTTTCAACTCTGTTTTCCCTGAAACTTCACTGACATCCCTGTAATCCCATTCTACATAGAGTATAAAATTTTGTTTTTCGGCTATATCTCCCTTGTTTCAACTCTGTTTTCCCTGAAACTTCACTGACATCCCTACAATCCCATTCTGCAGAGTATAAAATTCTATTTTTTGGCTATATCTCCCTTGTTTCAACTCTATTTTCCCTGAAACTTCACTAACATCCCTGCAATCCCATTCTGCATATTTCATTCCTGAAGAACCTATCCCAAATTCCACTTCCCAAGACTAGAAATCCCACATTTGTCTATTTTTAGGGTGTGTCATAACTCCTTCAATTTTCACCCAAATGCCTTCAACTTTTGCCACCGTGTTCTTTTCCTAATTCTGCTTCTTTGTCCCTCTCTACCAAATTTTCTCATTCTTTCACCCCGCTTCTGAAATCTCCATTTTTAGCTTCCCTGTCCGTCAGAAAGTGTCCAAAACCTAGTCAAACCCCAATTACCCATCCAATTTTTTCCCAAATCCAAATCTTCCTTTACTAAATAAGCTTTTGTTTGTGTTTTTCTATCCATTTCCAAAAAAAAAAAAAACTCTTGGTTGTGGTTGTCACCCGCGCAGCAGCAACAACCATGGAGGAAGCACTTGCAGCCATCCAAACCAAACTCCAAGATCTGGATGAAAATTTTCTCAGCCTCCAACTTCAGCATTCAGCCATGAACAATAACCGACAGCCAGAATCTTTTGTAGCCACCGGGTTCTCTTCTTCTAGCAATTTTTGTGGGTCGAAGCTTGATTTTCCTCGCTTCAATGGTACTGATCCGACTGGATGGATATACCGCACAAACCAATATTTCAGTCTGCATAATACTTTTGATGTCCAGAAATTTCCACTTGCATCCTTTCATTTGGAATAGGAAGCCCTTCAATGGTACCGTTGGTACATCAAAGCTCATTCCGAGCCAAACTAGACAGAATTTTGCCAACTCCTTTTGCCACAATTTGGTCCTAGTGCTTTTGATGACTTCACAGGAGCACTCACTAAAATTCACCAAACTGGTACAGTGAGAGAGTATCTGACAGAATTTGAGAAACTCGCCAATCACACAGAAGGATTGTCTAATGAATTTTATAGGAGTTGTTTTATCAGTGGTCTTAAGGATGAAATCCGATCAGAGGTTAAAATTTTATGTCCCAACACAATGATGGAAGTCCTAGGGTTGGCTAAGTTGGCAGAAGACAAGCTTGCAGCCCAACAACACTCTAAACCCACTTTTGTTCCCTTCCAAAATATGGGTTCTCAATGACCTCCCATCCTGCTAGCTCCTCGACCAAATCCTATCAAGCATTTTTCTGAAACCGAGATGCAGGTACGCCGAGAAAAAGGGATTTGTTATAATTGTGATGAGAAATTCACTCAGGGACATAGATGTGTTCAACAAAAGATCTATCTCCTAGATGTGGATTCTCTTCCTACCTCTGAACTTGGTGAAGAAGCTCCAGATACAGTAGATGATCAGGTCGACATTCAGCACCCGCCTGTTGACACCCCATCTCAGGACGACCCACCCGCGATCTCTCTCCATGCTGTAACTGATGTCACAACCCCACAAACAATGCAGGTCAGGGGATACTTCAAAAATTTCCCTCTTACCATACTCATTGATTCTGGTAGCACTCATAACTTCATTGACCCTCGGATTGTCAAACAGGTTGATTGTTTTGTCCATCCTTGCTCTAGCTTTGAAGTTATGGTTGCCAATGGGGGCACCTTACCTTGAAAGGGGAAGTGTCACAATGTGCATATCTCTATGGAAGATTATAACCTGCGCTCTGACATGTTTTCCTTGTCCTTAGGTGGATGTGATGTGGTTTTGGGTGTTCAATGGTTATGCACACTTGGTCCCATCTTATGGCATTTTGTTGAACTTTGGATGTAGTTTTCAGTCAATGGGGCACAACACAAATTAATGGGCTTACAACTAGGGTCTCTCTGCATCATTAGTTCACATCACCTGGAAAAAATCCTTAAGAAGAATTGACATGGTGTCATCGCTCGGCTCCATTCTATTTAGATGCACCCATCAATGGTCTCCACTACTTCCTCGGATAGATATGTAGGTGTCTTTGCTAAACCAATGAGCTTGCCGCCTTCAAGAGACCTTTTCGGTAAGAATTTAGTCGCATCTACCTCTCAGCAGGAAATGATGGCTATTTTGCATGCAATACAAAAGTGGCAGCCATACCTATTAGGGAATTATTTATGCATCAAGACTGATCTTCAGAGTCTAGAAAATTTTCTGGAACAATGGGTCTCCTCCCCAACACTCCTGAAATGGGTTATCCAACTCATGGGTTATGACTATGCGATCACTTACAAGAAGGGTAAGTACAATATGGTGGCAGATGCTCCTTCTCGCACAATTGATGACCCAGTTTCTCTTATAGATCTTTCTCTACTTGTTCCAAATTGGTTGCGATATGTTCAACAGGGATATCTCTTCTATGAACTCCATGCTTCTTCATCAGCAGGGCACTCTGGGTTCTTCAAAATATATGACTGGGAACAATGTAACTTCTTTTGGAAGGGACTAAAAATGACAATTCAACAGATAGTGGTTGACTGTGATACTTTCCAGGTCAACAAGGGTGAAACGGAACTCCTTTCAGGATTGCTCAAACCCTTGCCCATCCCTACACAGCTTTGGACAACTATTTCTATGGATTTCCTAGCAGGGCTCTAGTGGTACAATACCACATCTCAAAGGACACCATATGAAGCAATCTATGGACAGACACCGCCAGTTCTTCTTCCATACACCCTTAGCAGCTCCCCAGTTCAGGAAATTGACTCAGTTCTTCGAAACCGTGATCAGATTCTTCTCATTCTGTAGAATAATCTTCACACGGCTAGAATTCCCGAAACAAAAAGTCGATCAGCACCGTTATGAGTGCATTTTCCATGAAGCTAATAGGGTTCTTCTTCATCTACATCCTTCCAAGCAATCCTCCTTGACACTCCAAAGGCATCAGTGGTCCGAAATGCAACCCGAGGATGCTACCGGGGAACCACTCCTTCAAATTCTGCAGCAATTTCTCCAACCAAAGCTTTGAGGACAAAGATTTTTCTAAGGGAGAGGGGATGTTAGGAACCCGTGCCAACCCTTCTCTTTACTATGTTAATATATTGTTGTGGGACGCATATGCTTTGTAAGTCATCTCGTAGTATTTGTTGATCCATAGTTTATATTATCCCATAGTATTGACCCATAGTATTGGATGCATATGCTTTCTAAGTCATCCCGTAGTATTATATGTCCAATGGTTTTGACTCATAGTATTGGGCATAGACTTAGTATATTAGTGTGTGTTGAGGTCATTGAAGGCACCATGAAGTTAATTGTATTGAGCTTTCTCAAAGGAGGTTGCCCCCTCAAAGTGGCCCGTGATCAATATAAAAGTGATTCTAATTTCTATTATTTCTGATATCTCGTGTATTTGCATTAATTAATTATTGCAGGTTCTTCATGGTATATTATTTGTACTTTATTGTATCCCCAACGGAGATGTATTATTCCTCCGATTGGAAGTGTCTTCATTTGTGTTTGCAAGTGTTACAAGTTACATTGTAAGTGTTGTAACTTACATTTGATGGGTTATTATACCACCTTGGTGGGGTCGGCCCTGTATGAGTCATGTGGAAGGGTTATTAGGATTCCTTAGGAAGTTGACCCAGTTAGGGTTAAAGGCAAGTTAAGTTAATGTATAAATAGAGATTGTGACTCTCTCATTCTATTCATTCACTCACTCATCCAACTCGCATATTTGAGAGAGACGAGTGCACACAAGTGGAGGATGAGTAGCTGCTGAAGACATCTATCTTTTGGGGTTTGATCTTTGTGATCAATGTATTGGTGCTCATTCTATTTCTGAGGAAGTTGCGGGGTTTTTCAATTTCTTGGTTTTCCCCAAGGAAACTCTATGTCTCCTGTGTCTATGATTGTTATAATGTGCATGTTATTCTCTTAGTAGGATCCTAGATAATATTTGAATAAAATTATCATAATTCTAACACAGGGTGTGCCTAAAATAATTGTTTCTGATAGAGATTCAAAGTTTATAGGAAATGTTTGGAAAATTTTTATTTAAAGGGTTAGATACTAAACTGAATTTTAGTACATCTTTTCACCCTCAAACTGATGGGAAGATTGAAAGAGTTAATCATATTTTAGAAGACATGCTTAGAATGTATGCCATGGATAAACCAGGAAAATGGGAAGACTATTTACATTTGGTTGAGTTTGCTTATAATAACCATTTTCAAGATTCTGCTAAGATGAGTCCATTTGAAATACTTTATGGACGTAAATGAAACACTCCAATTTCTTGGATTAGTCCAGTTGATAGGTTGATGCTAGGTCCTGAATTGTTGAAATATATGGAACTAATCGTGAAACAGGTACAACAAAACTTGAAAGTAGCTCAAGATAGACAAAAGAGTTACGTTGATTTAAAAAGAACTCAAAGAGAGTTATAGGTTGGAGACCATGTTTATGTAAAGGTAAAGCCAAAGAAGAGTTCCCTAAGATTGGGGAAGTGTGCTAAACTAGGACCCAGGTATTGTGGTCCTTTTGAAATCTTAGATTGGATTGGGCCAGTAGCCTATCGGTTGGCATTACCACCTACGGTAAAAGTACATAATGTTTTTCACGTTTCTTTATTGAAGAATACATACAGGATGTTACTCATGTTGTGGATTGGAATGTGATTTAGGTGGAACCAAAAGGAGAGTTCCAAATGGAACCAGAATGTATCATCGAAAGGAGGGAGCTTATCCTTCAGAACCTCATTATTAAGCAAGTAAAAGTACAGTGGATGCACCTGAGCCCAGAAGAGGCTACTTGGGAATTGGAAAGTAAAATGCAAGAGGCATATTCAATTCTGTTTCAAGATAAAACAATGGAATATTGAATAACACTAAGGATGGTGTTATCTCTAAGGGGAGGTGTATCTAATACCCCTAGAACCTTAGTTAAAGTTTAAGTACTTTATAATAATGTTTTTATTTATTATTGAACAATTATTTGACGAAGTGTGGTTAAAGACACATGTTTGAGAATATTTGTATTATTTTATTATTTAATAAATAAAATAGGAGAATCCAATCTGAAGTAGTTGTTGAAAGAGTGTTTGTTGGCCCACAAGGAGGAATGACATGTGGTGGGGATAATTCCCATAGTGGTGAAAAACACTAATTAATACCTCAACAGGTGCAGGAGGCATCATCCATATTTTTAAGGTCAGAACTACAGATGTAGGTTCTAGAGCAGGAAGCTCATTTTAGACCTAAGTCCTAGGCAATGCTTTATTAAGCAGTTCCCATCATACGAATAGGAGGTTTGGATGGAAGAGGGAAATTATTGTGTTGAGATGAGAATGAGAACTGAGTGATAGTTCTGGGTGCTTCAGCTGTCTTTGTCCTTGTTGTCCAACAAACATGCTCGGGGGTTTCAGTATCAGCAAGATTGGTTGTTCTAGAAGATTGGTTGGGAGGAACGACAAACTTGAGATTGGATTTGGTCTATTCTTTTAGTCATGTTCTTATTATTGCTTACTAACTTTTAGTATTTAATTTTGTATATTTGTTGCAGATGATATTTAATTCATATATTTTGTCAGGTTATATGATTCAAACCTGAGATTGTAAAGTCTCTTATGTTGTACATTGTAGTTCTGTTCATAACTCTTTTCTTATTCTATTTCAAGTTAATAATCATAGATTTATACTTAGAATAATTATGTGATTATTAATTATAAATTTAAGTTAACCTAGTAGAACTATCATATACAATATTTGTATAATATTACAGGTTCTGTTTTATTTCACATTTTTATAAAATAACATGTTAGAGTTTTGTATAATCAATATACAGAGTTATTATGTAAATAACTATAATAGCTTACATAGATATTATTATTATAAAGAAGTCAACAATCATACAAATGCAGTACTGGTTCACTAGCACACAAGTAAACAGAGCCGGTAGTGCACAACAATTATAGCATAAACATTTAAAAACAAATTTAAATACTTTTCCATTTGATTAGGAATTTGTATACAAGTGTTTTTATTCCAACAGAGCCATGAGGATCGTAGGCATGGTAATAACCTGCTAATCTTTCAAATGTTCATCATGGAGGTCATAAGGCTCAAATATGTATCTAAGTCTAAAAGCGTTTAACATTCAAGGAAGATCTGCAAGGCTCGAACCTTTCATTATAAGGTTAAACAAATTTAATACAAGGGCCTAGCAGAGCCATAAGGCTTGGCTAGCAAACCATGATAATAAACACGAATACATATTTGTAACAAGATCAAATTTTAAGTAGAACCGTGAGGCTTGTAAGGGTTTCGTTGTTTTATGCGTAGCATATAAACCATTGTAAGTTTAAAACTTATTTCAAGATTTCATTCCAAATCCCTAAGACTAAGTACGAAATTTATTACCTTCGTAAGGTTCAGAACAGAGCCATGAGGTTTATTACATATATATATTTCCATACAAATGTTATAAAAAATAAATAAACAAATCCATAATGAAGGCAGAGGAATTTTGTTGACACAGCAACTATCAACAGGGGTTCATTGCGCACTGTCATCAACAAACCATCAACCAAACTCCCTTACGTACCGGCCTAGAAAGGTGTTAACCTTTCCAGAAACACTCGTAGAGCAAGTGAAGCCTCACCCGAGATGCACAAGGGGGCTGCAGGAACCAAGTTTCCGCATTGGATTCGAGGACATGCATTAAACACACATTGCACTTGTAGAAACCAGAGATTATGTCATTCGCACTATGCTAGCATTTCATCATTCGCATATTCATCATTTGCATATTCATCAATCACAGATTTAACATATAATAGACATTCGTATGATCTGATTACCCATTAGCATTAACAACAATTGCTAAACCCACAGAGCATTAAACATCTCATCAAACATTCGCATTCATCATTCAAAAGGAACAAAGACAGAGATAAAACCATAATCGAACATCTTCATGCATTCACTAAAACCTATGGAATGACCTTCGCAAAAATAGTTAATACACCATATCGCAGACACAAAATGGATCAACTACTGGATCAAAACCCGAAAGATCTATTGCTCTATTCATCACCGATCTGGATGTCCTTAGGCTTACAATCATACGTATATTTATACAATACTAAGTGGTTACAAAATGGTCCACATGACCCTTATCTAACTAACTATCTACTTGCACACTTCCACGTTCTCCGTGAATGACCCTTTATTTCACAGGTCATCCCTTTCACGACTGTCGTCTTCCGCACTTCCTGCGGACTAATCCCATCCCAACAGGACCCCAACACAAAATTGTGTCTCTCCCTCGAGCCACATCAGCTGGACACTACTAGTTTGATCACCTACTATCTGAAGTTGTCATATTTAGTTTTGAGTTGGTCGACCACTTCGTTCACTAATGCTCTAAGCTGTGCACATTCTTCTACCTGCCCCTTTGTTGGGTGTCCGCAACCCTTCATCCGCACTTCCTCCAATTTCAACTTAACCTATTTCATCCGTGCTATGAGGACTTCAACTTTCATTTGGAGCTCGTCCAGTTGTGTGACCCTTCGTTGCTATCGTTCATGGGCCTTTGCTACACACATCTGCATACTTTTAAGCTCTGCCTCCTTTGTCATTCACACCATTGGGGGCATCTCTTTGAGAGATCCCTTTAATGCCTCTAACTGTGCTTCCACTTCGCTGAGTTGTCCCTTCAGTGCGGTCAGTTGGTCATCCTCAACCATACTTCCCAAAAATTCTATGATGCCTTCTGCGACTGTCTGTGCCGCCTGTCCCATCTCCTGAATCTTTGTTATTACTTCCTCGATCACCATCTGTTGACTCTGAATTTGTTCCAGTGGTGTGTTGGGTGTCGCTCTAGCCTGGAGTTCTGCATTTTCCTTCCTTATCTTAATGAGATCCACCCCTAACATAATAGCTTGTGCTTCTGGGTCTACCTTAGGATCTAGCGCAGTCATTTCGCGTGCCTTCGCAAGAACTCTTTCTAATTTGTCTTATTCCTCTATAGCCTTCTCCTTCTCGACCAGTGTTGCGGTTTGCTCGTCTTGGAGACGTTGTGCCTCCATCACTCTGGCTTGCAGTTGCTTCTTGTATTCGACCATCTTGTTGTGCATCGCAGCCTCACAGTCATGGATCTCTTTGCTTGCTGCAGCTTGGGATTGGTGTAATGTTAACATTGGGAGTAAGTTGAAATTTACCATAATATGGTCAGCCTTCCGAACCTCGAAGTCCAAGTCATTATGACCTGTCATAATGGCATGGTATTCTAGTTGGACTACCCATGGTTGGGTGCCAAATTCTACCTCGAATCTGGGTGTCGACAAGTGTTGTAGAATATACCCATGCGGTACACTTGTATTAATTATTTTGTTCACCATTGTGGTTAGGAGATCACCTATCTGCTGGAATTGCTCGGTTGAATACTGTGTAACTTGATCACGGCTATTTTCCACTATTGTTGTAATACTCTCCAAAATTTTGTCGACCTGTTGCACAGTGAACCCTTCCCATGTGCTGCTGCTAGCACGGTCGATTCTTTTCTTTGTCCTCAGCTTGTCCTGTTGCGCCTCCAGCTATGAATCTGTCAGGGTGTTGGCTATTGACATTCCATCATGGTTGGATTCCTTCGAATGATATTTCCCAAAGTTATCTTGTCATGCGCCTTGCTTCTGACTTGCTGAAGCTTCATCTTCCCTGGATGGGTTCGGTCAAACTATGTCCTGCCCATTCGCTATGTCTTTCTCATCAGATGGGACCTTCCATTCCTCTGGCCATCTTGCGATAATGTCATTGAGCTCAGCCTCAATGAGCTTGTACTGTATCCACACCCATTGCTTTCCTGGATCTCTGCAGGCTTGAAGGTAAATCGTTTGTGCTTCGACCGATAGTTTGGCTATCGATCGATACTTTGTTGTTGGTTTCTATGGTATCTGTGGTATCATCTATGCATCTAACCACATCCTCTCTAGAAACACATAAAACTACACAATGTTGTCTTTATGTCACTCTTTATCAGTGGTTTCCCATAAGTTCTGGTATCGCGCACCTTTGTGTACTCGGGCTTCTGAGATGTCCAGATCCTGATAGTGGTCAGGCTCCCTCCATCCTCCGAATGCAACCAGCATGAGGAGCCAAGAGTATGTAAATGGATTCTCGTACTCTTGTGCATCGTGTACATCGTCGATAACCTCATGTAACAATAATTTGGACCAATTCACCTGTTCTCCTGTGGCACATCATTCCGCGGCAGCAATGACCCATTAATTACATTCCTTGGGCCTATTCTTCCATGTCACCTTGAATGCTAGTATATTTTCCCTGACCCTGACAGCCTGGTCTTTGATCGTGTGGATGAGGTATCCTTTGGAACCTTTCTCCACACCATACTTTGTTGTCAACTATTCCATAAACTTCTTGTCATTATCCTTCCCATGGAAAAATTGGGAAGGGTCAGCTCTGTCTTTAGGCATCCTGGTGATTCTGGTGATTAATTCGACTGTGATGGGGATCTTCTCATGCAACCAGAGATACCCACCATGAAAACATGCAATCAGTTGTTTGACGTATGCATTCACTTGCACCAACTGCCCAAAGTGCGGCATGTGGGTAAGGCCTAAAACCCTAAGCATTCCAATCCCTTTTCCCATGCCGCGGGTCCCTTCGTAAGGGACATCAAGGTATCCTTTTGTGTATTCCTTGAATTTTGTGAGGTCATGATCAGTATACTGTAGCCTCTGTAGCTTGGACAAAATGTCCCTGAAATGAGGAACACCATGTGGTATCAATGACATCTCAATCGAATACCTTTCATTCTTGTTTACCTAAAGTGCGGGTGCCTCTCTTTTGCGTGGCAGAACATAGTATGAGAGCATTGGGCCATTGTTCCCTTCTTGCAATACTTTGGCGCCTGAGGGACCTGCAGCTCCATCGGTGAACTATGCTGAGGCCCGAGTTCCTTTCTTCTTTGCATGGACGGTGTCTGGAGGTCGATTCACACTCCTCTTCTTTCTGAATGGGATGTTATAAGTGACTTCGTGGCCATTTTTTATTGTTTTTGTTTCTCTCTATTGTGGCATAACTGCTGCATTTATGATGGGATTTGACTCGTTCGCACAATGTCCATGATACTACGATTCTTCTATTGACTAGTGCTGCTCCTGTCGACCAATGTTTGCTTGTCGACAGATGCCTGCTGTGGCCTTTTTTTATTTTTTTTTATTTCAGTCTTTGATTAGCAGTGTGGCCACTTTTGCGATGCCATGGTATCGTACTCTGTTCCTTTTTTTGCAAATATTGTTGTTGTCACCAATTCCTTCCGACTTCATTTGTTTAATGGCGTGTACTTCTCAAACTCATCCAGTATTTGCTCTCTAATTCTTGCATCTGACATTTTCATAATCTCGGTTTGTAATCTCTCCTTATGCCTTGGATTCAACCAGTAGGGTTGTTGCTTGACTAGTTTCGCATCGGGTTTCAGGGGGATCTTTATCTCTCCCAAGTCCCTAGAAATTTCTTTCATCTCTAAGAATTGCAATGGGATTACATATTGAAACTCATGCAAAAGATCAGTGATCTTCGCGATAGTGGAATCATCCCAATATTCCCCAATGCTTGCAAACTTCAGATTTTTCTCCGACCCAATGTTTACTTTCTTAATCTTCAGCAGTTGCTGGAATTTGTTAGAAGGTATTTCTGGTGTTTCGACTGCCTTTTGATTCTGGTACATGCATATCTCTCGGATCATCCTCGTCATCTAGCTCTCCTATTATGCCATAGAATTCCATCATCATTTCTGGTGTCACAGTCCACTGAAGCTCTAATGGTTTCTCTATCGGTACTGATTCGAAGATCTTCTTGTGGATCACTTGTAGCGCACTATGGATGAAGGGGTTCTCATCTGAGAAACAAAACATTTGGCTGAAGCCAAGTGTTAGCTTCTCCCAAGAAGTTGTTCTGCGTCATAGTGTTGCTACGACATACAAACTCCGTGGTACTTCATCCAATGTGTGAACAAACACATGGACCCATTCTTCTTTTACTCGTAGTCCCCATTTGCTTTCACACTCAGCCAAATGCGTCGTTGGGTCACTTCTTCCATCAAACTTCCTTCCTCTATATCCTCCTGCATCGCCGAATCTAACTATCATTTGGTGGTGACATAGTGGTCAGTTTGTGATATTAGACTTGTGCACTGCCCCCCAGCGGACAAGAGTAGCATTCAAAGCTTCTTCCAATGCCAATAGATGGTGTTTCTCTATTACTTTCTCCTCAAACTCTGCGAAAAGGTTCTCAAATTAAGAAATCCCTCATATGTTGGTAGCGCACACTCCTTTGTGGCTAGCCATCATAGTGACTGTGTGATCTGGGCACACCTTCTAAATGACACTTCATGCATCCGGTTCTACCAATTCTCGAGCGCCTCATCTGAATCTGATGACGTTGAACTGACACTGAGCCAACCCAATTCTCTGTCTACGGTAGGATTAATGTAATCCTCAGATATATTGTATATACTATCCCATCCCTCCGTAAATTCATCTTTCACTGGTTCAACGTATCCCTGTCCTTCTGCAGGATCCAGAGGTGCAATGACCCTCATCTCGTGATTGTCGAATGACATTGTTTGCTTCTTGAAGTTGATAACAACTTTGTTATCAATTTCCCAGTCGATCCCTAGAAGTGCTGGGTAGGGGCTAGTATTGTCCATGATTTCAATTACATCAAAATCTGCATAAGACTTGAGGCCCTCAATCTCAATGGGAAGTTGGTACACCTGACCAAGTGGAGTAACCTTACTCTGTTTTTCTAATCGCAACTGTACTGGTGACCAGGCCAACTGCGGTTTCCCCATGGTTTCCCATGTCTGCTTGGTCAAAATGTTGACATCCAACCCCAGGTCCAAGATAATTGAGTCGACATCAAAATCTCCAATTTGTGCCAACATTCACATCTCTCTCCCTATCTTCCTCTTGTGTATGCGATTGACCTTTTTCTCATGGTTTACACCCTCTCGTCGAGTCAACATATTGGATATCTCCTACAATGCATCCTGGTCCTTTTCCAACTCCAGGAAACTCTTTAAGAAGGATTTTAAGGTATTAGCCTTTCCCTGTGACTTCGTCTCGTCTAATGTCGACGGCATATTGTAGACAACTTCTTCTTGAAGAGGTAATTTCCTCCTCTGTCTCATCACCTCCTGTGCTTTCAAGAAGATATCCCTTTCGACCTCCGGATCAAAAGTGGCATGTTTCTATACTGTTGCTTGGACAGTAGCTCATGGCCCATCGGCTCCTGTCACCGCTCCTCCTCATGTCACTACTCGAACAGTCATATGTTGTCTTCAATCCTCCGTTGATATCACCTATATAGCTGGTGGATTCTAATTCTGGTTCTGTGGAGGTGGTGACAGATTCTTGGTCTTCCATTTCGCGATGAGCTATGGATAGTCTTCAATGCTATGATCCACAACACTGCAATAAGTGCACTATTGTGGTGCTGGATTCGAGAAATTCCTTTGATAGTTCCCCTGCTACCCACATTGTAGCATATATAATTGGTCCTCATCCTCATCTAGTAGCTCCTCCTTGTCCTGCTCCAACACCTTGACCTCCATGGAATCCTCCACTAATCCCTCCATGCGGTGGGCCATATGGTGGGTATTGCGGCTTCCCATACTGCAGCTTTTGCGGTGGTCCATATAGTGGGTATTGCGGTGCTGGATACTGTGGTTGACCATACTGTGGTTTCCTGTACTGTCCCTGATCATACTACTGTATTTGGTGATTATACTAGGTCAGTTATTGATTATACTGTTGCTGTTGTTGACCCAGTTCCTGTTCTTCTCCTTCCATGAAGTATGCGGCTGCAGTCCTCTCTTGGAGTAGGCCATAAGATATGCAGTTGTTGTCATCATGGCCAATCGATTTAGAAAAATTGCAATACAAGTTCTCTGGTTTCGACACCATCTTCTGTAGATAAACACACTCTTTTGGTCGATGGCCTCTCATTTGGAAGATACGATACCCAAGCAACCCTCCCTAACTGAGGGGATTTCATGCACCGGATTGCAGATACTCTTGGAAGTCTAGGAACTGATCCTCATGGTGTCCCTCTGTCCTACACCTGGTACAACATACCTCCTCGCGGGTCTCTTTCCCTTTTTTCATGTCTTGCAATTGGATCATCAAGTTTTCCAGCTGCCCTTGTACATGATCCAAACCCAACCCTGTTTCACCGATTGGTGAAGCCTCCAGCTTCATCGCAATCTCCAATGCTTCCGCCTGGGTTGCAACCTTCCCTTGCATTAATGGTCCACGGATGTGTGGTACCAGTTCTGTAATGAACCACTCCTTGTGCTGCATATCATTTATCCCAAAACTTACCTTCTCCTTTAGTGTTTTGTATCGCTGATCAAATTCCCATACTAGCCCATTTGGGTATTGCTTGATTTCTTTGAGCTCGGTGACATACTGCGATTCCGACTTTGGCTTCCTGAATTCATTTATCATTCCTGCTTTGATCTGCGCCAACGACTTGGATGGTGTTCCCGTCGGAACCCTCATAAAATTCATAAACCAATCCAACGCACGACCCCTAATGTTGTCCTTCTTTAATAGCTTCATCCTGGACCTGCTTCATGGTCCATACTGCTTCGCAGAGAAACCAAAACTGCTCGGGATACTTAGTCTCGTTCCCTTGGAAAGTGGGCATTTTTATGTCATCTGCCATTCTAATGTTCCTACCGTTGTTGTTTACTGATGCACTACTTTTACCACTGCATGTAGGGATATTTTGCGAATAGCTTGGGTTTATTTCTGTGAAATTCTGGGTAGTGCGTGGGGTTCCAGGTATGTTTTAACTTACGATCCCTCCCTCTTCTACTTCTGGGGCAGCCTGGTCACCCTCTTCATCGCAATAGGGTATCTTTCTCCCTTGTGGTCTTGTTTCGTAGTATTTTGTTTTGGTCCTCTCAGGAGACTCTCTCTTAGTCCTCCTCTTCTTCTCGGGATGTCGAAATATCACCCCACTCCTCAAGGTACCACAATCTTCGTCAGCTTCCCATACAAACTCATCGTCGCTCATGTCCATCTATCCCGCATATTTCTATCGGATCCGCATTCACGCGAAACCTACAACCTCCACACACTGATCTTTCTACTTGTCGGAAGTCATCCTCAAAATGTCCTTCTCGCAGACAAGCATCTTAATCCATATTTTTAGCAACAACAAGAACCTTCCCCTTGTTCCCCTGAAGAAATTCCTCTCCACGTCGTTGTATGATTTGATTGTGTCTACTTCGAACTCAGTAATATATCCCTCTAGGATACTATCCACCTAGAAATCGACAGCCCTTCACACTGTTTTGTCAACATGTTTCAGTTTTTGAATCAGTTCTGGTGTCCAATGATCAGGATCAGTCTTTTGGAATTGGTGCTTCTGAAACGTTAGTTGTGCTAACCACTCGTGCAGTAGTACTGGGAATTCACAGAAAAATATTTCATGGATATCTGAATAAATGTACTTCTACAACCAACTACTTACCGTCTTTTTGGGGTTTTTCTTTTCTCCTTCTGCGAACTCCTCTATCTTCTTTTCAAACTACTCTTGAATCTCCGGTTTCATCGGGTGCCACAGCATATCTTCATCTTTTCCTCTTCAAGGTCCCGGCAATGGAACCATTTGTTGACACAGTGACTGTTGACAGGGGTTCACTGTGCACTGTCGTGAACAAACCATCAACCAAACTCCCTTACGCATCGGCCCAGAAAGGTGTTAACCTTTCCAGCAACACTCGCTGAGCGAGTGAAGTCTCACCCAAGATGCACAAGGAGGCTGCAGAAACCAAGTTTCTATAGTGGAGTTGAGGACATGCATCAAACACACATTACATTTGTAGAAACCACAGATTATTTCATTTGCACTACGCTAACATTTGATCATTTGCATATTCATCAATCACAGAGTTAACATATAATAAACATTCGCATGATTTGATTACCCATTAGCATAAACAACAATTACTAAACCCACAAAGCATTAAACATCTCATCAAACATTTGCATTCATCATTCAATAGGAACAAAGACAGAGATAAAACCATAATCGAACATATTCATGCATTCACTAAAACTTGCGGAATGACCTTCGTAGAAACAATCGATACACCATATCATGGATACAAAATGGATCAACTACTGGATCAAAACCCAAAAGATCTATTACTCTATTCATCACCGATCTGGATTCCCTTAGGCTTACAATCATACTTATATTTATACAATACTAAGTGGTTACAAAATGGTCCACATGACCCTTATCTAGCTAACTATCTACTTGTGCGCTTCCGCGTTCTCTGCAAATGACCCTTTCTTCCGTGGGTCATCCATTTCGTGGATGTCAGCTTTCGCACTTCCTGCGGACTAATCCAGTGAGAACAGATTTTATATAAATCAAAATGAGGTTGAGTGTCGAAGGGAAAATGTAACAAATTTGGAATAAAAATCGTATATACAACTCAGAGGAAAAACATGTGTTCATAAGAGCGGATGGGCTAAGTGCTAAATACACAGAGTTATAATGTCGAAAGGATTCACTCCTCATTTTTAAGGTTCCTAACAAAACTTATGAAATTGTTTAATCTATCACTATGAAAATTAATGACATAGATTCAATCATGTACATTCTAGAAACAGAACTTTAGTGGGGAGACACCACCAGGTTATTCATAGTATGGAAACGCCGCGTGCCCAATTCCACTACCATTGCCATCGAGACCCAAAAATCTCTCTGCAACCAAATAGTTAAGATCGTTAGGTTATAACCAACTAACTTATTTAATAAACACTTAGCTAAGAAATATAAAAAATGAGAAAACAAGAGTAGGGTTTACCTAGGGTTGCAGTAGATGCCGACATGGAAGCGAACCCCTTCTTCTCTACTCTCTGAGGATTGTTCCTCTATCCCTTAGCAAACCCAGGTTACCTTACGCGTTCGAATCCTATAGTATTCACCGGTTGCACTTGCACAATGAAAAAGAATTTAAGCTAAAACATGAAAAGGTACTGTAAAAATTATATGACAAAAGCAATTACAAGGATTCTAAACCATACCCGTGTTCAAGAAAATTGTGATTCATGAATGCTCACGGAATTTATTAGGAGGATTTATCACTAAACAAAGCATGAGCAAACAGGTTCCAAGGGTATATGTGGGTAGAACCACAACCCTCGAACCCATGACTGCTAACACTTAAACATACTTTAATTTTTAAACAGGATTCCATTACAGAGTAAGTAAGGATTCAAGCTATGGAATGAGCATTCAAGCCACATAGACAACTCTGGGCTCGACCTCTATTAAAACACAAAACAAAACCTAAACATTAAGTTATAGAGTTAAACAATGGATAAACGCAACCCATAGGGTTTGCTTTCGTAACACAATCACAAAACACTGCATAAGGAGGCTGCGACATGTAATAAGGCATCTTTCTTTCAAAGCACTGAGCACAAATAAGACATGGCTTCCTACTCAAATCTAGGCTATCAAAGCAGCAGCATAACATTGCGCCATGAAACAAAATTCCAAGTTAAACTGCGTCCTTGCTTAAAACCAAATTGCACTGGGTCAATCCCAAGAATATCTCAATCAACAGTGTGATGGAAAGCCATGCAATTTGAGCAGGCTTGTACCAGCTCCCTCGTAAATGCCATCACATGGATCCACTCACCAAAGCTGAGTTGTCATCTCCCAACAGACTTGCAAGGATAAAAAAAGGATCAAAGTATTAACTCCAGTTCGTATATCAATTTAATACAGAGATCATTAAAGATTTTCCAGAGAGTAATTGCATGTTAACCATAGTATAAAAGAAATCAACCAGAAACGTTAACATGTGGTCGATGCATATAGTGGGGTCGACTATAGTTCGGGAACCATTATGGAAACATAACCAATCTATTATATAATCAATACCATATGATTACATATGCAATAGAATGGGTAACGAATTATAATGTTTCATATGTTGCTTTGGTATGGCCATGGATTCGTAAGGCTAACGCCTTCACCTTAGTGCCACAATAATATAAACCAAGGCTTATGATTATAACGAATCCACATTATTTTCCAACCATTACATAGGTAGGTATTGTAATATCATATGAAGCTCGTAAGTTTAACATAGGTATAGATTGGTATTATATTGCATAAATTGTATTAAAGCATAGTTCGAGTAGGAATATGTGTTAACACTTATGATAATATTAATCCATAAGATCGTGTGAATAATTATTAGACCAACATTGTTAGTACATAGCTAGAATGAGCATAGATAGACTTTATGTATAGTTTACATAGTGGATTTTTTAAATATCAATATATATATACTATGGTAGATAGTATGTAAAGAAGGACTTAGCCATAATTACTTATATAGTATGGCATTGCCATATAAATTTGGCAGGTCATTATACCTTGGTTTACAGTTATGAAACTCGACGAGCATAATTCATGCAACTGCCATTTAAATAAACAATGTAGAAGTATCACGACAATGATTAAATGGATATTAGAATAGATGATGACGATAGTAAAGTCGAGTGTTAATATTATACATTTCGCCAAGCTAAGGTTGGCTCATTTACGCAAAGAGAACTGTAACATTTATTTAATGCATGTTTAGTACAGAAATAAAATTATACCTTAGCAATTGACGATGTGGAGTCACAATTGCATCCTCTTGCTATTTCATATCTACGACACAGGAAAGTATGTCATCAAACATGCACCAATAATTTATTTTAAATTGAGTAAATGCGGTTGTGACAACAAGATATAAACAATCATGGACAAGGAAGTAAGAATCGCATCTAGGGTTCTATCCATCAAGATGGTACGAAAGAATCGGCCAAACCAGTGCACATTGGGGGTGATCGCCACTACAGAGAAGTGCACTACAGGGTTCCAAATGAATTGGTCATTGTTCTTAGTGAAAGAGTTGACGGAGGATGCCATCCTTGTATAGGAACAAGGGAAAACCTTCACACACTCATGGATTCTAATCCTCATTGCGATGGTCAGTTGGAAGGAACCAATCGAATACCAAGGGATGACCACACTGGTAGTTGGGGTCTTCTAAGGAGCAAGGTACTAGAATTTATGGGTGTTGAATGACAAGGAGTGCACAAAAAGTAACAACATCATTTTCTACATCTATTTAGAAATGTTGAATAACAGTGTGGAGGAGGTCCCGCGCATAACAGAAGAAACAATGCAGAAGCATCAACAAGTTTTCAGACTGACATCCAAGTAACAGGTAATCAAAATACAAGAACACGCCGACCCCGGAAAAGAGTGGATGATGACACACTACAAGTTAAAAAATCAGGAACTAGATGTAATAATCACAGACTAGCCTCCAAAATGGAAGATTCCGGTCACAGAAGAGGAACTGTCGGATCAGGACAAGCCAGCAACCGAGCCAAAACCAGCCACAAAAAACACACAGGAGGAAACAAGGGCAGAAAAAAATGCCAACGAGGACCAATAGTTGCGCACCATGACTAAATATGGAGCATCCACCACGACGCCAACAGATTCCGGTTTGGAGGCCTAAAGAGAGGAGAGACGGATGAAGTTCCAGTTCAAAATAGGCCAGGGGAGTGCACCTGTGGGAATTCCCTAAGAAAAGATAGACACGTTCGTACAAAAGATGACAACAATGATAGAAGACAACCAACAAAAATCCACTCAGCATGAGACCGACTTCTTCAACCATGTATCTGTTAGAAAAACAGGATCGCAGAGCAATAACAATAAACAGAAATGCAAATATAATCACACATACACATTACAAGAGAGACACAGATATATCATGGTTCACCCAACTTGGGCTACGTCCACACTGAATTTGCCAGTCCTTATTATTATTACCATCCAGCAAGTCGAAGGGATACAACCTGCAGCACAACCGCTGCACTTCCTCTTCTCTGTTTTTACAGTCTCTCTCCAGATCTCAAAAGATCTTTACAATGCATAAAACCTAATACATCAACCCTAGCCGTATTACAATGTCTTTCTTTTATAAGGGAAATACAATGGGAAAATACCACGGGATACCCAAAACCATGGGCCCGCAAAACAGCTGGCGAAAACAGCCCCAAAAATTTTCTTCGGGGGCGCTGCCCCCAAACCCCCGCTGGCCCCCAGCCAGGGGGGATGGGCCCCACTAGGGTGAGTGTACAGTCCTGTAGCTAGGGTTTTACCCCTAGCTTGTGCAAATGAGCACCTACTAAGGAGAATGGACTCCTTAGTAGCAGTTCAGTAAATGTAAATTATTTAAGCTAAAACAGAAATGAAAAAACTACTTTAAACATTGCATGAGACATAAACAAAAGATATAAAAAATGGTTTTGTATTGATATTACCTCCAATGTGGAGGTTGATGAAGCCCTTGCAGTGACCAAGAGGGTTACTCCAAGCTCCAATATGCTCCTTCTCCTTCTCCAATGGTGGGGATGGGCCAAAAGTGGCTCTCAAGGTGAAAGTAGTTCAATGATGAACTAGGGTTTCGAGAGAGATTTTGGCAGAGTAAGGGTGTTTGTGATTGTGGATATGGAATAAGGGATCTCCATCACCTATTTATAGTTTTTTGGTGGTGGAGTGCTGACCCATGGTTTTGGGAAACACATGGTTTTGTGCAGCTGTATAGGGTTTTTTTCTCTTTTTCCTCATTATTTTATATTTTTTCTTCCTTTTTTAGGGGTTTTTGCTATTTTTAGAGGAAAAAGGGGGTTTTTTAGCCTTTTTTAGGCTATTTTGATGGTTTTGTGGCCTTTTGGAGGCATTTTAGGCCTTTTGGAGGTTTTTTAATAAGATTTTTTGGGATTTTAAGGGAAATATGGTAGGAAAATGGACAAATGAGCTATATAATGTGGTAGATGAGGTAGTGAACACTTTTTGGGTGTTAACAGATTGTCCCCTGATGTGCGAGGGCAGGAGCTCATCGTATGGCCGATGGACATCATAAGTCATGAATGGTTTTCCTGGGATGTGGAGAGAAGAGAAGAAACAAACTGAAGCCCGGAACAACGATCCCGAACAACTGCAAGAACTTAAAAGTACATAACCTCAATAATGGATGAGGAATCATCTGATCATATGGACGAGGCAGGCATTCCCATGCTCGTATCAGGATATAACATAACATAAACAATGGGGTAAAAAAAATGGGGACCTGAAATATACATGACCTCAAATACTGACTGAGGAATAATCTCAATATATGGACGAGGCGGGCATACCCATGCTCGTATCAAGATACATAAAAAACTGTGAGGCCCGAAAAGAGGGACCTGAAAGATACATAGAGAACCACTGTGTACATCATAGGGGTCCAGAGGGGACACAAATCTGGGACATACTGCTGAGCGGATCATGTGTGAGCTGCAGGACTGGTGCACTGGAACAATCAACAGTGCTACTGAGTGCGCTACCAAAGGAACTGATGAGCTGCTGGATCATAGTGACTGGGGTCATACTCTCCATGGTACACTGGACTGGAACTAAAATGGGTACTCAAGGAAGCAGAGAACTGGATGGCTTCCGAATACAATTGCCAAAGCAGCCCGGACATCCACGGGAACATATAACTGGGCATTCCAAAGTGACTCACCAATGTGCTAGAGTCGGGGGAAATCCGGGGTCTTCGACTAAAAACTGATGGGATATAATCCTACGCGATCCTCAACGATGCGATCAAGGTGCTGAAGTCGAGCATGTGAGGAAAAACCACTCGGAGAGGCAATGATGTCTCCTCTCAGAATGATCCGTAGGCACTTACCACAGATGGTGATAAGTCCAAGGCGTAGGGACCTCTGGGCCTATCCTCTGGAATAGAGGAGCTGTCGTCGACAGAGGGAGACCTGCAAATATCAAGGAAATGATGTTTCCTTGACAGGAGCGCGAGGTACAAGACCGAAATGTGATAGTGCTGATGGCAGGACTGACAAACTGGTGGTGACAACTGGGCAAGTAGAGTGGGGGGACTCAAACTTCCTTTGTTCAGAGTATGATAATGGGAATGATCTGGCAGCATATGAAACTGACTGAGGGGAAAGGGATCATAGCTGTATTGGATCTGGGAGGATAACTGGCTGAGGGAGACTCAATCTGGGGTAAAATGGCAGGAGACTGCAGAATACTCTGAACAAAGGCGACCTGATTGGGGGTGCTGCCGAGATGATCGATCATAGTGCCAGGAGGCACGGGAGGAGACTTCTTCATGGTTTAATGAACTAGAAGAAGTGTGTGTAAAATGGTACTGTCGTGTGGATTTTACGAGCCCAGGACAGTTCATGCTCGTGGTTGCTTTCAATTTTAAGGAGTCTGAAAGCGATAAGAAGACTCTGAAATGATGGGATGGTACTGTCGTGTGGATTTTACGAGCCCAGGACAGTTTATGCTCGTGGTTGCTTTCAATTTTAGAGAGTCTGAAAGCAAGTAAGAAGACTCCAGGGGGTTGCTTTTTCGTAGATTTAGTCTCCAAGGCCCAAAGAAGCATAAAAGGATGCAATGAAGAACTCTTCTAGCCGGTGTGACTAGAGTATTCCTTTTTCGTAATTAGTCTACCAGGTCCGGAAAAGGGTTAAATTATACCAGATAGACGCCCTTTCAGGTACTTTAACGAGCATGAAAGGAAGCAAGATTGCTCGGCGATCTTTTCATTCTTTTAGGAGTCAGAAAAGAGCTTAACAGAAACTCCCTAAGTGCCTTTTTCGTAAAGGAGTTGTCCGGCCCGAAAAAGGGATAAAATTATACCGAACAAAAGGAATGGCCAGGCAAGGAGGAAGTGTTCAATCAAGGATCAATAATGGTGACCAAGAATGAGGGTGTTGGGGAACACTGATGGGCCTCCTTGCGGGGTAGATGAAATGGTGGCAAAATAACGAAACATTTGCAGTATGACAGGAGTGAATGGCTCATGTAAAAAAGTGGAACAATCCGATAGCAGCCAATGTGGCACGCAAACCGAGGCAGCAAGGTGTCAGGACACAATGTTGAAATTGTACCAAGTGAGAGCGAGAAATGATCTCAAGCATCATCACGAGCTCGGAAGAATGAATCCGGCGATATAAAGGATGTCAAAAATGGGTGATGGCCGATGTGGCACGCAAACCGAGGTGACGAGGGCATTTTGGAAAAAATGCCCAGGAAATCTGGAGGTGAGAGTGAGAAATGATCTCAAGCATCATCACTAGCTCGGAAAAATGAATCCGATGATATAAAACATGTGAAAAACGGAGAACGGTCGATGTGGCACGCAAACCGAGGCGACTAGTGGCATCTGAAAAATGAGCAGAAAATGACGGAACAAAAATAATGCAACGAGGTGTCCATCATGACGGTCTCGTCGTGCTGATTCCAGTGGTGGAAACGGTTTGTAAAATGGACTAAGACAAAACGAAAGTACTGTACAACGCAGACCAATGAGGCCGCGGTTTCTTTTATGGGTAAAAACGCTTGAGATACAACCCATTACGAGGGTTGCGCAAAGGATGGCCTTCGGAGTCAGCTAAGATGTATGCCCCCTTGCCGAGGCAGGTCTGCACCACGTAAGGGCCTTGCCACATAGATTCAAACTTCCCTTTACCGGTTTTGTCAGGGGCTTGGTCATAGGCGAGGACGAGGTCTCCTTCGTGGAAAGTTCGAGGGTGAACATGTTTATCATAACCGGCTTTGGAGCGGTTTTTGGCAGCTTCGATGTTCTGGAGAGTGGCCCGACGGTCTTCATCGGCTTGTTCGAGTTGTAGCAAACGCTGCTCGATGGGGGAGGTGTCAGGGAGAAGCTCAACGGTGATCTGTAAGGCAGGAATCTGACACTCGATGGGGAGGACAGACTCTACACCATGAACTAGATGGAATGGTGTAAAACCAGTGGCGATCTTAGTGGAGGTGCGGTAAGCCCACAAGGCAGGGAACAACATGTGGTGCCAATTGGACTTATGCTTGTCAACCGTTCGTTGGAGGATGGTTTTGAGGATTTTATTGATGGCCTCTACTTGGTCATTCCCTTGGGGGTAGTAAGCAGAGGAAAATTGGTGTTCATACTTAAGGAGGGTGGATAGCTCACGCCAGACGGCATCTTCAAAGTGTGAACCATGGTCAGAGACTAACTGCTTAGGAACCCCAAATCGAGCGATGACATGGTTGAAAAAGAAGCGGGCAGCAGTGTCGGCGGTACAATTGAAGGTAGGCATGGCTTCCGCCCATTTGGTGAAGTAATCAACAGCGACAACAATATATTTGTGGCCGTTGGCAGGCTGGGGTCTACATTCCATGAAGTCTATGGCCCACTTACAAAAGGGGCCAACGGTGACGACTGGGTGTAACGGAGCAGGAGGTGTCCGGGCCTTAGGGGCAAAAAGTTGGCAGTTATGGCAGTGTTTGACCGCAGTGATGCAGTCGGTGAAAAGTGTGGGCCAGAAGTATCTGGCGCGGACGACCTTTTGGGCAGTAGCCATCCCTGAGAAATGGCCTCCGCAGGCACCGCTATGACAGTCATTAAGGACGTGTTCAGCTTCCTCGTGTGTAAGGCAACGACGAAGAATTGTGTCGACTCCGCGCCGGTAAAGGACATCGCCTAAGAGGAGATATCGAGAGGCCTGGTGACGGATGCGACGGTGTCCATTACGGGTAACTTTGGGTCTGAACTTCTGCGTGCGCAGGTATAACAAGATATCACCGTACCATGGGTCATCGGACGAGATAGTGAAGAGGTGATTGTCGGGTAACTCATCGGAGATTGGTTTGGCCGGGAGAAGGGAAGGGAGATCAGTAATGAGCTGGGAAAGCGTAAGGGCTTTAGTGCTCTTAGGTGTTTTGAAGGTAAGGTCATATTCCTGGAGGATAATGACCCATTTAGCAACACGACCTTGCAGTAGCCGCCGGTTTAGAAGATACACCATGGGGTTAGAGTCGGCAACGACGGTGGTATGACTCATTAAGATGTAGTGTCGCAATTTTTGTACGGAAAATACTACGGCGAGGGCGAGTCTCTCCTCATATGGGTAACGGAGGGGTGGACCAGACAAGGTCTGGCTGACGTAGTAAATGACGTGTTCCTGGTGAGAAGCGTCTTCTTGAACCAAGACTCCGGACACGGCATGCTCGGAGGCCGAGACGTATAGGATGAAGTCCTGGGAGAAATCCGGAGGGGAGATCAGAGGGGCTTGTGTGAGAGGGTTCTTGAGGGCTTCGAATGCAGCTTCTGCTTGCTCATCCCAGACGAAGGGTATGTGGGTACGGAGCAGGCGCAAGAAACCGTGAACGGTAGTGGCGTAATCAGGAACGAAGCGTCGGAGGAAGTTGGATCGCCCCTGGAGACTTTGGAGTTGCCGGAGCGTGCGAGGAGAAGGAAGGTCTAAGATGGCTTGGACTTTTAGAGGGTCAACAGTAATTCCTTTCTGGGAAACAATGAAACCTAACAACCGGCCTGCCGGAACGCAAAAGACACACTTGTGTGGGTTCAAGCGGATTTGGTATTTGCGACAACACAGAAAAACTTGCCGAAGGTCGTTAAGGTGGTCTGATCGTTTCCGGGAACGAGCTGTAAGGTCATCAAGGTAGACTAACAGGATATGGACCAAGTCGTGAAAGCAATAGGTCATGGCCCGCTGGAAAGTGGCACCAGCATTTTTGAGGCCGAACGGCATGACGCGATAGGCAAAGGTGCCCCATGGGGTAGTAAAGGTTGTTTTGTACTGGTCTTCCTTACGGATCTGAATCTAGTTGTAGCCGGAAAAACCATCCATGAAGGAGAGGACTTCATGCCCCGCACACGCATCAATGAGCTGGTCAATAAATGGCGTGGGGAAATTGTCCTTGGGACAAGCGTGGTTTAAATCGCGGAAGTCAGTGCATACTCGAAGGGTGCCTTGTTTTTTGTTGACGGGAACGGGGTCTGAAACCCAAGTGGTATAGGCAATAGGATAAATGGACCCTGCCTTGCGCAGCTTCTCAATCTCGGCTTTAACAGCGGGGAGTTTGGAAGGATGAATGGGATGCTGCTTCTGACGGACGGGGGGTACGTCAGGCCATGTGTCGATGTGGTGCTCTATAATTGCGGGGTCAAGACTAGGCATTTCAGTATAGGACCAGGCAAAGACATCACGGAATTCTTTGAAAAGGTTTGTGTAGTCCTCAATCTCTTGCTGACTGCAGAATGCTCCTAAAGTGATGAGTTCAGGGGCACATCCTGGGGCAGCGATATCAACTTGGATGACAGGTGAGATGTTGGCCATGTTACCTTCCTCGAAGGCATCAGGAGCAGGAATAGGGTCCTTGAACCAGTCGACCTTGGTGGGGAGGAAGTCTTTGGATTCAACCGCGTATTGGGTAGCGGAGCTAGAGGAAGACGCTTCTGGGATGAAGTAGGAACGATGATGCATATCATCCCAGGGATAATCCGGGGCAGTAAGGACCTCAAGAATCTCCTCATCGGTACGGAAAGTTTGCGTCGTCAAATCGGTTGACGAGGGGGTAGTGGTGGAAGAGATCATATAGATGGTATTAACCTCTCCGGAAGGTGAAGAGTCTGGGGGGTAGATCTCCTCAATGGTAGGTGGTGCCGTCTCAAGATCCAGATTGTTCATCTCATAGAGAGCTGCTCTGTAATCCGGGAGATCGGGACAATGATGTGAATAATGCCCGTAAATACCGCATATGGCGCATGAGTGGTTGGTACGTAGGGACTTATCCTTAGGCTTGGGAGTGGGGTTTAGTTCGACAGTTGGGATGTTGGGGTCGTCATCGAGCGTCTGCATATGCTTCTGCAATGCTGGTAATTGTGGGCATTGGTGGGTCGCATGGCCCAACTCGTCGCACAGCGAGCATTTGGGAGGAGCACGGAATACTGGAGGGTTTTTTACTATCTTGGGAGGTGGGACAGCAGTGTAAGGTTGTGGGCCTCTGCCCCCAGTGGGTTTGGGAGGAGGAGGGGGAGTCGTGGAGGACGAAGCGGTAGAGACACCAGGAGGTGGCTGAGAGGTAGTAGCCATGGGTTGCACCGGTTGGAGGACGACATCTGGTGTCGGCGGGCGAACGGGAGGCGAAAGATACCATACAGGTAATCCCAAAGTTAACCCAGGGAGGCTAAGGGTAGCCATGACCGGGGCGCTTACTACTCCTGATGGAGGAACTAGGAAGGGTATCGTATGGATAGGTGTAACACCAATGTGGCTAGGTACCAATGGAGGTTTAGGAAACAAGGGTGGTTGAGTGTTAGGTGGTTGGTTGTCATGGGACAAGGTACATAAGTCAGACACTTCAGGCGTAGATGACGGGGGAGGAATGGATTGAAAAGTGGAGGTCATCGGCACGTCTGAGTAGACTCCAGGCCCCGTAGAGGAAACAAACGAGGTAGTGGCAGGAGAAACAGGTTGTTCAACCATGGGGAGAACATTTTCCGGTGCCGCGGGAGCACTGGGATCATAGTAGGTGAGCTGGTCGATCTTAACCACGCGTCCCTCATGGGGGAACATCATGGTGCGAAAGACAGAAGAGGCAACCGCCCGCATGGCATACATGTAGCTGCGGCCAAGTAAAAGGTTATAATCCAATTGGGCATTGATTACCTCGATGTCAATGAGTACAGTTTTACCCCCTAACTGGACGGGGACATTGGCTAGGAGGCCTTGGGGCTGAGCCGAACGACCGTCGTAGGCGCGTAATGCAGTGGTGGACTGCTGGAGAGGGGGGGATCCTAGCTTCTGCCATACAAATGTAGACATGACGCATGTGGAGGCACCCTCATCGATGATGCACCGATGGATGACAAGATTCCTAACGGAGACAGTAACTTGGAATGCTAAGCTGGAAGGTAGGCGTGGTTCAGACTGGTCTAAATCAAATGCCATCAAATTCGAATCATTTGGGTCAATCCCTCCAATGGCGGAAAGTAAAGTCTTGCGCTGGGAAGGACAGTTCTTCAAGACTTCTAATGCAGACATGGCGGTGGGAGATTGGGCTAGGTCGTCTACGATGCTCTAGTTTGACGCAGCGTGCGCATTGGGGTTATTGTTGATTCGGCGAAGTGGGAAACGAGGTGCTTTCGCAGCGCCGTCTATGGGCGGCGGAGGTATACGTAATGCCTGATTGGTGGGATGGGCGTTAGTAGGTTTTTCCGTGGGAGTGGCTTCAGAGGTGGAGCCATATTGGTTCCGACGGGTCTGAAGGTTGACGTCAGCAGATGACATCATCAGCAAGTGGTGGGTACCTGAGTCAAACATGGGTTGATCAGGAGCGGCGTATGTGATCTGTTGTTGTTGGGGTTGCGCGTTAGCTTGAGGGGCCAACGGCTGAGTGTTCACCACGCCTTGGGTTGGTAAGGGGTTTTGCAGCACCAAAGGGGGTTGTTGAGGTTGGGGGGGGTTGGGCGGTGCTTGGGGAGCCGCATGCCCTTGGCGATGGGCCTCGTCAACCCAGAGTTGCCGAGCTCGCTCTAAGTGTGGGCAAGCGTGTGTGTAATGTCCATAGACCCCGCAAATAGAACAAGGGTGGTTTGTTCTCAGATTAGGGTTTTTAGCCTACTTGGGCGGGCGATCAGGGTTTTGACTAGCGGGGGCCGCATTGTTGTTGTCGGGGGGATTAGCTGGTTGACCAGCTTGGTCGGCAGGTTGGTTGTTCCCACGATTACGGCCCTTGCCGCGGTTCTATTGGCCCTAGTTACGTTGGTTGTTCTGGTTTTGCTGCGGATTTTGTTAGGCATAGACTTGCCCTTGGGAAGCAGGTGGATTTTGAGGTTACGCAGGTGCGGGAGCAGGCTGCGGAGGATGATATGTAGGTTGAGGCTGAGCAGGTGCAGCAACTTGAGGAGGTTGCTGATATGGCTGCGGAGCAGGTTGTGGGTGTGCCGCGGGGGCTGCCTGGGGCGGATAATAAGCGGGTTGGGCTTGTGAAGGCGCAGGGGCTGGGGTAGCCTGCGGATGGTAGTAAGACTGAGGTGCGACTGGGGGAGCATAAGCAGGAGTCGCATAACCGAAGCATTGAGGTGGACATGAGGGTCCATGGGAATGGTGGTGTGTCATGGGAGCATATGAGTTGGTTGCTCCAGACTGTGAGGTAGCCCGCGACAGGTCGGGGCCAGGGGTAGGTCGTGCTATAGAAAATGGTTGAGGATGCGAAGAAACACGACCGATGATGCCGTCTGCAGCGTGGGATGCCCCCGACGCATCGTGCTGGGAGGATTCGCCGCGAGGGGCGTCAGGTATAATGGTATAAAGGTAACCCGACTGGGCGTAAATGAGGTCGAACTGCTGTGCCTTAAGGATGGCCTCTTCTTCAGACTGGGGTCTTTCTGAAGCTACATCCTTAGCGATAACAGGAAGCAGGGACTTGAGGAACCAATCGAGGAAGATACGGTCGTCTAGTTTGATCTTGCATAAGCTACGGCGTCGATGCCACTCATGGATGTGGTCCGTGATATGGGTAGCCGTGTTTTGTCTGCAGGATAGGAGGATCTCAACGCCCGCGTCATAGCGGACAGGTAACTGGAAGAACTGCAGGAAGGTAGAGGCAAGGGAGGCAAAGGTGGCGTGGGTCCCATGTGGTTGCTCAATATACCATTTGGCTGCAGAGCCAGTAAAGGTGCGCTGTAAGAGACGGAGGCGAACAGAGTCATCCACGATGGAGTTAGAGGAACACCATAGGTGGAAAGACATGATATGGTTTTGTGGATCCTCACCGGCCTTGCCCTCGAACTTAGGGATGTCCGAGGGGAGCTTGGTAGGCATATGAGGCCACATGGGGTCGTGTTGAATAGGATCGTTGGTCAATCTGGCCAGGTCAGGTAGGTTGAGGCTAGCCATGAATGGCAAACTGGAAGAAGGCTGTGACACAGTAGTGCTTTGGACCAAGTTGGGGCCAGTGCCCCCAAGTGGAGGGACAAGATTTAGGGTGGTGCCCCCAAGTGGGGGAACTGAGGTAGTGGAGGATGGTCCAACACCACCATGGGTAGTGTGAGCCACTGATGTAGTGGGGATAGGTATTCCCGCTGCGGGAATAGGTACTGTGAGGGGAACAGTAGATGAGGGTCCCATGGAGGGCATACCCAAAATAGGTGTAGTAACTGGTGTGGTGGTGGAGGTGCCACCAATGGTCCCTATGACAAACGGAGTGGAAGTCGTGCCAGCCATGGGGCTAGTAGGGGCAGTGTAAATAGGGTTCTCAGACTCTTTGTCAGAATCCGAGGTAAAGTAAGGGGCGTCACTATGTGGTGACGGAGTCCTATGTCGCTGACGAGTGGAGTCAAGTGACAAGGCTCTAGATCTGTGATGAGTGGTATCAACGGACAATGATCGGAATCTATGACGGGTGGTGTCGAGAGAACCGTGCTGTGGGGGCTCACCCCTGAGGCACCGAGAATGTCTCGGGGACTCAATGGTGACAGATGGTGTCGAATCTCTGTGGGTTGAGGTGAGTATAAAAACAGCTCAAAAAGGCCTAATGCAACCGAGTGTGCAGAAGGAGAGCTAAAAAGCAAGGCACTCAGGCCAACAACCAACTCAAAACACCCACTGCAACAGCTGTGCTACAATAGGTGGAGTAACAACAAAGATGGTCAGAATACCAACAAGCAGCAGGTTTCCTAAAAATAAAAAATGGTGGACTCACTAGACCAAAGGAAGGTAAAGGAGCATGCAAACACCTAACTAAAAGTATTCTGACTCAACTAAACATATCCTCTGCAAGGTGATGAAATCCAAGTCAGACAATATGAGTAGGAAATCCAAGTGGCTATGATATCCCCCTACCGGGAGGGACACCGGGTAGTCAATCCTAGAAGAATGGTAACTAAGATACCCCGTTCATGACACATCCAGAAAGGTGAATCTTCCGTTTAGTTCGTTGACCGCAATACCCCTATACAGGGATATCCCGCGAACCGCGAAAGGTAGCCCTTCGGTTACTGAATGGAGTGCGGTATTCCACTCAGGCCTCCGGAACTAGTCTCCCGACTTCAACCCTCCTAAGGGAGAGGCCCTCTGATAAACTGGTCGTGACCGTGCCAAAAAGTACTAGGGGATTTTGGTTCCCTATTTGGACAACAACTATGTCTCAAGTGAAAGTGACCGAGGGGTGTTATTGGAAGCCTATCCCCCCGACCCTACCTAACTACAATGATTCTTTTGTGTTCCCCAAGTGGGGTTAGAATGTTGGTTCAATTAGGTACTTTTTAAGGCTCACTTGATTTATGTGACAGAGTGTGTGCTCGTGAGGTGATGAACCCAAAATAGAAGTGCCACAAGGGGGGAAACTTCCAACTATCAATAATGCTGAAATTGAAATTGTAACTTGCAAAATTTTTTGAATTAAAAATATCGAAATTTTAAAAGAATTCTGTAAAGGGCACAGAAATTATGTTGCAGAAAGGCTGTAAAGTAGTGAGGCTGCAGGTAGGACAGAAGGCTGTTCAGATGCAGAAAATATTGCAGCAAAAGGGGCTGGGCTCAAAACAGGAAAAGAGCAGAAATCAGACCGTGGGTCTGTGGCGAATCAGAACAGGCCGACCACGGGTTTGAGGGAAACAGCGGCGGTCAGGTCGCGGCTATCGGGCCAATAGAGGCAGTCGGGACGCAGGAAATAGGGAAAAAGACGCAGTCGGGTCGCGGAAAAAAGGCTAACAGACGCAGTCGGGACGCCGGAAAGAGGCTGAGGGCCGCAGTCGGGACGCAGGAAAATGGCCGACAGGCGCAGTCAGATCGCGGCAAACAGGTTGATTAGCCACGGTCGGATCGCAGGTAACAGACTTGAATCCGTCGGCGGGGCGTCGGAAGCAGTCTGAGAGCCGCGGTCGGATCGCAGGTAAAGGCCTGAAAGGCGCGGTCGGGACGCGACTACAGAGGGAAAATACGCGGTATGCGGCGGCCGAAAGGGACAGCCGAAAGTAAAAAATTCAAAACGGAAACTAGAAATTCAAAATCTAGGGGATTCGCCAAAACTGTAGTTAGGTTTTTACCCCTAGCTTGTGCAAATGAGCACCTACTAAGGAGAATGGACTCCTTAGTAGCAGTTCAGTAAATGTAAATTATTTAAGCTAAAACAGAAATGAAAAAACTACTTTAAACATTGCATGAGACATAAACAAAAGATATAAAAAATGGTTTTGTATTGATATTACCTCCAATGTGGAGGTTGATGAAGCCCTTGCAGTGACCAAGAGGGTTACTCCAAGCTCCAATATGCTCCTTCTCCTTCTCCAATGGTGGGGATGGGCCAAAAGTGGCTCTCAAGGTGAAAGTAGTTCAATGATGAACTAGGGTTTCGAGAGAGATTTTGGCAGAGTAAGGGTGCTTGTGATTGTGGATATGGAATAAGGGATCTCCATCACCTGTGCTGACCCATGGTTTTGGGAAACACATGGTTTTGTGCAGCTGTATAGGGTTTTTTTCTCTTTTTCCTCATTATTTTATATTTTTTCTTCCTTTTTTAGGGGTTTTTGCTATTTTTAGAGGAAAAGGGGGGTTTTTTAGCCTTTTTTAGGCTATTTTGATGGTTTTGTGGCCTTTTGGAGGTTTTTTAATGGGATTTTTTGGGATTTTAAGGGAAATATGGTAGGAAAATGGACAAATGAGCCATATAATGTGGTAGATGAGGTAGTGAACACTTTTTGGGTGTTAACAAGTCCACCTACACATCATATAGAACTGGGGTACAAACATGGCTAATACAATATCATCTATGAGACTAGAAGATCTGGCTCCACAACCAACAGTATCACAGTTATTGGAGGTACTAACATAACTAACTGAGACGGTAATTAAAAATGACAAAGCACGACCAAGTGTTTCAGTACCCAGAACCGAAGTCAACATCGGCACAAAGCCAAGGTTAGTGCATATCCTGCCACAGGCTATGACGACAAGGACAGAGGATTTGGATGCTGGGTTACGAAAGCGAGACCAAGTCATGGTAGACTTCAACATTCTGCCCATATTGTCATTAGAGAACATTCAGACAATGACAAGTGAGGAAATTGGGGAATGTGAAGCAACAACGCATCATCAAATGATACAGTACAAACAATAGGTGAGGAATATTGTTAGAACATTTTTCCACCTATGTACATTAATCATTTATTAATGATGATTAATTAGCCCAAGTGATTAATGATTACATCCCTAAGTTGATTAGTTGGTAAATGGTCAAATTATCATGAACTGGTTAGCAATGTGAACAAGTGCTGAGTCAAACCAGCTTTGTGGAGCGCTCCCCAGGACAATTAATGCACTCAGCATGCCTAGAGCGCCCTCCTCAGGTCATTTAATGCACTCAGCATGCTTCTCTTCTACCTAGGGCGCATTTGCTCACTTTGTGGACAATCTTGCCTTGTTTTGTCATATTTTTGACCATTTTTAGACTCCAAACCTCTAACCAACCAGTTTCTTCACATGTGTGAGGTCACATGGGCCTGTCCAGTCATTCCCAGTGTTCACACAGCAGATTCGAACCAGTTTGGGATGGTTTGGGATATTTTGGTCAACCTAGGGGGGTTTGAGCTATTTCTAAGCTAGATCAGTGTGAACACTCCAGATGGATTCGAATTCTTCCAGATTTGTATATATGGGTGTTCTTAACCTTTGTTAAGGTTGGACAGTTAATAATATTGACATTATTCACCATTTCATGTGTAATTGTTCTTCATTCATTTTAAATTTTTTATGCTAATTCTTGCAAATGTTGTGCAATCTTTCACCAGTGAGGAATCCACAGTAGCTAGATTCAACTGTGCTTGAGATTTTACATGGTATCAGAGCTCTTGGAGCTAGAATTCGAACCAGCAGACTGTTGTAGTGGATTGCCAGAAACAGTGGAGAAACCACATAATTCCTGAGGCCATTGCCTTGAGCTTACTGGAGAAATCTAGTGGCTCCTCTCAGGTGTGATGCTCTCCTGAATGCACCCACTATCCATACAGGGTTCGAATCTGTGAGTGTAGATCCCTCCAGAGTGATTTGAGAGTTGTTTGCAGGTACTGAAGATCAGCATTGTCAGCAAGTGCGAATTGCAGCAGAGGAGAATGGAGCCATCTCACCCAAACGTGCTCACTCCTTTCAACTATTTCGATTGGAAGGCAGAAATGGTGATTTTGCTGAGATCCAAGGGTCTCTACAGAATCACGATGGGCACTGAGGTTGAGCCAAACTCAGCTGTGGAGAAATCCAAGTTTTTCAACAGAATGGATGAGGCATTTGGCCTCCTTTGTCTCAGCATTTCGAGAGACCTCCTGTTTCATGTAGAAAGTCTAGCAACTCCAAATGAAGTGTGGCTCAAGCTTGAGACACTGTTTGGAAAGACTGATGAGATGAGAGGCCACCAGCTCGAAAATGAGCTTGTCTCACTGAGCCCAGGGAATTTCGATTCCATCCAGGACTTCTTCACCAAGTTCAAGAACTTGGTCTTGCAGATCAGACAATGTGGCATAGAAAAGAAAGAAGAACAGTTGGTGTTGTCCATTCTCTCCAAATTGGGTTCTGAATACTCAGTTTTTGTGTCTTCCTTCAACTCCACAAGGCTCACAGTTAGAGGTTGGAAGATGCCATCTTTGGCTGACTTCATGGAGATGCTAACTCAAGAGCAAGACAAGCTGGTCTTGATGGGCTCCATCAAGCAAAAAGACCAAGTTCTTGCAGCTGGAGATTCGAAATATGGAAGAGGCAAGCAAAAACCAAAGGGGCCGAAACCTCAAGAGAAGAAGATGAAGGAGAAGAAGCATTCAAGTGATGAAAGCTCAAGTTCAAGTGATGAAGATTCAAAAGTCAAGAAGATGAAGAGCAAGAAAGAGAAGCCCAAATGTGGTTATTGCAGAGGTTCTCACAATGAAAAATCATGTTTCAGAAAGAAGATAGACATTCTAACCAAGCTACTTGAAGAACATAACATTGATGTTCCAGATTTTGCAAGAAGAGAAGAAGCCAAGCTCTCTTTGGAACAAGATCATTGCCTCTATGCCACATGCAAAGGTAAAAAGCTCTATGATTTGGGTGAAAGAGACAAATATTTTTCTGATATCTCTGTTTCTGATTTACATTCTGATATATCAGATTCAGAAAAATCAGTCTCTTCCCTGAAAGAATCTCCATCCAGTTCACCGAAGCTTTCTCCCAATACTAGTAATTTTTCACTAGTTTTTGACATGCCTTCTGAAAGCTCTTTCCCACTTCAATCAGATCTTTCATATTCTGATATGGAAGATAATATGCAGGCTGATATACAGGTTATGACAGCCATCAAACCATTTCCCCAACCATCGGATGCCCAAAAGACCACACAAACCCCAAGTTCTACAGTTGGAAAATCTCACAATTTTATTGTTTCCAAAACTGTGTCACTGATCTATCTTGGTTTTATGTCCTGCATATCATTCCTTGGTTGGACAGCCATGTCATTGGCTATCATGGGACTGCTGTTCCACATGTCTAGACCTGATCTTACCACCTATGGTTCAAAACTCAAGTCTCCAGACCCTTCAAGTTTGCTCAACTGTCAGTGTGATCCAGTTACACACACTTCTCTTACTGTAAAACCATTCGATCATGGAGACATTATACCTCTAGTTTTTGCTGCTCCATATGGCTCCTATTCTGATATATCAGAGACACATGATCTCTATTACAGATTTGGGAAGGTGCTACATCAGTTCGGAAGGAAGATTCATGGTTTGATTTGCCATGTGGAAGCTCCTCAAAATGCAGATTTTGTTGAGATTTTTGATGTTCTTTGGGAAGGATTTTGCAGAGATATCTTTTCCATTATTGATCATGTATTCATATCAGAGTATGTATGCAGCAAGAAGCATTCTTATAATGCTCCCCCATCATCAAATGATGAGATTCAAGGAGCCTTCCAACATGTTTTTTTCCTACAAAACATTGAAGAATTGGTGCATGATCATGACATCCACAACATCTTCACCAAGTATTTCAGCAAGAAGTTGTTCATTCAACTCATTCAAGTGAAGAACAAGACCTGTTGAAGACCTTTTGATCATCTCTGTATCATGTCCATTCTTGAGGGAGGATTTTTCCCATGTGGTTTTGCCTCTTTCCTCATTTTACATGGACAAATAAATTTTATGATGTAAAAGGTGACTTGAGCCTAGTTGCCAAGGCCTTAATTTTTGATATTTCACTAAGTCTAGCTTAAGGGGGGGTGTTAGAACATTTTTCCACCTATGTACATTAATCATTTATTAATGATGATTAATTAGCCCAAGTGATTAATGATTACATCCCTAAGTTGATTAGTTGGTAAATGGTCAAATTATCATGAACTGGTTAGCAATGTGAACAAGTGCTGAGTCAAACCAGCTTTGTGGAGCGCTCCCCAGGACAATTAATGCACTCAGCATGCCTAGAGCGCCCTCCTCAGGTCATTTAATGCACTCAGCATGCTTCTCTTCTACCTAGGGCGCATTTGCTCACTTTGTGGACAATCTTGCCTTGTTTTGTCATATTTTTGACCATTTTTAGACTCCAAACCTCTAACCAACCAGTTTCTTCACATGTGTGAGGTCACATGGGCCTGTCCAGTCATTCCCAGCGTTCACACAGCAGATTCGAACCAGTTTGGGATGGTTTGGGATATTTTGGTCAACCTAGGGGGGTTTGAGCTATTTCTAAGCTAGATCAGTGTGAACACTCCAGATGGATTCGAATTCTTCCAGATTTGTATATATGGGTGTTCTTAACCTTTGTTAAGGTTGGACAGTTAATAATATTGACATTATTCACCATTTCATGTGTAATTGTTCTTCATTCATTTTAAATTTTTTATGCTAATTCTTGCAAATGTTGTGCAATCTTTCACCAGTGAGGAATCCACAGTAGCTAGATTCAACTGTGCTTGAGATTTTACAAATATTGAGGTGGAAATCCAATGCCTTCAAGAAGAAAAAGAAGTAAGCTTGCAAGAGGCTGCAAAGGCCATAGAAAACAGGCGAAGGATGGAGCATGGGATTTCCATCGCATATGGAGAAGTGTCGTAAATATATAAAGACAAATTAACCAAAGCAAAAGAAATACAGTTGGGGGTCGTCATCGCAGATCTGCAAAAGGAAAATGAAGCTTTGAAAGCAAGGGTGGAACCCAACACATCACTAGAACAGATCCAATGTTGCTAGGATGCGATAAAAGAGGTTTCGACAGAGATCACAGAGATGGAAAAGGAGGCTCAAAAAAGCACTGAAGAGGCTACAGCGTTTTGTGGAAATTTAGTACAATACGATCAGTTGCACCAACTGAACGCGCAACTCACCCAGGTAGAGGTACAACTAGAAATGATGAAGGGGTCACTTAGCGTGATGCCCCTACTCACATAGATGAGAAAGGCCCCGGAATTGAAGGAATTCGAGCAGTGGGTAACTAAAGGACGTGAAAGGAAGCAAAGAAGGAAGATGCACCTAGATGAGTGAAAAACAAAGGAAGAAGAGTTGTCCATGTAGGCAATAACAGGAATGGCACAATATAAGAAGAATTCTAGAATAGGCACAACAGATGAATGGCAAGCACCCAATGGAACAGTAGGTACAAGACTGCACAACACTCAAAGTATCGACAAAAGAAGTTGTCGACCAGATGAAAGTTGCATATGATGAGTTCAGGTCCCAAGTAAACACACCCAAGGTGTATCGAGGGCGAGCCACAAGTTTGTGTTGGGGTCTTGTTGGCATGGGTTTAGACCACATGAAGTGTGGAAGCCGACAACAACGAAGAAAAACCATCCACGGAAGAAAGGACCATTCGTGGAGAACAAGGAGCCGACAGAAGCACAAGATTAGTTTAGTTAGTTAGAAAGGGTCATTTGGACCATTTTATAACCACCATAGTTGCCTATAAATAGGACTATAATTGTAATCCTAAGGGCATCCTAGAATGAGATCATAGAGTGATCAATAGCTGTGCGGATGAATTATGTAATGTTTGCTCTACCTTCAACAAGTTTTGTATGGATCCACGATAAGGTTTTTTGAACTATCCCTCCAAAGGTTGTACCGCATGTTTTGATGAGTTAATGTATGAAGATGTTCGGATATGTTTCTTTTATCTTTGTCTGTGTCAAATGATGAATACCGTGTCATGATTAAATGTTGTTGTTCTATAATTTATGATTGATGTGATCGCCAGTGCTACCCTATTAATGTCAATGTCGATTATATATTGAACATGTGAGTGATGAATGTATGTTTTAATTGCAAAGTATGATGCGAAGATAAATCTCCGGTTTCCGTAGCGATAGACTGAGAATAAATGCATCTCCTTACCCAACTATGGAAACCTAGTTCCTACAGCCCCCTTAATCATCTCAGGTGAGACTTCACTCGCTTTACAGGTGTTGCTGGAAAGGGTAAAACCTTTCTGGGTCAGTGCTTAAGGGTGTTTGGTTGGTGTTTTTTGAAGACGATGCAAAGTGAACCCCTATCGACATAACTGTGTCAAAGCACCTCATGAACCACCATATCATGAGGTTCCTCCATAGAACTATAAATTTTATCAACCGAAAGAGAATGGTTGACTGGAATGTAGGAGGGAATCTGTGATCTCTACAACTCTTGGTGAAGTTCTTCTATATCCATATTGGATTCCAAGAGGGCACCTTGAATGCTTCCCAAAGAATCTTGGGTGACCATCAACTCATCATTGAGATTGTGAATATCCTAATCATCCTTTAAGGATGATTCCTGCAACATATGAACAAGCTCATACAAATAATCTCTACAAGAAATCATATGTGAAAAATTATCTTGGAGTGTAGTCATTGCTTTCTGGATCTTCTTCATGGCTTCAAGGAAAGATGAATCTTCCAATGAAGCAGCTCTACAACAAGATTGTGACACTGAAAAATTTGTGTCATGGAGAATGTGTAAGGCCTCTTTGATATCCCTATTAATGACTTTTTTCCTTATGCTCATGCACTCTATTATGATATTCATCTTCACTATGCCCATAAGAAATGCAAGAGGACTTGGTTTGATGTGTCCCCAACAAAAGGAACTCTTGATGTCCCTTTCCTTTACCTCCTTGAACCTTTTCAAATGCTTGTAATAAAATCTATTGATGGATTGCAAATCCATCATCAATTCATACTTATGCTTGTTCACCTTGTTAGGTGGTCTACCCGATGGGAGACCTTCCAATCCCTTCTCATGCATTCGTAGAAAACCTGCAATGCCTTCAAAATGATAAGACATGTTCATGGATGTGCCTTGAATGGTCATGAGGCACTTTGCAACCCTCTCAATGTACTCAGACCTCCTAAAGGATATCAAGTTAGAAACTTGGTCGTGCAAAATAGGCTCCCTAATGGATAGTACCCATTGAACTCCCAACTCTTTACAAGATACACCCACCAAAATGGTGAATGGAAATAATTCATTGTTTGTTGATCCAATCAACATGCATGCATCTATCCTCTTCATTTAAAGATCTGAATACTCCCCATGCATATGTCATGCATGTGGATTTTCTTGTTCACTAGGGGTCTCTTTGAGAGTCATGCCAATTTTCCTTCTTCCAAATTATGCAAGTCTGGTGCACCCTTGGATCTCCATATCCACTATGAACTTTTATATCCAATCCTTGTATAGACATATTTTCATGCTTCATGCTAGATAGGAAATGTGACATAATAAAATCATCATGAAGTTGACCTTCCTCCTCCAAATCTAATGATACCATGAATTGATTAGAATAAAAACAGTTCTCTTCTTGTTTTGATTCCACCATAAGATTCAAATTAGTTTCACAAGGATCTTCCTCCTCTAGTTGGACATTAAATAAGAGCAAATATAGTGGTATGGCTTCTTCTGGGGCACAAAATGACTGATTTGAACCTTCTTCATGTTCAAGTGAATCTACTTCCTCTTTATCCTCCATCATGCCACAGCATGAAACCACTCCATATTGTGTAGTATAAGGATTTACATTATGAGTCGGCTTATTTGAAGGTTTTTCTGTGATTGTAGTTGTCCTCTTCCTTGAAACATATTCTTTGCAAGATTTTTTGGTACCCTTGGTTGTAAATTGTCTCATGAAATTGCCATAGATAGATGGTTTTTTCTTCTTGAGAGAATTTGAATTTTGAGCAGACCCTTTTGATTCAAGCTTGTCTTGCAAAACACAGTACTCTATGAAGGAAAATTCTTTTCTGTAATAAAAAATCAAATCCATGTAGTCACTAAATTTTTTCATAGATATGATAATATCATCTCTATTACTCCCATATAAAAAAGGAAGGAAAGACATGATGGTGATTTCTTCAATAAATCAAAGAAGCTTGGCCTTGCTGCAAAGATTACCCAAGGAGGTGATAGTATCATGGCTACAAATTATTTAAATTTAGATCTTACTTTCCATGGGAGTAGAGGAAAGTGATATGATACCACTGTAATGTACCAATCATATTTTATTGTACACTAACTGACTCTCCTACAAGTCTTAAGGAAAACCAGTGAACACTAGTGACTTGATTGGAAGTAGGAAGGAAATTTCAAACAAATCTAGAAGGAATTAGGATCATTCTAGCCGAGAGATCCTTTGCACATTGTACTGGGAACATGAATGTTTCAAACATCATCTAGTATGAATTCTACTCTAAGGCTCCCGGGCACCCCAGGATATGCAAACTAGAACTTCAACTTGGCACTACCTAAGAACCAATGGTGAAGGATTTCAAATCAGGAAGGATTAAAAACATAAATTGACTATAAAATATCAGTTTGGTTTCGCTCCAATAAGTTTGATTAATTTTTGGCGATGTTTAAAAATCAAACAAGCAAACCTGTCTCCCAGGATTGCACAACTAGTTCAACTTCAGGATTTCCCAAACATGGGGATAAGGATACAAATTATTGGTTTCATACATGGAATGAGTTTTTTTACGTGTTAATTGATATAAACAACTGAAATAAATCAATTTGGAGTTGTAAGTTCATCAATTGCTCAAATACTGAAAACTAGTTATTTTCCATGGCAATCTAGACTAGGTGCAAGAAATTGATATGAAACTCGGACTTCTATTTATTAAATATAAAGAATGGAATTAAAAGGTTAAAAATTAATTTAATGACAACCATAATAATATTAAATACACCTCATAGATTAAATATTATCCAGATTAAATCTTATCTTGAATATTTTCAAATTCACCCTAGTGACTCTGAATGGCAAGTGGTGTCATAATAAGACAAAATTAGGCCAACTACCCAGTCAACACCTAGGAAATTAATCAAAGATGACTAATAAACTATATACTAAGTATGGGATGGGTTTTTAATATTCTAAAACCCCCCATTAAGCTTGAATTTATTTGTAATATAAAAAATATAGGGCCCATCAATAAGGCTTGGTCACTTGTTTTACATACTGCTTGTCCACAAAACAAGGAAAGAAGGAAAACATCATGGGAAAAAAACTCCCCTCAAAACATGGACAAGAACAAAATTTAAAATGTTTCTTTTCAATCCTTCTTCACCACATGTTCACCCATCTAAAATAGTGATATCAGATGGATGAAATTATTCTATGAGAATTCTTTGGTGAAGATGTTTGTAACTTGCTCATAAGATGGGAAAAACTGCAGAGCAATGATCTGATCATGCACTAGCTTCTGAATTTAGTTCATATGAATATATATATGCTTGGTTCTTTTCCTTTGCACTGGATCAGTTTTGATCCTTATAGCACTTTGATTATCACAAAACATGACTTTGAGAGTGCTAAAGTCAATCCCAAAATTTGAAATAATACCTTGCAACCACACACATTGATTTGCAACATTCACTGCTCCTCTGTACTCGACCTCTGTTGAAGAGAGTGCAATGGGACTTTGATTTTTACTTGAGAAAAAAATATGTCCTCCTCCAAGCATGAAAACAAATCCGGAAGGTGATTTCTATTCTGAGCTATCACCATCCCAATTAGAGTCTAAAAAACCAAGAAGATCCAAGGAAGAATCTGCAACATAATGGATCCCATGAGACATGGTGCCTTGCACATAATGAAATGTGCTTTTGGAATACCTCCAATGAAGCTCATGTAGCTTATCCATGTACCTTTATTCTACACTCACTGCATAGGAAATATTAGGTCAATTGTGAGTCAAGTACAACAAACTGCCAATGAGCTGTCTATACAAGGTGATGTTCACCAAAGGTGTAGATTCTACATCTTCAAGTCTAACTCCTGAAAGGAAAGGAGTCTTTGTAGTCTTGCATTCTTCCATATTGAAATTATTTAGCAGGTATGATGCATAATTTGACTAATATACTTTAAATCTTGATTTGGACTGAGAGATGTTAAGCCCAAAGAATTGTCTAAGTATTCCCATGTCAGTCATGGAAAAAGATTGATGCAAAGAAGTATTGAATGAAGAAATACCATTAATGGAGCTTCCTGTGATCAAAAGGTCATCAACATATAATACAATAATCGAAATCGAATATTTTATTAGCTTCATGTACACATTCGGATCGGATTTGCATCTACCAGAAGAATGTGAAGGGAGAAAACTATCCATCTTGGAAAACCAAGCTCTAAGAGCTTACATAATACCATATAGTGACTTATTCAACCTTCACACAAGATTAGGATCATAAATATAACCCTATGGATACTACATATATATATCCTCCTCAAGGTCTCCATAGAGGAATGCACATTTTACATCCATGTGATGCACTTCCCAGCACTTGGATGCAGAAACTGCTAGAACTAGTCTTATTGAATCCATATTTGCAACTGGTGCAAGGTATCATTATATTCAAGGAATTAGAATTGGGATAATCCATTATCCACTAAAATTTCTTTTTACTTCACCATTGCACCATCACCAACAAACCTTTTTATGAAATTCCACTTACACTTTACCAACTTTCTACCAGGTGGAAGCTTGACTAGCTCCCAAGTTCCATTCTCTTGAAGAGAATGAAACTCTTCATCCATAGAATCCTACCATAATGGGTCATGTGAGGCTTCATTATATGTCTGAGGATCATATTCAAACATCAAGAAACACTTCTCATGAAGGAAAGGATCTTTGATAGAAAGAGCATTCTCAAACTGAGATCTAGTCCTCCTAGGATCTTCAGGATTACCCAGAAGTTCTCTAGCTACATCAAGAGTTTTTGCATCCCAATTAGGCCTTGTAGGTGAGATTGGATATGCAATTATTTGGTATTAATCATCATAAATATCATAATAATAAATTTCATTAGAAAATTCACTTACTTCAATAGGTGGTGGTTCATAGGATTCTCCAACTTCAACTTCCTACAAGGGCTCTTCTTGGAATTGAGCACTCCTTTCAATGAAGGAGTTTTTATTGGTCATATTTAGAAACTTCTAGCCCTTGGGGTATTCTATATATCCAACAAATATGCATGTTTTTATTTCGTGATACAAATCCCTCCTCTTCTTAGGTGGAATTCTAGCACAAGCCTTTGAGCCAAAAATCTTGAAATGGGACACATTAGGCTTGTTCCCACTCCAAGATTCAAAAGTAGTGATTCCTTTCAAGGGTTTATGTAGAACCCTATTCTAAATATAGGATACACAATTGATTGCTTTAACCCAAAGTATTGGAGAAAAATACTTGGATTCAACCATTAAAGTATCCATCACCTTGAGAGATCTGCTCTTTCTCTTAGCAACACCATTTTGTTGAGGTGTGCATGGCACTGTATATTGTTGCATATGCTTTCCAAAATTAGCACAAAGTTGTTGAAAATCAGATTTTATGTACTCTCCACCATTATCATATCTAAGGACATTGATCTTCATACCAGAATGGTTCTCTACTGAGGCTTTAAAAATATTGAAAAAGTCAAAAACTTCAGACTTGAATTGAAGGAAGAAGACCCAACATAACCTAGAAAATTCATATATGAAGGTAAGAACATATTTCGGATTGTTAAAAGAAAAATTGGGGAATGGACCTGATATATCACTATCATTAAGCTCAAGCGGTGCATAGTTTCACTTATACTTGGATCTCTCAAACTTATGCTTAGGGTGTTTTCCAAGGATGCAACCTTGACATATTTGTTTGGAAAATTTGATGTTGGGAAGCCCTATGACCATGTTCTTCTCATTCAATTGGGAAATATACTTGTAGTTAATGTGACCAAATATTTCATGCCATATTTTTCTTGCTTCATTGGCATGAGTGAGGAGAGAAGAGGGTCATGAGAAAGGCACAAAGTGGGAAAACCTATAGACTTTTGACCTATGATTAGCAATACTTATGGCAACAACTCTACCTCTCAAAATATCTGAAATTTCCACACCATTTGGGGTGAAGATGACTCTTTTAGACGACCCAATATGAGTCATCTAATAGATTGACAAGAGGTTGGAAGCAAGACCTGGGACAAACAACACATTAGTGAAAGAACCATCATCTAGATCGATTCTTCCATTGCTTTTGGAAGCAGTTTTAGAGTCATCTCCCAACACAATTGTTGGACCACCGAAAGAATCAAGAGAGAAAAAGGACTTGCTTATGGAGAGCATATGTATGGATGTTACAGAGTCAATGATGAAAGAGGAATGTTTTGATGTGATGACAATCAAAGAATGGAATCTATCCTTGTATTCATAATTTGAACCTCTCTCTTTCTTCTTTGCGCCATATGGAAGAGGGATGTTGTTCTTATCAAGAAGTTGAGCCATCATGTCAATGGTATTATTCATGCAGGAACTCTCAAGATGAAACACCCTATTCCAATATGTGCACTTGCTCTTCTCTGTCTTCTTCTATGGATTCTTCTTGGAGTTTGAGGAATCCTCATGTGCTTTTTTCTTCTCTTTCTTCTGATCTAGTGGAGTTTTGGGATTAGACTTCTTATTTCCTTTTGAATTATTTAAATATCCAACAGCCAAAACATGATATTTTGATGGCTTTATGGCTCCCATCAAGATCAACTTTTCTTTCTCACGAGTGAGTGATTCCGTGAATTGTTCCAGTGAAGGGATCTTCTAGTTTTGAATTGTGAGCTTGGTAGCATAGAAGGTCGAAAAAATTAATGAATATTCAGGGCCCAATGTTGAAAGAATGGCCAAGATTAATTGCTAATATTTATTCTCAATTGTGCACTCCAATTGTAGAACAAGTGACTTGAACTTGGAGAAGTGTTGAGTATATGTTATATTCTTTGCATGTGTGTGTCGGGGGTGAGCGTTTGACTACGCAATGGTAAATCCCCTCCATCTAGTAATTTAATAATGGTTAAGGATTGGGGTCTATTTTCTAATCTGGGTTAACATATTAGGGTATTTGATGTTGTAGAATACCTAAATTGTATTGTGAGTGATTCATAATGATAATGAGAAAAATAGGAGCTATGGCTCCAAGGTTTGTTGGTTTTTCCCGTTCAAGGGTTTCTTGGTAAATCTTTGTGTATTATGTGTGAATTCTATGGTGTAATCTCTATTTTGCTTAAAAGAATCTGTATGATTTTTGTTACACCTAAAATCTTACCATCATGAAACTCAGTGTAAACATCCCTAAAGTTTCCTTGACTAAGTCATTAAACTAGAAGAGATACAAACCCATTCATACTAGGTTTTGAAAGGCCGTCACAGGTTGTCCTCAAGCAACCTACGACGTTGTAGGCTGGCCTCTTGTAGCCTGTGACGATGTCAGTTAATGGACAAAAATAGCTTCTTCGAGCCCATTCTCGAAGCTAGATAACATGGATCCCTATACCTGATGTTTTGGGAGAGTCGAAACTCGGTTCCTAACCTCTTGGAAGGATCCCCTATCTCTCTCCTACCATATCTCAACCTACCCTATCCACTTAGTCCTATATAAGTGAAGCTCACTCCCATTCCAAGGGGAGGAATTCTATAGTGTCTACATGCTGGTGGAATTACTTTAGGAGAGATCTCTACTCATCTATTGGGAGACTGACACTTCCTTGGGAGGCTTTGGCATTGGTTCGATCAGATGAGGATTGCTACATCAGGTCTATGGTTGTAATATTTCTATCCTATGTACTTCCTTTTCAATACAGTAATATAAGTGCTTTCCACCAAAATCTCATTGTGCTAATGATATCTTGTGTAGTTCAGTTGCTTGATTGCTTACCTATATCTATTATTGTATAGGTGCGTTTTACTTGCTTTGTTGTCTTGTTTGTTAAATTTTCAGAATTTACTTCAATCTAATCTAGGATCTTAACTGAGAGAACAACATGTACGTCAAATCTACAGCATATAAATCATGGACACAATAAATCAAGCACACAAGAGACACAGAGTTTACTTGGGAAAACCATAAAGGTGAAAAACCCCAATAACTTCCTTAGAGATAGATAGAGCAATGATACAACCAGAATACAAGAGATATTCTTCTCCTAGAAGTAGAGCCTCCTCCTCCACAAGTGTGCCACTCTCCCATGTGTGAGTGAGAGAATAGAATGTGTAAAATGAGAGAGACACACTCTCTATTTATACACTAACTTGACTTGACCTTTACTCAACTAGGTCGACCTCAACTTAACCACTTAACATAATACTGACTGGGCCGACACCCAATAGGGTGGTCTAATAACCCTTTGATCCACATGTCCGACCCCCAATAGGGTGGTCTAATAACCCTTCGACCCACATGACTTATACAGGGACGACCCCAACAAGGTGGTCTAATAACCCAATCAAGTATAAGTTATGACACTTACAATATAAATGACGACACTTCCATATAGAGGAATAATAACATCTCTATAGGAATACAAACACTTCTGTATAGAGGAATAATAACATCTCTATAGGAATACAATATAAATAGATGTGAAATACATTCCAAATTTACATATACATCAACACTCCCTCTTAACTAGGAAGGTATTTCTCGACACAGGTCTTCTAGCATAAGTCTTCTTCTCTGGTTCATCGTCACTGGATAATTGTCATCGAGTCATCGTCATTGTCACTGCTGCTGCTATCTCAATCAATCTCTGAATCTACTTTTCATAGGAAGTTCTACAGAGCCAGTCCTTTTTCATACTGGATGTAGGCCCACCACCTGTAGGTCTTCATCATCACTGGCCATACTGTGGAATCCTCAGGACTTATTACGTGCGTCACAAAACCTGGCGGTAGCATCCCATCCTGTTACAAGCACACAGCTCTACCTGTCGGATCTCCCAGGAGCAAATTACATGTGACCCATCACAAAACCTAGCTGAAGCATCCCAGGCTTTTACGAGCACACAGCTCTACCTGTCGGATCTCCCAGGAGCACATTACATGTGATCTCACCACAAAACCTGGCTGAAGCATCCCAGACTGTTACAAGCACACAACTCTACATGTTGGATCTCCCAGGAGCACATTACATGTGGTCCACCACAAAACCTGGTTGAAGCATCTGAGGCCTTTTTCATCCTGTCCAGATCTCCCAGGAGCAGATTACATGTGGTCATGGAAAAACCTGGCTGAAGCATCTAAGGCCTTTTTCATCCTGTCCATATCTCCCAGGAGCAAATTACATGCCATAGGAAAAAACCTCGCAAGAGCATCTCAGGATGTTACGGGAAAACAACTCCAACCTATAGATCTCCCAGGGCACAAATTACATGTCCTCCCAGATCAATGTCTCGAAAGGGCATCCCAGGATGTTATGGGTACAAACTCCAACCTATAGGATCTCCCAGACATGCTCATCTACACAACCTGATCCACGACCACAAAGTATCATCCTGATACTCACCATACATCATCCTGATGTACACATGATCATCCTTATCATCATCACTACATCGTCCTGATGCATGTCATCTGGAGAAGCTCGTCATCCACAATCATCCTGATCATACAATGCATCCATCTGATGCATACCAAGTATCTACCTGATACATATCACCATACACTTTGTATCCACCTGATACATAGATACATGATCCACACAATGTATCCATAAACATACATGATCTACCTGATCATACCTGATATATATCAACATACATGATCTACCTGATCATACTATGTATCCACTTGATACATATACAGATACATGGTCCAAGCATCCAACATGATGCATATAAAAAATACATACAAATGATCCAACTGATCATATCCAGCATCCAACATGATGCGTACATCCATATACATATAAAATATTCCAACTGATCATATCCAGCATCCTCCCAATGCATATACAAAGTAATAACTGGAGCATCATCCTGATGCTCATCATCCATGATCCTCCTGATCATCATAGCATCGTCCTCTTCAGATCATCTCATTGTTCACGAAGCACAAGCCAAATGCACATCATCCAGCACTTACACCACTGACATGGGAGAACACATCTACCACCATTCGGGGAAGGCTCCAACCCTTAATTTTTTACCACAGGAGAACACACCTACCACCATGTGAAAAAATGGCTTCAGCCCTTACATCTACACCATGGGAGAACACATCTACCACCAAGTGAGAATGGCTCAGCAATTACATCACGAACATGGGAGAACACATCAACCATGTCAGAAAATCTCATGTGCATCTGTATCTTCTGGACTCATCACTTCCCTTTGGAAGGAACCTTGATCTGAAGTGCACCAAGCCTCTCTCTGAAGTACTCAAACTGCACTCTGGCCAACGGCTTGGTCAATACATCTGCAACCTACTCATTCGTCACAACATACTCTGCTTCGGTTGTTCTTAGTGCTACGTGGAACTGCTTCCTGCTAAACCAAGAGATCACACATGATCCCTATCTATAGCACTACCTTCCCAATATGAATCAACATAACCCTATAGGTTAAACTTTTGATTCGCATCATACTTGAGCCCATAATCCACTGTACCCTTCAGGTACCTCAGAACATGCTTTACAACAACTAGGTGAACATCTCTTGGATCCGTCAGGAACTGGCTCAATGTGTTCACCGCAAAGAAAATATTTGGTCTCATGTTCATCAGGTACATAGAGGACCCAATCATCTAATGATACATCGTGACATCAACCGGATCAGATGAAGCATCACACAGAAGCTTCAGGTTCAATGCCATAGGTGTGTCCATAGCCTTGCATTCCATCATCCCGAACCTCTTTAGGATCTCTACTGCATACTTCCCTTGTCCAAGGAAGATTCCATCTACACTCTACCACACCTTCACGCCAAAAACAAATAGTGCATCATCCCCAAGTTCTTCAACTCGAACTCGGTAGTAAGATTCCGCTGCATGTAGGAAATCAATCTATCCTCACCTGTTACAAACAGGTCTTCCATATACAAAAGTAGTATCACTGGATTGCCTTCCTCAACCTTGTAGTAATGGTTGGAATCCGCTTTACTCTTGGTAAAGCCCAAACTGGTTAGAAAGTTGTCTATCCTACCATACCAAGTTCTGCACATATATGACTCCCTGTCATGTGTCTCAGAACCAAGTAGCTTCTCCACGTACACTTCTTCTTCAACTACATTATTCAAGAAGGCTGTCTTGAAATCCATCTGGTGTATCTTCCACTTCATCATTGCAGCAGAGCAAGTATGGATCTAATGGAAGTGTATCTGGCTACAGGAGCAAAAGTCTCTATGCTACCACCTGCAGCATGCTTGATCTTGTAGATCCTCTTTGCTAGTCACTACAGACTCCTCTTCGGGTCTTGGGACTGCATCCCAAACATCTTCATGATCGACTGGTACTCCTCAATCATGGCATTCTTCCCAGATCCTGGGAACTTCAATATCTTCAATATTTTCAATAGATAACTTTATTACTGAACAAATGTTGTAGTACTTCTTTTGTAGGTGATGGTATACAATTTTTCCTACACAACAAGTTAAATTGCATGATTAGAAAACATCTCATAGTTTTCAGAACAAATTCTTACGCATAAAGAAATATGTCGTACAGTCATGCAATTATCTTAGCCAATGCTTCAATACAACATTTATCCATATTCCGTAACTTTCTAGATGCCTTCCAATCTCTACCAGAACATTGTTAAGAGTGTGCAAACCTCCTAACATGTCAGCAAAGAGGTTTCATTCTAGATAAGTAGCAATGGATTGTTGTACAGTTCCATAGACCACTTACCCATGTATATCAGTAGTATACTATTCATCAATGCAACTATTCTAATATGCATAATACACAACCTAATTCTAGGAACATAAGCATATACAGCATTGAATAACATTATGTAAGAAATGACAATTCAAATACTTATCTTTGTTTGGTTGCTGGGTGGACTCCCTCTGAATCTTTGCAACTGCATTCTGATGTGGATTGTGAGAAGTGGTCAACTCCCTTAGAATATCTGCATCCTTGCAGAAACTACTGAAGTGTGCTCCTTTGCTTTCTTGCAGGAACAACTAGAGTGTTCTCCCTCTTGATCTTTGCTTCCTGGATTACCTATCCTTGAACTTACATCCATCCTTAATCACTATGCATGCTTATTAGTATCATCATTGTGTTATCCTTGAGGTCTCATACATAATCACACATTTATTAGTATAATCTTAATACTATCAAAACACAATAATCTTAAACATGTATAGTCATGATCATTCATAGATAATAAACATTAGTATTCAAGGTTTCAAGGAAGTCTTCTTTTACTCATGCATATTCTTATTTGATCATAGGACTCTTCTGATTAGTTAAATCATCAATGCATAAACCTGTGATTACTCAAGCCTATAGCTTCATGATTCTTCTGGTTAGTCATATCATCAATTATGGTAAGAAACATAATATGCTTCCAACCATGACTATTCAAACCTATGACTTCATGAATAATCATTATCAACAACACAACAATATAAGATCCTAACACAAGATAGGATTCTAGCTTGATATAGGAAAAACATACCTGGATTAGCATGCTATCTAGTTATGTCTAACATACCCGCAAAATGTCTTTTGGTTCTCTTCAGTGACTTGTGCTAGAAACCTGCATGTCTCATAAGTTAACCATTGTAGAACCAAGTTATACATACCTTGCAAATAGATCTTCGAAGTGATCCATGACAATGGATGAATCTTTGTCCTCATGTCATCATGATCATATGTTCTTGAACTAGAACATGATTTATCTTTCTTGGTGTACCTTTCATGTTAGCAGACAAAATAAACCTCATACCACACCATAATGCATTAGTATAAGTGTCAACACCCTAATGCATGCATTCATAAATTTTGTTAAGGTGATACGACAAGTCTAAAATCAAGATTGTTCTAACCGTAATAACATGAAGACAAACATATCATAAACAAATCTAGAGACATACCTGGATGAGTCATAACTGTCGATATTGCTTGTAATCTTCTTATGTAAGGCCTTAGCCTCATCTCCCTCTGGAATAGGAACTTCTTCACTTATGCAGGTGACCAATCCATCTTCTTCTAGGATTAACCCAATCCACTTGATTTGCAATAACTGGATCTAGAGATGGATTAGGGTTTGTCAGAGAAACCCCAAAAATTCAAACTTTGAATTTCAAACTTCTGAAAGGATAGAAATATGTGCCTTGATAAGTGGATCAAGTTGGTATATTCAGAATTTGAAAACTGCAAAGTTTCACCCCTCGAAATTGCCTTTTAGATTTCCAGATTCATTGGGAGGACCCTAAATTAGGGTTTGAGTTTCCCGGAGCTTCACCCAACAAAAATATTTCATTCAAATCTCTAAGATTCAATTTTTCTGAGGAGCTTACAGTCGTGGTCATAGATTTCCAAAATTCCAATTTTTGCAGAAGCCCTAATTTTCCATCTTTCCGATCAAAGTCCCGAACTGGGGTTTGATCAAGACTGACCTTCTGCCCAACCAAAAAAAATGATCTTGGTCTCTAAATTTTGATTTTGATGAGTAGCATCCATCCGTGGTCTTTGATTACAAAAATTCCAAATTTCTCCGAAGCCCTAAATTCTGGAAGCCATGAATGAAGGTGCTAAAAAATAATTCTGTTTTGATAGAAATATGTACCTGATTGTTTCTAGTGTAACTCTAAACTTTTTGATCCACTGCATATGAAAATGTTTCTTGAGATAGCCCGACCTATTATATTTCCATCCCAATAGGTCTGACCTCAATTGGATTCTCTGAGAGAGAGTTATACCAAGTGTCGCAACGCGACCTATTTATGGGATAAAACAGGAGAGAAAACTTGTACGGCATGCCACGTGTCACTGGTTCAACTTCGGCCTCTGAAATTTTTTTTGAGATAGTATAGTCTGTATACTACCTGTCACTTTTTATGTAGTTTCATTTGGAGCTTCCTATCCCATGTTATGAACTTTTTTCCCAAGGTCACCTAATTTTGACTGAGATCTGGAAGAGGCAGAAACTCTATATTTTATAGATCATAAATCACAAAGTACAACGAATTAGAGGTTGTCCTTTGGACACAATGTACACGGGGATCTGATATTCGACCTATAAAAGTTTCAAATCCAAAACCTTTGGGAAAATGAATTTATAGTGAAAGTGCTACGATGACTGGCTTTTGCTATATCAAGCCCTAGCATCGTAAGTGCAACAAGTGTCATACATGCCATATCATGCCTTCTTTCAGGCTAGCTCTGATACCATGTTAATTTTTCAAAATTTACTTCAATCTAATCTAGGATCTTAACTGAGAGAACAACATGTACAACAAATCTATAGCATATCAATCATGGACACAATAATGCAAGCACAAAAGAGAGACAGAGTTTACTTGGGGAAAACCATAAAGGTGAAAAACCCCAATAACTTCCTCAGAGATAGATAGAGCAATGATACAACCATAATACAAGAGATAGTCTCCTCCTAGTAGCAGAGCCTCCTCCTCCACAAGTGTGCCACTCTCCCAAGTGTGAGTGAGAGAATAGAATGTGTAAAATGAGAGAGACACACTCTCTATTTATACACTAACTTGACTTGACCTTTACTCAACTAGGTTGACCTCAACTTAACCACTTAACATAATACTGACTGGGCCGACACCCAATAGGGTGGTCTAATAACCCTTTGACCCACATGGATGACCCCCAATATGGTGGTCTAATAACCCATCAAGTATAAGTTACGACACTTACAATATAAATGACGACACTTCCATATAAAGGAATAATAACATCTCTATAGGAATACAAACAATTCCATATAGAGTAATAATAACATCTCTATAGGAATACAATATACATATATGTGAAATGCATTCCGAAGTTACATATACATCAACATTGTTGTCTTGATAGATTTTATAGCTCGGATCTGAAGATCATCAAGCTTGGAGCAGCATTCAAGGAGAAAAGGAGTAGCGATCTATAAGGTAAACGTATCTAGTTCCTTGATCCATTTTTTTCTTTTTCTTTTCTGTAACTAGGGGAATCAGCAATTGGAGTTGGGCTGGTACTCACGTGACACGGGGTCCAGGGATCCAATCTCGCTACAACTATACCCCTAGGTGCAATCACAGCGCCTGAACCATGTGCACGGGTAATATTGGGGGGATTTGAACACGTGACCTTCCATTTAAAACTTCACATCTTAACCACTTGAGCTGCCCTCTACGGGCCTAGTTCCTTGATCCTTAATTAGATCTAGGAGAGTGATTTATATTCTGTCCTATTTGTTCTAGATTCGCATTGAGCTAGGGAGATCATGCCTCGAGTCCACTCTGGGTAGATTGTCCATCAAACAAATCTGGTGACCATACTAGTGGTGAGATCCTAATGTGGATGCCTAATGAGGGCAGCTATACCAAGAGCCTACTTTAAATGTCAACCCCGGGAACATACAAACTTTAGAGATGCATTAATTATCTATGCTCTTATAGGATAATCTCTTGTCATAGTTGGATGTCATTATCAATGTTCTAAATATTGTCTACTAAATGTGAAAACTGATTATGCTATGGAATTAAATACTGGAAAGTAATAAATCTAATTAAAAGAATTAAGGTGTTGAAAGCAGTAAATATGTTCTGAGAAATAAAGCAGGGAATCTATTTTAAATAATTAAAATGCTGAAGTAATTAGATGCTAATCTGTTCTAAGAAATGAAGATACAAAAACAGTAAATCTATTTGGAATATTTAAAATGTTGAAATAATTCAATGCTGAGAATGAAAATATCATAATAGAGCTATTCTACTATTGGGGAAATAAATTCTGTAACTATTATCTACGCATAAAATTGGAGTCTTGATCTAACTTGTTTTACCAATCTAGAATTGAAGTACAATCATTCTATGCTTACCCATCTATTACTAAGAAGTCAAAAGAAACTAATCACGATGAGAAACTGCGGGTAACTTCCAGATTTAAACCATGATATTGAAAGCAAAGCTATTACACATGTAACCGTCGATAAAAATATGCATTGAAAGAAAGAACCTACAGGACTACTAAAATTGTTCTGTTGTACTACAGAATGTATTATAAACCACTACAGAAATAATGAATCATTCAAACGCTCCCATATGTCATATAACTGTTCATCAATGTAAAACACATACTTGGAAAAATACCTGCAAATAGGAATGTCCTAACCTACGTGTTGGAGGGGCCCTCCCCAACCCGTACTCGGGAGAGAATAAAAACTCAGAAATGCTGGCTGGAATTAATCATCAATCTTTCATTAAGATATAAAATCCATGTCAAAATAGAAGTCTGTACTTCTTAGTATCTCAATAGTGCAGAAAACGTTAAAAATAATGTCTTTCCCAAAAATAACAGCAAGGGCCTCTCGCTACCCGAGAGGTCCATATTTATACGATTTAATGTTGATCCTAACTGATTGTCAAAATGTCGATTCTTCTTGAAAGTCAGAGTGCGTCCTCTATAAATCAGGAAACAGGCCATCGAGCTTGGTGATCCTTTAGTCTTCTACACGTCCATCCTTTAATGACCCTGAACCTACTCAATCACACTTGGTTTCCATATAATCAGTTTATTTGATACGCATTCTAACATACAAGAATAATCATAAAAAAAAATTCATTAAATAATTAAAGTAAAACACTTTTCCCACAATTGAGTGCGTTTCTTTACCATTGCTTAAACTGGACTGTGGAAAAAAGGTTATCAAATACCTGAAAATTGGACCCATCAACTGGGGAAGACTTTGTTTGTAGTTTTCAATTTGAATACCATTTTCAGTTGATTGCTTTTGCAAACCATCCATAATCTTGCTTTCCTTCTACGCCTTGTTTCACCATCAAATCTTCACTTTGAAGAGTGTGTAGTCCTCCTATGAGTTTGTACTCATCATTGTTCAACCATTTCATTACTCATTGTTTGGAGAATTGATCCATTTTGGAATTTGGATCTCGCCTATCGCACCTAGTTAGTGGAATCAGAGCAACATTGTGTTATTTTTTATCTCTATTCTCTGTCAGTTGGCCTATCATTGAAACCCTTTCATTGGTCTACTGTGACATGGTCGCACATCCCACATTGGTAAACTATGATGTCGCTCTATGTATAAACACAGATGGCATCGATCTATTAAAATTGGTAGACAAGCATCCCTTCTCCATTTCTGATTTGAGTTTTGGTTTGGTGTATAGACCCTCTCTGTGATACAAGATCCAGCCAGAGACCCCATTTTTTATTTGTGTGTTGAATCATTTGGTTTCTTTTGGAGTTGTTTTGGGTTCCATCTTGGACAAGTATGAGATTTGGTAGTGGTGGACACTCTTGTCTCCCCCACCTGCATCCACTCATCCTTGCATTCCCTCCTCTCCTTGTCGAATCTGGTCATTGTATTGGATCGGTATCCAGACCTCATTTCCATACATTTTTTAGCTTTGCTTGCTTTAGTGTTGCTTGTTACTGTTTGATTTTGAGTGTTTGTGTGTATTCTCATTCTGTATGAGTGCTTGTTATTTTCTTAATATTTTTTGAGTCATTGGAGTGTTGAAAGTGTAATCTTTTCATTTCAGTATTTGTGTTTAAAAACATCGTTGTTATCAAATTGTTATTTTTGATACATCCATTCAAAAATCAAAAGTACTTTAATTCCATCATTTTTCAACCTCATTTGAAGAATTGTATATGCATTGGAATGTCTTGTTTGTAGATATTTTGGAAAAGTTGAAAGAAAATTGAATTATTTGTGTTTTTCACGAATTATGAGATACTCATTTTCTTGAAAAATTTGAGCAGATATCAAGTTTTGCAAAAGTAGTTCCATGCTTGGAAAGTTGGATGCATCTTTTGGTTCTTATGCTTTTAGGCCATTATAGTGAAAGTGAAAAGCTTGCATACTCTACTTAGAAACTCTCTCTTTTCATCGCTTAGTATAATTTTTGTTTTGAAAAGATAAAAGAAAAAGAAAAGACATGCTTTGATTTGGTTTAGTAGTGTTGTGCATTTTCGTGTTTCTCTTGAAAAGAAAAAGAATACTTCATAGTCATTTTTTTGGTAGATTTGGGATTGTGTTGCATTGAATTGTTTTGGTAAAATCATTGGAAAGAAATTTATCCCTCCCATACATAGAGTTCATCAAAAGAAAAGTATATTTTTGCATGTAGTTAGGGCCTACATTATGTTTACGATTATGTACTCACCTCATGCATTCACCTAACCGTCCAGATAAAATTAATGGTAGAACTAGGGTAAAATTTTTAGTAACTTGTGTGTAAGTTAGAGACATGTTCGAGCATCGTTAAGCGTGGAAGTTGTCATTATTTTCTAGCATTGAATATATTCCAGGGGTATTGTAGTATTCCACATACTTATCGGTATATTTAAGCTCTTTCACGTACCAACCAGGTATATCGAAGCTCTTGCACATACCCACCAAGTACTTCAAGTACTTGGTGTATATCGAAAGGTGTTTCACATACTTGGTGTATATAGAAAGGTGTTTCACATACTTGGTAGTATATAAGAAGGTCTTGTGCCGTACGGTTGTGCATTAAACAACACCACTACGGATTTGAGCTCCCACGTACCTTGCGTATATCAAGAGACACCATTAAGATTCCTGAGACCAACTGAGTTAAATTTTTGGTCGTCTTGGTAGAGAAATACACCAAGAATAGCACTTGGGAAGATTACTATGCACGTACCGTCCAGGTAATCAAGTATTCAGGCAAGGGTACGGTCCCAATCCTCCTTGTCGCGTTTTACTATTGGACCCTATGGTATATAGCGATTTTTGAAGCCTTGACAATTTTGTGAGATTCCAAACCTTTGAATCCACTCTTATCATATAAGTTTGCTTGTGGCCTTAATTTGTGTAGGGTTTTGTCTGGTCTTCTTTTCTTTTTCTTAGCTTGCCTTAGGAGAAACTTTTGTTTTAGTCACTTTGGATGACTTTCCTTGGAGAAGGTCTCATAACCAGGATGTAATTTCGAGGGTAAGAATGGATCCACAAGCCACGGTCGTGTCACCTTAAGTGGAAAACCCTACATTGAATTTTGGAGCGCATATGTTTCCTCCAGATTCACCTACCTCTCATCCCTTGCAGGGTGAAGAAGCATGAACTTATACTTCACAAGACCTACCTCTCATTTTATCGAGAGAGCCTGAATCATTGGAATGGATAAATTCACCCCAGGATGGCCCCCTTCGGCCGCTGCTGGTCCATCATCAGCTTATTGGACACCTTCACTAGGCCACCCAATGGCCCATTTTTCCATTGCATCCTCACCTAGTTGGGCTACTCTCTATGATCGCATGGCACCTTATCGTAAACAATTGCCTACGTTACGAGCTATGGCCACACAATTTACAAAATGGAGCCTTGCACAAAGGGCTGAAGACCCAACGTTACCTCCTTACCAACCACTCCCAAGTCATTATTTATCTTATGATTCACTGGAGTCATCCACACAACACGTGACCACTTCTGAGGCTGGTCAACCATCACTTCTTGCACATGCATCCCCTATACAGGAGGCCAGTCCTATACCTCAGACAACCCAACCTGTTGAAGGACAACATTCCAACACACTTGTGACTACCACAGTTATGTCACCTGCTCCTCTCCCAGTACAAAATTCAAGGGGAGGATACTTTTTACCACCTACCTTCTTTACAGGTAATGATAATCCTATGGTGGATAATCAACAACCATTGTTGGGTCAACCTTTACTCAGTGGTCAGCAAGTTGTTGCTGAGGGGCAACCCCAGTCTCTTAACCATAATACCGCAGCAGGAGTTCCCATTGGAAAATACTTACCTCCTGGACCTTCCACTATGGGATTATCCCATGTTGGGATACCATCCAACGTAATTCAGCCATCATCGATTCAAGCATATCCAGGTCATCTTAACCCTGTTCCATGTCAACTTAATGCCGGAAACACACTCTACAGGGTACCCTACCCCGGAAACCCTTACACTCTATGGGGATAGCAAAATGTTTTACAACATGGACCCCTGCTTATAGTCCCTCAAGTCCTTCCACCCCCATTTGGTCCACCCCCACCTCCCATTGGAGGTGAAGGACCCCCACATAACTCTAGAGGAGGCAGACCTCTACCTTCTAGCGAAGGACCACCTCATTCCGGTCATCATGGTCCACCCCCCTAGTGGTGGTGGTGGAGGACCATCCCACCCCGGAGGTGGTGGTGGAGGACCATCCCATCCTGGTGGTGGTGATGGAGGACCATCCCATCCTAGTGGTGGTGGTGGGGGACCATCTCATCCCAGTGGTGGTGGTGGAGGACCTTCTCATCCTGGTGGTGGTGGTGAAGGACCACCACCCTACTATGGTGGAGGTGGCGGAGGAGTCTCTTACCCTTCTGATGGCAGCGGTGGCCCACCACCCCCTCCCGGCGGAGGTAGTGGAGTCCCACCCTATTTCGACGGTGGTAGCAGACCACCACCTCCCCTCGGTGGAGGTGGTGGTGGCCCATTCTAGCTTGGTGGTGGAGGCGGACCCCCACCATTTGGAGGCAGCCCAACCCCTCCTGACAGTGGAAGTGGACCCCCATCTTATGGTAATGGGCCACCTTATTATGGTAATGGACCACCTTACTATGGCAGTGGACCTACTTTTGGTCCAGGAAGCCTGTACCCCTTGGCCAATTTCCTCCTGGAACACCCTATGGCTAGTCGATACAAGGCCCCACTAGTCCTTACACGCCTTATTAGTACTATTAGTACACGCAGCCTAATCCACAAATGCCCTTTTTGGCTACTTTGGACCTGCTTGACCTGTCTCGCCTGATAAATGACCCCATCTACCATGGAACTAATTGGCCACCCATTCCGGTGAAACTTCCATCAAATATCCTGAAATTTGATGGCAAGTTGGGTGAGGATCCTAAAAACCATGTGATGACGTACCACTCGTGGTGTTCATCCAACTCCTTGATGGACGACTCGTTCCATCTTAGATTATTTCAAAGGACTCTCACTGGTACGAATGCCAAGTGGTATATTGAACTACCACCCCATTCTTTTCCTGATTTTGGTTCTCTTGCTATGAATTTTTTTACTCACATCTAGCTGCCTATACGGTATGAAACTGGTACGGAACTGCTCACCTCGCTCCATCAAAATATTGCTACTCACATCTCAGATCATATACATGAGTGGCAGAGGAGATGACGTTTGATTAAAGATCCTATTTTAGACCAACTCCTAGCGGACTGGTTTACGAAGTCTCTCATCCCTACCATAGCATGAGATCTTGCCATGCGAGGTGCTATAACTAAGGAACAAGCCATCGCCTGTGCCCATTTTCTAGACTTAGTCTATGCTTAATCTGACACATTGTTTGATATCCTTCCTGACGCACCCTGTAACACATATGACCCCGTGAAACCACCCAAGGGACCCCAAGCTGATGGCATCATTGGATCCCTTAACACCTGTTAACACCCAAAAAGTGCTCACTAGCTCATTTCCTTATTCACATGACCCATTTGTCCACTTTTTCACCATTTGAGCCTCTAAAACCATCAAAAGGCCACCAAAATACCTTAATACACCCCTTTTTCCACTCAAAATGAATATTTCTCCTCAAAAAAGCATAAAAAACCCTCAAAAAGGGTCCAGAATTCCCAAAAATATTAAAAAGGAAATAAAAATATTCAAAATATTCAAAAAAGGAAAAAGGAGGGAAAAGGTATCTAAACCATGTTGGTCAATACCATTGGTTTCCTCAAAACCATAATGGTATTCCCCACCACTAAAAACTATAAAAAGGTGGTAGGGGCTCCTCACTTTCCATCCATCCATCTTCCTATCCTCATGCTGTCAAAATCTCTCATGAGCTTTTGACCATTGTAGCAAACTTGGAGAAGAGACCATTGGAGCTTGGAGCTACTCACCTTGGAAGTTGCTCAACAATCTTCACCATTTGGAGGTATCACCATTGCAAGCACTTGCTTGCCCCTATTCTTAATACAAAGTTATTTTTTATTTTATTTGTTGTTCTTGTTTTCAAATCTTTCAAAAGTTTATTATGATATGCACATGCTAGTTTAGTTTTAGATTTAGATTTACAATTGTTTTTGCTTTTAGTATTTGAAACTGCTATCACTTGTTGACAGGTGCCCATTGCACTAAGCTTGGTTGCAAAACCAAGCCAACAGTTTTTGGCGACTCTGCTGGATTCGAATTCTTAGATCTCAAATTCTGCTTTAGATCTTAGTTTTTGTTAGTATTAGTCAGTTTAATTCATAGATCTATCATCCTAGACAGCAGATCCATTGTTGTTCTAGATTTTGCCCTTTTTTATTGCCATTAACAGCCCGAAATTGCCATTTTTGGGTTCATTTTTCGGCGTCCGTGTACGGCTTTCACCTCGCGGCTTTTCGCCCAATAGTCGTGCGGCTCATCGAGACTTCACGGCTCTTTTCCGCGCGGCTCCCCGCGGCTTCGCGACCAATTTCCATGCTGCACATCGCGGCTTCGCGACCATTTGCCGTGCTGCACATCGCGACTGTGTGACGAAATCCCATGCTGCACATCGCGGCTGAAACCCGCGCTGCCCATCACGACTGTGTGACTGAAACCTGCGCGGTCCATCATGGCTGTTTTGCCAAAACCCACGATGCAAGCTTTTTCAATTCGGCCAATTCGTTAAAAAATTAATTTTTTACTGTATTTTCTGCCCACTTAGCTATTTTACAGTATTAAAATTCCTACATTATTACAGCCATATAAATCCTTTTACTATTTAGAATGCACCTTTAAAAAAGTCTTTTTACAAAATATTCAGAAATTGAAAGAAGGATTTATTTGCATTTTATCTAGATAAAATTTTTACTGTTTACTTCCTTCATATTTTGCCCATAACAATTTTTAAAAGAAATCCATTTATTTCTTGAAGAATTCATATTATTTGCTTTCTTATTTCAAAGATACTTTGTTTTTGAATAGTTTTTGCAAAGCATTTACATTTTCAATTTTAGTTTAAAATACCATACGTGCACCCACTCAAACACATAATTTAAACTAAGCCTTAAAATTTACCCTAGCTTCAACCAACTTTTAACCCCACTTGGGGAGCACTTAAAAGAACTTGGTAGCTAGGTAGAATTGGGGGGATAGGTGTTCCAACAACACCCCTTAGTTATTACATTTGAGACATAGCTGTTGTCCATTAGGGAACCAAAATCTCCTAGTATTTTTTGGCACGGTCACAACCAGTTTATCAGAGGGCCTCTCCCCTAGGAGGCTTGAAGTCGCAAGGATGGTTCTAGAATCCTGAGTGGAATACCGAAATCCATTCAGTAACCGAAGGCTACCATTCGCAGTTCTTGGGATATCCCTGTATGGGGGTATTGCGGTAAAAGGACCAAACGGAAGATTCACCTTTTCTGAACGTGTCATGAACAGAGTATCCTAGTTTCCATTCTTTAGGATTGATTACCCGGTGTCCCTCCCGGTAGGGGGATATCTAGCCGTTGATTCAACACTCAATATTGTCTGACTTGGATTTCATCACCTTGCAGAGAATATCGTTTGTTGACTCACAATACTTCTAGTTAGGTGTTTGCATGATACAATCCATCTTTGGTCTAGTAGCACCTCTTTTTTCTAGAAGTTGTTTGACTGTTGGTATTTTGACCATTTTTTGTTACATCCCTCCACTTATTATAGCATAGCTGCTATAATCAGTGCTTTTTGAGGTTGATTTTTTGGCTTGAGAGCCTTTATTTTCACTCCCCTTTTTTTGCATCCTTGGTTGCATTAGGGTTTCGAGTTTTTTATACATCACCATCTTACACTGAAATTTTTTTACAAAACATATTTCTCACCATTGAGAATTTTAGACAATCTCGTCGTCTTCAGGGTGAACCCCCTCAGTTCAGTCTACTTGGCTCTCCACGTCACCGACGTCAAGCCTTATCCCTTGAATCGACACGTCATCGACCAAACATACAGTCATCCGATTATGACACGCCTCACTTCACATATGATTCTGAGGCTGAATCCGAAAACCCTACTGAATTATTACCAACCAACCTCATGGATGGAACACAATTCAACCCACTTTTTACCAGTACTATAGGAGATACATCCACAAACCCTTCTACTGCGGTGCCATCCATGGCAACAACCACCCCCCTAGGTATGCCTAATATGGGGGACACTCCACCTTTAGGAATGCCCAACACAGGACTACCGCCTATTATGGGTATGCCAAACATAGGGGTCACACCCCCTCTCATTACCACAACCCAGATCCCAGGAATTCCTACTACTATTCCTAACCCCGGTGTAACCCATGTTGCACTTGGAAACGCTGGCCCTTACCAAACCACAACTGTTGGAGGACACATACCTTCAATACCTAGCATACCCTTAGGGGCTACTGGACCACTACATCATGCCACCATGAATAGTCATGTCCCAGTCACTACGCCACACCCATCTGCTAGTTTACCTTACATGGCTAGTTTGAACTTACCAGACTTAGCCACGCTACCAATGATCCTATCAGGCACAACCCTACATGGCCACCCATGCCTACAAATCTCCCCTCGGACATACCCAAGTTTGAAGGAAAACCTGGAGAGGACCCTCAAAACCACATAATGTCTTTTCACCTATGGTGTTCATCTAACTCCATAGTGGATGACTCCATTCGTCTAAGACTATTGCAATGAACATTCACTGGCTCTGCAGCCAAGTGGTACATCGAACAACCACATGGGACCCACCCGACTTTAACGTCTCTTGCCTCCACTTTCCTTCAGTTTTTTCAGCTACCTGTACGTTACGATGCAGGAGTTGAAATACTGTTGTCTTGCAGACAAAACACAGCTACCCACATCACAGACCACATCCATGAGTGGCACAAGCGTCGTAGCCTCTGTAAGATTAAACTGGATGACTGTATATTTTTGGACTGGTTTCTTAAATCACTCCTACCCCTCATAGCAAAAGACGTAGCCTCTGAACAACTTCAGTCAGAGGAATAAGCTATCCTAAAAGCTCAGCAATTCGACCTAATTTACGCCCAATCAAGCTATCTCTACACCATCATACCGGACGCCCCACGAGGCGATTCTTCATGTGGTGACACGCGGGGGGAATCACATGCCGCTGATGGTATTATTGGCTAGGTCACACCACAAATTAAACCTTTTAGCATGGTGAGCACCATAAATGCCCTAGACCTCTCTAGGGATACATATAATTCTGGAGCGACAACTTCGTATGCTCCAATGAATCAGACTCATCACACTCATGGACCCTCTTGTCCACAACATTGCTATGGGCAAGCGCCATCGACATATGTACCACCCACATACTTTAACCAACCGACCACCCAGAACCAAATTCAGTTTCCGCCACAACCAATATATTACCCACAACAAGCTACAATAGCTAACCCAGCACCTCCAATAGCTCAGGGTTACCAACAACCCCAGCAGGTAACTGGACCACCTCCAGCCCCACCAGCTTACTATCCACTCCAACCTGCTCCTGCACCTGCGGCAAACCAAAATCCTCCTGCTGCTCAAGGGAAAGTGTACACACAACACAATCAGCCCCAACATCAAAACAACCAACGCAACCAGGGTGGAAAACAAAACCGTGGAAGAGGACGTAACCGCGGCAACAATCAACAGCATAATCAAGGTCCACCACCTCCCAATCCCCCAAATAACAACAATGCTACTCCTCCCAACCAGAATACGGATCGTCATCTCGGGCAGCCCAAAAACCATAACCTTAGAACAAACCATCCTTGTTCTATTTGCGGGGTCTATGGCCATTACACACATTCTTGACCACATTTAGAGCGAGCTCGGCAACTCTGGACTGACGATGCCCATCATCAAGGGTAAGCGGCTCCTTAAGCGCCACCCAACCCTCCACCACCTCAACATCAACCTTTGGTGCTGCAAAACCCCTTTCCAACCTAAGGCATAGTGAACATTCATCCATTATCTCCCCCTCAGGGCAACGCGCCACCACAACAATAAATCACTTATGCCGCTCCTGATCAACCCATGTTCGATTCAGATACCCACCACTTGTTAATGATGTCATCTACAGATGCCAACCTCCAAACCCGCTGGAACCAATATGGCTCCACCCCTGAATCCCTTCCCGCCGACAAGAACACTAACGTTCATCCCACAGATCAGACGTTACGTATACCTCCGGCTCCACTCGATGGCGCTTCTAAAGCTCCTCGTTTCCCACTTCGTCGCATCAACAATAATCCTAATGCTCGCACTGCGTCGCATTACAGCATTGTAGATGACTTAGCCCAGTCTCCCACAGCCATGTCTACTTTAGAAGTCTTAAAAAACTGTCCTTCATAGCGCAAGACTTTGCTCTCTGCCATTGGCGCTATTGACCCCAATGATTCACAACTGATGGCATTCGATTCGGACCAATCTGAACCACACCTACCTTCCACTTTAGCATTCCAAGTTTTTGTTTCCGTTTGGAATCTTGTCATCCATCGGTGCATTATTGATGAAGGTTCCTCTACATGTGTTATGTCCACATTCGTTTGGCAGAAGTTGGGATCTCCTACTCTCCAGCAGTCCACCACTACGTTGCGAACCTACAACGGCTGTTCGGCTCAACCCCAAGGTCTCTTAGCTAATGTCCTTGTCCAGCTGGCTGGTAAAATCATGCTCATTGACATAGAGGTCATCAATGCCCAACTTGACTATAACCTCTTACTTGGCCGCAGCTACATGTATTCCATGCGGGCTACTGCCTCATCCGTTTTTCGTACCATGATGTTCCCTCATGACGGACGCGTGGTCAAGGTCGACCAACTCACCTATTACGATCCCAAGGCCCCCACTGCACCTGAAAATGTTCTCCCTATGGTTGAACAACCTGTTTGTGGTGCAACTACCTCGTTTGTTTCCTCCGTGGGACCCAGACTTTACTCCGACGCACTGATGACTTCTACATTCCAATCCATTCCACCACCATCACCGGAGACCCACGTCACTGACCTCTATACTCTTTCACACAATACACAAACACCCAACAATCAACCATCCTTGTTACCTAAACCACCATTGGTCCCTAGTCACATTGGTGTTACACCCATCCACACAATCCCCTTTCTATTTCCTCCCTCAAGCGTAGTAAGCGCTCCGGTTATGGCTACCCTTAGTCTCCCCGGGTTAACATTGGGATTACCCGTATGGTATATTTTGCCTCCCGTTCCCCCGCCGACACCAAATGTCATCCTGGAACTGGTGCAACCCATTGTCACTTCTACTCAACCACCTCCTGGTATCACTACCCCTTCGTCACCTATGAATCCCCCTCCTCTCATTAGTCCCACTGGGGGTAGAGACCCACAACCATACACTGCGGTACCCCCACCCAAAGCAGTTAAACCTCCCCTCGTGTTCTGTGCTCCTCCTAAATGCTCCTTGTGTGATGAGTTAGGCCATCCAACTCATCAATGTCCACAGTTACCTACATTACAGGAACACATGCCAATGCTTGACGACGACCCCAACATCCCGGTTGTCAAAATCGAATCAAACCCTAAGCCTCGTGATAAATCACTGCGTACCAACCACCCTTGTGCGATATGCGGTATTTACGGCCATTACTCACATCACTGTCCTGATATCCCAGATTACAGAGCAACATTGTACAAGTTGAATAACGCCGATTTAGAAATATCTCCTCCACTCATCGAGGAAATCTACCCTCTCGTATCATCCTCATCCGGAGAGATTAACACCATTTATATGATCTCTTCGACTACTACTACCTCGTCAACTGATTTGACTACTCAAAGTTTCCGCAATGATGAGGAGATTCTAGAGGTTCTTACTGCCCCCGATTACCCCTGGGAAGATATGCACCATCGTTCGTACTTCCTCCCAGAAGAGACCTTATCCACCACCGCTACCCAATTCACGGTTGAGTCCAAAGATTTCCTTCCTACTAAATTTGACTAGTTTAAGGATCCTATTCCTGGTCCTGATGCCTTTGAGGAAGGTAACATGGCCAATATCTCACCCGTCATCCACATCGATATCTCTGACCCACCTGGTGCCCTTGAAATCATTACATTAGGAGCCTCCTGCAGTGAGCATGAGATTGGAGAATACAAAAAACTGTTCCAAGAATTCTGTGATGTCTTTGCTTGGTCCTATACCGAAATGCCTAGTCTTGACCCCGCCATTATAGAGCACCACATTGACACATGACCTGATGTACCCCCCGTTCGTAAGAAACGGCGACCCATTCATCCCCCACCATCTTCCTCCTCGAAAGAAATTAACACCATTTACAAGATTTCCACTGGATACGCCTATGTCCGGTCGACCGCTGCCATTGATCCCTTTCACACACATGTTCCACTCTGCTACGTCGGTTTCGCTGATGGTGCAAGTCGTTGGTCACCTAATCTGGCCTCCACAGCTTGGGTAATATATTCCCCTTCACATGAGTTGATCCACATCGACGGAGTGTGTTTAGGTGTTGCCACCAACCACCAAGTTGAATATGATGCCGTGACCGGTCTCCTGGCCGCAGCTCTCCAAATGAGCATACATCACCTTAATGTTTTCTTGGACTCACGACTCCTTGTTTCCCAGCTCAACAATGATTACCAGGTACGCGATCCCTGTCTTTTCAGAAAATTTTTGCACACTAAACAAATGATTAGACAGTTTGAATCCATTTCATTCACACATGTCCCAAGAAACCTCAATAGTGTAGCAGACCATATGGCCAACAACGTACTTGACTGGCACACCAATCAAATCATTTCATAAACAAAATGCATCCACGTGCATCACATGTGCCTCCACGGACATATATCTAAATATGACAAAAATGCATCCACGTGCATAACATGTGCCTCCACGGGCATATACCAAAACAAAATGTGCATCCACGTGCATAACATGTGCCTCCACGGGCATATACAAAAAATCAAAATGTTGCATCCACGTGCATAACATGTGCCTCCACGGGCATACAGAAAATCAAACATTCCTCCACGGGCGAACAAAAGGACAACAAATGCATCCATGTGCATACACGACTATATATCAACATCATATATATATATATACATCATAGTATAGTCAAAACATGAAATAGGTGCCCCAAGCACCCAATATACAAAAATACATCAGCCGTACAAAAAAGAGCTTCCCCATATGCTCATCATCATTTGGGGGAAAATACATATCATCTACTCATCACGGTCCCTAGGCTCCTCTGGTGCCTCCTCCACCGGCCCCGCTGGATCATGTCGAGCCCGAACTCTCCGCTCTGCTGGCCCCGCTGGATCATCTCGTAGACGAATCCTCCTCTCCGCCGGCCCTGCCAGATCATCCTGACCACCATCCCTGTACTCGACTGCCAGCAACGCTGCCCTCAGCAGGATCGAGCGCCACTCACGTGGCGCATCGAAACATCGCTCGACGATGTCCCGATCTAAGTCTCTCCACCCATCCTCTAGGAATCCTACTAGAATCATATCCAGTGTCTCTCGGACACCAGTGACAGCATCATCTCGAGGGCCAGCCCTTCGACCACGAGCCCCAAATCCTCGACCATGTGGAGGAGGTACAACTGCCGGAGGTGGAGCAACCACCATCGCCCGTCCCCTGCGAGCCACATAGTCATCTAGAGAAACAGGACCAACATATGCACAATGCAAATAAACCATCATATACATATCTAACTATAATCATAACCAATAAATCTAGAAACACATGATATAGTAGAGAACAAAACACAAAACATACCATCTAAACCCCAGGACTGTTCCTGGGCTCAAGGCATCTCCGGATCTCCTCGGTAATCCATACTAGCATATGGATAGTCCTCAATCAGCAGGGGGATCTTCTCTCACTGCTCGTACATCTCCTGCGAGAAGAACCCACGGATACCACCACCACCGCGAGGCATCATCTGCCCCCACCGCACCATCTGCGGCTCGCTCACGAAACCATCACGAATGGGCACTGTTAACACCCAAAAAGTGCTCACTAGCTCATTTCCCTATTCACATGACCCATTTGTCCACTTTTTCACCATCTGAGCCTCTGAAACCAACAAAAGGTCACCAAAAGACCTGAGTACACCCCTTTTTCCATTAAAAAATATTATTGTTCCTAAAAAAGCATAAAAAACCCTCAAAAAGGGTCCAAATTCCCAAAAATATTAAAAAGGGAATAAAAATATTAATTTTATTCAAAAAAGAAAAAAGGAGGGAAAAGTACCTAAACCATGTTGGTCAATACCATTTGGTTTCCACAAAACCACAAATGGTATTCCCCACCACCAAAACCTATAAAAAGGTGGTACGGGCTCCTTATTTCACATCCATCCATTATCTCATCCTCATGCTGCCGAAATCTCCCTTGAGCATTTTGGCCATTGTAAGCAACCTTGGAGAAGGAGACCTCTTGGAGCTTGGAGCTACTCGTCTTGGGAGTTGCTCAACATCAACCTTCACCATTGAAGGTATTATCGCAAGCACTTGCTTTCCCCCCATTTTTTAATACAAATTTATTCTTTAATATTTTCTTGTTCTTGTTTTTTAAATGTTTACACTATTCGCTTATATTCTTGCATAGATCCATGATTAGTTTTTTTTAGATTAGTTTCTTGTTTAATTCTATTGAAACTGCTGCTACTAGTTAGCAGGTGCCCATAGCACTAAGCCTGGTTGCAAAACTGGGCCAACAGTTTTTTTGGCGACTCCGCTGGCTTTGAACAATAGATCTCAAATTTTTGCTTTTAATTTTAGTTTTTTATTAGTTTTTAGCCTTTAGATCCATAGATCTGCCATTCTAGACAGCAGATCCATTGCTGTTCTAGTTTTTGGCCCCATCTATTGCCATTAACAGCCTGGAATTCTCAATTTTCGGGTTCATTTTTCGGCTTCCGTGCACGGCTTTCGCCTCGTGGTTTTTAGCCTGACAGTCGCGTGGTCCATCGCGACTTTTTGACTTTTTTCCGCGCGGTTCACCGTGACTTTTCGGACTTTTTCCGCGCAGTTCACCGCGACTTTTCGGATTTTTTCCGCGCGGTTCACCGCGGCTTCGCAGCCTGTTTCCGCGCTGCACATCGCGGCTGCGTGGCCATTTTTCGCGCGGATCCCCGCGGCCTCGCGGCCTATTTGCGCGCTGCACATCACGGCTTCACGGATATTTTCCGCGCGGTCCATCGTGACAGTGCACCTAAATCCCGCGCGGTCCATCGCGACAGTGTGCCTAAATCCTGCGCGGTCCATCGCGACTGTGCGACAGAAACCCGTGCGGTCCATCGCGGATTTTCTGTCAAAAGCCGCGCTGCTTATTTTTTCATTCGGCCATTCCGATTCAAAAAATTATTTTTTATTGTATTTTTTGCCCACATAGCACATTTTTACAGTATTAAATTCTGCATAATTTACAGCCATAGAAAAAAATTTTACTATTTAAATGCACATCTAGAAGTCTTTTTAAAAAATTTCAAGAAAGTGAAAGAAAGACTTATTTTGCAGTTTATCTAGGTTAAAAACTTTTCCTGTTTACTTCTTTAAATATCTTGCCCTTAGCAATTTCCTTGAAAAGAAATCCATTTATTTCTTTTAGAAGTAATATTATTTGCTTTTATATTTCAAGAAATCCTTTGTTTTTTGAATAAGTCATTGAAAAGCATTTAATTTCCATTTATTGAAAAAAGTCATAAATTTGCTTTTTTATTTTCGAAAGATCCTTTATTTTTTGAAATTTTCAGTAAAGAATTTACTTCTTTCAAGTTCAGTTTACAATACCACATGTGCACCCACTCGATCACTTAATTGAACTGAGCCTTAAAACTTACCCTAATTTCAACACACTTTTAACCCCACTTGGGGAACACTAAAAGAACTTTGTAGCTAGGTAGTATTGGGGGGATAGGTGTTCCAATAACACCCCTCAGTTATTACATCTGAGACATAGTTGTTGTCCTTTAGGGAGCTAAAACCTCTTAGTATTTATTGGCGCGGTCACAACCGGTTTGTGGGAAGGCCTCTCCCCTAGGAGGGTTGAAGTTGCGAGGATGGTTCCGAAATCCTGAGTGGAATACCGAAATCCATTCAGTAATCGAAGGGCTACCATTCGCAGTTCTCGGGATATCCCTGTATTCGGATATTGCGATCAAAGGACCAAACGACAGATTTACCTTTTCTCGACGCGTCATGAACGGAGTATCCTAGTAGCCTTTCTTTAGGATTGATTAACCGGTGTCCCTCCCGGTAGGGGGATATCTAGTCGTTGTCTCAACACTCATATTGTCTGACTTGGATTTCATCACCTTGCAGAGGATATCGTTTGTTTGAGTCACAATACTTTTAGTTAGGTGTTTGCATGATTCAACCCACCCTTGGTCTAGTTACACCTATTTTTTCTAGAAGTCGTTTGCATGTTGGTACTCTGACCATTTGTTGCATTCCTCCGCTTACTGTAGCACAGCTGCTAGAATAAGTGCCTTTTTTGAGGTTGATTTTTTGGCCTGAGAGCCTTCTTTTTCACTCCCCTTCTTGCACCCTTGGTTGCATTAGGGTTTTGAGCTTTTTTATATATATCACCACCTGATACTTAAACAGATTTTTTACACAAAAACTTAATTCTCACCATTGAGAATTTTAGACGCTCTCGTCATCTCCAGGGAGAACTCCCAGAGTTTAGTCCACTTGGCTCTCCATGTCACCGACGCAGAGCCTTATCCCTTGACTCGACACATCGTCGGTCAACTAGACAGTCATCCGATTCTGACACGCCTCACTTCACATCTGATTCTGAGGCTAAATCCGAAAATCCCACCGCGTTATTCCCAACCAACATTATGTCTGGAACACCATTTGATCCACTATTTACCAGCACCATAGGAGAGACGTCTACAGACCTTTCTACTGCAGTGTCGTCCATGGAAACAACCACCCCCCTGGGGTATGCCCAATATGGGAAACACTCCACATTTAGGAATGCCCAACACAGGGCCACCTCCTGTTATAGGAATTCCCAACACAAGGCCACCACCTGTTATGGGTATGCCCAACATAGGGGTCACACCCCATCTAGTTTCCACAAACCCTATCCCAGGAATCACCACTACTATTCCAAACCCTAGTGTAACCCATGTTGCACTAGGAAGCGCTGGCCCTTACCAGACCACACCTATTGGAGGACATATACCTTCAATACCTAGCATACCTTTAGGTGCTGCTGGACCCCATACCACCATGACTAGACATGTCCCAGTCCCTACATCTATTAGCTTACCATATATGGCAAGTCTGAACTTGCCAGATTTAGCCAGGCTCACCAATGACCCTATCAGACATGATCCTACGTGGCCTCACATGCCCACCAAACTCCCCTCCGACATCCCTAAGTTTGAGGGTAAGGCAAGTGAGGACCCCCAGAACCATATCATGTCCTTCCATCTATGGTGTTCCTCCAACTCCATAGTGGACGACTCTGTCCGCCTCCGTCTGTTACAGCGCACTTTCACTGTCTCTGCAGCCAAGTGGTATATCGAGCAGCCCCATGGGACGCATGCCACCTTTACCTCCCTTGCCTCCACCTTCCTGCAGTTCTTTCAGTTACCTGTCCGCTATGATGCGGGCGTCGAGATCCTACTGTCTTGCAGACAAAACAAGGCCACCCACATCACTGACCACATTCATGAGTGGCGTCGACGTCGAAGCCTCTACAAAATCAAATTAGACGACCGTATCTTCTTAGATTGGTTTCTAAAATCCCTCCTCCCTCTCATTGCAAAGGATGTGGCATCTGAAAGACCCCAGTCTGAAGAAGAGGCCATCCTCAAATCCCAACAGTTTGATCTCATTTACGCCCAGTTGGGTTATCTATACACAATCATACCAGACGCCCCACGATGCGACTCTTCACACAGTGACGCGTCGGGGGCATCTCATGCCGCCGATGGCATTATTGGCCAATTCACACCCCAAGATAAACCTTTAAGCATGGTGAGTACCATGCCTACCCTAGACCTCTCTAGGGCTACATCCAATTCCGGAGCGACAACTTCTTACGCTCCAACAAACTAGACACATCATATTCATGGACCCTCTTGTCCACAACATTGCTATGGACAAGCGCCATCAGCATATGTACCTCCTACATACTATAACCAACCTGCTACACAGAACCCCATTCAGTTCTCGCCACAACAAATGCAGTACCCACAACAAGCTGCACCAGCTAATCCAACACATCCAATAGCTCAGGGGTACCAACAACCCCAACAGGCAACTGGACCACCGCCAGCTCCACCTGCATATTACCCACCGCAACCTACTCCTGTACCTGCGGCTCCCCACAATCCCCCCAATGCTCAAGGGCATGTGTACGCACAACAACATCAGCCCCAATACCAAAATAACCAACGCAACCAGGGTGGGCAACCAAACCGTGGAAGAGGACGTAACCGTGGAAACAACCAAAACCATAACCAAGCTCCACACCCTCCCCATCCTCCGCAAAATAATAACGCGGCGCCTGCTCATCACAATCCTGATCGGCCACCTAAGCAAGCCAAAAACGCTAATTTACGAACAAACCATCCTTGTTCTATTTGCGGGGTCTATGGCCACTATACCCACACTTGCCCACATCTAGAGCGAGCTCAGCAGCTATGGACAGATGACGCCCATCGTCAAGGGCAGGCGTCTCCTCAGCCGCCACCCAACCCCCCACCACCTCAACAACAACCTTTGGTGCTACAAAACCATTTTCCAACACAGGGAGTGGTGAACACTCAGCCGTTAGTTCCCCCACAGGGCAACGTGCCACCACAACAAATCACTTACGCCGCTCCTGATCAACCCATGTTTGATTTAGGCACTCACCACTTATTGATGATGTCCACTGCCGATGTCAACATTCAGACACGTCGGAACCAGTATGGCCCTACCTCCGAAGCCCCCCCCGCCGATAAGGATACTAACGCTCATCCCACTGATCAGACGTTACGTATACCACCGCTTCCACTCGATGGCGCCTCTAAAGCACCTCGTTTCCCACTCCGCCGTATCAACAACAACCCCAATGCACGGGCTGCGTCAAATTACAACATCGTAGATGACTTAGCTCAATCTCCCGCAGCCATGTCTGCGTTAGAATTCTTAAAAAACTATCCTACGCAGCGCAAGACTTTACTTTCCGCCATTGGGGCGATTGACCCAAATGATTCGAAATTAATGACCTTTGATTTGGACCATTCCGAACCACGTCTGCCTTCCACCATAGCAGTCCAAGTTTCTGTTTCTATTCAGAATCTTGTCATCCATCGATGTATCATCGATGAGGGTGCCTCTACATGCGTCATGTCCACATTCGTTTGGCAGAAGTTGGGATCCCCAACTCTCCAGCAATCCACCACTGCATTGCGGGCCTACGACGGCTGGTCAGCTCAACCTCAAGGTCTACTACCCAATGTCCCCGTCCAATTGGGTGGGAAAACTGTGCTCATCGACATAGAGGTCATTAATGCCCAACTCAACTATAACCTTTTACTTGGTCGCAGCTACATGTATGCCATGCGGGCTGTTGCCTCATCCGTATTTCGCACCATGCAGTTCCCCCATGAGGGACGCGTGGTCAAGGTCGACCAGCTCACCTATTACCATCCCAAGGTCCCCGCCACACCTGAAAATGTTCTCCCCATGGTTGAACAACCTGTTTGTGGTGCAACTACCTCATTCATTTCCTCAGTAGGACCTGGACTTTACTTCGAGGCGCCGATGACCTCTACATTCCAGTCCATTCCACCACCGTCACCGGAGGCCCACGTCGCGAACCTTTGCACCCTTTCACAAACACCTAGTAATCAACCCTCCTTGTTACCCAAACCACCATTAGTCCTTGGTCACATTGGGGTTACACCAATCCACACAATCCCCTTTCTATTTCCTCCTTCGGGCGTAGTAAGCGCTCCGGTTATGGCTACCCTCAGTCTCCCCGGGTTAACATTGGGATTACCCGTGTGGTATATTACGCCTCCCATTCCACCGCCGACACCAAATGTCATCCTGCACCCGGTCCAACCCATTGTTACTTCTACTCAACCACTTCCTGGTATCACGACTCCTTCGTCATCGACGAATCCCCCTCCACTCATCAGACCCACTGGGGGCAGAGGCCCGCAACCATACACTGCGGTACCCCCACCCAAGGCAGTTAAACCTCCCCCTGTGTTCCGTGCTCCTCCCAAATGCTCGTTGTGTGATGAGTTAGGCCATCCAACCCATCAGTGTCCACAGTTACGTACATTATAGGAACACATGCAAATGCTTGACGACGACCCCAACATCCTGGTTGTCAAAATCGACTCAAACCCCAAACCTCGTGATAAATCATTGCGTACCAACCACCCATGTGCAATATGCGGTATTTACGGCCACTACTCCCACAACTGTCCTGACATCCCAGACTACAGAGCATCTCTCTACGAGATGAACAATTTGGACCTAGAGACGGCACCCCCTACTATCGAGGAGATATACCCTCCCGCATCATCCTCATCCGAAGAGATTAACACCATCTACATGATCTCTTCGACTACCACTACCTCATCACTCGATTTGACCACTCAAAGCTCCCGCAATGATGAAGAGGTTCTCAAGACTCCTACTACCTTTGATTATCCCGGGGAAGACATGCACCATCGTCCATACTTCCTCCCGGAAGAGACTTCATCCGCCACCGCTACCCAATCCGCGGTTGAGTCCAAGGATTTCCTTCCTACTAAAATCGACTGGTTAACGGATCCCATGGCCGATATTTCTCCTGTCATCCACATTGACATCTCTGACCCACTTGGTGCCCTTCATACCATCACATTAGGAACCTCCCACAGTGAGCATGAGATCGAAGAATACCAACAACTGTTCCAAGAATTCACTAATGTCTTTACTTGGTCAGATACCGAAATGCCTGGCCTTGACCCCGCCATTTATACGATCTCCACTGGATACCCCTCTATCCGATCGGCCCCTTCCATTGATCCCTTTGACACACAGGTTAAACCCTTTCAAATCGACCAGGAAACCACATGTCCACAACATGGGGGCAGGCCCAAAACCTTACCTACTCATCATCATCGTGATCCTCGTTGGAGATACTGGGGGCATCCACCCCACAAAGGGAATCCCCCATTATCATATCATCACTTCAGTACGCCACCACGACCCACAGCCTCATGGTATAACACCCCGCTAGCAGTTGCTCAATGCCCTATTGATCTCTCTCTGAGACAACATCTGCACCACATTGACACCTCTGAGTTAGGGGGCATAATAGATTACCTCGACCCCGGGATAGGGGCATGATCAATCATTTTGAACCTTCCCCATCATCTCTATCTCAACACCTCAATGAGCCCATCGTTCAAACCAACACATATGTGATCCACAATCACAAACCCCATGCACATAGCATGGGGGCAGGTCATTAACCCTGCTCACTTTTTCATCTTCGTGATCTCAACCATTTTTGAGGTCACGTGTCACTTGTATATTTGAGTTGATTTTATGCAGATAGTATTTCCCCCCGCGGGTCATCATTTCTCCCCACCACTGCATCATTGGCTTGGTGGGCTCACCTTTATTTGTAGCAATTTTTTAACCTAGTTATTTGCTTTGACCATTCTAGAGTCCTTATGACCTCCGTTTTTTGCACCATTTGCACTGCCGGATTTAGTTTTCCGCGCTCGTGATGATTCTTGAGATCATTTCTCGCTCTCACCCCCAGATTTTTCGGGCATTTTTTCCATGCCCCCTCGTCGCCTCGGTTTGCATGCCACATCCGCCGTTCTTCGTGGTCAACCATCTTTATATCAGCGGATTCAGTTTTCCGCGCTCGTGATAATGCTTGAGATCATTTCTCACTCTCACGCCTAGATTTTTTGGGCATTTTTTCCCATGCTCCCTCGTCGCCTCGGTTTGCGTGCCACATCCACCGTTCTTTATTTTTGACGAGTCTTATATCACCGGATTCAGTTTTCCGTGCTCGTGATGATGCTTGAGATCATTTCTCGTTCTCACGCCTAGATTTTTTGGGCATTTTTTCCCATGCCCCCCTCGTCACCTCGGTTTGCGTGCCACATCCACCGTTCTCCATTTTTTACAGTCTTTATATCGTCGGATTCAGTTTTTCGGACTTGTGATGATGCTTGAGATCATTTCTCGCTCTCACCTTTAGATTTTTCAGGCATTTTTCCCATGCCCTCTCATTGCCTCGGTTTGCGTGCCACATTGGTCGTAGCCTCCTTTTGACAATCTGTATATCACCGGATCCAGTATCCCGCACACATGATGACGCTTGAGACCTTTTCCTTGCTCCCATCAATCCCTCTTTGTGCGGTATAATTTTATCCCTTTTTCAGGCCAAGCAACCCCTTTTACGGAAAAGGAACTTAGGGAGTTTTTTTTAAGCTCTTTTCTGACTCCTAAAACAATGAAAAGATTGCCGAGAAACCTTGCTTCCTTTCATGCTCTCTAAACGTATCTGAAAGGGCGTCTACCTGGTATAAGTTTACCCCTTTTCCGGACCTTGTAGACTAATTACGAAAAAGGAATACTCTAGTCACATCGGCTAGAAGAGTTCTCCATCTGCATCATTTTATGCTTTTTCGGGCCTTAGAGACTAAACTTACGAAAAAGAACACCAATGGAGTCCCCTTACCTCTTTCAGATTCTCTAAATATGAAAGCGACCACGAGCAATTACCATCCTGGGCTCGTAAAACAAACAGGACAGTAGTCATAACCACTGCAGAGTCTTCTTATCACTTTCAGACTCCTTAAAAATGAAAGCACCAATGAGCACGAATAGTCCTGGGCTCACAAATCCACAGGACAGTACCATCTCAGAGCACACTTTTATCCCTTCTTGGAGCTCATTAAAACTACGAAGAAGGAATCAATGGTGCCTCTTGGCGCCACGACAGATCACATCTACTCATATGACAGCTTCCCCATGATTGGTCGCCTTTGTTCAGAGTATTCTGCAGTATGTCACCTTCAAAATCCCTCGACAGCACCTATCAGCTCATCCTCCTCCCCCCAGAGTCAGTATATACCATTCAGTCAATCAAAGCAATGATCCCCACACCTACAAGTCAGTTCCCTACACTGCCAGGTCAACCATGTCATCATGCTCTGAACAAAGGAAGTTTGAGTCTACCCACTTTTCACCCAGTTATTTCCCATCCCCACAAGTATGTCAGTCCTACCATCAGTACTACCACACTTCAGTTCTACACCTCGTGCTCCTATCAAGGAAAAATCATTTCCTTGTTAGTTGCTGGTCTCCCTCTGTCGACGACAACCACATTTATTCCAGAGGATCGACCTAGAAGTCCCTGTGTCTTGGACTCATTACCATTTATGATGAGTGCCTACGAATCATTTTGAGAGGAATCCTCATTGCCTCTCCAAATGGTTGTTTCTCACATGCTCGACTTCAACACCTTGATCGCATCGTTGAGACTCGCACAGGACATTGATCCTTTCAGTTATTAGTCGAAGACCCCGGATACCTCCTGACTCCTCCACATTTGAGAATCTTCCTATGGATACAACCAGTTACACTTTTTCTATAGATATTCGGGTTGCGCATGGCGACAGTATTCAGATGTACCCCAGTTTCATACTCCCTCGAGTACATAGTTACGTTAATTCTCAGAGATGACTCATAATCTTTGAGTCCCTATAGATGTTGGACACCTTCAGTTTCAGCAGTTCACCAGTTTTTCCAGTGTATCAGTTATTGAGATCAGTTATGATCAAGAGTATATCCCAAAATAATGTCCCGCCTGGACCATTATGATGTACCAGTAGATTCTTTATGTATTAGATCCCCCTTCTTGGGATTAATTGTTATGTATATGTCTTGATACGAGCATGGGAATGCCCGCCTCGTCCATTATCAGAGATTATACCTCATTCATATTGAGGCCATGTAATATGTTTTGTTTTTGCAGCTTCCAAGGGCCGTGGCTCCAGTCTCCAACCGGTCTCTTCTCTCAAAAGACAAATGAACTATGATGTCTATCGGCCATACGATGAGCTCCTGCCCTGACACATCAGGGGGCAATCTGTTAACACCCAAAAAGTGCTCACTAGCTCATTTCCCTATTCACATGACCCATTTGTCCACTTTTTCACCATCTGAGCCTCTGAAACAAGCAAAAGGTCACCAAAAGACCTGAGTACACCCCTTTTTCCATTAAAAAAGATTATTTTTCCTAAAAAAGCGTAAAAAACCCTCAAAAAGGGTCCAAATTCCCAAAAATATTAAAAAGGGAATAAAAATATTAATTTTATTCAAAAAAGGAAAAAGGAGGGAAAAGTACCTAAACCATGTTGGTCAATACCATTTGGTTTCCACAAAACCACAAATGGTATTCCCCACCACCAAAACCTATAAAAAGGTGGTAGGGGCTCCTCATTTCACATCCATCCATTATCTCATCCTCATGCTGCCGAAATCTCCCTTGAGCATTTTGGCCATTGTAAGCAACCTTGGAGAAGGAGACCTCTTGGAGCTTGGAGCTACTCATCTTGGGAGTTGCTCAACATCAACCTTCACCATTGAATGTATTATCGCAAGCACTTGCTTGCCCCCCATTTTTTAATACAAATTCATTCTTTAATATTTTCTTGTTCTTGTTTTTTAAATGTTTACACTATTTGCTTATATTCTTGCATAGATCCATGATTAGTTTTGTTTAGATTAGTTTCTTGTTTAATTCTATTGAAACTGCTGCTACTAGTTAGCAGGTGCCCATAGCACTAAGCCTGGTTGCAAAACCGGGCCAACAGGCACCCATGGTCGCAAAGTCGGTACCCGCTCAAAGAAAAAAGAACACAGAAAGGAGGCATAGCAGAACTCTCCCCCCTCTCGACTGACCTTATCCAGATCTCTCCGGACACCAGCTAAAAACATCTGACCCCATGCATAATAGGTCCCCCTCAGCACAGAATCCACCATCATCGTTTGTCCCCCTGACAAACAATGTGGCGCCGCGGCACCCAACACCCGCAGAACACAAGCCCCGATAGCCCGCATGTCCCACTCTCGCAGTGATCTTAGACTCAGCGCGCTATTCTGCACAATCGCCCCAGTGACACAGAAAGTCTCCAGGATATCCTCCATGTCAACACCTGCCAAGATCCTCGGCAGAAGATCCCCCACCTCCCCTAAGCGAGGTAACCCAGTAAGAAAATAAACATCTGTGAGGGTGATCTCCAACCTCTCACCCCCAACAACGAAGGAACCCTCTACAGGTACTCACCAACTCACCAATTTGTTCAGTAGCGGTCCTACTGAATGCATTGGTGGGATCTGAGCAAACTTCAAGAGTCCACTCTCCGCCAGAACCTACCAGACCTGCTGATCAGTCTGAATCCGGACCATCAAATCTTCCTCCATCTCTCGCTCTCACCACGACGTCAATGGCCTCCTCAGCATCCTACCAAAAAACAAAGAAATTTTTAGCACCAGCAAAAAAAAATTTCAAAAATACCATCACGGCTTTTCCATCAAAAGCTGCGATGCTCATCGCGGCCTACATACAAGAACCCACGATGAACATCGTGGGTATTGGCCAGACAGTGGCAATGAACATCGCGACTGTCTCCCCCATACTTGCGATGAACATCGCAGGTTATAACCTGACAGTCACGATGAACATCGCGACTGTCAGCCTCAAACCCGCGATGTCCATCGCGGCAAAAGAGCCGAAACCCGCGATATTCCACGTTGGAAGGCCAACATGCAATTTCACGGCCTTCGGGGGCCCGCAGCTAAACAAAAAAGACATAATTGAAATGGCTAAGGAAAATAGGGTTACCTGAAACTCGCGGAATCGAAAACCAATGGTCAAATCTCCTATAAATCAAGAAATAGCTTTGACTGCTCTGCAAAACTCGCACGTAACAATGACACGTCGTATGGGCCCCATGCCCTATTTATAGAAATTCCACCATTTTTCAAACAACCATTCCGGTGTCATACGACGTCCGTTCCTCAAACCGTTGGTACCGTTGGAATCAACAAAGCGAGAAATTCATGACAGTTCTTTCATTTTCCTATTTTCACCAGGTCCAGTTTTTGACCATTTTTTACCCACCCTCGTTGCCTCGGTTTGCGTGCCACATCGATCGTCGTCCATTTTTGATGAATTTTATATCACTGGATTCAGTTTTCCGTGCTCGTGATGATGCTTGAGATCATTTCTCGCTCTCATGCCCAGATTTTTTGGGCATTTTTCCCATGCCCCCTTGTTGCCTCGGTTTACGTGCCACATCGACTATCATCCATTTTTTATGAATCTTATATCACCGGATTCAGTTTTTCACGCTCGTGATGATGCTTGAGATCATTTCTCACTCTCACGCCGAGATTTTTTGGGCATTTTTCCCATGCCACCTCGTCGCCTCGGTTTGCGTGCCACATCGGTCGTCGTCCATTTTTTATGAATCTTATATCGCCGGATTCAGTTTTCCACGCTCGTGATGATGCTTGCGATCATTTCTCGCTCTCACGCCCATATTTTTTAAGCACTTTTTCAAAATGCCCTCTCATCGCCTCAGTTTGCGTGCCACATTGGCCATGGCCCCATTTTTGACAATCTTTATGTCACCGAAACCAGTTTTCTACACTCATGATGGTGCTTGGGACCTTTTCTCGCTCTCATCAATCCCTTTTGTTTGTTCGGTATAGTTTTACCCCTTTTTCGGGCCGAGAAATCCCTTTCACGAAAAAGGCACTTAGTGAGTTTCTGTTAAGCTCTTTTCTTACTCCTAAAACAATGAAAAGATTGCCGAGCAACCTTGCTTCCTTTCATGCTCGCTAAATGTATCTGAAAGGGCGTCTACCTGGTATAAGTTTACCCCTTTTCCGGACCTTGTAGACTAATTACAAAAAAGGAATACTCTAGTCACATCGACTAGAAGAGTTCTCCATTTGCATCATTTTATGCTTTTTCGGGCCTTGGAGACTAACTTACGAAAAAGAACACCAATGGAGTCCACTTACCGCTTTCAGACTCTCTAAACATGAAAGAAACCACGAGCAATCACCATCCTGGGCTCGTAAAAATCCACAGGACGGTACTCACAACCACTGCAGAGTCTTCTTATCATTTTCAAACTCCTTAAAAATGAAAGCACACATGAGCACGAACAGTCCTGGGCTCGCAAAATCCACATGACAGTACCATTTCAGAGCACACTTTTAATCCCTTCTTGGAGCTCATTAAAACTACGAAGAAGGACCCAATGGTACTTCTCGGTGCCAGAACAGATCACGTCTACTCATATGGCAGCTTCCCCATTTTGGTCACCTTTTTTCAGAGTATTCTGCAGTATGTCACCCTGAGAATCCCTCGACAGCACCCATAAGCTTGTCCCCCTCCCCCCCCCCCCCCCGAGCTAATACATACCTTTCAGTCCTTAAAAACAATGATACCACACCTACAAGTCAGTTCCCTACGCTGCCAGGTCAACCATGTCATCATGCTCTGAATAAAGGAAGTTTGAGTCTACCCACTCTATGACCCCAGTTACTTCCCATCCCCACAAGTATGTCAGTCCTACCATCAATACTACCACACTTCAGTCCTACACCTCGTGCTCCTATCAAGGGAACATCATTTCCTTGTTCGTTGTTGGTCTCCCTCTGTCGACGACAACCAAATTTATTCCAGAGGATAGACCTAGAGGTCCCTGTGTCTTGGACTCATCACCATTTATGATGAGTGCCTACGAATAATTTTGAGAAGAGTCCTCAGTGCCTCTCCAAATGGTTGTTTCTCACATGCTCGACTTCAACACCTTGATCACATCGTTGAGACTCGCACAGGGTATTGATCCTTTCAGTTTTTAGTCGAAGACCCCAGATACCACCTGCCTCTTCCACATTTGAGAGTCTACCTATGGAAACAACCAGTTACCTTTTTTCTATAGATATCTGGGTTGCGCATGGCAACAGTATTCAGATGTACCCCAGTTTTATACTCCCTCGAGTATACAATTACATATAGTTCTCGGAGATGACTCACAGTCATTGCGTCCCTACAGATGTTCGACACCTTCAGTTTTAGTAGTTCATCAGTTATTCCAATGTATCAGTTATTGAGATCAGTCATGTTATGATCATGAGTACATCCCAAAATAATGTCCCCTCTGGACCATTATGATGTACCAGTATATTTTTTATGTATTTTTCAGGTCCCCCTTTCTTGGGACTAACTGTTATGTATATGTCTTGATACGAGCATGGGTATGCCCGCCTCGTCCATTATCAGAGATTATTCCTCATTCATATTGAGGCCATGTAATATTTTTTGTTTTTTGCAGCTTCCAAGGGCCGTGGCTCCAGTATCCAATCGGTCTCTTCTCTTCCCCAAACCCCAGAAAAATGACAAAAGAACTATGATGTCTATCGGCCATATGATGAGCTGGTGCCCTCACACATCAGGGGGCAATCTGTTAACACCCAAAAAGTGCTCACTAGCTCATTTCCTTATTCACATGACCCATTTGTCCACTTTTTCACCATTTGAGCCTCTAAAGCCATCAAAAGGTCACCAAAAGACCTTAATACACCCCTTTTTCCACTCAAAATGAATATTTTTCCTCAAAAAAGCATAAAAAACCCTCAAAAAGGGTCCAGAATTCCCAAAAATATTAAAAAGGGAATAAAAATATTCAAAATATTCAAAAAAGGAAAAAGGAGGGAAAAGGTACCTAAACCATGTTGGTCAATACCATTGGTTTCCTCAAAACCATAATGGTATTCCCCACCACCAAAAACTATAAAAAGGTTGTAGGGGCTCCTCACTTTCCATCCATCCATCTTCCTATCCTCATGCTGTCAAAATCTATCATGAGCTTTTGACCATTGTGGAAAACTTGGAGAAGGGACCATTGGAGCTTGGAGCTACTCACCTTGAAAGTTGCTCAACAATCTTCACCATTTGGAGGTATCACCATTGCAAGCACTTGCTTGCCCCTATTCTTAATACAAAGTTATTTTTTATTTTATTTTTGTTCTTGTTTTCAAATCTTTCAAAAGTTTATTATGATATGCACATGGTAGTTTAGTTTTAGATTTAGATTTACAATTGTTTTTTCTTTTAGTATTTGAAACTGCTATCACTTGTTGATAGGTTCCCATTGCACTAAGCTTGGTTGCAAAACCAAGCCAACAACACCCATCCTTCTTCTCAAACTATTGGATCGTCGAACCCCCAAGGTTCTTCCCCATCACCAACACAGGTTGGTCACAGCACCACCAAATCATCCACTCCTACTGTCACCGAAGAAGTGAATTCTATTTCATCAGCTTCACCTCAAACTTCTGGTGGTAAGAAGAAGAACAAAGGGAAACATAAGAAATCTTCCATCCAGCAGGAACATAAGAGCACCCCTGGCGACACCAAACAGAAAATGAAATTGAAGTATCCTTGTCTACTATGTGGTGATGACCACTTTTCTAAAGAGTGCCCCCATAGAGATGAAGTTCAAAAGTTCCTTAAGGGAAAACCCACACACACAGTTCTCTCAACGATCCCTTCCCTACTCAAAATTAGCAGCTGATTGCTCACACCTCTCCTTCCCAAGGAGAAGCATCTACAACTGTGCATTTTCTCATGATGCGTAGTGATACCATCAACTTGAACACCTATTCTCGTTCGTATGACTCTGTTCTTGCAAAGGAACCTGGTTGAAGTAATACTAAAAAAGCTTCCACTTTGATGCCTGGCGTCACTGTACCGGTAGCTTCTCTAACCTTTGAGAAGCCCTCTTTCGAGTTAGTGTTGCGTCCACCCAAGAACACGATTAGAAAATTGGTTTTCAAACCCCATGCTCGGGCTGCTCAGAACTACAATATTGTAGAGGACCTAGCACAAGCTCCTTGTGCTATGTCGATGCTCGAGGCCATGCAAAACTCCCCTAATCAGCGCAAGACTCTCCTCGCTACCATCAGTGCAGTTGACCCGGATTCATCAAACACCATCATGTTCCAGTTGGAATACTTCAAACCGAGGCTCTCCCATCAGTTGGCATTTCAAGTTGCCAAAACAATTGTTGGGAAGACAATCCATCGTACCGTTTTCGATGAAGGTTCCTCTACATTAGTCATGTCGATCTCATGCTGGAGAACCATTGGTTCTCGCAAGTTGAACCGTTCTACTACCACTTTGAGAGCATTCGACGAACGTGACTTTCAACCTCATGGGTTGTTACAAGCTTTAGCAGTCGAGCTGGGGGAAAGACTGCAACCATTAATGTGGAATTGGTCACTGCCCCATTAGGTTACAACATTATTCTTGTTCGTAATTGGTTTTACGCCATGACTGTGGTCACATCATCTGTCTTTCGCATAGTACAATCCCCCCATCAAGGCCAAATTTTCACAGTCGACCAATTTGATTTCTACACACCTGACATCGCTACTCACCCAGGTGATAATGTTCCATCAATTGGACAATCTTCGGAATAGTATGAGAGCGTGGGGGTCGGCCTCATTAAGGACTCATCCCTTATGGGTGTTTTTCCTACTTCGGATCCCCCAAATCATGTTGCCACGGTGAATATGATCTCCTCGCATATTTCATCTATCCCTAACTCCACTGATTCGTGGCTTGTACTTGACGAATCCACCACACACCTGATTGGAAACACGATGCCTCTATCACCCACCGAACTCACGTACGAGGCTATCAATTCAGCACCAGAGGACCACTTAGCTTTGTCCTCCACCTCTTGTTCTCCATAGTAAACATCATCCGGCCCCCTGCTATGGACTTTTCATTCTGACGAGTCAATTATGGAAATCATGAGTGCAGATGTTCCTCCATGGGAAAACCTCCATCATCGTTCATCTTTCCTTCCCTTTTTGGACACTGTGGAGAATAGCATTAGCACCATCTTTACACCAGATGTCTACTCTATCTCTTAGTCCTCGATACTCACGTGTCAAATAGACTCCGAAGGAAACTTAGCCAACATTGAGCCTACCACTTCGATAGACATTTCGGTTACTCCTAGTGTAGTGGAACACATTCAGTTAGGCCAGAAGTGTTCCCCTAAAGAATCCATTGCTTATACGGCCTTATTCAAGCAATTCTGAGATTTGTTCGCTTGGACCTATGAGGAGATGCCTGGGATAGACCCCACCATTGTTTTACACGAAATCAAAACCTATCCCGACATCAAACCTGTTCGCCAAAAGTTGTGACTAGTACACCCTCAGAAGACTATGGCAATCAAGGCAGATATTGAGAAACTCTTGAAGGATGGCTTCATCTACCCTATCCCATTGACAAAATGAGTCTCAAATGTCATCCCTGTTACTAAAAAATAGGGTACCATTTGTGTCTAAGTCGATTATCGGGATCTCAACAAGGCTTGTCCCAAGGACAACTAGCCGACTCCCTTTATTGACCAAATTATTGACAATTGTGCCAAAAGTGTCATTTTTTCATTTATGGATGGCTTTTTTGGATACAACCAGATTGAGATCCACCTTGCCGACCAACACAATACTGCATTCATCTACCCTTGGGGAACGTTTGTGTATCGTAAAATTCCGTTTGGTCTTAAAAATGTTGGTGCGACATTCTAGCAGGCCATGTCGTATGTCTTCCCTGATGTGAAGGACTTTGTGGAACCCTACTTGGATGACCTCCTTGCCCACTCAAAGCAGCGTGAGTTCCCCATAGATCATCTAATAGCTATTTTCCTCAGATGCAAAAAGTACAATATCCGTCTGAACCCTCATAAGTGTATTTTTTGTGTTGGGTCTGGACGCCTCTTAAGGTTTATCGTCTTGAAAGACGGGATCCAAATTTATCCCTTGAAGGTGGAAGCCATTATCACCATTACCGCCCTCCCACTTCCAACTAATATTATGAAACTTCAGAGTCTACAAGGAAGAGCAACTTATTTATGGCGTTTTGTCTGTAATTTTGCGCAAAAGATGCAGGGTTACATGAGATTGATGAAAAAAGACGTCCCGTTCATTTGGGATGACCAAGCTCAACAATATTTTGATAGTTTAAAACATGGCATCACGCATGCCCCTGTGCTCCAACCGCCAAATTACTATCGAGATTACATTCTATACCTCATTGTTTTCGACACCACTATCGCCATGGTCTTGGTGCAGGAAGACCAGAACGCTCAAGAACATGTGATATACTACACCAGTAAAGGTATTATTGACGTTGAAACTCGATATTCACATGTTGAGAAGCTCGCTCTCGTGGTAGTTATCGCCGTATAGAATTTTCGACATTACATTCGGCTTCGCACAACCAGCATCATCGATGATTCAAACTCCATGTACCACATTCTAACTCATCAGGTTCTTGGGGGCAAGCATTCACGTTGGATCGTCATACTATAAGAATTTGATCTTTTGGAAAATCCAAGTCTAAAAAGTCTTTGGTGTTTGTTGAGCTCATCTGCAACCTCTCCCATGCTGATGTAGAATCTGAGCCCAATGACTCTTTTCCGGATGAGTCATTATTTCTTATCAGTACGTCTGATCCATGGTATGGAGATATCACTTTATATCTTCAAACCCAACGTTTCATCCCTCAATTGTCTCATGACAGTCGTCGTCGAATACACCACCATGCGAAGTATTACCTTATTATTAGTGATACTTTGTACCGCCGTGGTATAGATTCTATTCTTCGACATTGTCCGACTCATGATGAGGCTGAACACGTCCTAAATGACTATCACGGTGGGGATTGTGGCGGTCATCTCTCTGGGATGGTTATAGCCCAGAATATTCTTTGCGCACGATATTATTGGCCATCTATCTTTAAATATTGTATCGAGGCCGTAAAAAAATGTCCTCCATGTCAACATTTTCATATGAAAAAGCACACCCATCCTGCCCTGTTACACCCAGTTATTGTCATTGGCCCCTTTTCTAAATGGGGCATTGACTTCATGCATTGTATGCCTACCTTGGATGGGGGGAATAGTTACGTTATTGTAGTTGTGGACTACTTTACAAAGTGGGCTGAGGCAATGCCTACATACACGAACGACGGCAAGACCACCGCACTCTTCATGTTTAATCATGTAATAGCACGGTTTGGAGTTCCTCAAGCGATAGTTACTAACCATGGTTCTCACATTATGAACCACATGGTTGACAAGCTGAGTGATAGATTGGGCTTTCTCCACAAAAAATCAACACTGTACTACCCACAGTCAAACAGACAAGTAGAGGCCATCAACAAGGTCTTGAAAACCATGGTCCAACGCATGGTGGGTATGCACAAGTCCAATTGGCATAACATGCTCTTCTCCACAGTATGGGCTTATAAAAATTCCATTAAAACCACCACTGGATCTACTCCCTTCCAACTAGTGTATGGATTGGAGGCTGTCCTTCCTATTGAGTGCGAGATTCCGTCCCTCAAGATCACCATTGAACTTCTCCCCAGCACTACTGCTGAGGAAGAACGCTTCCTCTACCTAGCTAAACTCGATGAGACTTGTCGAGATGCTACTCTTTCCAACAAGGCTCATAAGAGACAGATCAAAGCGCAGTACAACAAGTCAGTAGAACCTCTCACCTATAGCGAAGGAGATTTGGTCCTCACATACGACCAAAAACATGATAAGCTGGGGCAGGAAAGTTTGAGTCCATGTGGCATGGACCTTACATAGTGAAACACATCTTAGAGAAGGGAGCTTATGAGCTTGAATACTACAACGGGATATCTTTGGGTGATCCCCGCAACAAACTCTACCTGAAGAGGTACTATTATTGATTCTTTCATGCATAAGTACTTTTGTACATACTGTACATGGAATGTGTGTGTTTTTGTGTGGTGTGACACTTTGATTTTTTGCGTTCTTAGGTCTTGTTTCATTTCTTATACCATGTTCTATCTGTGTGTGTAGATGGAAAATTGCTATGGATTCACGGATGGCGCTAGGCGGCATACCTGCAACCTTGATTCGGCAGCCTGGGTACTCTATTCACCTATTGGCGAGCTTATCAGCTCAGGAGGAATGTGTCTAGTTATCGCAACCAACAATGCTGCAAAATATCAAGCAATCATTGCAACCCTAACCAACTCTATTTCTTTGGGTATAGACCACGTTGTCATCCACTTGGATTCTCAACTAGTAGTCTCTCATCTTAACTGAGTCTACATCATCTGCGATCCTACCTTACTCTGTATCCATAAACGAGTCCATCTTTTAGAAAGATCCTTCGAGTCCATTCAGTACCTACACATTCCATGAGACGTGAACACAGTTGCCGACAACATGGCCAACTTCATCTTACATTGGTACATTGCACACACAAAAGCATATTCATGAACTGTTAAAAGTAGACATAACATGTAAACAACTCATTTTATAAGCAAACACATAAACAAGATCACATCATTCATCCATTTAAAACACATAATGTATAAAACCGCCAAAATGTCTATATATATATATATATATCATCATAAAAAGTAGTGTTGGTACAAAATCTGAAGCACAATGGCTTTCTATACAAAATATGAAGCCTCAAGGCTTTCAGTAGTACAAAATTTGAGGCTTCTAAGCTCTTAGTACATGCATAATAACAACATAAGGCCTAACACCTAGCCCGTACACCCCTACGTCTCACAGCTCTAGCCTGCTGAGTATGGAAGCAGTCAACTGCTCTCGCGACCATACGAAGCAGCACATTGAAGCGCACGGACGCTCCCACCACATACCTCTGCATAGGCCACGGTAACTCATCCACTATCGGCTCTGTAACATCTAACGTCAACCCAGTCAGGTTCTTGTAGACGTCCTCCATCTCCACGATGGCAGCATGTACCGATGGGGCCATGGCTGATCCCCCTCCTCTCCTCGCAAGAAGAGAAACTCCTACTGGTCACACGGGGCCCACATCTGCACACACATGTTATTAACTTATCAGCACTATAACAAAAATTTCATGTCCCCTCCCATCATACCAGCTAGATGGAGAGGATCGTGATGTTAAACCGGCATCTAGCCCCCATGATCCTATTAAGACTGTTTTCACACGATATAAAAGACATATGAAGATGCATAAATATTTTAAAACATATAAACGACATATGGAATGTATGATTATAAGGAAACACAGCGGAATTAAATTCATTAGCACATCCATCATTCATTCCAATATTCATCAAATGATAATTGCAAATTTACACAAGAGAATACTTATCTCAATAAGGTAGTCCCAAGCAATTGGCTATGCAACTGCAACGTTCCACCCAACCATAGGCCAGTTGTGCTTATCAACCTCTTGATACAACTGCCACCCCCGAGCTGGGCATGATTACTACAAGGAACCAGGGAACAACAAACTCACACATAGCCAAGCATACACCAAGATGAGCCAAGCCAATCTGCAATTGGGTTTATCAGGATGCTAGGACATGGAAGGGAAGAATTGCTAAGCTAGTGAGCTCAACCACAGAGCTATGGCTACCCCTCCCAGATCTATTTAGCTTGGCACTCACAATTCCTACACACCCAACACAAGGAAGTATTATCTTCACTGCCACCCAGTCCCTCAAGCCATACCTTCCTTTCTAGTGCTCTCACAGTGTGCATAGAAAAGTAGCCAGCCCTCTTGATCTTCTTGAGAGGTTACTTCCTACACTAGGTTTATCAAGCCAATTCTGTCCACTACCACTCTAGTTTCTTGCTCACGGGTTCACATCAAAACAAGGATGCACATAACAGCAAACTACACTTATTGAGCATGAGAAAAACATTTCAACAGTGGGATGCATGAGATGGGGTTTCCTGAGCTTCAAAAAAACGTGGGTAGACTCAAAACGTATGGGCACTTGGAGAATTCGACTGGGAGAGCAAAACCCATTCCAGAAAAATGCCCCAGGGGAAAAAACGACCTCTCCCTCAGTCCCAATTCACGTCCCTCCTTCCCCAGCTATTGCACAATACAAAAAATGAGTTCCTGGGCATGGAAAAACGCAGGGTTATGGTGAAAAACGTGAGGATAAATTCCAGTGAGCTCAGTGTGCGTGAGAGGAAGAACGTAATGGATGAAGAATTTCCTTAGGCAGCATTTCGTGGGGGTTTTCCTGCCCAGCAAGCCAAAAATACGATTTTCAGGTTGATGGCTTGCCCATGCACGAAATCTGACTGCCATACTTCTCCAATCCCAAGGCATTAACTGCCCCAACCAATCTTTGGAAGAATTAAATGATTGGGTGCATGGGACAAAATGGATAGTTAAGAGTTCATGGGTTTTCTTATTGACACATGGGCTGACCCTAGTGGCTCAAGGGTTTGGTTATTTCCCCTCCCTATTCCTTGTAGAATCATGCCCCATCGTTTTGTTGCATTGCATAGATAGGTGTGGGTTTTTCCATTAAAATTCGTATTTACATGATGTCTCATTTACATTGTGCCCATCTAGCACACGAGTCATAAGCATCTATTTTAATTGCTGATACATAAACGCTAAATCAATGGTGGGGCCTTGGCCTTGAGCTCCTCACCATGATTAAATATCAATATTTACATCATTTACGATTTAATACAAAGGGGGTCAAAATGGGGACGTGACACAAAAAATCATAAATACACAAAACTAAAAAGTACAAGGGTCATTGTTCTTACCGATGTCTCCCCCACTCTGCTCTCTCGGGCAGTGCCAAGTATGGGTCCTCCTTGTAGTTCATACCACTGTATGGGTAATCCTCTACCATGAGAAACTGGCCTTCCATCCAGGTGAATAAATCAGGGCCATACCCGATGATAGGACCCCCACCATGGCGGGCCATGACCTCTGTCCATTTGGCCATGTGAGGATCCCTAGGATCCCTATCATCCAGAGCTACCTACGGGCGCAAGAGGGGAACCCGCTCCAATAGAAATGAGATCACTATAGATCCGTATCCGAACTACTTGAGCTCTCCATGCCGATGCTTGGTCAACTGAGCTTGAATGTTTGCAAGGAGTCCCTCGCATGATTTGAATACCTTCGGAGACATACAGTCCTCCACATACAGCATCTGGGACCTAGTAGCTAGATGGGGTGCTTGGCTCCCTTTTATCCTCATTATGGTGAAAAGAATAGCTCGCAGTGCATGTTCTCGTACCTATTTGATGGGGATCTTCCCACTAGAGGCACGGGAATGAGGAGTGAAATGCTAAAGGATCAATTCGTCTACTGTTTGATCACTTCCCTGTGATTCGATAAGGGCCACATTGTCCCCCCTACGGTACAATCCAATCAAGAAGTAGATGTCTTCCACATCCATAGTCAAAGTGTGCTCTCCGATCACAAAATACTGCTGCGCAGTGTCCCAATAATGGACCATATATTCTAGCAGTGGAACTTGGGCCCTCATGCCCTGAATGTTGAAGAACTTTTGTAGCTCGCAGTTCCGTAATGCCTCTACACATAATGGGTCACTTGCATCTTGCACATCATCTACCTCGTGTTCTCGTTCACGCCACTCTAAGACCATGTTGGCTTCTACTAACCTACCAAAAGGAGCATTTTAACATCATTAGAACTCACTTCAACAACTGAATGTTTATCTTTTGGGCTAGGTTTGTTGATGGGGTTGGACGTTTCCGCCGTCACACCCCGTCAATACTCACAGTGCGACATTGTCACAACCCATTTTTGCGGGATTTGCGACGACCCGGGTTCATCGCAGTTCCCGTAAGGGAGACCTAGGATGCAATAGCCCTCCACAAACCAACTAAAAAACCCCAGAAATGAACTAAAATTAAAATTGTAAACCACTGGAAATGTGTTGGATGAATTTTAGAGTTACCTACTCTGAAAGGATCATTAAATGGTTGCTCGCAGCTCCCAAAATCGACAAGTAAACTTTTGGCTCCAAATGGCACTTCTTCTCCCAAATTTGGAAAATGAAAAATGGTGACTATATTTGGTTTTTTGTTTCTATTTATAGACAAAAGGCATATTATTTTTCAAATATTTGATGCCTTTTAGGTCATTTGCTATAGTTTCGATCATTTTTATTACATTTGAATGCTTGGTCGACTTTTTGACCTGGTTTTCGAGTGTGCAGGAGTCATTAAGTGTTCTTGTGCGTCGTTTTCACATTGAAGCGTCATTTCAAGTATGAATAACCTCTTGAATGTTTTGTCATTATCTTGTATCCGTTAGATTGTAATTATTTAATGATGATGAACTTACTCTTTATTCTTTATGATGTTCTTAAAACCATGAGAATAAGTTATCGAGTTATGATTTATCACTTTTTTGGGCTCGTTAAACTCCTATAGAAAAGGAATCCCCCCAGAGTCTATCTTTAAGCTCTTTCCAGGCTCTCGAAATATGAAAATATTGCCAAGCGAACTTGTCGCGTTCACGCTTGTTAAAGAATTTGAATTGTCATCTCGCTGGTGATAGTTTACTCCTTTTTCGGACTAGGGGGAACTAATTACAAAAAAGGTATACTCCATCCAATCATGACTGGAAGAGTCCTCTCCCATGTTGTTTTACCATTTTTGGGGTGTTGAGGCTAAATTTATGAAAAAGGACCATTGGAGTCTTCTTTAGTTCTTTTTCAGACTCTCTAAACATGAAATGACGACCGAGTTTTACCTTCTGTGGACTTGTTAAACCTCAAACATTGAAGGGCCCGTCATGGGACGAACCCCTCCTATCCCAGGTTCAAAAAATATTTGGGATTGGACTCATCTATGAGATGAGCTATATCGAGCATTTGGTTACCCCCATCAAGCTCGTAAAAAACACATGAGGCACTCATCATTCATGATGGGGAAAAAGAAATTTTTTTATGTTACACCCTTTATCTGTGGTAGTACCTAGTCATTCTTGAACATGAAACTCATTTGCATTTGCATACTGTGCTTGTATCATCCATTTGTCCTCAAGTTTCACCCACCTCTTGAGTCTTGTCACTCCTTTGAGTCATTCAAAGAATGATTCCCTCATCAGTTTCATTAGTTTTTGGTGTCATACTCGTCATGTCAATACTACCAAGTCATGCCATGCCCATGTTCAAGAACATTCTCACCATTCATTACCTGCATTCAGTACACCTACTACCATGTCGATTTATTTTGAGTTAGTCTTGCATGTTCCTGTACCATCCGATCTACTCTACACATCTTTGTCGTGTTTCGTGTCAATAATGGGGGATTCATCATGGCCCTCCTTCGGCAGGTTCATCCTTGTAGATTTCAACACATCATCCGATGATTGAATCTAGAAACCAACAAAGTACCTTGGACCCGCATGCCTCAATGGCAAGTTACCTTGCTTTCAACATGAGTTTATATCATTAACTCTTGATTGAAATATTTCATCTTGCATTCGACTTCAACTCATTATTCACGCTTGATGATATGTATTGTGATACCTTGGGAATCATTGACATCAATGATGATTTCCCTCGTGCTTGTTAATGGTATACATCAATGACCTGTAATCAAGTGGTTTCTACCATGTTCGACTTCAAGACATTTGTAATCACATCGATAGATTTGTATCATTGCAGTTTCGGCTTGGAAGACCCTGGGAGTCATGTTTTACCCAGGTTGTGATGGAGTTTGTTTTGAGTTATATCACACGGATCCACATTTGTATTGGTTGTGGTTGTGTTATCATCTCATCATGGATCTACACTTGTGTCTAGTAGCCATGATTGTCTTCAATCGGTCTTTACTATCATGGATCTGCAATGTATTGGTTGGAATCCATATTGTACGTCATATGAGACTGTGTACTCAAAGTCAGTTGTACTACAGCAGCGTCCTTCATCCGATGAATCATTGCCATTCCTTCTATCAAAGCATTTCACTTGTCCAATTTCAAACAGCTTCATGCTTTGGGGGGCATTCTGTTACACCTAAAATCTTACCATCATGAGACTTAGTGTAAACATCCCTAAATTTTCCTTGACTAAGTCATTAACCTAGAAGAGATACAAACCCATTCATACTAGGTTTTGAAAGGTCGTCGCAAGTTGTCCTCAAGCACCCTCGACGTCGCAGGTTGGCCTCTTGCAGCATGCGACAATGTCAGTTAATGGACAAAAATAGTTTCTTTGAGCCCATTCTCGAAGCTAGATGACATGGATCCCTATCCCTAACCTTTTGGGAGAGCTGGCACTCGGTTCCTAACCTCTCGGAAGGATCCCCTATCTCTCTCCTACCCTATCCACTTAGTCCTATATAAGTGAAGCTCACTCCCATTCCAAGGGGAGGAAGTCTATAGTGTCTACATGTTGGTGGAATTACCTTAGGAGAGATCTCTACTCATCTATTGGGAGACTCACACTTCCTTGGGAGGATTTGGCATTGGTTCGATCAGATGAGGATTGCTACGTCAAGTCTATGGTTGTAATATTTCTATCCTATGTACTTCCCTTTCAATACAGTAATATAAGTGCTTTTCACCAAAATCTCATTGTGTTAATGATATCTTGTGTAGTTCGCTTGCTTGACTGCTTAATTATATCTGTTATTGTATAGATGTGTTTTACTTGCTTTGTTGTCTTGTTGTCTTGATAGATTTTGCAGCTCAGATCTGAAGATCGTCAAGCTTGGAGCAACATTCAAGGAGAAAAGGATTAGCGATCTATAACGTAAACGTATCTAGTTCCTTGATCCTTAATTAGATCTAGGAGAGTGATTTATATTCTGTCTTATTTGTTCTAGACTTGCGTTGAGCTAGGGATATCATGCCTTTAGTTCACTCTTAGTAGATTGTCTGTCAAACAATTTTCTTCTCTGCATAGGTTTAAAACATACATGTGGTATCAAAGATCGATTATTTGGTTTCAGGGGGACACAGATTTTGCTGAAGGTTCGATGTGATTGATAGATATTGGGTCTATGAGAAACCTAGGTTTAGTGTGTTGATGTATTTGTAACTTAGGAAGATAGTCTTCTATGTATTACATTTGTAATTTATTGTATATCCCACAGAGATGTATTATTCCTCTTATTGGAAGTGTCGTCATGTGCATCGACAAGTGTCATCATTTGTATTGATGGGTTATTAGACCACCAGTCTGGGGTCGGCCTTGGTTAGCACATGTGTTTGGGTTATTAGGCTTGATTAGCAAGTCGTCCCCAGTGGATTATTGGCAGGTCAAGTTAGTGTATAAATAGAGAGGTTGTGTCTCTCATTTAGATCATTCACTCACTTCTCAAGCTCGCATAGCTAAGAGAGAAAGTGTCACACTAATGGAGGAGGAGGAGCATCAGCTAGAGACATCTTATTGGGTTTGATCATTGTGATCTTGTATTGTGGCTTATCTTATCTCTGAGGAAGTTGCAGGGTTTTTCACCTTCTTGGTTTTCCCCGGTGAAACTCTGTGCCTCTTGTGTGATTCTTTTTATGTCTATGATTGATATGCTGTAGAGATATGTTGTACATTTTATTCTCTTAGAAATCCTTATGATAATGGAATGAAAGAAAAATTAACATGGTATTAGAGCTGACCTAAGAAGAAGGCACTGTGCAGCTGCGGAAGCTAGGGCTTATTAATATTTGGGTTTATCTTCACAGATAATAAAAGGAAGAAGGCTAGATTGACTCTCCTCTGAAGGGCGCATCTTTCTATCGAGACAGACTTCAATTCTGAGCTTTTTCAGTTTTGGCCCTAAAAATTAGGGTTTCCACAAAAATAGGAATTTTTGAAATCTGAGGACATAGCTGGAAGATCCTTGGAAAAATCAAAGTTTAGAGCTTTGGATCGAACTTTTTTGTTGGGTGAAGCTCCGGGAAACTCAAACCCTAATTCAGGGTCCTCCCAATGAATCCGGGAGATTGAAAAGCATTTCTGAAGGGAAAAGCCTTGCAATTTTCAATTTATGAGTATACCAGAATGATTAGCTCATCAAGATGCATCTTTCTATCCTTTCAGAATTTTGAAATTCATATTTTGAATTTTTAGGGTTTCTCTGACAAACCCTAATCCAGCTCTAGATCCAGTTTTCAGCAAATCAAGTGGTAAGACCTAAAGCTTTTCTATTTCCATTTGAAGTACTCTTTAAGATGTCTCACCACACCAAGCTTGAGGATAAGCTTGAAGGGGCTGATAAATTCTGAGAATGGAAGTATAGGATTGGGTTAATCCTAAAAGAGAATGAGTTGGACAACTACACAAAGGAAGAGGTTCCAGTTCAAGAAGAAGAAGAGGCTAAGACCTTACACAAGAAGAACCTGGTCAAGGCTAAGAGAATCTTTGTTGATTCTATAAAGGACCATCTCATACCCCATGTGTCTTCTCTAAAGACACCTAAGGAGATGTTTGACTCCTTGGCCAAGTTGTTTGAAGGAAAGAACATAAATCGGAAGATGACTCCGCGGAACCAATTGAAAGGGGTAAAGCTTCAGAATGGAGAGACCATTCAATCCTACTTTTACAAGGTCTCTCAAATCAAGGAAAAACTTGAAGCTATGGATGAAATAGTAGAGAATGGTGAAATTGTAATGACCACACTGAATGGCCTACCTAGGTCATGAGACTCCTTCATCCAAGGAATCTGTGCAAGAAGAAAATTGGTCTCCTTCAGTAGACAATGGGAGGAGTGTTCACAAGAAGAGGCTAGGATTGTGGCCCAAGAAGAAAAGATGGAAAATGAAGATCAAGCTCTCACAGCTCACACCAAGAAAGGAAAGCTCAAGAAATTTTCTCACTACCATCCAAAAGAGAAGAAAGATCTTAGATGCTTCAATTGCAATGAGAAAGGACACTTTGCCTCAGATTGTCCCAAGAAAAAAAAGGGAAACAACAACAACTTCAACAAGAAGAAGAAGAGAAACAAAAGAAGATATTATGCTCATGTTGTTGGGGATGATGAACCTCCCAAGAAGAAGGCTAAAGTAGAAAGTGATAACTCATCAAGTGAAGATGAATATGTTCTAATCTCTGCTCTCACATGTATTATCTCTCATGGATGTAATGATTGGATTATTGATAGTGGGGCTTCTAAACATATGACTGGGTTTAAATAATATTTCATGGACCTATCTGAATATGATTCACCTCACAAGGTGAAACTTGGGGATGACTATCAATATCCCATAAAAGGAAGTGGTGAAGCCTCCTGCAAACTAGACTCTGGGAAGTCTATAAAAATGCAAGATGTTTTATATGTACTTGGACTTAAGAAGAATCTTCTCTCCATATCATCTTTGGATGCAAAGGGAATGAGAGTTGCTTTTGTGGATGGCCAAGTACTCATGTGGCCAAAAGGTAAGACCATAGATGATGTAGTAGTGATTGTTGATGTATATGTAACTTCGGAATTTATTTCATATATGTATATGATATTCCTATAGAGATGTTATTATTCCTCTATACGGACATGTCATGATTTATATTGTAAGTGTCGTAACTTATACTTGATGGGTTATTAGACCACCTTGTTGGGGTCGGCCTTGTATAATTCATGTGTGTCGAAGGGTTATTAGACCACCAAGTGTGGGGTCGGCTCGGATTAAGTTAACCATGGGTTAAGATAGACATGTAGGCCCCATTAGTTTATTGGGCAGGACAGAACAAGTATAAATAGAGATCAGGAGATCTCTATTTGATCATTCATTCACACACTTTTCTCATTCGAAAAGTGGTGCACTTATGAGGAGGAGGCTCTGCTGCTAGGAGAAGACTATCTCTTGTATTCTGGTTGTATCATTGCTCTATCTATCTCTAAGGAAGTTATTGGGGTTTTTCACCTTTATTGTATCCCCAAGTAAACTTTGTGTCTCTAGTGTGCTTGCATTATTGTGTCCATGTTTGATATGCTGTAGATTTGCTGTACATGTTGTTCTCTTAGTTAAGATCCTAGATCAGATTGGAGTAAATTTTGAAAATTTAACAGTGATTGGAGAGCAAGAGGGAGGATTGTACAAATTGAAGGGACAACCTGAACATGCCATGGTACATGAATCCATGGAGCCAAGTGAACTTTGGCATAGAAGGCTTGCTCATGTGCACTATAGAGCACTACCAATTGCAAGTAAAGTTGTAGAGGGTCTTCTTGAAATGAAGACAAAGCATGAAGGTGTTTGCAAAGGATGTGCAAAAGGAAATAACATTAAGAAGGAATTTTCAAGCAGTGAAAGCAAAGCTAAAGGAATCTTGGAAATTATCCACTCCGATGTATGCGGTCCAATGTCATCCAGTTCTCTGAGTGGGTATGTATACTATGTTTCTTTCATTGAGGATTTCTCTAGGAAGACTTGGGTTTACTTCATAAAGAACAAAGATGAAGTGTTTGATAAGTTCAAGGAATTCAAAGCCTTGATAGAAAATCAAACTGACAAGAAGATCAAGACATTTAGATCCGACAATGGTGGAGAATTCACTTCGGGTGATTTCAAGAAGCTATGCAATGATTCAGGGATTAAGAGGGAGTTGAATGATCCTTACAATCCACAACAAAATGGTGTCGCAGAAAGGAAGAATAGAACTATCATGGAAGCAGCACGGGAAATGCTTTATGACCAAGATCTTCCTATGCATCTATGGACAGAAATGGCTAGGACAGTTGTATATTTGCATAACAGAACACCTCACAATATATTAGACAACAAGACACCAGAAGAGGTCTTCTCTAGTAAGAAACCCGAAGTCAGCCATCTCAGAATATTTGGTTGTGCAGTATATACACATATTCCAATGGAAAATAGGACTAAGTTAGATCCTTCAGGAAAGAAGGGTATCTTTGTGGATTACAGTGAAAGCTTGAAGGCTTACAGAATATACTTCCCAAGGTTTAAGAAGATTCACATCAACAGGGATGTAACATTTGATGAAGACTCAACATACATCAAATCAAGGAAGACACCTATTGATGACCATGAAGAACCAAAGGAAACTAGATTTCAAGACATCACTATGAATGAAGAAATTCCAAAAGTATATCGTGAAATTGAAGATCAACAAGAACCTATAGATCCACCCTGTGAGAAGAACTCTTACAAGAGGAAACCTGCATGGGCTAGAGAACTCATTCAAGATGTAGAAAGGTTTGGCATTCTAGAAGAAGAACACAGAGAAAGGAAGAGGACTAGATCACATACCAGTTATGTTGCCTTACTCTGTGATATTATAAACAAAGAAGCTTCCATTTATGAAGAAGCAGCAAAAAAGAAAGAATGGAAGGATGCCATGGTCGAAGAGTACTAATCGATCATGAAGAATTATGTTTGGGATGTGGTCCCAAGACCTGAAGGGAAGTCAGTGGTGACTTCCAAATGGATCTATAAGGTCAAGCATGATGCAGATGGTAGCATAGAGAAATACAAGGCAAGGTTTGTAGCTCATGGCTTCTCCCAGAAAGAGGGGATAGATTATGAAGAAACTTTTTCTCCTGTAGCCAGATACACTTCCATCAGAATAGTACTTTCTCTAGCTGCAGTGATAAAATGGAAGATACACCAGATGGATGTCAAAACAGCTTTCTTGAATGGTGTAGTCAAAGAGGAAGTGTATGTGGAGCAGCTACTCAGTTCTGAGACACATGACAGGGATTCATATGTGTGCAGATTGAAGAAAGCCTTGTATGGCTTGAAGCAAGCTCCTAGGACTTGGTATGGTAGGATGGACAGTTTTCTATCTAGTTTGGGCTTTAACAAGAGTAAAGCAGATTCCAACCTCTACTACAAGGTTGAGGAAAGCAATCCTGTGATACTACTCCTATATGTGGATGACCTGTTTGTTACAGGAGAGGATGGGTTGATTGCCGACACCAAAAGGAAGCTTGCATCCGAGTTCGAGATGAAGGACTTAGGGATGATGTACTATTTTCTAGGCATGGAAGTGTGGCAGAGTGCAGATGGGATCTTCCTTGGACAAGGGAAGTATGCAGGAGAGATCCTGAAGAGGTTTGGGATGATGGACTATAAGGCCATGGCCACACCTATGGCATCGAACCTGAAGCTTCTGTGTGATGCTTCATTTGAGCCATTTGATGTCATGATGTATTGTCAGATGATTGGGTCCTTGATGTACTTGACGAATACAAGTCCAGTTATTTGATTTGAGGTGAACACATTGAGCCAGTTCTTGACGGATCCGAGAGGTGTTCACCTGGTAGCTGTAAAGCATATTCTGAGGTACCTAAAGGTTACAATTGATTATGGGCTCAAGTCTGATGTGAATCAAAATTTTAACTTGCAGGGTTATGTTGATTCAGATTGGGCAAGAAGTGCTGCATATAGGAAGAGCACTTCGGGGTGTTGCTTCAGTATGGGATCAGGTGTGATCTCTTGGTTTAGTAGAAGTAGTCCTGTGTAGCACTGAGTACAGCCGAAGTAGAGTATGTTGCATCTTTCTTGGCTAGTTGTGAGGCAGTATGGCTGAGGAATCTACTGCCTGAGTTATTTGATCTCCCGTTGGATGCTACTGGTATCTTTTGTGACAACTAGTGTTGTGTGAAGCTATTTGAGAACCCAGTGTTCCATGATAGGTTGAAACACATTGAGATCAAATATCACTATATCAAGGATATGGTGCAGAGAGGAGCAGTGAAGCTCCTGTATGTTGCGACGGATGAGCAGGTTGCATATGTGTTGACAAAACCACTGGCCAGAGTGAAGTTTGAGTACTTCAGAGAGAGGCTTGGTGTTCTTAATATTGATGACACTTTGAGGAAGAAGTGATGGACACATTTGTAGGAGCCATTCCAAGCATGGTGAGAGGAGGATCCTTTCCATGGCTGTGGATGTAAGCGCTATGTGATAAGCATCAGGATGATGCTCCAGTTACTGTTTTGTGTATGCATCATGTTGGATGCTTGATATGATCAGGTGGATCATGTATTTGTATATGTATCAGGTGGATACATTGTATGATCAGGTGGATCATGTATTTGTCTACGTATCAAGAGGATACATTATATGATTAGGTAGATCATGTATGATGATATGTATCAGGTAGATACTTGGTATGCATCAAGTGGATGCCTTGTATGATCAGGATGATCATGGATGATGAGCTTCAGGATGTTGCTCCATATGATATGCATCAAGACGATGCAGTGACGATGATCAAGATGATCATGTGTGACGAGTATCAAGATGATGCTCTGGATGATATGCATCAAGGATGATGTAGTGATGATGATTAGGATGATCATGTATGATGAGTTCCGAAGACACAGATGCACATAGCATTTTAATACATGGTGTAGATGTGTTCTCCCATGTTCGTGATGTAATTGCTGAGCAATTGTTTACAAGGTGTAGATGTGTTCTCCCACGGTAAATATGTAAGGGTTGGAGCCATTCTTTACAAGGTGTAGATTTGTTCTCCCACGGTAAAGATGTAAGGGCTGAAGCCATTCTTCACAAGGTGTATATGTGTTCTCCCATGGTGAAGATGTAAGGGCTGGGTCCATTTGAGCATGGTTGAATTTTGTCTTCCCATGGCTGCGATATAAGTGTTGTGCCATTCGAGCATGGTTGAAGTTTGTCGTCCCATGGCTGTGATATAAGTGTTGTGCCATTCGAGCATGGTTGAAGTGTGTCTTCCCATGTCTGCTATATAAGTGTGGTTCCCTTCTCGCATGGTTGAAGTGTGTCTTCCCATGGCGTAGATATAAGTGCTGAGACTTTCACGGATGGTTGAAGTGTATCTTCCCATGCCGGTGAGTGTAAGTGTTGTGTCATGTGCATCTGGGTTGTGCTTCGTGAACGATGTTATGATCAATATGATCATGAGTATCGGAATGATACTCTATGGCCATGGATAGGTTGTGCAATGGCATGTAAAAGGTCCTGGGAGATCCGATAGGTTGAGCTATGTGCTCGTAATCAGTCCTGGGATGCTCTTTCGAGGTTTTGTTGACTCATGTAATAAGTCCTGAGGATTTCACAGTATGGACAGTGATGATGAATACCTACAGGTGGTGGGTCTATGATCCAGCATGAAAAAGGGCTGGCTCTGTAGAACTTCCTATGACGAGCAGATTTCAGAGATAGCCCAGTGATCAAGATGTTGAGTACATCAGCTGTGATGATGATGATGCTCCATGATCCAGTGATGATGATCCAGTTCCAAAATTGAAGATTTGTGCCAATATGTATTGATGACCTGTGATGAAAGAATACCTTCCTAGTTAAGAGGGAGTGTTGATGTATTTGTAACTTCAGAAGATATTCTTCTATGTATTACATTTGTACTTTATTGTATATCCCACAGAGATGTATTATTCCTCTGATTGGAAGTGTTGTCATTTGTATTTGTAAGTTTCGTCATGTGCATCGACAAGTGTCATCATTTGTATTGATGGGTTATTAGACCATCAGTGTGGGGTCAGCCCTAGTTAGCACATGTGGTTAGGTTATTAGGCTTGATTAGCAAGTTGGCCCCAGTGGATTATTGGCAGGTCAAGTCAGTGTATAAATAGAGAGGTTGTGTCTCTCATTTAGATCATTCACTCACTTCTCAAGCTCACATAGCTAAGAGAGAAAGTGGATCACTAGTGGATGAGGAGGAGCATCGGATAGAAACATCTTATTAGGTTTGATCATTGTGATCTTGTATTGTGGCTTATCTTATCTCTGAGGAAATTGCGAGGTTTTTCACCTTCTTGGTTTTCCCTGGTGAAACTTTGTGTCTCTTGTGTGATTGTTTTTATTTCTATGATTGATATGTTGTACATGTTATTCTCTTAGAGATCCTTATGATAATGGAATGAAATTATCGAAAAATTAACACAGTGGTATATTTTCAACTTTGATTTGTACATTGAAAGAGAATGGAAATCAATTCAAGAATTGAGATCAAGATATTTAATGACCAAAAATTTGAGCTATGGAAGCTCAAAATGGAGTATCTTTGTGTAGATCGGGAACAATAGATTGTTGTGGATCCAGGTACACAACCCATTGGAACATCAAAATAATATTGGGAGAAATTAGATAGAAGGGAGAGGAGTGCAATCTGACTGTTCTTATTAGACATTGTGTTATTGAACGTATATGGAGAAGATACTGTGGTAAATCTTTGAGAAAAAATACGGAGTTTGTATCAATCAAAATCCCTTGTAAACACGTTGTTTCTGCAAAATAAATTGTATCACCTCAGAATGGATGATAATGACATAGTGACAGAGCATTTGAATGTCTACAATACTCTGGTAAGTCAAATAACCTTTGTTAGCATTAAAATGGATAAAGAATATAAATGTATTACAATATTGTGTTCTTTTCCAGATTCCTGGGACAACCTAATTGTAACAATAGGGAGTTCTAATAAAGCGAATTTAAAATTTGATGAAATAGTATCATCCCTACTATCAGAAGAGATGAGTTGAAAAACCATGGATAATCATAGCATGAATGCCTTGTCTATGAGAGGTCGCCCCCAGGAGTGAAACAAAAATAAGGGATCTGAGGGGAGATCTAAATCCCAGGGAAAATTTATAAGTGTTGGAAACGTGGTAAAGCTGGGAACTATAAAAATGATTGCAGATCTAAGAATGTTGAGAAAGGAAAGGGATGTGAGGATACCTCTACCACAAAGTCGAAGACTTCCATAGAAGGAGGGTATTTGTACCTAGATTCAACTAGTAATAATTTAGAACATGATATATGGTTGATTGTCTCAGGTGCGTCATGTCATATGACCCCTCATAGGGAGTGGTTCTACAAATATCAAAAGTATAATGGAGGCAATGTGTTCTTGGGATATGATTCACTAGCTAGTATCATTAGGCATGGTAGAGTCAAGTTGAAACTCAAGGATGGAAATATTAGAACTCTCCATGGAGTACTACACATTCCAAATCTAGTGAGAAACTTGATATATGTCAAAAATATGGATATTGCAGGTGTAAATACTGTGTATGGAGATGGTGGTTGCAAAATGGTTCAAGGATCAATGGTATTGATGAGGGGAGTTTGGTATGGAAATCTGTACAAACTATTGGGAAGAACCATCATCGGTGAATGAAACAATTATATTTTTCTTGAGGGGGAGATATAAAATATAGAACCTTGATGCATCAGGAGGAAAGACAATGCTATGGCATCAAAGATTGGGGCATATCGGACAAAAAGGGCCTTCAAGCATTACAAGGTAAATGTATGGTTGAAGGTATGACTGATTGCACTTTAGATTTTATTTTCTATGAACATTTCATATATGGGAAACAAAATCAAGTAAGATTTTCATCTGTTGGTACCAAAGCAAAGGGAACTTTAGAGTTAATACAAAGTGAGGTGTTTGGACCTGTGCATATTCCATCACTAGGTAGATCTGTGTATTATGTTTCATTTATAGACAATTTATCAAGGAACACATGGATTTATTTCCTTCAAAGTAAATATGAAGTATTTGATAAGTTGAAATAATTTAAGGCTCTTGTAGAGAATCAAACAAAAAATAAAACAAAGGTGTTGAGGATAGATAATGGTGGAGAGTTCTATGCAATGAATTCGAGGAATTCTGTAAGAAGTGCGGTATAGAAAGGTTGAAGGATACTCTATACACACCTCAACATAATGGAGTTGTTGAAAGGATGAAAAGGATGCTGATGGAAAAGGAAAGGAGCATCCTAAGCTGTTGATGTATATGTAACTTTGGAATGTATTTCATCTATGTATTTCATATATATTTATTGTACCCTTATTAGAGATGTGTTATTCCTCTATAAGAAAGTGTCATCATGTGGATTGACAAGTGTTGCAAGTGTGTGTACTTGCCGATGGGTTATTAGACCACCATATGTGGGGTTGGCCCTGAAATATATATTATATTGTGGATGTATCTAGATAGATAAGTCGGCCCCATAGTGTAACTGGGCAAACATGTTAAGTATAAATAGAGATCGGGAGATCTCTATTTGGATCACTCGGAAACTCACACTTCTCTCACTCAGAAAGTGTTGCACTAGTGAGGAGGAGGATCATCTGCTACTAGGAGACTATCTCGGTGTATTTTGGTTGTACTTTGGTTGAGCCATTGCTATCTCTATCTCTAAGGAAGTTGTGGGTTTTTTCACCTTAGGGTTTTCCCCACGGAAACTCTGTGTCTCTTGTCTCTCATGCTTTTGATTCTTGTGATGCTTGTCATGCTTATTGTGATCATTATGCATTGATATACTGTATATGTTATTCTCTCAGTGACAATCCTAGAGTATTGTGAATTAATGCTCAAATTTTAACATAAGCAGTGCCAAGATAGGACAAGAATTATGGGTAGAGGTAGTGGAGACAGCATGTTACTTGGTAAATAGATCACCCACATCAACATTGGTTGAAAAAACTCTACAAGAGGTATGGAATAGAAAGAAAATATCTATTAAACATTTGAATTTTTTTGGCTGTGATGCTTATGTACAAGTTCCAAAGGAGAAAAGGAGCAAGTTGGATAACAAAGATGAAAAATGTATCTTTATCGGCTATAAAGATGGTATGAAAGTTTTTAAGATTTGGAATCCTGAAACTAAGAAGATTGTTTATAGTCAAGATGTTGTGTTTAGATAGGTCAAAGAAGATCCTAGACAAGAAGAGACTCCAATGGAAAAGGAATGACATAAAATAGAGTTTGAGTTGGAAGATGAAGAATATGAATCAACAGAAGAAGAAGAAGACGAATAAGAAGAAGAACCTCATACCCCAGTTTTGAGGAGATCATCTAGAGAAAGAAGGAAACTAGAAAGGTATTCCCCTCCTGGATTTTGGTCAAATTTTTCTTTGTCTATTACTGATGATAATCCTAGAAATGTGAAGGAAGTTGTTAATTTAGAGGATAGTGATCTCTGGAAGAATGCCATGGTTGAATAAATTGATGCCTTGGACAAAAATGAATCTTGGGATCTATTTGGGTCACCAGCTGGAAGAAAATCCCTTGGAAGCAAATGGTTGTTTAAAAAGACGTTGAATGCAGAAGGTAAAGTTGAGAAATACAAATCCCAGTTTGTAGAAAAGGGATATTCTCAGGTAGAGGCAATTGATTTTGGTGAAATATTCTCTCCTGTTGCAAAATTAACTTCTATTAGATTCCTTCTTGCAATTGTTTCTACTTTTGATCTTGAAGTAGAGCAGATGGAGGTGAAGACAGCATTCCTACATGGGGACTTAGAAGAACAAATTTACATGAAGCAACCTAGAGGATTTACTATAATGGTTAAGAAGGAATTGGTTTGCAAGCTGAAGAAGTCCTTTATGGTTTAAAATAGTCTCCAAGGATGTGGTACTAGAATTTTAACACATACATATTGGGACTGGGATTTGTGAGAAGCAAAGCTAATCACTGTGTCTACTACAAACAAGTTGGAGAACATTTTGTTTATGTAGTGTTGTATGACGATGACATATTGTTGGTTGGAAATAGCATGAAGGTTATTAGGAGGTGAAAATGTAGATATACTCCAAGTTTGACATGATGGATCTCGGTACTGCTAATTTCATCTTGGGGATGGAGACCAAGAGAAACCGCGCATAAAGGAAACTCTGGTTGAACCAAAGAAAATATGTGGAAACAATACTAAATAGTTTTAATATGCAGGAATGTAAACAAGTAAAATTTCCTATTTCTGTAGGTGTAATATTATCAGCAAAATAGAGCACCAAGATAGATGAAGAAAAAGAAGACATGTACCATGTTCCTTATGCTAGTGCAGTTGGAAGTTTGATATATTCCATGGTATGCACTAGACTAGACATTTCCTATTCAGTGCAAGTTTTGAGAAGGTATATGTCAAAACCGAGAAAGGAACAATGGAGAAATATGAACATGTTATTCATGTACTTGTGTGAAACAACAGACAGTGCAATCTATTATCAAGGAAGAACTAGACATGACAAAGTGTTAAATGTACAAGGTTTTGTTGATGTTGACTGGGCTGGAGATTTGGATTGTACAAGATCTACAATTGGGTATTTATTTAACCTATTTGGAGGTACTATTAGCTGGATGAGTAAAAGACAAGCTGTAGTGGCATTATCAAATAGAGAATCTAAATACATGGAAACCACTCATGCAAGTAAATAGGTTGTATGCTTGCAGAGATTGTGTTCAGACATTGGGTTTAAACACCAAGATGTAAGGTTAGATTGTGACAGTCATAGTGCAATATTCCTAGCAAAGAACCATTCTTATCACTCAAGAACGAAGAATATTAATGTGCAATTTCACTTTGTAAGATACATGGTTGAAAGCAATAAGGTGTTATTAGAGAAAGTCGATACTTTGAAGAATGTTTTGGATTCATTGAAAAAATCTGTGAGCACTGAGAAGTTCTCTTGGTGTAAAGGATCAATGGGAATTCATGGCATGGATTGTTGATCCAATAAAATATTGTACCACATGTATGCAAAGAAAACAAGAAGTGGGATAATTTTGAGTATATGTTATATTCTTTGCATGTGTGTGGGGGGGTGCGCATTTGACCGTGCAGTGGTCAATACCCTCCATCTAGTAATTTAATCCTAGTTAAGTGATTGGGTTCTATTTTATAATGTGGTTGAACGGATTAGGGTATTGGATGTTGCGGAATACCTATATTGTATTGTGATTGATTCATAATGATAATGAGAAAAATAGGAGCGGTGGCTCCAAGGTTTGCTGGTTTTTCCCGGTCAAGGGTTTTGAGGGTAAATCTCTATGTATTATGTGTGAATGTTGTGGTGTAATATTTGTTTTGCTTAAAATAATATGTATGCTTTTCTTCTTTGCATAGGTTTAAAACTTACAAGAAGTAGTATTGGAGGGTCTCGAAATTGCTTGGACTTGGAGAAACAAGTTCATTCTCCAGTTAGTGGCCCATCAATTCATCAGTCTTGCCAAATAAATCTTGGAGTTTGACCCAAACTTCATTAGGAGTAATAATACCATCTATATGGAAAAGAAGATTCATGGAAATGCTAAGACACAAGAGACCATAAGATTCAACTTGTTTGTTATGCCACTTATATTTCTTAGTGACTACAGTAGGCTCAAGCTCAGTAGCCATAATCACTCTGTAGAGGCCTTTGGTCCTCACCAAAATCTCCATCTGTGTCTTCCAATCAAAACAATTGAATGGAGTCAAGATGATTTGTTATGATTGCTCCACGGCTTCATTGAAATGTGCCCCTATGATGTTGGATTACACCCCTCTGATGTTGAGTTGCCCCCTCTAAGATACTGGTTCGATCTTGTAGAACAATATGAGGAGAATTGTTGTAATCTAAAGGATTACAAGATCATTCAAGAAAATATTAAGCACACGTAGGGACACCATTAAGACACAACAATTGGATCGAATGTTCAACCACTTTCAGTGATATTTGAATGGTTATTTTATACAACAAGATATGGTTGGAGTGGTTTCACATCGACTCCAACTGCTATTAGTTAACTAAGTTAATGATGACAGTTAGGGCATGAGTGGTCCCTCCAACATATCCCCCACCAACAAAATGCTTCTTCATCCCAAAGAGAGCAATTATGCAAAAAGAAGCCATGACTGGCGTGTCTTCAACGTCCATCTTCAATCTAGAAACATTCAATCAGTGCCTCACCCTTTACTCAACTAGCCAAACTCATCCTAAAAGGCTCAGAACTAAGGTATTTTAGCTCTGCTTTCCATGCCATCTCTCTGCCTTTAATGTCTGAGGTCACACTCCAAGGAATGATTCTGCATTTATGCACCGAGGGGACTCAATCAATTCAATTCTTCTGTGTGTCATCATTTAACTTTAAGCTCTGTTTCTGAGTGGTGTAAGATTTATTCTACTTGAATGTTCATCGACGTCTTTTTTTGTTGTGAAGATTTTTAATTTCCTGCAAATGGCATTGAACTATCTGCTTCATTGTTTCTTCTCTAATCATGGTCGTGAACGAATTAGACTCGATTGACACTAGTCAACTAGGGAACGACTTGTTTTGCAATTGTAGGGAGATCAACTACTTTTAATGAGACTCGCATTTCATCTCCCTTAATTTTAATTAATTCGAAATCTAGAGTCACATTAGCTTTAATGATTCATCGACTCATTTACCCATGATTCCAATAGCATTACATATGGGTTTGACTAAATAAAATCCAACCGACCATATAGATTTCGACCATAATTTACAATCAACTATGTTTTACAACAACGACCTCAATAATACTTGACCATTTTCTTACTTATATTGCAAGTGACTCATTGATGAGACTACAAGTCGACCATATTAAAGCATATCGACCAAATAATAGCACCTGACCATATTTATACCAACAAAATATTTAAAAATCTCGACTACTATTTAAAAATATACATTGACCATAAAGTATTATACACCACATACTTTTTCTCGACTTATAAGTAAAGTGACTCGTCGGATTTCATCTTTTAACACACACTTCATGCGTAACAAATTTCAATGATGGCAAACTTATGTTTGATCACAAATTTATTCACCGCTGTAGATTTAAACTGCTTTACAATTAGTCTTTCCATCACTTAATTACCAACAAAATTAACTCTATTGATCTTCAAGTCGACTCTTTTCTTCCATCGATAGTGTTCTAGTGTTGACCATTCTCTTTTTTGTCAGCATAGATAATTTTAAGGATCTGTATTTATTTAAAAGTGTATAAACTTTGGTGAATCTTATCAATTCTTAAAATGTCCACTATAAAATATTTGACTATATTTTTCTAAAATTATTTCAATTTCTAAGGATTTTATATAGTTTATATAATAATTTGGCAATTTTTATAGTGAAAAAAGTTGACCCCATCAAAATTGGATGAAATGGGGCTTCAAAAAATAACAAATTCTGATCGACTATTAACCTGCCAACCGATATAGTCAATGGGAAAAACAATAATCGCGTGGTCGACTGAATGCATAATTTATATTCTTCCATTCTGTTAACTTCAAATTCTGTCAATGATCAATCGAAACTATTACTGGATTGTGATGTGAGTAGATAACTAAGAAAGATGCTCAAATGATCACATATTCGCATATTGGTTCAGTTTCTCCCATCGTCGGCCTTCACGAACAACAAGGCGCAGTCAATATTTTATCAATTGTCTTTCCTCCTTATCACCGCAAGCATCTTCCTGAATCCTGGGTCGATTAGTGAATAACCAAGAAAAATAAAGAAAGTAACAATAGCTTATTTGTTTTCTTGTGCACACGCAAATGCGTTGTTTCTGTCAACAATCTTTCACCCTACTCGCAAGTTTCTGTCAGCGTCTTCCAACTTGTCGACTAAGTATGAACCAACAAAGTTCTGGTTAATTCAACCAGTCGGCTTATTGATTATTCTTGTTGGTTCGAATGCACATGTGCTTGATCAACTGTTGATCGTCAGAAACTTTCACAACTACTAGTTAATGGGCAGGATTGAACTGGTGGTTGACGAGAAGACTCTCTCCAAAATAAATATCAAAGCAATCTTCTTTGATCACGACATAAAATAAGCAACAGACAACTGGCTGCATATTCAACTTTCTTTGCATCATCCATGATAGCTTCCTCGCTACTGTAACTTCATAATGTATATAGCTAGAGGTCCTCATACCAAACACCAGATACCCATCTCAAAATATATCATATCTTTATAATGTATTGGGCATTAGAGAGTAGGTAATATATTTTTCGACTTTTATTTCTAGAAAAATAAAACAAAACGCTGCCATATTTAAACAGTTTTCTTGAATAATTTTGTACAACAAAGAGAAATAGATAGCTTATCTATCTCATTTTTCTTGCATGCAACAGATTTTCGATAAGTGCACATCACTCCAGGGCCACATCATTTCTTTGCATCGTATATGAGCAATAAATTTCTTCAATATTCAAGTAGAACTTCTAATCTTGTGGTTTTCTTTCACCTCATATGCTTCAAGGTTCGAGCCACCTCCATCCACTGCCGTTGTCACCCAGACCAGACAGAGGAGGAAACGACACCACTGTTGTAATCTAAAGGATTACACGATCATTCAAGAAGATGTTAAGCACATGTAGGGGCACCATCAAGACACAACAATTGGATTGAACGTTCAACCTCTTTCTTTCATTGCTCTTCAAATGGTTATTTTATACAACAAGATATGGTTGGAGTAGTTGGGCATTGACTCCAACTGTTATTAGTTAGCTAAGTTAATGATGACAGTTAGGGCCCGATTGGTCCCTCCAACAAGAATAATGCTGTTAATTGAGTTCTGATACAATGTGAAATTTAATTCAGAGGCTGATCTTGAAAAGCAAACAATTACTCTCACAAATTGTCATGCAAAAACTAATCAAAGATCCCATAAAATAGTCATGAATTTGATGCACATAATAGAAGTCTATTGAATAAGTGTACATCAGCCAAACTTGGTCTATGTAATGGCTATCCAAATATATAATTACATCCGAAGTTTGAAATTCAAAGAAGACATTCGAAATCCTCACAAAAGAAGGCTTACTAAAATTGAGAAAAAACCCCTAGGTGACAAAATCACTTTCCAAATTACTCCTAGGATCACGAATTGAAAAAAAACAGTGTTGTGAGGTGATGAGTGATGGAAAATCAACTAATTCATGGATTTTGGAGAGAAGGAAACCAAGGAGAGCGAGTTGGCCAAAAATATGTTGTTTCTAAGTCAACTAGCTTTACCTTTTCCACTTAAAGAAGAAAAAAGCAGGATAAAGTAGGAAGGCACCTTTCTATTCCAAGAAGAGTAAGAAATATCATAGAATCAAATTAAATCTTATCTAGAATATTTTCAAGTGCGCCCTAGTGACTCAGGATGTTAAGTGGTTTCATAATAAGTCAAAATTAGGCCAACTACCTAGACCTAGGAAATTAATCAAATATGACTAATAAACTATATTCTAAGTATGGAATGGGTTTTTAATATTCTAACAAACCAAGTCACATGAACCATCTCACCTATACCCCCTTCAAAGTGGTAGGGAATATATTGAGATTCAGTAGGTCTATAGTGTAATCATAAATCATATATAATACATCAAACTCGAACAAGAAGGCATTAGGGTCTTCAATAGTTATTCCATGAAAATTCGTCAGAGAAGATAGCAAGATGGGATTAATCGGTGCTACCCATGGAGTGTTAGAAATGGGATACTCAATAGTGGATGTAGTAGAAACCATTGTTCTATGATTGGTTTCTTCCCACAATTTCCAATATCCTTTAAGGATTCCAAAATCAGCAAGGACCCATTCAAATGGGGTAGACCCCTTTGTTTTTTGTGCATAATATTTTACAACACTTCCTAAATCTAGAAACACAAGCTCATGAACTAAATGTTATTTTCTTGTGCCACTTCCCCTATTTCCACGTGTCCCTCTACTAATGTATGAGGCTAAAATCCTATTGATGTGTGAAGCCCAAATTATGTTGCTCCAAGGGGTGAAGTTGGTTCTTTTTATAGCATTGATTCCTCTATCTCATTTGTAATACCCCCATTTGGACACTTAGGATATATTGGCTTTTAATGTAAACATTGTATATATGTGATGTATGATTCTTAGCGTGGAGCTCAAGGCCAAGGTCCCACTAGTGAATGCTCAACCTTGAAGGGATGGTATTTTATGTTGTGCTATCCATGTGCTCGTAAGCCATGGAAAGTGTAAAAACATGTAAATGATTATAATGCAAATAAAAATACCGAGGGGCTGGCTATGGATGAAACTAAATTAGGGGGCTATGTGTATCCACTAGGGAGAGGTGAGGGAGTTGTGTGATTGAACCCTAGTTTTCCATATGTCACCTTGAGAACCCACCTTTGACTTTACTTGCTATCATTTATTTCTATTGTAAGGAAATACTTCATAAATCAGTCCATGAGAGTGATGGAACATGGCAGCCCTAAAAGTTGTATGGTAGCGTATGGGATTTGTTTTGCTTGACCCGCAAGTCACTCCACCTCATGGGAGGACGTTTTCCCTCATCCCCATTGGATGGTTGAGGAGGGAAGCTTCAGTTTTAATGGAGGACCCATGCCCAACAGGGAAGAAAAAACCAAAATCGTGACTTGGAAGGAAGTCGTGTTTTGAAGTGCCAAGATTGCCCAGGAAATATGTGTGGAAAGAGAAATATGATGAGGGAACCATAGACCCAAACCTTGGGGTGAAATTGAGAGGGTTGGATGCCCAAAAATTCATAGGGAAACCCGGTTTTGGAATCCCGAAAGGGTAGCGGCGGGACAGAGCCGTTCGGCTGCAACCCTGAGAAGATCCAAGAGAAGATCATAGTGGGAGAGAGAATAGAGGTTGGAACCTCTTGATAAACCCAATGAAGGCTGTTGGAGTTAGTTTGAGATTCTTGTAGCTCTGTGGTTGAGCTCATTGGCTTAGCATCCTCCTCCTGTGTCTCCTTGCATGCTTCATAAACCCAACTGTGTGTCATCTTAGCATGACTGTTTGTGTGAAACCATGGCTCTGAGTGAGCCTATTTAGTTCTTCCTTAGTGGATACATAGCTCCAGCTCGGGGGTGGTCTCTAAGTGTTGAAAGAATACGGGATGGGAAAAGACCTATGGTTGGGGTGGAATGTTACAGTCTTATTGGACGGATTTTCTGTCCTGAGGCCAACAAGGAAAAATATCCCACAAAGAGTGCTTGAAACAACCCTCAGTGTATTTAAAGTAGCTATCTCTCACGAGAGCAAAGGCCCCGTTGCCTTTGTGCAGATTTGCTTCTTTAAAAAAAAAGAGACTTTGTAATTGATTTTATATGAATTCCTAAGTAATGTTATGATTCTAAGAATGCAATCTAACTAAGATAATATGCAGTTTATATTATGATAGTTATAACAAATAGTTTAGTTAGCTACTAAAACTAGAAATAGTTTTAGCAGCTACTAAAAAATCTGTAGCTATTAGTAAATTAATTAATCTTATTTGATCTATTTTCTATATTATCCTATCCTGCGCAAGAGCAATTTAATAACTATTGTTTGATGTTCTATTCAAATTTAGATAACTCAAGGTATGAAATAGTTCAAGAACAATCATTAAAATTGAATCATAACCTTAATTTTAAAAGATTACATTCACATATTCAAGGAACAATAATACCAACTACTGTTAACCTATAATATGATAATGTCATGGAACAAGCAAAAATGTTGGCAATTCAAAATCTAAAAATGGTTACTGCAAAGAATACATGTGCCAAACAGAGACATTCAAATTAGTAAATCAATACAAAGTAATGTTAAAAATCAAATTAAAATAACTCAAGTTACCATAACATGATTAAAACATTGTGTTGAATCAGATACCAATACTGCTAGTGATCGAGTGTTATAAAGATTATCTATGCATTACAACCAAGTATAAATGCAAGATATAAACACGGAAAATAAAGTAAAGGAGCTATGTATATATGTATGAAAACTCTAATCAATAATGATACCAGTTTCCAAAACAATTCGTAACATTCTAACAATGAGAAATTCTCATACAAAAGATTATCTAGAACTTGACAGTCTTGACTCCTAAAAGTTGTTCTTCTATCTGTTGGCTTGGTTTTGCAACCAAGCTTAGTGCTATGGGCACCTGCTAACTAGTAGCAGCAGTCTCAAATATTAAAGCAAAAACAAATGTAAATCTAAAACTAAAACTAAACTAGCATGTGCATATCATAATGATTTTTGAATTGAAAACAAGAACAAGAAATAGAAAAAATAAATTTGTATTGAAAATGGGGGCAAGCAAGTGCTTGCAATAATAATACCTCCAAATGGTGAAGGTTGTTGAGTAGCTCCAAGGATGAGCAGCTCCAAACTCCAAAGGGTCCATTCTCCAAGGTAGCTACAATGGCCAAAAACTCATGGGAGATTTTGGCAGCATGAGGATAGGATGATGGATGGATCTAAAGTGAGGAGCCCCTACCACCTTTTTATAGTTTTTGGTGGTGAGGAATACCATTATGGTTTTGAGGAAACCAATGGTATTGACCAACATGGTTTAGATACATTTTTCCTCCTTTTTCATTTTTTGAATATTTTGAATATTTTTATTCCCTTTTTAATATTTTTGGGAATTATGGACCCTTTTTTAGGGTTTTTTATGCTTTTTGAGGAAAAATATTCATTTTGAATGGAAAAAGGAGTGTATTAAGGTCTTTTGGTGACCTTTTGGTGGCTTTAGAGGCTCAAATGGTGGAAAAGTGGACAAATGGGTCATGTGAATAAGGAAATGAGCTAGTGAGCACTTTTTAGGTGTTAACAGATTGCCCCCTGATGTGTGAGGGTAGGAACTCATCGTATGGCCGATAGACATCATAGCTTTTTTGTCATTTTTTCTAGGGTTTGGGGAGGAGAAGAGACTGGTTGGATACTGGATCCACGGCCCTTGGAAGCTACAAAAATTAAACAATATTACATGGCCTCAATATGAATGAGGAATAATCTCTGATAATGGACGAGGCGGGCATACCCATGCTCGTATCAAGACATAACAATTAGTCCCAAGAAGGGGGACCTGAAAAATATAAAAAATCTGTTGGTACATCATAATGGTCCAGAGCGGACATCATTTTGGGATGTACTCATGATCATAACATGACTGATCTCAATAACTCATACACTGGAATACAGCAACAACCGTTCTGAATAAGGTCTCAGAAGGGTTGATGAACTGTTGAAACTGAAGGTGTCCAACATCTATAGGGACTCAATGATTGAGAGTCATCTCTGAGAAGTACATGTACATGTAACTATATACTTGAGGGAGTATAAAACTGGGGTACATCTGAATACTGTCGCCATGCGCAACCCGGATATCTATAGAAAAAATGTAACCAGTTGTTTCCATAAGTAGACTCTCACATGTGGAAGAGTCAGGTGGTATCCGGGGTCTTCGACTGATAACTGAAAGGACCAATACCCTATGCAAGTCTCAACGATGCGATCAAGGTGTTGAAGTCGAACATGTGAGAAACAACCATTTGGAGAAGCACTGAGGACTCTTCTCGAAATGATTCGTAGGCACTCATCATAAATGGTGATGAGTCCAAGACACAAGGACCTCTAGGTCTATCCTTTGGAATAAATTTGGTTGTCGTCGACAGAGGGAGACCAGCAACTAACAAGGCAATGATGTTTCCTTGATAGGAGCACGAGGTGTAGAACTGAAGTGTGGTAGTACTGATGGTAGGACTGACATACTTGTGGGGAAGGGAAGTAACTGGGGTCATATAGTGGGGAGACTCAAACTTTCTTTGTTCAGAGCATGATGACATGGTTGACCTGGCAGCGTAGGGGACTGACTTGTAGGTGTGGGGATCATAGCTTTTCAGGACGGAAGGGTATGTATTGACTTTGGGGGGGTCAAGTTGATGGGTGATGTTGAGGGGTTCTCAGGGTGACATACTGCAGAATACTTTGAACAAAGGCGACCAAAATGGGGAAGCTGCCATATGAGTAGACGTGATCTGTTGTGGCACCGAGAAGCACCATTGGGTCCTTCTTCGTAGTTTTAATGAGCTCCAAGAAGGGATAAAAGTGTGCTCCAAAATGGTACTGTCCTGTGGATTTCGTGAGCCCAGGACTGTTCATGCTCATTGGTGCTTTCATTTTTAAGGAGTCTGAAAATGATAAGAAGACTCTGTAGTGGTTATGATTACTGTCCTATTGGTTTTACGAGCCCAGGATGGTGATTGCTCGTGGTCGCTTTCATGTTTAGAGAGTCTGAAAGCGGTAAGTGGACTCCATTGGTGTTCTTTTTCGTGAGTTAGTCTCCAAGGCCCGAAAGAGCATAAAATGATGCAAATGGAGAACTCTTCTAGCTGATGTGACTAGAGTATTCCTTTTTCCTAATTAGTCTACAAGGTCCGGAAAAGGGGTAAACTTATACCAGGTAGACGCCCTTTCAGATACATTTAGCGAGTATGAAAGGAAGCAAGGTTGCTCGGCGATCTTTTCATTGTTTTAGGAGTCAGAAAAAGAGCTTAACAGAAACTCCCTAAGTGCCTTTTTCGTAAAAGGGATTGCTCGGCCCGAAAAAGGGGTAAAATTATACCGAACAAAAAGGGGTTGATGATAGCGAGAAAAGGTCTCAAGCATCATCATGAGTGCGAAAAAATGAATCCGGTGACATAAAGATTGTCAAAAGGGGCAACGGCCAATGTGGCACGCAAATTGAGGCGACGAGGGGTCATGGGAAAAATGCCCAAAAAATATGGAGGTGAGAGCGAGAAATGATCATAATCATCGTCACGAGTGTGGAAAACTGAATCCGATGATATAAAGCTTGTCAAAAAATGGACGACGACCGATGTGGCACGCAAACCGAGGTGACGAGGGGGCATGGAAAAAATGCCCAAAAAATCTGGGCGTGAGAGCGAGAAATGATCTCAAGCATCATCACGAGCGCGGAACACTAAATCTGGCAATATAAGATTCGTAAAAAATGGACGACGACCGATGTGGCATGCAAATCGAGGCGACGAGGGGGCATGGAAAAAATGCCTGAAAAATCTGGGCGTGAGAGCGAGAAATGATCTCAAGCATCATCACGAGCGTGGAAAACTGAATCCAGTGATATAAGTTTCGTCAAAAATGGACGACGACCGATGTGGTACACAAACCGAGGCAACGAGGGCGTGAAAAAAAATGGTCAAAAAATGGACCTGGTGAAAACAGGAAAAGGAAAGAACTGTCATGAAGTTCTCGTTGTTCTGATTCCAATGGTACCAATGGTTTGAGAAACGGACGTCGTATGACACCGGAATGGTTGTTTGAAAAATGGTGGAATCTCTATAAATAGGGCATGGGGCCCATATGACGTGTCATTGTTACATGTGAGTTTGGCAGAGCAGTCAGAGCTCTTTCTTGATTTCCGGGAGATTTCACCATTGGTTTTCGATTCCGCGAGTTTCATGTAACTCTATTCGCCTTAGCCTTTTCAATTATGTCTTTTTTGGTTAACGGCGGGCCCCCGAAGGCCGCGAAATTCCATGTTGGCCTTCCAATGTGGAATATCGCGGGTTCCGGCTCCTTTGTCGTGATGGACATCGTGGGTTTGAGGCTGACAGTCGTGATGTTCATCGCGACTGTCAGTTTGAAAGTCGCGATGTTCATCGCGGGTATGGGGGAGACAGTCGCGATGTTCCTCGCGACTGTCTGGCCAATACCCGCGATGTTCATCGCAGGTTCCTGTGTGGAAGCTGCGATGATCATTGCGGCTTTTGATGGAAAAGCCGCGATGGTATTTTTGAAAAAAAAAAATCTATGGTGCTAAAATTTTCTTTGTTTTTTGGCAGGATGCTGAGGAGGCTATTGACATCGTGGCGAGAGCGAGAGATGGAGGAAGACTTGATGATCCGGATTCGGACTGATCAGCATGTCCGGCATGTTTTGGCAGAGGGTGGACTGCTAAAGTTTGCTTAGATTCCCCCAATGCATTCAGTAGGTCCCCTACTGAACAAGTTGGTGAGTTGGTGGGTACCTGTAGAGGGTGCCTTTGTTGTTGGGGGTGAGAGGTTGGAGATCACCCTCACAGATGTTTACTTTCTTACTGGGTTACCTCGCTTAGGGGAGGTGGGGGATCTTCTGCCGAGGATCCCGGGAGGTGTTGACATGGAGGATCTCCTGGAGACTTTCTGTGTCGCTGGGGCGGTTGTACAGAACAGCGCGCTGAGTCTGAGATCACTGCGAGAGTGGGACATGCGCACTGTCGGGGCTTGTGTTCTGCAGGTGTTGGGTGCTGCGGCGCCACATCGTTTGTCAGGGGGACAAACGATGATGGTGGATTCTGTGCTGAGGGGGAGATGTTCTTAGCTGGTGTTCGGAGAGATCTGGACAAGGTCAGTCAGGAGGGGGGAGAGTTCTACTATGCCTCCTTTCTGTGTTCATTTTTCTTTGAGCGGGTACCGACTTTGCGACCACGGGTGCCCATTCGTGATGGTTTAGTGAGTGAGTTGCGGATGGTGCAGTGGGGGAAGATGATGCCTCACGGAAGTGGTGGTATCCGCGGGTTCTTCTCGCAGGAGTTTTACGAGCAGTGGGAGCAGATCCCTTTGCTGATTGAGGACTATCCATATGCTGGTATGGATTACTGAGGAGATCCTGAGATGCCACGAGCCCAAGGACAGGCCTGGGGTTTAGATGGTATGTTTTGTTCTCTACTATATCATGTGCTTTTAGATTTATTGGTTATGATTATAGTTTTAGATATATATATGATGGTTTATTTTCATTGTGCAGATGTTGGTCCTGTTCCACCGGCTGACTATGTGGTGCGCAGGGGACGGGCGTTGGTGGTTGCTCCACCTTCGGCAGCTGTACTGCCTTCACCTGGTCGAGGATTTGGGGCCCGTGGTCGAGGGGCTGTCCCTCGAGATGCTGCTATTGCTGGTGTCCGAGAGACATTGGGTATGATTGTAGTAGGATTCCCAAAGGATGGGTGGAGGGATCTGGATCGGGACATCGTCGAGCGATGTTTCGAGGCGCCTCATGAGTGGCACTCGATGTTGTTGAGAGCGGCAGTGATGGTAGCCGAGTTGAGGGATAGGCTTCGGCGAGATCAGGCAGGGCCGGTAGAGGGAAGGATTCGTTTACGGGATGATCCAGCGGGGCCGTCGGAGAGGCGAGTCCGGGCTCGGCATGATCCGGCGGGACCGGCAGAGGAGGCACCAGAGGAGCCTAGAGACCGTGATGATTAGATGATATGTATTTTCCCTCAAATGTTGATGAGCATATGGGGAAGCTATTTTTTGTATGGCTGATGTATTTTTATATATTGGGTGCTGAGGGCACTTATGATATGTTTTGACATATATATATATATGATGTTGATATATAGTCGTGTATGCACATGGATGCATTTGTTGTCTTTTTGTTCGCCCGTGGAGGCATGTTTGATTTTCTGTATGACCATGGAGGCACATGTTATGCACATGGATGCAACATTTTGATTTTTTGTATATGCCCGTGGAGGCACACATTATGCACGTGGATGCACATTTTGTTTTGGTATATGCCCATGGAGGCACATGTTTTGCACGTGGAAGCATTTATTTTAGGAAATGATTTGATTGGTGTGCCAGTCAAGTACGTTGTTGGCCATATGGTATGCTATACTATTGAGGTTTCTTGGGACATGTGTGAATGAAATGGATTCAAACTATCGAATCATTTGTTTAGTGCGCAAAAATTTTCTGAACAGACAGGGATCGCGTACCTGGTAATCATTGTTGAGCTGGGAAATAAGAAGTTGTGAGTCCAGGAAAACATTAAGGCGATGTATGCTCATTTGGAGAGTTGCGGCCAGGAGACCGGTCATGGCATCATATTCAACTTGGTTGTTGGTGGCAGCACCTAAACATACTCCGTCGATGTGGATCAACTCATCTGAAGGGGAATATATTACCCAAGCTGCGGAGGCCAGATTGGGGGACCAGCGGCTTTCACCATCAGCAAAACCGACGTAGCAAAGTGGAACATTGTAACGCCCCCTTCTATCATCAAGTGCAAGGAAGGAAACGTTAACAACTGTAACGCCCCCTTCTATCATCAAATTCAAGGAAGGAAACGTTAACATCACACGAGCTTATGGCAGACTTAGCCCCAATAATCTTTGCACTTAAATTCCTAACATTTTGAAACTTCCCAATGCAGATTCATCTCAATTTAAACACAGCGGAAATTAATCATTACGTATGCACCTTATCTCTTCATACATTCAGCATACCCATATCATTCATACATGTAACAGTCACTAAATTTCATTAAGCATGGACAATTTATCACACTGCATAAAACATGATGCATTTCATTTCATTAACAGGAATAATTAATCCTTCAGATTGAATGCATTGCAAACACAGTCTGTATCTAAATTAATTCACCGAATACTTATCTTGAACTGTAATGGTCCAAACGACTGGCTATGGAAGGGCAACGTTCCTCCCAACCGTAGACCTCTGTCCAGCTTGTGTTCTTTCAGCCGAGAGGTCACCCCCGAGCTGGGCTGTGTATCCACTAAGGAGGACTAGTTGGGTTCACTCATAGGCATGGTTTCAGTCAAGCATCCAAGCAGATAGAGGAGGGTAATGCTAAGCCAGTGAGCTCAACCACAGAGCTACAGGCATCTCAAGTGAACTCAACAGTTAGGCACCCACATTACCTACCACATCCAACACAAGGAAGATCCCCTTCTCTGTTACACAGTCCCTCAGGCAACTCTTCCCTCCAGTGCTCTTCAGGATGGGCATAGAAAGGTCCAGCTGCTGATCTTTGAGATCCTAGCCTTCACTGGGTTTATCAAGCACACCCAACCTCTGCATAGTCAATCCCAACTTGATTTCTCTCTGTTCTGCTCACCAAATACTCAAATCCGTCACTCGTTTTCTGAGCTGCAAAAACTGGGCTTTCCCATTGATTTCGGGGTAGCTAATGCTCCAGAATTCGCCCCAAGGTTCATGCTAATGGATTCCCCATTGGATTTCCTTGTCCCATGCCAATTCTGGGCGTTTTTGGTCTTTCAAAAACTGGGTTCTCTCAAGGTCGCGATTTTCTGGTTTCCTCACTGCTGGCTCTCGTTTTTTTGGATGCAGAATGATGCTAGGTAGTTTCACAATGGAATGGGGTGTGAATCAAGCAACCTCCCATGAGGTTGAGTGACTTCTTGCCCAAGCAATCAGAGCCCATGTCCACCCATACGAATTTCAGGGCTGCCCATGCTCCATTGAAGCCATGGGCTGAAAATCTCAACCACCTTCTTACAACATGCATTAATGTCACCTAGGGAAGTCAATGGGTTCTCATAATGACAAATGGCAGCCTAGGGTTTAATCCCATAGCCCCCTCACCACTCCCTAGTGGATACACATGGCCCCTTCTCATTCGTTGCCTCCATAGCCAGTTTTTGGTATTTATTTCAATGTTAATATTTACATCAATTTACAATATCCCATGGCTTAATAGCACGTGGGTAACAAAATATCAAGCGTGTCTAATTTAAATAAAATTCGAGCATAAACTAGCGGGGCCTTGGCCTTGAGCTCCACGCTAGGGAAACATACAACGTGTGTATACAATATTTACATTAGAGCCAATATTTCCTAAGGGTCAAAATTGGGGTATTACAAACATGTGTATGAAAGGGATAAATGGCAGGGGCCGACCTGATAGAGGGGTATCTAGTGGAAATCGTGTAAATGGTGTTACTTTCTTCCAAGGAGGAAGAAGGTGGGGGATGACTGGGTCGCTGTTGCTGATGAATGGGGGTCAATGTGGTGCTCTATAATGGCGGGGTCAAGACCAGGCGTTTTGGTATAGGACCAAGCAAATACATCACGAGATTTTTGGAATAGTTTTTTGTATTCCTCAATCTCATGCTCACTCCAGGAGGCTCCTAATGTAATGATTTCAAGGGCACCCGGTGGGTCAAAGATATCGATGTGGATGACGGGTGAGATATTGGTCATATTACCTTTCTCAAAGGCATTAGGAGTAGGAATAGGATCCTTAAACCAGTCGACTGTAGTAGGAGGAAAATCTTTGGACTCAACCGCAAATTGGGTAGCGGTGGTGGATGAGGTCTCTTTTGGGAGGAAGTGTGAATGATGGTGCATATCTTCCCAGGGGTAATCAGGGGTAGTAAGAGCCTCTAGAATCTCCTCATCATTGCGGAAACTTTGAGTGGTCGAGTCGGTTGACGAGGTAGTAGTAGTCGAAGAGATCATATAAACGGTGTTAATCTCTCTGGATGAGGATGATCGGGAGGGTAGATTTCCTCGATTGTGGGGGGTGCTGTCTCAAGGTCCAAATTATTCATCTCGTAGAGAGCTACTCTGTAATATAGGATATCAGGACAGTGATGTGAGTAGTGGCCGTAAATACCGCATATCGCACAAGGGTGGTTGGTACGCAGTGATTTGTCACGAGGCATGGGGTTTGACTCGATTTTGACAACCGGGATGTTGGGGTCGTCGTCAAGCATTTGCATGTGTTTCTGTAATGCAGGTAACTATGGACACTGATGGGTTGGATGGCCTAACTCATCACACAACGAGCATTTAGGAGGAGCACGGAACATGGGGGGAGGTTTAACTGCCTTGGGTGGGGGTACCGCAGTGTATGGTTGTGGGCCTCTACCCCCAGTGGGCCTGATGAGAGGAGGGGGATTCGTAGATGACAAAGGGGTAGTGATACCGGGAGGTGGTTGGGTAGAAGTAACAATGGGTTGCACTGGTTGCAGGATGACATTCGGTGTCGGCGGGGGAACGGGAGGTGAAATATACCACACGGATAATCCCAATGTTAACCCGGGGAGACTAAGGGTAGCCATAACCGGAGCGCTTACTACGCCTGAGGGAGGAAATAGAAAGGGGATTGTGTGGATGGGTGTAACACCAATGTGACTAGGGACCAATGGTGGTTTAGGTAACAAGGATGGTTGATTGTTGGTGTTTGTGTATTGTGGGAAAGAGTACAGAGGTTAGCGATGTGTGTCTCCGGTGACGGTGGTGGAATGGATTGGAATGTAGACATCATCGGCGCGTCGGAGTAAATTCCGGGTCCCATGGAGGAAATGAACGAGGTAGTTGCACCACAAACAGGTTGTTCAACAATGGGGAGAACATTTTCAGGTACGGCAGGGGCCTTGGGATCGTAATAGGTAAGTTGGTCGACCTTGACCACGCGTCCCTCATGGGGGAACATCATAGTACGAAAAACGGATGAGGCAACTGCCCGCATGGCATACATGTAGCTGTGACCAAGTAAGAGGTTATAATTGAGTTGGACATTGATGACCTCAATGTCAATGAGCACGGTTTTACCAGCCAGTTGGATGGGGACATTAGCTAAGAGACCTTGGGGTTGAGCCGAACGGCCGTCGTAGGATCGTAACGCAGTGGTGGACTGCTGGAGAGTAGGAGATCCTAACTTCTGCCAAACGAATGTGGACATAACGCATGTAGAGGCCCGTTCATCGATAATGCACCGATGGATGACAAGATTCCGAATGGAAACGGAAACTTGGAATGCTAAAGTGGAAGGCAAGCAAGGTTCGGATTGGTCTGAATCGAATGCCATCAGTTGTGAATCATTGGGGTCAATAGCGCCAATGGTAGAGAGCAAAGTCTTGCGCTGTGAAGGACAGTTTTTTAAGACTTCTAAAGCAGACATGGCTGCAGGAGACTGGGCTAAGTCGTCTACAATGTTGTAATTCGATGCAGCATGAGCATTGGGATTTTTATTGATGCAACGGAGTGGGAAGCGAGGTGCTTTAGAAGCGCCATCAAGTGGAGTCAGAGGTATACGTAACGTATGATTTGTGGGATGAACGTTAGTGTTCTTGTCGGCGGGAGGGGATTCAGGGGTGGAGCCATATTGGTTCCAACGGGTTTGGAGGTTGGCATCTGCGGATGACATCATCAACAAGTGGTGAGTATCTGAATCGAACATGGGTTGATTAGGGGCAGCATAAGTGATTTGTTGTGGTGGCGCGTTGCCCTGAGGGGGAGCTAACGGCTGAGTGTTCACTACGCCTTGGGTTGGAAAGGGGTTTTGCAGCACCAAAGGTTGATGTTGAGGTGGTGGAGAGTTGGGTGGCGGCTGAGGAGTCGCTTGTCCTTGACGATGGGCATCGTCAGTCCAGAGTTGCCGAGCTCGCTCCAAATGTGGGAAAGCATGTGTGTAATGGCCATAGACCCCACAAATAGAACAAGGATGGTTTGTTCTGAGGTTATTGTTTTTGGGCTTCCTAGGATTACAATCCGGATTCTGGTTGGGAGAAGCAGTGTTGTTATTTTGCGGAGGATTGGGAGGTGGAGGACCTTGATGTTGTTGTTGGTTGTTTCCACGGTTATGTCCTCTTCCACGGTTTTGTTGCCCACCCTGGTTGCACTGGTTGTTTTGGTGCTGGGGCTGATTGTGGTGTGTGTACACTTGCCCTTGAGCAGTGGGAGGATTTTGGTTCACTGCAGGTGCGGGAGCAGGTTGTGGTGGATAATAAGCCAGTGGGGCTAGAGGTGGTCCAGTTACCTGTTGGGGTTGTTGGTAACCCTGAGCTATTGGAGGTGTTGGGCTAGCTGTCGCAGCTTGCTGTGGATAATACATTGGTTGAGGTGCAGCTGGGGGGGCATAAGCAAGTGGTGCATGACCAAAGCACTGAGGTGGACATGAAGGTCCGTGGGTATGGTGGTGATGTGCCATGGGAGCATATGAATTGGTTGCTCCAGATTGAGATGTAGCCTGCGAAAGGTCGGGACTATGGCTAGGATGTGCAATGGAAAAGGGTTGGGGATGCAAGGCCATACGACCAATGATGCCATCTGCGGCATGGGATTCCCCCGGCGCATCGTGTTGGGATGAATTCCCCGAGGGGCGTCCGATATAATGGTATACAGATAACCCGATTGGGCGTAAATGAGGTCAAATTGTTGGGCTTTGAGGATGGCCTCTTCTTCAGACTGGGGTCGTTCGGGTGCCACATCCTTAGCAATGAGAGGGAGGAGGGATTTTAGAAACCAATCTAAGAAGATACGGTCATCTAACTTGATTTTGCAGAGGCTTCGACGTCGACACCACTCATGAATGTGGTCAGTGGTGTGGGTGGCCATGTTCTGTCTGCAAGACAGTAGGATCTCGACTCCCGCATCATAGCAGACAGGTAACTGAAAGAACTATAGGAAGGTCGAGGCAAGGAATGTAAAGGTGGCATGGGTCCCATGGGGCTGCTCGATATACCACTTAGCTGCAGAGCCAGTGTAGGTGCGCTGTAACAGACGAAGGCGGACAGAGTCGTCCACTATGGAGTTGGAGGAACACCATAGATGGAAGGACATGATATGGTTCTGGGGGTCTTCACTTGCCTTGCCCTCAAACTTAGGGATGTCGGAGGGGAGTTTGGTGGGCATGTGAGGTCACGCAGGGTCGTGTCTGATAGGATCATTGGTTAACCTGGCTAAGTCTGGTAAGTTTAGACTCGCCATGTACGGTAAGCTAGCAGATGGATGTGGCGTAGTGACTGAGACATGACTAGTCATGGTGGTATGATGTAGGGGTCCAGTAGCGTGTAAGGGTATGCTAGATATTGAAGGTATGTGTCCTCCAATAGCTGTGGTCTGGTATGGGCCAGCGTTTCCAAGTGCAACATGGGTTACACCAGGGTTAGGAATAGTAGTAGGGATTCTTGGGATATGGGTTGTGGAAATGAGAGGGGGTGTGACCCCTATGTTTTGCATACCCGTAATAGGAGGTGGTCCTGTGTTGGGCATTCCTAAAAGTGAAGTTTCCCCCATATTAGGCATACCTAGGGGTGTGGTTGTTGCCATGGATGGCACCGCAGTAGAAGGGTTTGTGGATTTATCTCCTATGGTGCTGATAAAAAGTGGGTCGAATTGTGTCCTAGCCATGAGGTTGGTTGATAATAACTCGGTAGGGTTTTCAGATTCTGCCTCAAAATCAGATGTGAAGTGAGGCGTGTCAGAATCGGATGACTGTATGTTTGACTGACGATGTGTCGAGTCAAGGGATAAGGCTCGACGTCGGTGATGTGGAGAGCCAAGTAGACTGAACTCTGGGGGTTCACCCTGAAGACGATGACAGCGTCTAAAATTCTCAATGGTGAGAAATAAGTTTTTGTGTAAAAATCTTCTGTGTAAGATGGTAATGTATAAAAAACTCAAAACCCTAATGTAACCAAGGGTGCAAAGAAGGGGAGTGAAAATAAAGGCTCTCAGGCCAAAAAATCAACCTCAAAAAGCACTTATTATAGCAGTTGTGCTATAATAAGTGGAGGGATGCAAAAAATGGTCAGAGTACCAACAGGCAAACAGCTTCTAGAAAAAAGAGGTGCTACTAGACCAAAGGTGGATTGTATCATGCAAACACCTAACTAAAAGTATTGTGAATCAATAAACGATATTCTCTACAAGGTGATGAAATCCAAGTCAGAAAATATTGAGTGTTGAATCAACGGCTAGATATCCCTCTACTAGGAGGGACACCAAATAATCAATCCTAAAGAATGGCAACTAGGATACTTCGTTCATGACACGTCCAGAAAAGGTAAATCTGTCATTTCGTCCTTTTACCGCAATACCCCCATACAGGGATATCCCGAGAACTGGGAATGGTAGCCTTCGGTTACTGAATGGATTTCGGTATTCCACTCTAGCTTCCGGAACCATCCTCGCGACTTCAACCCTCCTAGGGGAGAGGCCTTCCGATAAACTGGTTATGACCGTGCCAAAAAATACTAGGAGATTTTGGTTCCCTAATGGACAACAGCTATGTCTCAAATGTAATAACTGAGGGGTGTTATTGGAACACCTATTCCCTCAATACTACCTAGCTACAAAGTTCTTTTAAGTGCTCCCCAAGTGGGGTTAAAAGTTGGTTGAAGTTAGGGTAAATTTTAAGGCTCAGTTTAAATTATGTGTTTGAGTGGGTGCACGTGTGGTATTTTAAACTGAAATTGAAAATGTAAATGCTTTGCAAAAAATATTCAAAAAACAAAGGATCTTTTGAAATAGGAAAGCAAATACTATGACTTCTTCGAGAAATAAATGGATTTCTTCTCAAATTTGCTATGGGCAAAATATCAAGGAAGTAAACAGTAACAATTTTTAATCTAGATAAAATGCAAAATAAATCATTTTTTCAATTTCTGAAAATTTTTAAAAAGACTATTTCAAAAGTGCATTCTAAATAGTAAAATTTTTCTATGGCATTAAAAAATGTAGGAATTTTAATACTGTAAAATGTGCTAATTGGGCAGAAAATACAGGAAAAAATTAATTTTTTAAACGAATTGGCCGAATGGAAAAAATTGCATCGCGGGTTTTGACAGAACAGCCGCGATGGACCGCGCGGGTTTCTATCGCACAGTCGCGATGGGCAGCGTGGGTTTCAGCCGCGATGCGCAGCGCGGAATTTCGCCACACAGTGGTGATGTGCAGCGCGGAAAATGTCCGCGAAGCCGCGATGTGTAGCGCGCAAATGAGCTGCGAAGCTGCGGTGAGCCGCGCGGAAAAAGGCCGCGCAGTCACGATGAGCCGCGCGACTGTTGGGAAAAAAGCCACAAGGCAGAAGCCGTACACAGACGCCGAAAAACGAACCCGAAAATTGAAAATTTCGGGTTGTTAATGGCAATAAAATGGGCCAAGATCTAGAACAACAATGGATCTGCTGTCAAGGGTGGAAAATCTATGAATTAAACTAACTAATACTAACAAAAACTAAGATCTAAAGCAAAAATGAGATCTAAAAATTCGAAAGCAGCGGAGTCGCCAAAAACTATTGGCTTGGTTTTGCAACCAAGCTTAGTGCTATGGGCACCTGCTAACTAGTAGCAGCAGTCTCAAATATTAAAGCAAAAACAAATATAAATCTAAAACTAAAACTAAACTAGCATGTCCATATCATAATAAACTTTTAAATTGAAAACAAGAACAAGAAATAAAAAAAAAAAAAAATTGTATTGAAAATGGGGGCAAGCAAGTGCTTGCAATAATAATACCTCCAAATGGTGAAGGTTGTTGAGTAGCTCCAAACTCCAAAGGGTCCCTTCTCCAAGGTAGCTACAATGGCCAAAAACTCATGGAAAATTTTAGCAGCATGAGGATAGGATGATGGATGGATCTAAAGTGAGGAGTCCCTACCACCTTTTTATAGTTTTTGGTGGTGGAGAATACCATTATGGTTTTGAGGAAACCAATGGTATTGACCAACATGATTTAGGTACCTTTTCCCTCCTTTTTCCTTTTTTGAATATTTTGAATATTTTTATTCCCTTTTTATTATTCTTGGGAATTATGGACATTTTTTTAGGGTTTTTTTATGCTTTTTGAGGAAAAATATTCATTTTGAATGGAAAAAGGGGTGTATTAAGGTCTTTTGGTGACCTTTTGGTGGCTTTAGAGGCTCAAATGGTGAAAAAGTGGACAAATGGGTCATGTGAATAAGGAAATGAGCTAGTGAGCACTTTTTAGGTGTTAACACTATCATCAACTCGAATCTCCAAGAGAGGCCATACAAAACTTATGAGAAATAATTCCCCAAAGAAAACATTGACATTGAGTGGCAGCATCTCCAATTCTACCCTTCTGAAGCACAGTTTAAGAAGAAAATGAGTTTTTTTTCTTCAGAAAAGAGACATTGTCATTTTCTTATTTTATGTTAAAAGCACCCCCTTCTAAAAGGAGACTTGCTTGACTTTATATAAGTGATCTGATGATTTGAGTGCCTTAACAATTATGCAGATTGTTCTCCATTATTCCCATCTAATTTGATGAGTTGATTCCCTCGTGCATACTATATTTTTAGATAGTAACTCCATGCAATCTCTATCACCTACATATTTAAGAAGCATATATTAATATGTTCTCCATTATTCCCATCTAATTTGATGAGTTGATTCCCGCGTGCATGCTATCTTTTTAGATATTAACTCCATGGAATCTCTATCACCTACATATTTAAGAAGCATATATTAGATCACAATAAAAAATTGTGCGAAAATACACCAATTAAAATAAAAACAAGAATGATAGTTCATCAAAAATAAATCATGGCAGTTTGATGACATGTTGACCTAGTGTAACCACCAGATAAATCATGGCCAAATCTCTTTAATTATAGCCCGAAATAATTGTACATGAATCAAAGCCGGAGTATCCTTGTAGAACTATGACTCTACTTTGATCCAGAGGCGATTATATTTTGCATACATTGTCGACCATCTAGTGAAACATGTGCGCCACTCTTTCTTGCGATTATATTTTGCATACATTGTCGACCATCTAGTGAAACATGCGCGCCACTCTTTCTTGACTTTTAATGTGCAAGCAACTTGTATTGGGTGAAGGATTATGTAGTATTTTTTATTGGCCTTTTAATGAGTATGTGCATTATCTCCAATGATAACACTATAATATCCACGGAAATATGTTAAGAGATAAAAATGGAATAATGAAAATGCTTTATTTTCATATACTATTATAGTACTACTTTTGTTGTCAATTTATTTCAAACTGGCAAATGCATAAAGACAAACACTACGTCACCATTGTTAAAAGGATAGAGAGCCCAACAAATTTTAATTCTTACTGAATCATGTGTTCAAAATATTGCAGTTTTAAAAAAAATCGTTGAAGTTAGACCACAAGATAACCAATTTTAATTCATATGATGGAAATAACCAAAATTAAAATTGGTAAAGTTTAAAAAATGAACCATTTTCTTATTTTACGTGAAGATATATATGAAGTCAAAAACAAAATAAAAAAGATAATGCACATAATTTTATGATAAAAACGTTTGAAAATTTTTGGCAATTTCAAAAACATGTTTTAATATATGCATTATTTTTAAATAAATTTGACTCTTTAACTTAATTTATTTTGAATATGATTCACCTTTTACTAATTCCATTTTGAAATGGTATGAATTGAAATATACTTTGTTAATGTCAATTAAGACTTATTATAATAATTTCTTCACCTTTTACTAATTCATACTGAATTGAAATATATTTTGTTAATGTCAATTAAGTCTTAGTATAATAATTTCTCCACCAAATTAAGACAAAGACAGAGCTTAATAAGAATCAAGAATTAAATTTCTCCACCAAATTAGAAGATTATTCAAGCAGATGTTAAGCACATGTAGGGGCACCATCAAGACATAACAATTGGATCAAACGTTCAACCTCTTTCATTGATCTTAGAATGGTTATTTTATACAACAAGATATGGTTGAAGCGGTTGCGCACCGACTCCAAGTGCTATTAGTTAAATAAGTTTATGATGATAGTTAGGGCCCGAGTGGTCCTTCCAACAAGAAGACTACTGCTAATTGAGCTCTGATACAATGTGAAATTTCATTCACAGTATCATCTTGCAATGCAAACAATTACTCTCACAAATTGTCATGCAAAAACTAACCAAAGATCCCATAAAATAGTCATGAATTTGATGCACATAATAGAAGTCTATTGAATAAGTGTACATAAGCCAAAATTGGTCTATGTAATGGCTATCCAAATATATAATTACATCAAATATTTCAAAATCAAAGAAGGAATTCGAAATCCTCACAAAAGAAGGCTTACTAAAATGGAGAAAACCCCCCTAGGTGACTAAATGACTTTCCAAATCACTCCTAAGGCTCACGAATTGAAAAAATCAGTGTTGTGAGGTGATGAGTGATGGAAAAGAAACTCATTAATGGATTTTGGAGAGAAGGAAACCAAGGAGGGCGAGTTGGCCAAAACTATGTTGTTTCTAAGTCAAAACTAGCTTTACCTTTTCCACTTAAAGCAGAAAAAAGCAGGATAAAGCAGGAAGGCACCTTTCTATTCCAGGAATAGTAAGAAATATCATAGAATCAGAGTAAATCTTATCCAAAATATTTTCAAGTTTGCTTTAGTGACTCAGGATGGTAAGTGGTGTCATAATAAGACAAAATTAGGCCAACATCCTAGTCAACACCTAGGAAATTAATCAAAGATGAATAATAAACTATATTATAAGTATGGAATGGGTTTTTAATATTCTAACAAACCAAGTCCCATGAACCATATCAAATATACCCCCTTCAAAGTGGTAGGGAATAGCTTGAGATTCGGTAGGTCTGTAGTGTAATCATAAATCATACATAATACATCAAACTCGAACAAGAAGGCATTAGGGTCTTCAGTAGTTATTCCATGAAAATTCGTGAGAGAAGACAACGAGATGGGATTAATTGGTGCTATGCCTAGAGTGTTAGGAATGGGATACTCAATAGTGGATGTAGTAGAAACCATTGTTTTATGATTATTTTCTTCTCAGAATTTCCAATATCCTTCAGGGATTCCAAAATCAGCAGGGACCCATTCAAATGGGGTAGACCCCTATGTCTTTTGTGCATAATATTTTACAGCACTTCCTAAATCTGGAAACACAAGCTTAGGAACTAAAAGATATTTTCCTGTGCCACTTCCCCTATTTCCACGGGTCCCTCTACTAATATATGAGGCTCAAATCCTGTTGGTGTGTGAAGCCTATTGCTCCAAGGGGTGAAGTTTGTTCTTTTTATAGGCTTGATTCCTCGATCTCGACAGTAATACCCCCATTTTAACCCTTAGGATATATTGGCTTTTAATGTAAACATCGTATATATGTGATGTATGATTCCTAGTGTGGATCTCAAGGCCAAGGCCCCCCTAGTGAATGCTCAACCTTGAAGGGATGGTATTTTATGTTGTGCTATCAATGTGCTAGTAATCCATGGAAAGTGTAAAAATATGTAAATGATTACAATTCAAATAAAAATTCCAAGGGGTTAGCTATGGATGCAACTAAATGAGGGGGCTATGTGCATCCACTAGGTAGAGGTGAGGGGGTTGTGGGATTGAACCCTAGGCTGCCATATGTCATCTTGAGAACCCACCTTTGACTTTTCTTGCTGTCATTTATTTCTTTTGTAAGGAAGTACTTCAGAAATCAATCCATGAGAGTGATGGAGCATGGGCAGCCCTAAAATTTGTATGGTAGGGTATGGGCTTTGTTTTGCTTGACCCACAAGTCACTCCACCTCATGGGAGGATTTTTTCCCTCATACCCATTGGATGGTTGAGGAGGGAAGCGTTAGTTTTAATCGAGGACGCAAGCCCAATGAGGAAGAAAAAAATAGAATCGTGACTTGAAAGGAAGCCACGTTTGGAAGTGCCAAGATCGCCCAGGAAATATGTGTGGAAAGAGAAATCCGATGGGGGATCCATTCACCCGAACCTTGGGGCGAAATTGAGAGGGTTGTAATCCCAAAAATTCATAGGGAAACCCGACTTTGGAAGCCCGAAAAAGTAGCAGCGGGACAGAGCCATTCGGCCACAACCCTGAGAAGATCCAAGACATGATCGAAATGGGAGAGAGAAAAGAGGTTGGAACCGCTTGATAAACCCAGTGAAGGTTGTTGGAGTTAGTTTGAGATTTGTGTAGCTCTATGGTTGAGCTCATTGGCTTAGCATCCTCCTCCCGTGTCTCCTTGCATGCTTGATAAACCCAATGGTGTGTTGGCTTAGCATGTTTGTTTGTGTGAAACCATGGTTGTGAGTGAGCCTGTTTAGTTCATCCTTAGTGGATACATAGCCCCTATTTGTCCTAAAGTCTGCCAACTAGACTGTGGGATAATAGATTTTAGGCACCTCAAAGTTTAAAGGTTGGTTTTTATGAAGGGGTTGATGAGTATGAGGGATAAAAAAAATATAATCTCAACATTCATAGAATAATAAAGAACTGAAAACATCAGTTTCAACCATATTAAGTAAGGAAAATAATCATGACAAACAATATTGAAATAAATAACTGAAGATGGAGGGAATTAGGTTCTAAACCTAAAATGGTATAGGTAATAAAAAAAATAGTTCAATAATTTTGCATCATATATGTGGTGCTCAAAAATACATTTCATTCATCACTGTATAAATATTCAATTGCATGCATTGGGATCTATATAGAAAACATCTATATAAACAAAAAGCACATACAACAGTTCTAACTGAACCAAAGAATACTTAAACAACAAGGCTAAGACCTAACTCTTAGTTCAAAATTTATCATATTAACATAAGATAGATCCTTAAATAAACATGATCATCATCAAACTGTCAAAAGCTTATACATCCTTTTCGATCCTCATTTGTCCCTGGAACTCTTTACAACACTCGGCCTCTTGGATGGAACCCCCTTTTCCTGCACTATCAATTATGAAATTAATTTATAACAATTACAATTTATGAGCTATTACTAGCTTCTCGGGATAAAGATTTAACAACAAACTAAATATAGAAGCAATCTTGAATTATTACAAGATCATGAAACTGCTGGATTGAGATGATTTTTGATGAAATTTCCTGGATTGCTGTTGGCCCGGTTTTGCAACCAGGCTTAGTGCTATGGGCACCTGCTAACTAGTAGCAGCAGTTTCAATAGAAATAAATAACAATAAACTAATTAAACAAGACTATTCATGGATCTAAGCAAAGATATTAAGCAAATAACAAAAATAATTTAAAATCAAGAACAAGACAATGTGAAATAATAAATTTGTATTGATAGAATGGGGCAAGCAAGTGCTTGCGGAATCAATACCTCTAATGGTGAGGTCGAATGGCTCCAAGGATGAGCAACTCCAATCTCCAATGGTCTCTTCTCCAATGTGGTTTGCAATGGCTAAAATGCTCTGGGGAGATTTCAGCAGCATAAGGATGAGATAATGGATGGATGTGAAATGAGGAGCCCCTACCACCTTTTTATAGGTTTTGGTGGTGGGAAATACCATTTGTGGTTTTGTGGAAACCAAATGGTATTGACCAACATGGTTTAGGTACTTTTCCCTCCTTTTTCCTTTTTTGAATAAAAATAATATTTTAATTCCCTTTTTAATATTTTTGGGAATTTGGACCCTTTTTGAGGGTTTTTTATGATTTTCTTGGAAAAATAATCTTTTTTAATGGAAAAAGGGGTGTACTAAGGTCTTTTGGTGACCTTTTGTTGGTTTCAGAGGCTCAGATGGTGGAAAAGTGGACAAATGGGTCATGTGAATAAGGGAATGAGCTAGTGAGCACTTTTTAGGTGTTAACAATTGCTACTTGTCTATTAACTGAATCAGAATTCCACATCATTTCCTAGAGAAGTGGATATAGCCCTATGCCTCTGAATACTCTACCACAAATTGATTTCCTGCCTGGAAATGATCGATATTGTCCCAGGAATATTGAACTTTTAGTTAATTGTTGATCTTGTGTATTGAACATCAAACATCTACCATTTGCATCATTTATTATTTTCATTCACAATCGACACGTAATGGATAATGGAAAACCTGTGGGATTCTCTTCTTCAATGGAGAGGTTTAACCCTTTAAAACTTTGAATGATACAAATGTTTAACTTCATCTCCATTCTTCATAAGCCTGAGCTAGCGGGTGATTGGCACACAAAGGTTTTGAATTTGGACTATCTCCTTGAATAGTATCCAATAGCATTTTTATCAAAAGTAAAATCACAAATGCCTCCATCTTGGCCCGTGGAATATATACTAATTAAATTTCTATTTGATCTTGAAATTGGTAATATAACCACACTTGATATACCATGTAATCATCACCAATGCTTCTGGAAGTTTCCATGACTCTTTTGAGGGAATGTTGCCTTCCCACTCTATTGTACAATCTCCTCCTTGTTTGCAATGAGTCACTACAACACAGCCAAAACCCAATTTCACCAGTTTAGATGTTCTACATCCTCTAAGGGCCTCGGGAAGAATATTGATACTACTATTTAATGTTTTGTTGGCATTAAGATAGTGAATGAATTTTTTTTTAGTACTCCTCATTTAACTTTGCAGTGTTCTTTGGAAATCTAGGCGGTCTTCAACACTTGACATTTTGGAGTTGGTATCAAAGTCCAATTCTGGTATTTGTCATTGTTTGATAGTAGACTATTGAGCATATCTTTTTGGCATTTGTACATTTGAAATTTGGATGAATGGTCTCACAGTTTGTGCATGGGGAATATCCCACATGCATGAGCAAAAGAATACTTCATGTGTTCATATGCACCAACCTTTTCAATCAAATATAATGTGTAGAACATAAGCATTTCCTCGTTGACTCCCTTGAGACTTGTTGACTTGGGCGCATAGCACTAGGATTTAGCTTGACTTGTGTGCTTGGCTCGACAACTATGAACTTGGAGATTGGCCCCTTGGGACAATATTTTTTGATAAAAATAAACCTCAAGCTTGTAAAGAATCCGAGAGTATAAAACTTACCATAAAAGCCAAATTTGGCTTAATAAAACAATTTTTTTTATTTACCCAAATTTATAAAATGCTATCCAAAGTCATTTTTTATAATTATAAATTTTTTCCAAATTGAACATTGAAATCTTGTCTTTCAAAGAAAGACGTGAATCACTAGTTTTGACATAACCAAATCCATGTACTAACATCAGCTCTGGCTGGGGATAGAGTCCTCCCTGTGAGTCTCTAAGAATATGCAGACCAAGTGCCTTATATCCGTTGGGCTGGAGTCATCATCCCAAACCTATGCAACTTATTCAAAAACTTGGAAAGACACTGCTCGTTGAATGCTAAACTTTAAACTACCCTGCAAACTGAGAATAATCCTCACACAACAATCTGATCACAGTGTGCAAACTAAAGAGAATTCTCAAGGATGAGCTTATTTATCCACACTACTCCTACTCAACACAACTGCTCAATTATGTAATTACAAATTTCCAGAAGAACCATTCAAGTAACTAATTAACAAGCCAAACTCTTTGTATGTGCTTCATCAAAATGAAGACTAGAAGAGGAATCACCACTTGATCGTAAATTTGATATTCATATTTATAATGAAATAATGACTAATACTTTGATTTTATGAATTCTTCCATACAGATGTCCATCGGATCACAAAAAAAACAAAAAAAAAGGTGGAATTATGACCACAAAAGGTTACCTCTGCCTCCTGCTTGAAATGAAAAGGTTGTCCTTGTAAACCCTCTGTTCCATGAACATCATTCAGGCATTGGCAATCAAAGGCATCGGGATCATCCAGAATCTCCTCCGGAATTTCTTGGTCAGCATCAACAACAATGTCATCATGATAATCAACAAGTTGATCCTTCTCTTCCATGCTTTCTTCAGATGGGTAACTGTCATACATCGGCTCCAGTTGTTTATGGATAATGGACTGAATGCCTTCATGAATCTGCTGATCAAATCCTGCCACTTCACACATATCTCGATCTTGCTTTTCGAGGTCATCATCATATTCATCAAAAATTGGGGCATTGTGATAAAATTCTAATGACAAAGATGAAGTTTTATGAAAATTATCATCAGTAATATGATCTTCAAACAAAATTGGAATAGCTTTTGTATCATAATCATCATTATAAGAAACATTTGGATTGATTCCAAATGCATCCAAAGTATCATTTCCATCAAATTCAATATCTGAGTGCTGAAAATACTCATGATGTAAAATAGATTTAGAAGAAGCTACACATGACAATGAATCATCTTCTTCTCCCTCATCGGTATCCTCCCTTTAATTTGCATTGCTAAAATCATAATCTATAAAATCTTGAGTGTATAATGCATATCCATCACAACAATGCTCAAAATTTTTCTCAGCTGGGTAAATCCTCTTGCAATATGAATAAAAAGAATCATGAAAGTCCTTCAAAGAGGAAATACTAGAAGCATGAAGGGATTTATACAATTGCCTAGCATAGCCATACAATGAGTACATCAAAATTTTCATTAATACATCTTCATGATGTATACTCAGCTGATCCATGTATTGATGAAATTTAATTACATGATGTCCCGGATTGTCCTCTTCCTTCTCTCTGAACCGCAGAAGAAAATCTCCCCACTCATCCATGATAGGTCCTACATTTGGAAACCTTGGAACAACTGAGAAATTGAGTGGAGCAAATCTCTGTGCCAAAATAGTAGTAAAATCGTTTGACTTCCTGGAATTGTGAAGTTGCCTCTGGATTCTTCAAACATGGAGTCGCTCGGTGAATAAATCTGCAGTAAAACTAGTGTCCTACTCCAGTCCACCAACAAGAGCTGGATCTAATCGTTGTCTTTCTCCTAGGGAATATAATCTTCACTTCTATCCCCAGCAACGGCGCCAAAAGATGTTAGTCCTAAATTATGCCAACTAGACTACGGGATAGCAGCGTTTAGGAACCTCAAAGTTTAAAGGTTGGTTTTTATGAAGGGGTTGATGAGTATGAGGGATAAACAAAAGATAATATCAACATTCATAGAATAATAAAGAACTGAAAACATTAGTTTCAACCATATTAAGTAAGGAAAATAATCATGAAAAACAGTCTTGAAATAAATAAATGAAGATGAAGGGAATTAGGTTCTAAACCTCAAATGGTATAGGTAATCAAACAAACAGTTCAACAATTCTACATCATATATGTGGTGCTCAAAAAATAAATTTCATTCATCACTGTATAAATATTCAATTGCATGCACATGAATCTATATAGAAAACATCTATATAAACAAAAAGCACATACAATAGTTCTAACTGAACCAAAGAATACTTAAACAACAACGTGAAGACCTAATTCTCAGTTCAAAAGTTATCATATTAACATAAGATAGATCCTTAAATAAACATTATCATAATCAAAATGTCAAAATCTTATAAATCCTTTTCGATCCTCATTTGTCCCTAGAACTTTTTACAACACTCAGCTTCTCGGCTGGAACCCCCTTTTCCTACACTATCAATTATGAAATTTATAACAATTACAATCTCTGAGCTATTACTAGCTTCTCGGGATAAAGACTTAACAAAAAACTAAATATAGAAGCAATTTTGAATTGTTACAAGATCATGAAATTGCTGGAGTGAGATGATTTTTGATGAAATTTTCTGGGCTTCTACCTATTTATTAACTAAATCGGAATTCCACATCATTGCCTAAAGAAGTGGATCTAGTCCTCTACCTCTGAATACTCTGCCACATATTGATTTCCTTCCTGGAAATGATTGAGATTGTCCCAGGAATCTTGAACTTTTAGTTAACTACTGATCTTGTGTATTGAACATCAAACATATGCCATTTGCATCATTTATTATTTTCATTCACAATTGACACGTACTGGATAATGGCAAACCTGTGGGATTCTCTTATTCAATGGAGAGGTTCAACCTTTAAACTTTGAATGATACAAACGTTTAACTTCATCTCTAGTCTTCATAAGACGGAGCTAGTGGGTGATTGACACGCAAAGGTTTTGAATTTGGACAATCTCCTTGAATAGTCTCCAATAGCATTTTTATCAAAAATAAAATCACAAATGCCTCCATCTTGGCCTGTGGAACATATACCAATTCGATTTTTATTTGATCTTGCAATTGGTAAGCTAACCACACTTGATATACCATGTAATCATCACCAATTCTTCTAGAATTTTCCATATCTCTTTTGAGGGAACGATGCCTTCCCACTCTATTGTACAATCTCCTCCTTGTTTGCAATGAGTCTCTGCAACACAGCCAAAACCCAATTTCACCAATTTACATCCTCTACGTCCTTTGAGGGCCTCGAGTAGAATATTGATACTACTATTTGATGTTCTGTTGGAATTAACATAGTGAAGGAATTCCTTTTGCGTATTCCTCATTTAACTTTGTAGTGTTCTTTGGAAATCTAGGCGGTCTTCATATCACTTGACATTTCGGAGTTGGTATCAAAGTCCAATGCTAGTATTTGTCGTTGTTTGACAGCGGGCTATTGAGCATATCTTTTTGGAATTTGTACATTTGAAATTTGGATGAACTCTCTTACAGTTTGTGCATAGGGCATATCCCACATACACGAGCAAAAGAATACTTCATGTTTTCATATGCACCAACCTTTTCAATCAAATATAACATGTAGAACATAAGCCTTTCCTCGTGGACTCCCTTGACACTTGTTGACTTAGGCACGTGGCACTAGGATTTAGCTTGACTTGTGCGCTTGGCTCGATAGCTATGAACTTGGAGATTGGCCCCTTGGGACAATATGTTTTGATAAAAATAAACCTCAAGCCTATAAAGAATCCGATAGTATAAAACTTACCATAAAAGCCAAATTTGGCTTAATAAAACCAATTTTTTTATTTACCCAAATTTATAAAATGCTATCCAAAGCCATTTTTATAATTATAAATTTTTTCCAAATTGAACTTTAAAATCTTGTCTTTCAAATAACGACATCAATCGCTATTTTTTACATAACCAAATGTAGGTACTAACAGCCCCAGCTCCGGCGTGGTCTCTGAGTGTTGAAAGAATACAGGCTGGGCAGAGACCTATGGTTGGGTTGTGTAATACCCCATTTTGATCCTTAGGACATATTAGCTTTTAATGCAAATATTGTATACATGTGATGTATGTTTTCCTAGCGTGGAGCTCAAGGCCAAGGCTCCGCTAGTGGAAGCTCCAATTTTATTTAAAAGACAAGTATTAGATGTTATGTTACCCATGTGCTATTTAGCCATGGAACATTGTAAAAATGATGTAAATAAACATCATGCAATAAAATACCAAAACTGGCTATGGAAGTAACGAATGAGAAGGGACCATGTGTATCCACAAGGGAGTGGTGAGGGGGTTGTGGGATTAAGCCATAAGCTGCCAAATGTCATATTGTGAACCCATTTGACTTTCACTTGCTAACATTTAATTTTGTTGTAAGGAAGTTGTTGAGGAATTTAGTCCATGGCTTCAATGGAGCATGGGCAACCCAGAAATTCGTATGGTAGGGTATGGGCTCTGTTTTCTTGTACCACAAGTCACTCTACCTCATGGGAATGGGTTCTTCCTCATTCTCAATCCATTGTGGATCATCCAGCAAGAGTTCCAACAAAAAATGAATGCCAAATAGTGAGAAAAACCAGAAATCGCAACTTTGAAAGAACCCACGTTTTGAAGTGTCAAAAACACCCAAAAATTGTATTTGACAGTGAAATCCAATGTGGGATCCATAGGTATGAACCTTGGGGCGAAATTGAGAGAATTATCTACCCCGAAATCCATTGGAAAACCTAGTTTTGACAGCCCAGAAACCTAGTGACGGGATTGAGTTATTCGTCGACAGAATGGTGAGAAATCTAAGTGTGGATGTTTGAATAGAGGATTGGATTGCTTGAATCTAGCTTGAGATGTCTGTAGCTCTGTGGTTGAGCTCACTGGATTAGCATCCTCCTCATTTTCCTATTGCATGCTTGATAAACCCAGCTGTATGTTGGGTTAGCATGACTGTTTGAGTGAAACCATGACTGTGAGTGAGCCCATCTAGTTCTTCCTTAGTGGATACACAACCCAGCTCGGGGGTGATCTCTCAGCTGAAAGAATACAGGCTGGACAGAGATCTATGGTTGGGTGGAATGTTGCTCTCACATAGCTAGTTGTTTGGACAACTTCATCTCAAGGTAAGTGTTCTTTGTGGTTTAATTTATATGCATTATGTGTTTTACAATGTGTTAATTCTGAATGATAAAATATTCATGTTAATGGGATTGATATGAATTCTATGCATAGAATGAGAAGCGGATTGACTCTCTGTATATTGAATCATTATCCACTGGTGATAGATATTTTGATGTATTACTATTTTGTGTGTGTAAATATGATTTAATTCCCCTGTGTATTTTAGTTTGAACTTGCACACATGAAGTTTTATTTATTTATGAATTTCTGAGTAATGTATGGAGCTGAGATTGCCAAATAAGCCCGGTGTGTTTGGTCATGTTTCCTTCCTTGCACCGGATTGATGGAAGGGGGCGTGATAGGTTGGAACGTTGCAGTGTTGTTGGCTGGATTTTCTGTCCCGAGGCCAACAAGGAGAAATAGCCCACATTGAGTGCTTAGAACATCCCTCGATGTGTTTAAAGTAGCTATCTCTCTCGAGAGCAAAGTCCCCGCCACCTTTGTGCATATTTGCTCCTTTGAAAAAAAGAGACATTGTAATTGATTTTTTATGAATTCCTAAAAGATATTATGATTCTAAGAATGTAATCTAATTAAGATAATATGCAATACTATGATAGTTATAACAAATAGTTTAGTTAGCTACTAAAACTAGAAATAGTTTTAGCAACTACTAAAAAATATGTAGCTATTAGTAAATTACTTAACCCAATTTGATCTATTTTCTATATTGTCCTATCCCGCGTAGGAGCAATTTAATAACTATGGTTGGTTGTTCTATTGAAATTTAGATAACTCAAGGTATGAAATAGTTCGAGAACAATCATTAAAATTGAATCGTAGCCTTAATTTTAAAAGATTGCATTCACATATTCAAGGAATAATAATACCAACTACTGTGAACCCATAATATGCAAATGTCATAGAAAAAGAAAAAATGTTGGCAATTCAGAATCTAAAAATTATTACTGCAAAGAATACCTGTGCCAAACAGAGACATTCAAATTAGTAAATCAATAGAAAGTAATGTTAAAACTCAAATTAAAATAACACAAGTTACCATAACATGATTAAAACATTGTGTTGAATCAAATACCAATATTGCTAGTGATCAAGTATTATAAATATTATCTACGCATTACAACCAAGTATAAATGCAAGATATAAGCACATAAAATATAGTAAAGGAGCTCTATATATATGTATGAAAACTCTAATCAGCAATGATACCAGTTTCCAAAACAATTCGTAACATTCTAATAATGAGAAATTCTCATAGAAAAGACTCTATCTAGAACTTGACAATCTTGACTCCTGAAAGTTGTTCTTCTATCATCAACTCGAATCTCCAAGAAAGGCTATACAAAACTTATGAGAAATAATTCCCCAAAAAAACATTAACATTAAGTGGCAGCGTCTCCGATTCTACCCTTCTGAAGCATAGTTAAAGAAGAAAATGAGTTTTTTTTTTAGAAAAGAGACATGATCATTTTCTTATTCTCTGTTAAGAGCACCCCCTTCTAAAAGGAGACTTGCTTGACTTTATATAGGTGATCTAATGATTTGAGTGCCTAACAATTCTGCAGATTGTTCTCCATTATTCCCATCTAATTTGATGAGTTGATTCCCTCGTGCATACTATCTTTTTAGATATTAACTCCATGGAATCTCTATCACCTACATATTTAAGAAGCATATATTAACATGTTCTCCATTATTCCCATCTAATTTGATGAGTTGATTCCCTCGTGCATACTATCTTTTTAGATATTGACTCCATGGAATCTCTATCACCTACATATTTAAGAAGCATATATTAGATCACAATAAAAAATTGTGCGAAAATACACCAATTAGAAAGAAAACAAGAATGATAGTTCATAAAAAATAAATCATGGCAGTTTGATGACATGTTGACCAAGTGTAACCACCAGATAAATCATGGCCAAATCTCTTTAATTATAGCCCGAAATAATTGTACATGAATCAAAGCCGGAGTATCCTTGTAGAACTATGACTCTACTTTGATCCAGAGGCGATTATATTTTGCACACATTGTCGGCCATCTAGTGAAACATGTGCGCTACTCTTTGTTGACTTTTAATGTGAAAGCAACTTGTATTGGGTGAAGGATTCTGTAGTATTTTTTATTGGCCTTTTAATGAGTATATGCATTGTCTCCAATGATCACTATAATATCCACGGAAATATGTTAAGAGATAAAAATGGAATCATGAAAATGCTTTATTTTCATATACTATTATAGTGTTACTTTTGTTGTCAATTTATTTCAAACTGGGCAAATGCATAAAGACAAATACTACGTCACCATTGTTAAAAGGATAGAGAGCCCAACAAATTTTAGTTCTTACTGAATCATGTATTCAAAATATTGCAGTTTTAAAAAAAATCGTTGAAGTTAGACCACAAGATAAGCAATTTTAATTCATATGATGGAAATACTCAAAATTAAAATTTGTAAAGTTTAAAAAATGAACCATTTTCTTATTTTACGTGAAGATATGTATGAAGTCAAAAACAACATAAAAAAGATAATGCACATAATTTTATGAAAACGTTTGCAAAATTGTGGCAATTTCAAAAACATGTTTTAATATATGCATTATTTTTAAATAAATTTTACTCTTTAACTTAATTTATTTTAAATATGATTCACCTTTTACTAGTTCCATTTTGAAATGGTATGAATTGAAATATACTTTGTTAATGTCAATTAAGTTTGAATATAATAATTTCTCCACCAAATTAAGACAAAGCTCAATACGAATCAAGAATTACTATTTTTTTTAAATATATGTGAGAAAAATATTTTTGGATAAAAAAATAAAATTTGAAAAAAAAAAAATGCTTTGCTCACTAATAAGAATTATTGATTCATTTTGATACTTGCATATTTGGTCTTTAAAGATGTAAGTGATACAAAGAGTAAAGAATTTAGCGAAGGAAGCCATGTAATTGCATTTTGAACTAAGCAGCGATCTTATATACAAAATTTACCTGGGGAATTCCTTTATTTTGCGAAAAATCAAGGGGATTTGTTGGGGGCGCCAACAAGTCCAAAGCCATTTGCTTGGTGATTTCATCGTAAAGATAAGTGAGCTATTTGGTTCAAATTATGCCCATTTTACATATATGCATGTTTGTTGTTTATGTCAAAATGCATAGATTGATCTAGCTGAATAGTAGAACTGAATGCCTGTGCATTATGTTGTATATGCCTATGATGAAATGTTGGTAGATGCGTTTTGGGTGTGTGTTAATATGGTTTATTCTGCTGTGTATGTTATCTTACCATGCTTCTACACATCTGCATTCTTATTTTGTAATGCCATGAATGATTCATTGATGAATAGGGATAAGAGTTGTAAAGACCTAGAATGTTCAGAATGCTCGGTCATGGCTCTGGGGAAGAAATAGACACCCCCGTATTGTGTTCACGTTCCCTCTATGGGTTTGATTAAGGGAGGGGCCATGAAAGAGTGGATCAGAGCTCTTTACAGAGTGGTAAAAAGGTATGGATGAGGTTTGGGGAAACATTTTGGTTGGGTGAAGGATAAGTTAGAGTTCTTAGGTGTGGCATAGGATCACACCGTTGCATAGAGCTCACCAAGATCTTTCCAATGATACCAAGTTTTCCAGAATATGGACTTAGGATGAGAAAGTTATCATCCTAAGAAGTTAGCAGTAACAAGGCCCAAGGGTATATGGCCAACTTTTGAATTTCTGAACCCGTGGTGTGGATTGCGAATTGTGGAAGTCGGAGGTGTGATCTCTCAGTGTAGTGCATTGGGGTTCCGACTTTCCGACTCACGCATGGTGGATTGCGTATTGCAGAAGTTAGAGGGGTGATTTCTCCAGAGTTGTGCATTTAAGGTTTCGATTTCCGACTCTCGCATCGTGGATTGCGGAAGTCAGAGGTGTGATTCTGCGAAGCTAAGAATTTGGGGGTTCCGACTCCTGCATCATGGATTGTGGAAGTCAGAGGCGTAAATCTTCGAAGTTGTACGTTGTGGTTTCGACTTCTTGACTCATGCAAGGAAGATTGCAGATTGCAGAATTTAGAGAGGTGATTTCTTCGGAGTTGCGCGTTGGAGTTCCAACTTTCTGACTCCTGCAAGGCGGATTGTGGATTGCATAAGTCAGAGGCGTATTCCTTCGACTCTATATATTTGTGGTTCCGACTTTTTGAATCTCGCAAGGTGGATTGTGGATTGCAGAAGTCAGAGGCATATTTCTTCGATGCTATGTATTTGGAGTTACAACTTCTGACTTCCAACTTTCGACTTGCGGCTTGCAGCTTGCGGATTGAAGTTGTTGCAGTTGCGTAAAAATGCAGAGTTGTGAAATATTTGAAAAAAATAAAATTTAGCAGGTTGTTTCTAAGGAGCTCTCCCATCACCTCTAAAGGGAACCGAGGGGACCGGGGGTGTTACAGAGTGGTATGAGAGCCCAAGGTTGCATCATTGGGGATGCTTGGGCCAAAATAAGAGCTAGCAGGCTTGTTAGAGCTGTGAAACGAACATAGATCATAAGGTGGATATTGAGACCGAGAAGGATCGATGGTTGCGTAGCAATTTGCTGGCTGAAGAGCGCAAGGGTCAGTTGAATATTGGTCCACGAAATTCCACTGGAAAAGTATTGATACCTTTGGAATCCACCTTGAGTGAGTGAGACCCGATATCCAACAAGGACTTTCTAATTAGCACAAAAAGGTTGATTTGGTTCCAGCTAGATACCTAACCCTTTACCTGGCATCAATATTCAAAAAATTGCAGTGCTCATAAGTGCAGGGAATTCCAAGAAAGGCCAAGTTTGACTTGGCCATAATTTCTAAAAGCAATGTAAACAGCGAAGCATGTGAACATAGTGCAATGGGAACTATTGTAGTGATCAAGGAAAACCACATAGGGATGACAAGATGATAAATGGGGGAATTTCTCACCTTAATTTTGGAATATTTGAGCTTTCCTACCATTTAATTAATTACATAAGATTCATTAATTAATCACTTGTTGGTTAATTGTATGTAATAATTGAGGAAATTGCCATTGTGTGGCCCACAAGGCAATATGGGAAGATAAGATTCCATGCGAGGTGTGTTCTACAAGTCTCCTAGGCCACTTGGGCACATTCCTAAATATTTCTAGATAAGATTTAGGAAGGAGGGTGCATTTGTGAAGAAAGCTGTCGCTTTTACTGCTTTTTCCCCCAAAGGAAAGAACTAGTCAACCTAGGAAAGTGTTTTTCTCACCAAAAAATTTCCTTAGCATCATTTCCACTCCAATTTCGTATTTGTCATTGATTTTACCTATATTTCACCTTCAGCTCACTAATTTAGCAATTTGTGAGCTTTTGAGCAGATTTGGAAAGCCAACTTGCCACCTAGGGGGGATGGGCAGTTTTAGAAAGTCTGATGGATAGAAGACTCTTTTGGCATCTTTAGCCATTCGAATTATTGTTGTAATGTTATTTAATAACAGCCTACAACATTCATGTGTAGGCTGATGTAATTATTGTTCATGAGAAGTAATACAGAAATCTATTCCTGTGCATTATTTTTGTGTCTTTGAGTAGTTGTGTGAGATTTTTTATATGAGAGGTTAATTTCTTGCATAGTTCTTGGATGTGATATTTTTTTCACGCTTAAAATATTTCTGTTTATAGCATAAGAATTTCATTCTTGGAAAGTAGAAATGTTATACATGAGTATGTGTATTGAATTGTTGCTTGGTGAGAAAATCATAGCTAATGATTCCTTGTGTGCTTGCTAGAGAGGCCATGAAATTTGGTCAGCTATGATGTGGAAGAGGAATTCCATGCTATGATGAGGGATTAGAAAGGGAGAAATCCTTAACCTCTACCTTGCTATTGTATTTATATTTTATGAGCTCTATATATAGAAGCATGGCTAAAGATGTTGATGATGTTGTTGCATGTGACCAACAGCCTTATGAAGGAAGGTTGGTGCAACATATCTATGATCAAGAGGTTGGTGGAAGGACTATGTAGTCATTGGTAAGAGGCCAAATTGATCATGTAACATCATATAATATGTTAATGGAGTCCATACATGTAATGTTTTGTTTATACTAATTGTATAAGTGTTGAAAGATGATGGGTAAGAATCCCTTCAACCATGTTTTAATCATCATAAAATGGTATGCATGTAAGGTTGAATGCATTTATGTGAATTCCATACTGCCATGATATGGTGAGGTATGGGGGTAGCAAGGGTAAGGAGTCTCATACCCTACAGCTGTTTAAAATTTAGATTGCATTCATGAGAAATAATAGCATTCCATGTGTGAGACCATGAATATGTTGGGTTGCGAAGCCTACAGTGATCAACAAGTATACCATGGACTCCCTCTTGGTGTTAATATGGGATGAAACCTCTTTTCCAACACGCAGGGAGTGAGTGAACTCCTGATGTTGTGTTCATGTGAAGAAGGAAGGCACCTAAATAGTTAACCAAGTGATTGGGGAGATGGTTGGGTATGGTGTTGAAGCATTGTCTAGGATGTCCAACTTACCATGGTAAGAAACCTGTGTAGGCACAAGAATGTTTATATCAATGATGTAGTGCATTGGGTACATTAAGTAAATGTACATTAAAATTTTAAGTAAATGTTGTGAATGTGGATGCATATGTGTGGGTGCACATGTTGAGATGCATTGTGTGAATGCATGATTGTGATATATATGTTTCATTTCAATTAGATAATAGATGAAATGATGAATTATTGTTAATTATGATATCATTTCCTAAGTTGCTATGGATACAGGAAAATGATTGCATGAAAAGGGTATTCATGTTTGATGGGATACTAGGATGATCTGTTGGGAGGACAGAGTTGCATGAAATGATATGGTTGTGTAATCATGAGAATGAGAAGTTTATTTAAATTGCATAGTGTTGTGGCCACAACAGATCCCATGCTTAACTCAAGCACAGGAGCCCCATTTTTGTTTTTTTTAGTAAACACAGAGGTATTTGGGTGATTTTTCAGTGTAAATATGAGTATTTGGTTTCAGTATGCTTAGATATCTTACCCATGCTTTTGTTCTGCATGTTTTTCTCTTTCGAGATGATCTTCACCTATCTGGTTTGTATTTTTCCTCAAATTTTGAGTATTTTAACTTTGGTTTTTACCAACCCGAAACCTGATAGTTAGAAGTCCCGAAACCTGCAACCCGCAATTGCGGGTTGCGGGATCTTGTTTTCCAAGCTTTGGATTTTGGTAAACCTGAAACCCGCAACCCGATGATTGTGGCTTTCGGGAGCTCTTTTTCCAACTTGTTGTTTACATGACCCCGCAACCCGCAACCCAAAATTTTCAGGTTGCGGCTTTTAGAATCCTTTAATAGGTTTTGTGAATAAGATTTGCGCATGAAACCGGAAACCCGCAATTTCGGGATGCGGCTTTCAGTAATGGGATTTTCGTTTTGCGATTTGATCAGTCCTACAACCTGTAATCCATACTATTGGGTTTTGGCTTGCGTGATCCTTGAATAAACTTAATGGATAAAACTAAACCCCGCACCCCGCTTCGGTTAATCTTAGCTGTCCGTTCGTTTTGATCGCGCAAGTGTCTTTTAAACTGTCTTTTAATAGGGTTTTCTCTATTTTAGTTTTACATTTTTTTTAACATTTGAAGAATTACTCTGTCGCACTGTCGATTTTACTGTGGATTGTGTGTCAGGTGCCGTCTTTCATTTTGTTGGTTATTTTAGGTAAGCCCACATCCTTACATTGCTAGTCTGTACCTTTTGCCATTTTTGGGTTGAGTTTGATTTTGATTTCTGTATTGATCAGAAACTGTAAGTTTTCTTCACAATGTCGAGAAGTACATGTTCTAAAACGTCGCACAAAGACCCCCTGACCAAAGACCCAAATTTTTGTTTTCTCTCTGACACTAGTGAGCGAGTTTCTGAAGCGTACCAGATGGATTGGTAAAAAATTTATGCCATTTTTTATAATGACGACCTTTCCCATATTGAGAATGATAGAACAGTGTACAAGTGAATTAGGGATTCCCAAATTCATGCCATTGTTGCACGTCCTGCTATCCTGCCTTACACAGATGCAGTCAAATGGATAATTGAGAATGCTAGTGTTAAAGACCGTTCTTTTAATGATAGCGCATGATTTCAATTAACAAGTTTTCGCCCGGAAGTCTTTGTTCAAGATTTTTCTCTGAAACCTCATACACAAACCCTCTCTCCTAAGTTTATACAGTCGTCCAAAACCCAGTATAATTTTAATGAGATGATTAAGTCATGAATGCTTAAGCCTAACGCCTTTGTACCTAAGGCAGATCACCTTTATCCCATCATCTAGTTTAAGGAGCCCTACTCTCTACTAGCGGCCATGCTCTGCCAACTTTTTGGTCAACCAAATTGTTCTCATTTCAAAGCAAAATGGGCACCCCTAGCACACCATGTGTTACTCACAGGAGAGTCTTTCCCATGGGCCTCCATCCTCTCAGCAGAACTAAAAAATGCCATTCAAGAATATCAGAAGGCACCAGCTCACAAGAAGCCACCCTTTTTCCTATCTGCATATGTCCTTGATGGTTTCTTCTCAGAGTTTCAGTACCCTAACTTGGGTTGGAACTGGACTCCTTCAGACCCACCTGTACACATTTACCACTTAGCACTGTGGGAAGGAAATTTTGTACATTTATTATATGAAATCTATGACTGCTTTATGGGTACCATATATTTTAAGATATTCCAGCAGCAGCCACCTGCATTCTCAGAAGATGCCAAGGCTTTCATCAACACCATGGGTGATTGGTATGTAGGTGAGTACTTTTCATATATTAGGATTTGGGGAAGTGACATAGTACATATGCTTCCCAGGATTGTCCCAGACAGGATGGTAATATAGGAAGTTTCTTTTCAAACTGTCACTGATGGCATGTACAAGAAACTCATAGGCCCCAAGAAGAAGGGTTGACCTAAGTTTTCTATCAACCTTGGTCAATTGGTCATCCCAACTTAAACCTGGGATGCAGTTCTAGGTGACCAGATAACTGCTCTGAGACTAGGTGTTGCCCCCAAAAGGAAGCATGACCCTAAGAAGTTCTTGGATGCACACCTCAAGAAAGTTCATATGAAGACAGACCATGCACATGAAGTAGTTATAGATGATTTCATATACCAAGGGGTGGACACATTCTCAGAGGTGTTGGCTAGAGAAAAGAACTTACAAGATCAGCAGGACATTCTAAAATACTAGAATGAGCTTAAGTGTCATGTCCCAAATTTGTAATTGGGTCACAATGGCCTAATCACATTAGCCATATTCATTAGAGTTTGTAAAATTGATGTTAAGGGTCAAATAATTGCCAAGGAGGAAAATTACTAGTTTCCTAGGTTTGGGGTGGAAGCTTTGGGATTTGGAATAAGGGGGATAATAAATGATGTTTAGACATTAGAAGGGTTCAAGTATTTAATAAATAGAGTGAATAAAGAAATTCAAGAGAAATCCTAGGTGACAAATGGTTTTGGAGACATATGGAGGATGTGGGACCCACACTAGCTTGATTTTTCATAATACATGGTATCTCTCTTTTGCAAATTCGAATTAATGGGAATGAGAACACTCTTGGGTGAGTTGGTAAGTCATAACACATGTCATTGAGAATCTTAGGTCGAATTGGGAAGGATTGGTAACCTCCATGGAAGATAAAGAGTCAAAGTGGAAGTTTGTGGACACTTGGGCTAGATTCCCTAGACCCTATGACACCAATGATGGAGCATCTATGACAACTATGACAAAGTGTAGACCTGACCTCTGACATCTGACCACTATGACATGTCAGCCCCAAAAATAGGCTCAAGGAAGGCGAATTTGGGAGTTGGAGAAGCCAAAGAGACTCAAAATCGAATTTGGGAGAAGATGGAAGGTTGGAACTAGGAGACAAGTGGCAAATGTGGAATATTTCCTAAATGAAAATCTATTGAATCTATTGAGAGGATTTAGACCCTTAGAAGGATAATGTTGGTTATAAAATGTAGAAATGAAGTATGAGAATGGCTTTTGATCATTTGCAGAATTTGCAATTGCATTTGTGTAGAGGGAGAGCTAGTGGATGACTAGTTTCTTGCTTTAGCCAATTTCGAGGGTGAAAGATTCCCATCCAAGTTGGTAATTGGAAATGACATTCAGACCTTTCATTTGGAGCTTTAATGGAGTCTTTATTTTCAGGCTTAATATACAGGGCAGCTCATGGTTTCTTCTATTGCAGCTCACTCCTTCAACCATTTCCAGTTTTGATGCATATTCTTGATCCTTGAGGGAGGGCGTTTTTGGTGAGCTATTGTACTCTTTGGGGAAGCTTTTAATGCCCCATTTCTTTTTTAATATGAATTAAATACTCTGTTCTTCATCTCCAAAAAATTTCAGGTCGAAATTCCAAGTAGAAATGTATAAATCTCATTTTTAATAGAAGAACAATGCCATTTTCCCACTACCTTGTTGTTAGCCAATGTATTGATGATGATTTCGAATGAATGGATGATTCTATGATATATTTGTGATAAATATACTACCATGGATGTCTTATACAAGTTTCATGTACTGTACTTGAGCATTTGAAGCATTTTTACTCAGTTTAGTTGTATTGGGAGGTGAAATAGTGCCATTTCCCCAAGGGTCGAATTGGGGATTTTTGCTGTTGAATGGGCGAGGTGAGAACAGTTGTAATAATCCATTAATGGTGCATATGAGACTTTAATAAAATACTTAACACATTACATACCTCTGTTCATAAATTTGAGTGGGTTTGGAGGCATTTGGGAAGCCATTTTCAGTACTTACCCCAGGGGGATTTGAACCCCAAATTAGTAGTAAAATTGCATAATTGGTCCAGAATCTTAAGAGAGTTTGCAGAGGCCTTTTGGTTGACATATTTCATCCATAAACATCATATTCAAGTTCTAATATCATTCATACACCTTCCTTGAAGATTTGAAGGCATTTGGAGTCAATTTGAGGCCTAGAGACCAATACTAGTCAAAGGAAAATCACTAGTAAAGTTACCTACATTGATCAGAATTGAAAGAGGATTTGCAGAAGTATTTTAAAGGTCCAAAGGCATCACTGAAACACATATTTATTTTCTAATATCATTAATATACCTTCTAAGAATATTTGGGATCATTTGGGGCAAATTTGGGACCTAGAGATCAAAACTAGTCAAAGGTCGAACTAGGGAAAAAAAGTGGAAAATTGCCATTTTAATAAAATTCCTAACAAGGGACATTACATTAAGGTTGGAGTTCTGAGTTACAGGGCCATGCAGCTGAACATCATTGAACAAGCCAGGAGAGACAGAGAAGAGAAAGAGGCTCAAAAGGCCAATACTCCTCTCATGATTACATTCCCCGATGGAAACAAAGGTAAAGCTCCTCTAGGGGAATCCTCTCAAGAGAAATATAGTAAAGAAGCTAAAATGATGCTACAATCAGCTCGTGAATCTTAGCAACATATGGTACAATTGTCATCAATGTTAAAGACTCATTTGCTGGAACACCCTAAGCTTGCAGTCAATATTCAGCTACCAAGTACATTGGACGTTCAGGTCCCTACTGCTGAAACTCCAGAAGATGATGAATTGGTCATAACCAAGACCAACCCAGCTAAAAGACAAAATGGTATGACTTCTTCATCACAGATTTCTGTAGTTGACATAAGTGACTGTGATGAAGAAATAATCTCACCTCCCCCAATACCAGCAGTTGAAGAGGTCACTGGAGATCCTAAGACCGACACTCAATTGCCGGATAGTATTGATTTAGATCAGTCCTTCCCTAAGAAATCAGTCTTGGAATTCAATGCTACTCATGGCATTACATCATCAGCAGTTGTAATTCCATCAGTTCAACAAACCTCTACTGTACCTCTGGGAGAAACAATTCCATTCTCTTTGTCACACTTTTTTAATGCCCTCATTAACACCACTAGTTCATTGCCAAAACGATCAGTCCCTCTTTCCATCCCACTACCTATTGCTGCAGAAGTCCAGCCTTTGGCTGTCCCTCTACAGTCATCCACAGTTAATTTATTAACAACCACCACCAATCAATCTTCCAAGATTTCCTCACCATCTTCACCCACCAAAGTTCATAGCCAACTTCCACTGCCACAAGTTAATGTTGATAATCAGGTTCTATTATATGAAGCCTTTGTCTTAATCCCTTCCCCTGATCCAGCTATGTCAATTCCTCAAGCTGTCACTACCCCTTTGGTTTCTACTCAAGTTACCACACCAATTCCTACTTCTATTATTACCCAGACACCTTCACTGATCACGACAGTTAATGTCACTGCTACTTCCGCACAGTCAATGGTCGAATAGATGGATGAAGCTGTAGTTCCCCTTGGGAATTACTTCTATAGTAAGGAAGATAATACAGTGGTAATTAAGACAAGGAGAAGAGGTCAAGGTCAAGATGTTTTGGAAGAACTTGAATCAGTTCAAGTAATATGGGCACCTAGGACAAATAACTCAAGAATTGAAGCAATTGAAGCAACAACAGCCTTAGGAGCTTTTGCCAATGCAAATTGGGATTCTGTCCAAGGTTTGGATAGGGAAGTTGACCTCAGGGATGAATAGATCAAAATCCTGAAAGAAGAATTGGCCGAAACTAAAAAAAGCATTCTACTGATGTGGTCGGCCTCGAGAAAACTTGGGAAAGTAAGTTGCAAGACCTAGAGCAACGAAATGCCACTCTTCTTGCTGAACTCAGTCTCTCACAATCTCAACATTCTATTTATATTGAAAAAATAGCTTCCTTGGAAAAGCAAGTTGAGGATGCAACTGCAAGGGAAACCTCCTCAATTTTTCTTAAGTTTGCACCCTGTGATTTTAAGAATCTGGCCCTCAAGGTGAACTAGGATCATCATAAATTGCTGGAGGATTTATATGTTGCTTTAGATGAAATTAGGGAAAACTTTATTAATTTTTCCAAGATGTCCTCCACCCTTGAAGAACAAAAGGAGAAGAGACTCTAAGCTTCTAAAGATGAAGAGGAAATCAATGAATGGAAAAGATGTATTAAGAATGTACCAGAGAACATCTCGATCCTCAATAGTTTCCATATTAAGAAGGCCAAGGCCTCTCTTAAAACATGGCTTTATTTGAATGAAATAGTTGAGGACATTATCACTAAATGCAAGGACATCTGCACCAGGCGATGGTATGCAGTTGACAACATTATTGATGTCCTGGGTTTTCCACTCATGAGCCCTATCTTGGAAGCTTTACCACCAAAATGCAGGCTTGAGGAACTCGAGAGCAGGCGTGAGAAGTTTGCACAGAAGATTCAGGATCTTGAACAAGAAGCATCCAAGATGTGGATCATTTGGTTAGAGAACGGGTCATCATGGAGGGAAAGATTCACATGTATCTTTACACTTGGCACAAGCTGGCAAAACATAACAACAAGAATAATGTGTGCAATGCTCAGTTGTTTTTAGAATCTGTCAATTTCCCAAATCTAAATGAATTGTTAGACATTTATGAGAAATGGCAAGATTTCTTGGATCGATAGTTGGATCCAATTTTGTAATCTCTGTTTTCTAGGGATCTTTATTTTGGCACTCCATTTTAATTACTTAAAGAAGGATACCTCTCGTAGTTAGGGTTTGGTAATTTTGTAGTTGCAAATCAGCAGGAGATTGGACTGGAGATACTCTATTTAGCAGAGCATTTCGTAATTTTTGTACAAGACCTCTTTTAATACAATAAAGTAATCTTTTGATCTATCTCTTGTCATTCTTCAAGTTTATTTGAGAATTTCTGATTGTCTACTTCAGATTGTCATCTATAGTGCATGGTATCTTTCTGCATATGTTTAAATGTATGGATCTATTATATTGGTTTTCCCTGTATGATTGATTTATGCTCAGAAGTGTTTTATTGAGTTTCTTCAATTTTAATACTTTCTTTATCGATTTATGCAAGTGATTCATGGCACAAGAATTATTGTTAATTTTTCAATTCACAAAGTAATTACAGATTTATCTTGAATAGGCTTAAGTACTTGAATTATTATCTTTTAATTTTCATTAATGGATTGTGATTTAAGTGAATAAGTAAAACAATAATTAGCATTTTTGTGAAAGGTTGTAATTTATTTATTCATCACACCTCAGGGTTAATTTGCACAAGATTAAGCTTTCATTTTAGAACAGGATCGACTTAGACTAGTTTCCCTTTTCTAAAATAGGTTAGGTTAGTTTAGTTTTACCATTTTCAAACCCTTGTTTTCCTTGATTGGAAAACTGATCTTATAGGTCAACTCATTTTACTCTTAGAGTGTCAGCGGAGGCCTAATATCCGTGGTGGATCACCACACCAAACAGGTTGGGGATAGAATTTCCCTTGCGTAGGGTCCTTTGAAGCCTTTCAACTTGGGTTTTCTTCCTTTGTTGAGTGTCTTGGAACATTCCAGCACCTTTTGCATCTAACCTGCACAACCAAGGCATCAAAAAATGGTGCTAGAAGGAGGGCCAATAGTACAACATGCCTAAACAAGCCACTAAGAAGCCTCCTCCAGCAAATACTTCAATGGTTCAAACTTGGAGCCAATCAAGGGTTTCAACATCTGAACAACCAACAGAGCCACAACCCACGGTCGCTCCTGTTACACCTGCTCAACAAATTGTTACACCTGTTGTATTTGCAACACAATAGGAAAACGGAGAGAATATATTTATTGTATCACCTACCAGAGGAACACTCTCGCTTGAGCAGATATTGAAAACATTAGCCAATTGGGTTGCTAGGGTAGAACAAATACTTGCTGATCAACGAGGATGTGGTTTTGCAATGGTCAACCTACAAAACTTTCTGCAGACCAGTAATCAAGAACTTTAGCAAGACACAGTTTCACAGATCAGTGAACCAACTATCCAACAAATAACTGATCACAATATTGAACATCAGCAAATAGATAATCCACAACCTCAAAATCAAGAAGCGGTTGGTCAATCAGGTTCCCCTAAATACAGCCTTGGCAAACTTTTTCAGGAAACACAAAATCATCCAAAACTTGAGACTGGTGGGCCACCACCATCTCCTCTATCATCCTCTTCCTTAGACAATGATCATTCTTCAATCTCTTCATCAGAAGAAGAAGAGAAAGAACCACCGATGGCTGTAGAAGGAAAAAACAAACCTTTGCTTGACCAAGATGCAATATGGATACTTGGAGACCAACATAGACTACCCAAAAACCCTGAGAAGTGGTTACCCAAGTTTAACCTAGATGACAAATCACCTGCCCTGGACCACGTTAAAACCTTCATGCAGGCTATTAGGCTGAGAAGTTTCATTTATGAAGATGTGGTCTACAGACTCTTTCCTTATACTTTTAAAGGAAAAGCAGCTACATGGTATTTTGCCCTGCCACCAAGGTCTATTGTTTCTTGGGATGAGTTTGAGAAATTATTTATCCAAAACTTTGGAGATGACAAAACACCACAGGATCTTGTTCTGGAATTATCTTCCATGAAAATTAAAGGGAAAGAAAGGGTTAAAGATTTCAACCAGAGGTTCTCATACTTAAAGAATAGAATTCCTATCAATCTTCTTCCTGGTGAAGAATTGTTGATAGCCTACTATGAAAAGGGCCTACCCACTTCAATTTCAATGTGGGTGAAACGAGCACAAAAGGGGACTTTGCTGGAAGTGTTTACCGAAGCAATACAAGTCGAGAAGGAAATATTTTGTCTTAAGGAAAATCCAAAGATTTCAATAGCCTTCAACTTCCAGGAAGAAGAATGACAGTGGCCCTAAACCCACTACACAAAGCAAGGATCTGTTTGACATAATTGAGATGAAAAAGCTAATCTAGAAATTGTCAAACGAGATGGTAGATTTGAAAAGAACCAACAATGAAAATCAAAACCAGAATAGAGGTTTTGTGAGGCCACCTTTTAGGAGACCTTATCAACCTCCAGCAAATCCACCGCCTCCTAATCCAACAGAAGGCAAGACCTCACGAATGAAGAAATTTATTCTATCTTTAGAGCCTTAGCAACAAAATCTCAGAACACCCTGAAGTCCCTAATGATCAAACTGCTCTTGATCTACAACCCCCTGAGGAAGAAGAAAATGAGCACGAGGATCCACAAATCAACACTATGAGTTACTTTTTAGAGCTTCCTATGTGTGGAGAAGAAGAAGAACCTGAGACTATGTTTAATGTCCAACATCCTTATAACACAAGGTCTAAACCTCAACCTCCTCAGGGGCCCTCATCCTCGACACCTGTTCCTAATAAAGGAAAGACTGTCCCCCACAAGGATACAATCATTCCTGATATGGAGTACAATTTAGTTGAATATCTTAAAAGAGTAAAGGAAAACATATCTTTATTTGAATTGTTGAAAATCCCTTCGATGAGGGATACCTTGCCCAAAAGTATGGTGGTTAAACAACCAAGAGAATTGCAGAATAATAACCTTGACTCTTTCACTAAATTGGATGATCAAAAGTCTGGTAGCAAAAGGACACCTCCTTTTCTACTTACCTTTGAGATTTTCAACGAAAATGTACATAAATGCATGATAGATTCTGGTGCCTCATCAAATGTGATGCCCCTTTTTGTCTGCAGAAAGTTGAATGCCACATGGGAACATTGCCCCACTCAGATAGTTCAACTTGACAGATCAAAAGTTAGAGTGGTAGGAAGGCTTATAAATGTTTTGATTACATTATCAGCTGACCCTCGAATCCATCAAACAATTGATATAGTCATTGCTGATATTCCAGAAGCATATGGTATGTGGCTTAGTAGAGACTAGTCAGAAAAGCTAAAGCGTTATTTTGCCACTGATTGGTCCCATTTGTGGTTACCCTACAATGGTCAGCCAAACAAGATCAAAATAAGCAGGGAACCTTTTATGAAACAAACAGTTACAGATTTGAATGATGCAAGTGAGCCTGTGGGTTATTTTGACATGCACATTAAAAGTTTTACCTTTGATACATTTTTCAGGAATTTATCAGCTGATGTTTCGCCACAGGAGAATGCATAGAACGAATCTCAGGTAACTCATCTCACTTCTGTACCATTCTCAGGAGAAATTGTACGTAATGTTTTTAATGTAAATACCAATTTTAGATTAGATCCCATTGCTTGGACATTGTTTTTTTACGGCTCTGAATCTAAGAATGGAGCTGGTGCAGGATGTGATCTCATAGATCCAAGAGGAACAAAAACTATGATTGCATGCATATTAGAGTTTGATTGTACTAACAATGTGGCTGAGTATGAAGCCCTGATACAAGGACTAAAAAAGGCTATTGACTTGAAAGTACCAATCATACATTGCTTCGGAGACTCAGAAATCATTGTGAAATAGGTGAGGAATAAGATACATTGCCTATCCCCCCACGTATTGAATTATCAGAAATTGGTGAGAGATCTTACTAGCTCTTTTATTGCATTCAATATTAATTCAGTTCCTAGGTCTCATAATTTTGATGCTGACTTGTTGGCAAATACAACTTCCAGATTGAATCCACCAGAGGGCCTATCTCCTCAAACATTTTCAATAGAACTGATGTATAGGCCTTCCATACCAGATAATGTGACAAATTGGAAAGTATTTGATGATGATCAGCAGATACTTGATTTTTTAACAAACCAAGACACATTTCAGGATATGGCTATAGATGAGGATGAACATGAAAAATATGTTTCCGATTCCTCGAATGTCATCCCGAAGTCTGTGATTAATTTGGAAAAGTTTTATGATTTGCAAGACAAGTTCATACATAAAACCAACTGCAAAACACAGATCTCTTTGCGTAATTACAAGCAATTCAATTTAGGTATTGAGCAAGAGCCCCGTTTTATTAATTTAGGAATTGATTGCACCCCGAAAGAAAGGCGAGATATCATTAAACTGTGTAAAGAATATAAAGATGTCTTCGCTTGGACCTATGGTGAATTGAAAACATTTGACACTAGCGACATCTACCATAATATACCCATGAAGCCAGAAGTTAAACCATATCAATAGAAGCTGCGAAAAATGCATCCCAGTCTAGAGCCTTCTGTGAAAAAAAAATTGGAAAAGCTACTCACAGCCCGAATTATTTTTCCGGTAAGGCATACGCAGTGGATAGCCAATTCGGTGCCGGTACGCAAGAAAAGTGGTGAAATCCGATTGTGCGTGGATTTCAGAAATCTGAACTGGGCCTCAGAAAAGGATAACTCTTCTGTACCCCCCATGGAACAGATTCTCCAGAAGGTAGTGGGGTCAGAAATGTTTTCCCTCCTATATGGTTTTTCAGGGTACAACCAGGTTATGGTTTCTCCAGATGACCAATTAAAGACAACTTTTAGAACTCCTTGGGGCACTTTCACTTACAGGCGGATGCCTTTCGGTCTGATTAATGCGGGAGCCACCTTTCAGAGAGCTATGGATATAGCTTTTCAAGGTCTAACACATAATTCTGTCATGATTTATTTAGATGATATTACCATATTTTCAAAAAAATGACATGAACACTTATTTTCTCTTAAGAAGGTTTTCGAACATTGCAGAAAATTTGGCATTTCCTTGAACCCCAAGAAATCCATTTTTGCAGTCATGGAGGGAAATCTGTTAGGCTTCATCGTCTCAAAAGAAGGTATGATCATCAACCCCGAACGCACAAACGCGATTTCAAAAATCGGCTTACTAGGTTCGCATAAAGCAATGCAGTCCTTCTTGGGTAAGATCAACTTCATATGCAGGTTTGTACCTAATTTTGCTCAGATAGTTAAACCTTTACAACATTTAGTTAAGAAATATGTACAGTTTACTTGGTCGCAGGAACAAAGGGATACATTGGTAGAAATTCGTAAGGCTATTGTTGAATCTCCTACCCTCATGTCCTCGTATTTTGATAAGGATTGTATTCTTTATACTTTCGCCACTGATTTCTCCTAGGCAACTGTTTTGACCTTGAAACAGGATAACAATACAGAGATTCCAATCTCTTTCATGAGTTCAACCTTCAAGGGTGCAGATCTTAACTATTCGCAAATTGACAAACAAGCCTATGCACTCTATAAGTTTGTTAAACATTACATGTGTTATTTGTTAAAATCTCGAACGAAGGTCATTGTCCCGTATTCTTCTATCAGAAACGTGCTGATCCAGAAGGAGTTGGGCGAAAAAAGAGCCCACTGGATGACTGCTCTGCAAGAGTATGATTTGGAAATAAGGCCATCCAAAATTGTCAAAGGTCAAGGCCTCTACCTTCTTACTGCTCAATATAACGATCCCCAACAGCAACAAATTGAATGGGAACAGGAAGAAGACATTCCTCCAGGTTCTTTCAATGCTATTGATACCCCGACATCAGAATGGCATGACCATATTAATTTTTTCTGAATAATGGGTTTTCTCCTGAAACCATGGATTTAAAAAAAAGAAGATCCTTGAGATTAAAGGCTGCACCTTATCGGTTTATTAATGAAGTCCTGTTTAGGAAAAACTATCATGGGGTTTTTCTTAGGTGTTTGGAAAAACATGAAACTGATGACATCTTATTCCAATTTCATGCAGGACTAGTTGGAGGTCATTTTTTAGGCAAGACAATAGCTCATAAGATTCATAGAGCTGAGTATTACTAGCTTATGTTGTTCAAAGATGCTTATGATTTTGTAAGAAGGTGTGAACCATGTTAGAAATGCATGGGGAAGTTCAAGAAACCTGCCTTCCCATTGCAACCCGTCACAGTTCAGTTTCCATTTTAGAAATGGGGGCTGGATTTTGTCGGGCCCATAAATCCTACTTCATCCCTTCAACACAAATACATTCTCACGGCAACTAACTACACCATATGGGTGGAGGCAGTCCCACTCAAGCAATGTAATTCCTCCCAAGTCATTTCTTTCCTAGACAATCATGTACTCTCACAATTTGGTACTCCAGAATTCCTAGTTTTTGATAATGCATCCTATTTCTCCTCTATTGACATAACTGAATATGCTTTTGAAAAGGGGATCAAACTCAATTTTTTTTCCAATTACTACCCACAAGGTAATGGTTTGGCTGAGTCTTCAAACAAAAATTTGATCAACATTCTCAAGAAGACTATAGCTTCTCATCATAGAGATTGGCATACACAACTTGACAATGCTCTTTAGGTAGATCGAATTACCCCAAAGGCAGCAATCGGAAATTCTCCTTACTGTCTAGTGTATGGCAAAGAATCCATTCTTCCTACTAATCTTGCCATCCCTTCACTACAATTGGCTCAGTCTGTCCAAGAAGACGATTCTTCTCCCCTCCAGTAGAGAATTGATACACTACTTAAACTGGGGGAAGACATTGAAATAGCTAAGAACAAATTATATCATCACCAGCAGATGGTGAAAAGATGGTTTGATGAAAAATCTTCATTTGACAGGGAATTTTCGGTTGGAGACTTTGTTTTAAGATGGGACAAACAACACAAAGTTTAGAACCAGTATACCAAGTTTCAACGCCTCTGGCTAGGACCTTTCATTGTTACAGAAAAGATTAGTCCTGGTACTATTCGATTACAGACACCGGAAGGAGCTGTGGACACTTATCCAGTGAATGTTTCACTCCTAAAAAAGTATTTTGTTTGATTAGGGCGATGTACTTGTACATAGGTTTGTTTTGTTATTCATTTTCCTGATTGGTTTGTTTTTGGTTTTGAGTTGTTTGTTTTGAACTCCACACAGTTGACGATATCTATTGATCAGTTTCTCTCTTGGTGATAATTTTAGCTTGGGTTTTATAACTGTTTGCCACCCACAATTTTTCCCTGTATCGGAGGTTGTTCAACAAAGGGCATACAATTAATGATTGCAGAACCATGGATTGATATCTCTCCACCATGGTCATTATCTTACAAATGTCTTATTTGTTTAATTGGGGTCTGGAGGATAGCAGAGTCTCCATTGTCTTATGTTTCGTGGTTCAAGCTGCATATCATAATAACCTGTCCAACTTGTTTTGCTCTGGATCCTTTTACATTCACCTTGATAATAAACCTCTTAATAAATGTAAATTGCAAGGTGGGAGGTCTTGCTATCAATCCAACCCATTAGGTTCATAGGTGCTAAGCAGAATGACATCTTCACATCAAGCTACCACACTTGGAAGATGACTTCCAATTTCACTGGGAGTTGGAAGATCCTATCACAGGTCGGTCCATTCATGATCAACGAAGCATCAGTGAGTAACACTACCAATATATGGTCACCAAGCCATGGTAGTGCCTTCTAATTTTCAACTTAAATAAAATTCGGTTTGCTCATTTAAAAAAAAAAGATGCTCGTGCATATAAGGATAGGGGGGTCTTATCACAAGCTATCCCCGCCATGATCATGGATTTTATTTGGACTGAAAATATCACAATATGGTCTCCAAGCCATGATAGTTGCTTTCAGTATTTCAACCGGAATATAAGGAGTCTCGTTGTCAAGTTGGCTTGATCAGTTTCCAAATATTTCCTATGAATGGCACTGCCTATATTTGATCACCAAGTTAGGGAAGTGGTCTTATATACACAGTCCTTTTGAAAAGAAAAGATCTAAAAAAAAGAAAAATAAAAAAAAAAATCATGTAATTAAAATTCTGATAAATCAAGGTGATGTGTAATTAAGATATCTAGGAGCATTTTCAAGTATGTGCCTAGGTTCAACACAAGCTGCTTCTCCATGATTACATAAAGGTGAAGGATCTTGATTGTTTCTTCAACCCCCTTATCAAATTTGCATTATTTTCAACATGATCATGTATGGGGATTTATTAGTTTCATGTTCCATGCTCGTTAACTATCTCTCTTGTGATCAATTTTTGGAAAATTCAGGTTGAAAAAGTGATGTGGCTAACATGTTTTATTCTAGCTGAATTTTGTTGCAGAGATAACTGGTTCTTCCAAGCCAGTCTCCATTTGTTGTGGCCACAACAGATCCCATGCTTAACTCAAGCACGGGAGCCCCATTTTTGTTTTTTTAATAAATACAAAGGTATTTAGGTCAGTTTTCAGTGTAAATATGAGTATTTGGTTTCAATACGCTTAGAACTCTTACCCATGCTTTTGTTCTACATGTTTTTCTCTTTCTGGATGATCTTCACCTATTTGGTTTGTATTTTTCATCAAATTTTGAGTATTTTACCTTTGGTTTTTACCAACCCAAAACCCGACAGTTAGAAGTCCTGAAACCCACAACCCGCAATTGCGGGTTGCGGGATCTTGTTTATCAAGCTTTGGATTTTGGTAAATTGGATTGCGGCTTTTGGCTTTTGGGAGCTCTTTTTCCAACTTGCTATTTGCACGACCCCGCAACCCACAACCCACAATTTTTGGGTTGTGGCTTTCGGGATCCTTTAATAGGTTTTGTGAATAAGATTTGCGCGTGAAACCCGCAACCCGCAATTTCGGGATGCGGCTTTTGGGAATGGGCTTTCCATTTTGAGATTTGATCAGTCCCGCAACCAACAATCCGTACTATCGGGTTTTAGCTTGATGGATCCTTGAATAAACTTAATGAATAAAACTAAACCCTGCACCTCGCTTCGGTTGATCTTAGCCATCCGTTCGTTTTGATCGCGTCAGTGTCTTTTAATATGTCTTTTAATAGGGTTTTTTCTATTTTAGTTTTACATTTTTTTTTACATTTGAAGAATTACTCTGTCGCACTGTCGTTTTTACTATGGATTGCATGTCAGGTGCCGTCTTTCATTTTGTTGGTTATTTCAGGTAAGCCCACATCCTTACATTACTAGTCTGTACCTTTTTCCATTTTTGGGTTGAGTTTGATTTTGATTTCTGTATTGATCAGAAACTGTAAGTTTTCTTCACCATGTCGAGAAGTGCACGTTCTAAAATGTCGCACAAAGGCCCCCTAACCAAAGACCCAAATTTTGGTTTTCTCTCTGACACTAGCGAGCGAGTTTCTGAAACGTACCAGATGGATTAGTAAAAAGTTTATGCCATTTTTTATAATGACGACCTTTCCCATATTGAGAATGATAGACTAGTGTACGAGAGAATTAGGGATTCCCAAATTCATGCCATTGCTGTGCGTCCTACTATCCTAACTTACACAGATGCAGTCAAATGGATAATTGAGAATGCTAGTGTTAAAGACCATTCTTTTAATGATAGCTCGAGATGTCAATTAACAAGTTTTCACTTGGAAGTCTTTGTTCGAGCTTTTTCTCTGAAACCTCATACACAGACCCTCTGTCCCGAGTTTATACAGCTGTCCAAAACCCGGTATAATTTTAATGAGATGATTAATTCATGGATGCTTAAGCCTAACGCCTTTGTACCTAAGGCAGATCACCTTTATCCCATCATCTGGTTTAAGGAGCCTTACTCTCTACTAGCGGCCATGCTCTGCCAACTTTTTGGTCAAACAATTTGTTCTCATTCAAAGTAGAATGGGAACCCCTAGCACACCATGTGTTACTCACAGGAGAGTCTTTCCCATGGGCCTCCATCCTCTCAGTAGAACTGAAAAATGCCATTCAAGAATATCAGAAGGCACCAGCTCACAAGAAGACACCCTTTTTCCTATCTGCATATTTCCTTGATGTTTTCTGCTCAAAGTTTCAGTACCCTAACTTGGTTTGGAACTGGACTCCTTCAAACCCACCTGTACACATTTAATATTCAACATTGTGGGAAGGAAATTTTTTACCTTTAGTATATGACATCTGTGACTGATTTATGGGTACCATATATTTTAAGATATTCCGGCAGCAGCCACCTACATTCTCAAAAGATGCCAAGGCTTTCATCAACACCATGGGTGATTGGTATGTAGGTGAGTACTTTTCATATATCAAGATTTGGGGAAGTGACACAGTACATCTGCTTCCCAGGATTGTCCCGGACAAGATGGTAATATAGGAAGTTTCTTTTCAAACTGTCATTGATGGCATGCACAAGAAACTCATAGGTCCCAAGAAGAAGGGTTGGCCTAAGTTTTCTATCAATCTTGGTCAATTGGTCATCCCAACTTCAACCTGGGCTGTAGTTCTAGGTGACCAGATAGCTGCTCTGAGACTAGGTGTTGCCCCCAAAAGGAAGCATGACCCTAAGAAGTTCTTGGATGCACACCTCAAGCAAGTTCATATGAAGATAGACTATGCACATGAAGTAGTTCTAGATGATTTCATATACCAAGGGGTGGACACATTCTCAGAGGTGTTGGCTAGAGCAAAGAACTTACAAGATCTGCAGGACATTCTAAAATACCAGAATGAGCTTAAGGTTGGAGTTCTGAGTTACAGGGCCATGCAGCTGAGCATCATTGAACAAGCCAGGAGAGACAGAGAAGATAAAGAGGCTCAGAAGGACAATACTCCTCTCATGATTACATTTCCCGATGGAAACAAAGGTAAATCTCCTCTAGGAAAATCCTCTCAAGAGAAAGCTAGTGAAGAAGCTAAAATGATGCTACAATCAGCTCGTGAATCCCAACAACAGATGGTACAATTTTCCTCGATGTTAAAGACTCAGTTGTTGGAACCCCCTAAGCTTGCAATCAATATTCAACTACCAAGTAAACTGGACGTTCAAGTCTCTACTTTTGAAACTCTAGAATATGATGACTTGGTCATAACCAATACCAACCCAGCTAAAAGACAAAAGGTTATGCCTTCTTCATCAAAGATTTCTACGGTTGACATAAGTGACTGTGATGAAGAAATAATCTCACCTCCCCCAGTACCAGTAGTCGAAGAGGTCACTGGAGATCATAAGACTGACACTCAATTGCTGGATATTATTGATATGGATCAGTGCTTTCCTAAGCAATCAGTCTTCGAATTCAATGCTTCTCCTAGCATTGCATCATCATCAGTTGTAATGCCATCAGTTTAACAAACCTCTACTGTACCTCTGGGAGAAACAATTCCATTCTCTTTGTCACACTTGTTTAATGCCCTCATTAACACCACTACTTCATTGCCAGAATGCTCAGTCCCTCTTTCCATCCCACTACCTATTGTTGTAGAAGTACAACCTCTAGCTATCCCTCTACAGTCATCCACAGTTAATTTATTAACAACCACCACCAATCAATCTTCCAATATTTCCTCACCATCTTCACCCACCAAAGAGTCATAGCCAACTTCCACTTCCACAAGCTAATGTTGATACTTAGGTTCTATTATCTAAAGCCTTTGTCTCAATCCCTTCCCCTGATCCAGCTATGTCAGTTCCTCAAGCTGTCACTACCCCTTTGGTTACTACTCAAGTTACCATACCAATTCCTACTTCTGTTATTACCCAGACACCTTCACTGATCATGACAGTTAATGTCACTGCTACTTCCACACAGTCAATGGTTGAATACACAGATGAAGTTGTAGTTCCCCTTCGGAATTACTTCTACAGTAAGGAAGATAAGACAGTGGTAAGGAAGACCATGAAAAGAGGTCAAGGTCAAGATGTTTTGGAAGCACCTGAACTAGTTCAAGTAATATGGGTACCTAGGACAAATAACCCGAGAATTGAAGCAATTAATGCAGCAGCAGCCTTAGGAGATTTTTCCAATGCAAATTGGGATTCTGTCCAAGGTTTGGATAGGGAAGTTGAACTTAGGGATGAACAAATCAAAAGCCTGAAAGAAGAATTGGCCAAAGCTAAAACAAAGCATTCTACTGATGTGACCGGCCTTGAGAAAACTTGGGCAAGTAAGTTGCAAGACCTAGAGCAATGAAATGCCACTCTTCTTGCTGAACTCATTCTCTCACAATCTCAACATTCTATTTATATTGAAAAAATAGCTTCCTTGGAAAAGCAAGTTGAGGATGCAACTACAAGTGCAACCTCCTCAAGTTTTCTTAAGTTTGCACCCTGTGATTTTAAGAATCTAGCCCTCAAGGTGAACCAGGATCATCATAAATTGCTGGACGATTTATATGTTGCTTTAGATGAAATAAGGGAAAACTTTATTAATTTTTCCAAGATGTCCTCCACCCTTGAAGAACAAAAGGAGAAGAGACTCCAAGATTCTAAAGATGAAGAGGAAATCAATGAATGACAAGATATATTAAGAATGTACTAGAGAACATCTCGATTTTCAATAGTTTTCAGATTAAGAAGGCCAAGGCCTCTCTTAACACATGTCTTGATTTGAATGAAACAAATGAGGAAATTATCACTAAATCCAAGGACATTTGCACCAGGCGATGGTGTGCAATTGACAACATTATGGATGTCCTGGGTTTACCACTCATGAGCCCTATCTTGGAAGCTTTACCACCAAAATGCAAGCTTGAGGAACTCGAGAGCAGGCATGAGGAGTTTGCACAGAAGATTCAGGATCTTGAACAAGTCAACATCCAAGATGTGGATCGTTTGGTTAGAGAACCAGTCGTCATGGAGGGAAAGATTCACATGCATCTTCGCACTTGGCACAAGATGGAAAAACATGACATGGAGAATAATGTGTGCAATGCTCAGTTGTCTTTAGAATCTGTCAATTTTCCAAATTTAGATGAATTGTTAGACATTTATGAGAAATGGAAAATGGCAAGATTTCTTGGATTGATAGTTGGATCCAATTTTGTAATCTCTATTTTCTAGGGATCTCTATTTTGGCACTCTGTTGTAATTATTTAAAGAAGGATACCTATCGTAGTTAGGGGTTGGTAATTTTGTAGTTGGAAATCAGCAGGAGATTGGACTGGAGATACTCTGTTTAGTAGAGCATTTTGTAATTTTTGTAGAAGACCTCTTTTAATACAGTAAAGTAATATTTTGATCTATCTCTTATCATTGTTCAAGTTTATTTGAGAATTTCTGATTGTTTACTTCAGATTGTCATCTACAGTGCATGATATCTTTTTGCACATGTTTAAATGTATGGATCTATTATATTGGTTTTTCCTGTATGATTGAGTTATGCTCACAAGTGTTTTGTTGAGTTTCTTCAATTTAAATACTTTCTTTATCGATTTCTGCAAGTGATTCATGGCATAATAATTATTGTTAATTTTTCAATTAGCAAAGTAATTACAGATTTATCTTGAACATGCTTAAGTACTTGAATTTTTATCTTTTAATTTTCATTAATGGATTGTGATTTAAGTGAATAAGTAAAACAATTATAACCATTTTTTTGAAATGCTTTAATTTATTTATTCATCACACCTCAGAGTTAATATGCACAAGATTAATCTTTCATTTTAGAACAGGACCAACTTAGACTAGTTTCCCTTTTTTAAAATAGGTTAGGTTAGTTTAGTTCTACCATTTTCACACCCTTGTTTTCCTTTATTGGAAAACTGATCTTATAGGTCAACTCATTTTACTCTTAGAGTGCTAGCAGAGGCCTAATATCCATGGGGGATCACCACACCAAATAGGTTGGGGATAGAATTGCCCTTGCGCAGGGTCCTTTGAAGTCTTTCAACTTTGGTTTTCTTCCTCTATTGAGTGTCTTGGAACATTCTAGCACCTTTTGCATCTAACCTGCACAACCGAGGCATCAACACATAGATAATGTGATGGTATCGTGCAATTTTATTGTGATAATGATGGACATAAAGTAGATGTATTTCATTGTCCTTGAGACAATAACAACTGATAGTGTTCGAATTATTGAGTATTATAATTCTGAGATCACTTCAATGACTGTTGTAACAATGAAAATATTATATGCATGGATACTCACCAAGTTCTTGGTTGATTGAAATTTCATATTACAGGTAAAAATTGCTTGGGTATGGCAATGTAGATAAGTTCATAATAAAGACTAGAATCTACCATGTACAAAATCCAAAAATTATGAGAAGGGTCTCATGGTTGTGAAATGTAAATTATGGACAGAACATATCGGTATCAAATTGTAAATTTCAGATTTGAGATTTTGCTAATAATTACTAATGATTGTTTGGCTTCCCTAGAATTGAGTCAAGAGGATGTATTGTAGGTGGATTTTCATGTTATGATGGTGAGTGTAAAACCATAATGGACAGAGTTCTACCACTTATAGGAGCCAAACAATATGAGGATCTCCTCATGGTTAAACAAATCTAATTTATGTAGTAGATAGAATTCAAACTCATATTTGAATATGATAATTAATGTCATTGATTGGTTGGCTATTTGTGAATTGTGTCAGGAGGACACATTGCAGGAAGACCATGTGTTATGTCCTGCAAGAGATAAACATCATGAGAAGGAACTCATGTTTTGGAAATATAGTTTTTGTATGAAACATATTTGAGAAACTTTAATTGAAATTATTATGATGACATCTCATGTGAACTGCATGATTGTATGTAATGCAGGTGAGATGGTGAAAATATGCCATTGGGGTAGATGTCGGATGCTAAAGCTGAAAATGAAAAGGAAATGCCAAGAGTGGATTGGGTTTGGGAAACCCTGCAAAATTGTGCTTGTCTCTCCGCAGTGCTATTAAACCCAGTAAGAGCATGGGTACTCGGGAGGATTGTATGGGAATTGGTAACCTTTCTACGCTCACAAAAAAGAGAACTGGAAGGTATGGATATACCCGAGGGTCTGTGTAGTAGAGAATGGGTACCATCCTTGTGTTGTGTGAGTGGGTATTGTGGGACCATGCTAGCCTGCAATCAAGTGAGTCACCTATGGAGTTCCTAGAGGAAACCACTGGTTTGCATAGGAGAAGGAGCCATGGGTTTGTATTCTTTTATTTTATTGCTTGATAAAACCATTTAGAGAACTGCTTGGAAATGGTTGTTTTATGCTTGATAAATCCAATTGGAGAACTAGCTTAGAATATTGATTAATAGAATGCCTGATAAAACCATTTGGTGTACTGGCTTGGCATTGGTTATTTGAATGATGTGGTGCAGCCAGTGTGCTGGCATAAAATTTGTTTTATACATATGCACAGGAGATATGGAGCTTGCAAAAACTTGGTTACCTTTCGATGCACACCCTAAAGAGCACTGGAAGGAGTGGGTATGCTTGAGGGACTGTGTAGCAGAGAAGAGGTACCATCCTTGTGTTGGGTGGGGCAGGTCTTGTGGGTTCCATGGTTTTCTGAAGTCAATGCGGGATACCTATGGAGCTAAAGGAAGGTGATAATACAACCAGGTAATTGTAGGAAGCAAGAACCTTGAAGGCATCCTAATGATGCATCTGGGCATGTGATTTTCCTAGAAAGATTAGTATGAGTAGCAATGGAAAATGGTGCTAGTGGACTTGTGTGGGCCCTAGCAGCCAAAGGTTCTATAGGAAAACCATCGGGAGGGGTTCCCTGGTTGAGAATCCTTGGACAGACCTTAGATACCAAGTGTCATCGCCCAAACAAGGAAAAGATGATTCAAGCATTCACATTTGAAGTGAAAGAGACCAAGGATCATGGAACCACAGTTGTGGTGGGGCTCTAGATTGGAACAAGATTAAGAGGGGGGGAATCTTACTCTTCTCTTTCCTTTTTGATTGATGCATTTTAGAGACAAAAATTTGTTGAATGCATGTTATGGATGAAATTTGATTGTTTTTATATTGCGTGAAATACATTGTGAATGATGAATTAGTTAATTCCTTGTGAAAGGATGAACATGAATGAATTCATTTGCATGTTGGACAAGCATGAAATGTGTGGAAGTATTTTGAAATACGTTAGAGACAAATCTTTAACATGGTTCATGAAATATTCTATTGGACATAATAGAACACCAGTTGATATCAGAACTACGTTGATTAGAGAATTTAAGAAACCTAAGTCAGAATCTTAGTGCATTACATAGCTAAAAGAAATAAAATAGAAACCTGATGAGTTTGTGTGGGAGTTTGATCAGAAATTCAAATCCTTGTTAGATCAAGTTAGCTTTGATATATCATTGCAACAACATCAAGAATGGATCATAGTTGCGTTGTTTCCCATCATTAGATTACCATTGATGCAACAGAAGGTAACATCGCAAAAAAAAGCATTGGAAATTGCGATGAAGCTAGAAGATTCTCCAAAGGAGATACCAGCACAGGAATGGTACAGATATAGACCCAGCTAGAAAACCTGACATTACAGTTACAAGATATGAATAAAGGAAAGAGATTAGAGAAGATGTTTGGTGCAATAAATGTAAAGGAGAAGGAATTTCCAAGGAACATTTCCCTATATTCAGAGATTACCTCGCTAGTGGGGAACCAAATCCATTAAATCAACCTCAAGGACCATGGTGTGATATTTTCCGATGTAGATGATGTTTGTGCTAGAAATTGTACCTAGACTACAAAGGCACAAGCTAGAACAATCTCAAGAAAACTAAAGGAAAATGAATTTGTTTTTATAGTTCTATTTTGAAGGTTTCATTCACAAGAAAGGAGTAATTAATAACCAAACATATACAACACTAAATCATAAAGAAATCTTGAAGAGCTGAGTTATAAAGATATAAAACACATAGATAAACCATAAGCATCTATTAAACAAGAAACTGGTTCTATCCACAAATTCATAAGCATTCACATGAATAATACCTTAATCAATAAATGAAATCACAAATAAGGTGGTCAAACAGGCCATAAACATAACCAACAAAAAGAGTCAATAAGTGGCTTATATAATGTATTTAGATCAATGTCCAGTCTTCAAAAAAGAACTTACATGAGAGTGTATAGCATAAGTCTGAGTGTAACATAGTATCCTTATCCCTAATGTCTTTCTCCCGAACAAAAACCAACCATCATAATCTATTTTTTCCTTCTTTTGTCATTACAAAAATTAAGTAGTTCCATAACTGCTTTTTTTAGGTCAGGTTCGAAACTAATCAGCAGTTACATTTAGTAGTTATACATACTTAACTTTCAAATGACTAAAGACTAATTTATCTTAAAGTAACTTTTAACAATTATGAACAAAATGAAAAATAGGAATACTTGGACAGCTGTGCAACTAGGTGGCATTTATATTTGCTTCACAGCTTCTGCTAACATAGCTATTCCCTCCAATGCATGCGATCTATTTTCATGTTGAGCCTCCTCTGTTTCCATGCTTTGAACCTTATTTGATAGCACTTTGTTTTGTTTGTTCAAATCCTGGATCTGCTTAGTTAATTCTTCAGCTTGTGTCTCTGCATTTCCTTTTCTTCTTAAATCTTCCTTTTCTACTGTAATCAACTCTTGATAATAGCCATTTACATCTTCTAGGTCTTCTCTTAGTCTTTTATTTGTAGTCATGAGTCTTTCATTTGATTCATTCAGGAACTTTACTTGTGTCTTATGTTGTTTTACTGTCTTCTTTAGATTTTCTATCTCCAAGTCCATTTGAACATCTCCATGCAATGCTGAATCCTGATTTGATAGCAATGGAATATCCATTTTTTTGAAAATCAAGTCTTCTTTGTGCCTATTTTTCGCTGCTGCATCTGAAAATGAAGGCATTGAATTTATTCCCTGTTCAACATTAGGAATAATTTACTGTTCTACAACCTCATCACATTCTTTAATTGGTTCAAGTATCATTTCATGATCCTTCCTTGTGCTTGTCTGAACTTTCTTTGAATTTATCTTTTCTTTATTATCTCCATATTCTTCACTTGAAGAATCCTGAATGATGGTGACCTTCTCCTTCTCTAGCTTAGGATTTAAAATCCTCCTCATATTCAGTCTAAGTTTATTTGTAGCTCTAGTTTTAGGTCTCCATTTAGGTTTTTCGAGCTCTGCTAGAGATTTCACATTAGCACTAAAATATGGAATATGGAAGATCTTCTCCTTGGTATTGACATCGGGAGAAATTAGGGCTGAGCTCTCTCCTTTATAAACATAACTATGCTTTACCTCTACTGCACTTACAACTTCTTCCTGATTTGAACCGGCTATATTTTCCATTATATTATCTTCAGGAATGCATTCATGCTCATCTCTAGTCATGTTTTCCTGCTCTACACAATCAGGGTTTATAAAACCTTCCTGTAAATTATCCTTTTGCAAATTATATTGTACTATGTCTTCAGTTGTATCCCTTCTGAATTTTTTAACAAAACTATATTGTTCATTGGGAAGAGGTTTCTTTCCATGATCGCCTTGCTCAATTACAAACACTAACCAAAACAAAAACTGGTCCCAACTTCGATTACTTTTCTGCAAGACTATCAAAAAAATCAATTTGATCAAGACATGATGAAACAGTGATTGGCTCGTTTGATCAACGTGACCCTTAAGCCTAGATGACATATTTTGAAGACTTCTAAGTAGGAAAATGGTAAATTCATCTTGGATTGTTGATTTAAGTGCAGCAAAAACTTGATATAGTATTTAAACACTGATGTAAACCTTCCTTCACATGTAAGATAGCTCTGCACAATTCCAATAACCTCCTTCCATTCTGGTTTGAAGTTGTTAAAATGAACCCCTTTGCTCCAGTCAAGGGATTGACAACCTGGTAGCAGAAACGTGCTTGGGTCAAATTCAAAAGGGGTTTTCTTAAACCATGATTCTCCCTCCATGGGCGCACCGGTAGCTTCAGCAATTAAACCCTCTATCAGTTCAAAATTCAAAGTATTAAAGCTTACAGTGATATTGGTAAGATTTTGAGTGAAGGCATGAGTAACATCAACATTAAAACCTGTAATTCTCTCAATGAAATCAAACCACCCGATTGCCTTAAACAACGCTGAACATTCAGGAAAATTCGTGGCCCAGCTAGTGTTTGTTGGCTCTAAATGATTCAACTTACCACTCTTACCCATAATTTCTACAGTTATTCACCGAATAGCTTCTTGGAAGTAAAGAAAATAAAAAACCTAGACAAATCTCAGAATACGTGGCTTCTAGTCTTATAAATCGTGGCTTGTCCTATCTTCAACTCCTTCGGTGATGAATCATCATGGGATTTGAAAAATGTTATGATATAGGGAACAACTTCCTCGAGTTCTTCGAACATCATAAAATGTAATGTGATAACACTTTCCATAAATCAACCACGATCATCCATTATTTCGGATTCCAACAATGCCTTAATGTATGCAGTTTAGTTACCACGCCGCGGGAATTTCACCATATGAAATTTTGCAAACAAGCTCAACATAGAGGTTAAATTTTCAACATAGGAGTTAAGGAAAATATTAATAAGTATTTTCAATACCTTTTAAAGAAATGGAACACTTAATAAGCCACTATGTATAATCTAAGATAAAGGTAAAATAAAATAAAATAAAGTAATACTCATAACATAGAAAATGGAAAGAAAATCAAAAGCATTAAATTAAAATAAAGCAAAATAAAAGTAATAAGGAATGAATAATTAAGAAAAAAAATAGGGACTAGGTACAATTCTAGTCCTAACATCTGGCTCCAGCTTGTTGATGTATATGTAACTTCGGAATGTATTTTACTTATATATTTATTGTATTCCTATAGAGATGTATTATTCCCCTATACAGAAGTGTCGTCATTTGTATTGACAAGTGTCGCGAGTATGCTAACTTGCCGATGGGTTATTAGACCACCTTGTAAGGGGTTGGCCCGATATAATGTAATATGAAGTTATTGTACCTAGCTAGACAAGTCGGCCCCATAAGGTTATCAAGCAAACATGACAAGTATTAATAGAGATTGGGAGATCTCTATTTGGATCACTTCAGAACTCACACTTCCTTCACTCGGAAATTGGCGCACATGTGAGGAGGAGGATCAACTGCTAAGAGGAGTCTATCTCTTGTAATTTGGTTTTATTTTGGTTGAGCTATTTCTCTATCTATCTCCGAGGAAGTTGTGGGGTTTTCAACCTTAGGGTTTTCCCCATGGAAACTCTGTGTCTATTGTCTCTCATGCTTTCGCTTCTTGTGATGATTGACATGCTTGTTATGATTGATATGCATTGATATACTGTACATGTTATTCTCCCAGTAACGATCCTAGAGTATTGTGAATTAATGCTGAAAATTTAACATGGTATCAGAGCCAACCTGAGAAGAAGACATTGTGCAGTGACAGAAACCAAGGTTTCTTGCATATTGGGTTTCTCTTCACAGATTTTGGAAAAGCAGTATAGTAGATTGACTCTACTGATCAAGGAGAATCTATATGTCCAATCAGAATTCAATTCTAAGCATTTTCATATTTGGCCCTAAAAAATAGGGTTTCCACAAAAATAGGAATTTATGAAATCTGGAGACATAGTTGGAAGCTCCTTGGAAAAATCAAATTTTAGAGCTTTGGATCAAAATTTTTGGCTAGGTAAATCTTTGGGAAACTCAAACCCTAATTCAGGGTCCTCCTTAGTGAACCCAGGAAGACTAAAAGGCATTTCTGAAGGGTGAAGCTTTGCAGATCTCAAATTTTGAATACATCAAGCTGATCAGATCATCAAGGCACATCTTTCTATCCTTTCATAAAGTTGAAATTCACTTTTTGAATTTTTAGGGTTTTTTCGACAAACCCTAATCTGGGACCAGATCCAGTTTTTAGCAAAGCAAGTGGTAAGACCTGAATCTCCTCTATTTCCATTTGAAGTACTCTCTAAGATGTCTCACCACACCAAGCTTGAGGATAAGCTTGAAGGGTCTGATAACTTTCGATCCTGGAAGTATAGGATTGGGTTAATCCTGGAAGAAAATGAATTGGACTCCTACATTAGCTCTGACTGAGGTCCCTATCCCAGAGGATGAAGAGGCTAAGGTATTGCATAAGAAGAAGTTGGTCAAGGCAAAGAGAATCATTGCTAATTCTATCAAAGGCCATCTCATACCACATGTGTCATCTCTAAAGACACCCAAGGAAATGTTTGACTCTGTGACCAAGTTATTTGAAGGGAAGAACATAAATTGGAAGATGACTCTGTGGAATCAATTGAAAGAGGTCAAGATTTTGAATGGAGAGACCATTAAATATTACTTCTCCAAGGTCTCTCAGATCAAGGAACAACTTGAAGCCGTGGATGAAGTGGTAGACAATAGTGAAGTTGTTATGACCACTCTGAATGGCCTACCTAGGTCATGGGACTCCTTTATTCAAGAAATCTATGCAAGAAAGAAATTGATCTCTTTCAGTAGACAGTGGGAAGAATGCTCTCAAGAAGAAGCTATGCTTTTTGCTTGAGAAGAAAAGATGGGGAATGAAGATCAAGCTCTCACAGCTCACACCAAGGGAAGCAAGGTTAAGAGGGAGAAATATCATAACAAGAAACATTCTCACCCTTATCACAAGAAGAAAGATCTATCTCATGTTCGATGTTTCGAATGTAATGAGAAGGGACACTTTGCTTCAGAATGTCCCAAGAACAAAAGGGACAACAACACAAACAACTTCAACAAGAAGAAGAAGGACAACAAAAGAAGGTATTATGCTCATGTTGTTGAAGATGATGAAACTCCAAAGAAGAAGGCTAGATCAGAAAGTGATGATGATGATTCATCAAGCGAAGAAGAGTATGTTCTAATCTCTACTCTCATAGGTACTATTTCTCATGGTTGTAATGATTGGCTTATTGATAGTGGTGCTTCCAAACACATGACGAGGTTTAAATAATCTTTTGTAAATCTATCTGAACATGAATCACCCCATAAAGTGAAACTTGGGGATGACTATCAATACCCCATCAGAGGAAGTGGTGAATCCTCCTACAACCTAGATTCTGGAATGTCCTTGAAGACGAAGGAATTTCTCTATGTACCTGGGCTCAAGAAGAATCTACTCTCCATCTCTGTATTAGATGCAAAAGGTATGAGGGTTGCATTTGTAGATGGCCAAGTCCTAATGTGGCCAAAGGGTAAAACTATTGATGATGTAGTGGTGATTGGAGAGCAAGAGGGAGGATTGTATAAATTGAAGGGACAACCTGAACATGCCATGGTGCATGATTCCATGGAGCCAAGTGAACTTTGGCATAGAAGACTTGCACATATGCACTACAGAGCATTAGAAATTGCAAGTAAGGCTGTAGAAGGTCTTCCTGAAATTAAGACCAAGCATGAAGGTGTTTACAAAGGATGTGCAAAAGGAAAGAACACAAAGAAGGCATTCCTAAGCAATGAAAGCAAGGAAAAACGTATCTTGGAAATTATCCACTCCGATGTATGCAACCCGATGTCATCCAGCTCTCTGAGTGGGTATGTTTACTATGTCTCTTTCATTGATGACTTATCCAAGAAGAATTGGGTTTACTTCTTGAAGAACAAAGATGAAGTGTTGGATAAGTTCAAGGAATTCAAAACCTTGATGCAAAACCAAATTGATAAGAAGATCAAAAAATTCAAATCCAACAATGGTGGAGAATTCACCTCAGGTGACTTCAAGAAGATATGCAGTGATTCAGGGATTAAGAGGGAGTTGACTGCTCCTTACAATCCACAACAGAATGGAGTTGCAGAAAGAAAGAATAGAACAATCATGGAAGTAGAAAGGTGTCATGTCCCAAATTTGGAATTGGGTCACAATGGCCTAATCACATTAGCCATATTCATTAGAGTTTGTAAAATTGATGTTAAGGGTCAAATAATTGCCAAGGAGGAAAATTACTAGTTTCCTAGGTTTGGGGTGGAAGCTTTGGGATTTGGAATAAGGGGGATAATAAATGATGTTTAGACATTAGAAGGGTTCAATTATTTAATAAATAGAGTGAATAAATAAATTCAAGAGAAATCCTAAGTGACAAATGGTTTTGGAGACATATGGAGGATGTGGGACCCACACTAGCTTGATTTTTCATAATACATGGTATCTCTCTTTTGCAAATTCGAATTAATGGGAATGTGAACACTCTTGGGTGAGTTGGTAAGTCATAACACATGTCATTGAGCATCTTAGGTCGAATTTGGAAGGATTGGTAACCTCCATGGAAGATAAAGAGTCAAAGTGGAAGTTTGTGGACACTTGGGCTAGATTCCCTAGCCCCTATGACACCAATGATGGAGCATCTATGACAACTATGACAAATTGCAGACCTGACCTATGACATCTGATCACTATGACATGTCAGCCCCAAAAATAGGCTCAAAGAAGGAGAATTTGGGAGTTGGAGAAGCCAAAGAGACTCAAAATCGAATTTGGGAGAAGATGGAAGGTTGGAACTAGGAGACAAGTGGCAAATGTGGAATATTTCCTAAATGAAAATCTATTGAATCTATTGAGAGGATTTAGACCCTTAGAAGGATAATGTTGGTTATAAAATGTAGAAATGAATTATGAGAATGGATTTTGATCATTTGTAGAATTTGCAATTGCAATTGTGAAGAGGGAGAGCTAGTGGATGACTAGTTTTTTGCCTTAGCCAATTTCGAGGGTGAAAAATTCCCATCCAAGTTGGAAATTGGAAAGGCCATTCAGACCTTTCATTTGGAGCTTTAATGGAGTCTTTATTTGCAGGTGTAAGCTACAGGGCAGCTCATGGTTTCTTCTATTGCAGCTTGCTCCTTCAACCATTTCCCGTTTTGATGGCATATTCTTGATCCTTGAGGGAGGGCATTTTTGGTGAGCTATTGTACTCCTTGGGGGAGCTTCTAATGCCTAATATGAATTAAATACTCTGTTATTCATCTCCAAAAAGTTTCAGGTCGAAATTCCAAGTAGAAATGTATAAATCTCATTTTTAATGGAAGAACAATGCCATTTCCCCACTACCTTGTTGTGAGCCAATGTATTGATGATGATTTCGAATGAATGGATGATTATCTGATATATTTGTGATATTTATACTGCCATGGATTTCTTATACAAGTTTCATGTACTGTACTTGAGCATTTGAAGCATTTTTACTCAGTTTAATTGCATTGGGAGAAGAAATAGTGCCATTTCCCGAAGGGTCGAATTGGGGATTTTTGCAGTTGAATGGGAGAGGGTGAGAACAGTTGTAATAAACCATTAATGGTGCATATGAGACATTAATAACATACTTAACACATTAATTACCTCTGTTCATAAATTTGAGTGTGTTTGGAGGCATTTGGGAAGCCATTTTCAGTACTTACCTTAGGGGAATTTGAACCCCAAATTACTCGTAAAATTGCATACTTGGTCCAGAATCTTAAGAGAGTTTGCAGAGGTATTTTGGTGGCCATATGTTATCCCTGAACATCATATTCAATTACTAATATCATTCATAAACCTTCCTTGAATATTTGAAGGCATTTGGAGTCAATTTGAGACCTAGAGACCAATACTAGTCAAAGGGGAATCACTAGTAAAGTTACCTACATTGACCAGAATTGAAAGAGTATTTGCAGAAGTGTTTTAAAGGTACAAAGGTATCCCTGAAACACATATTTATGTTCTAATATCATTCATATACATTCTCATAAGATTTTTGATCATTTGGGGCAAATTTGGGACCTAGAGATCGAAACTAGTCAAAGGCCGAACTAGGGAAAAAAAGTGGAAAATTGCCATTTTAATAAAATTCCTAATAAGGGACATTACAGTGGTATCAGAGAAAGGTCCTTGCACCTGTGTATTAGTTACATACATTCAAGAATAATTGGCAGCCATGTCTTACTATTATGATGAATCCTATGAGTACAATTCTTATGAGGAATATGCAGATGCTTATGAGCAATATGAAGCAGAATGTCAATGGTATGAGGAAGAGGTGCCATCATGCAACACTTCTTACAATTTCAAGAGAAATGAAGATTATTCTTATGACTTTAAATCTGATGAATATGAGTGTGTCACACCAACCAAGGATAATTCTATGAGTGAGTTTCAAAGATGGAGAGCAAAATATAAAACCTTGCCCCAACAATATCAAAAATATCAAGAATATCTTGCTTTTAGCAAAAATACACAAAATGCCATGTCTTTTGAGTACTATGCTGAACATGTTTTTGAAAATAGGCCCAAAAATGAAGATGTGGAGTTAGTGAAGAAAGGTTTATGCCCTTCTTGTAAAAACCCTTGGAGCGAGTATCATATATGTGTGCATGAAATGATGTCCTCCTTGAGGAGAGCTTTTGAGATTTATTCAAGAAGAGATTCCAAATATATTGATCCTAAGGAAAACAAGAGGCAAAATGCATCAGCTTGCTTTAAGGAGCAAAAGGAAGAGACATCACAAAAGCATGAAGATTATTCTATTGAAAATATGGAAAAGCATTTCGAGACACCTTCTAGCTTAGACATGAACCAAAGAGCATATACTGATGGATGCTTAAACTATGAAGGAGTACCTACTGATGGGTGCTCACACCTCTATGTTGGTGACATAGAGATCACTTTTGAAAGTGTTTCTACAAGTACAAGTTTCATTAAGCATGATAATGAAGACCTTGTAGCGGTTGAAGAAGAACCAAGATCAACTTCCCCATCACCACTTGAGCTTCATGAAGTTGGTCCAAGCAAAATTGAAGAAGATGAAGAGGTTCATTTGCAAGAGCCTCATTTTCTTGAAGGGTCCTTAAAGATGAATGAAAATAATATCCAAGAGTCCCTCAGCATTCTCCATGACACTCAAGCATTGGTGTCAAATTCTTGTTGGAGAGCTACTTCATTGGAGGACACATCCTTCCTTGAAGACATGGAGAAGATTCAAAGAGCAATGTGCCACATCAAAGGTAATTTCATGTCTTTGCTTTTTGATAGAAACCATTTGTTTGAGCTTAATGAATTGTTACATGATGCATACTTGAAGAATAATGAGGATATTCATAAGCTCAAAATTCAAAATGAGCAACTTCTTGAAAAGTTGCAAGATACTTGTTTTTCCTCCTATGTTTCAGATTGTCAAATGGTAGATTGTTTGGAGGATTCTCATGACATGGTGGATCATGAGAAATGTGAAAATTTGAATGTTCTTGATGTGTTTGAAGATGAACTTGAAGAGATCCAAACACTTGATGTGGTGGAAGAGGAATTTGAATTGCCTCTTGATGAAGGTTATGCAATTTTTAAAGAAGAGCATGATTCCTCTACATTGGAACCAAACTATGACAAAGAGTTCACACTTTTGAAGGAGCTGCATGATACTACCCACATGGATCCTTCCCATGATGAAAATTCTAAACTTTTTGATCATTTGGGTGAGTTAGTACATTCTCCTACATCCTACAATTCCATGTTTTGCAGTATTAGTCTCAATGAAGTATGGGTGAAAGGGTTCTTTTTGATGGTGCCACATGAGGAGTATGGAACTCCTAGATTTAACTTTTATGATGACATGGTTGGAGCACATTCTTATTCACATTTTCAGCAGCATAATTTGTCACTTTATGATGATTCACATCTACATGGATGCACCTATGATATGGATTTGAGTCACTTGAATACTCATGGTTTTTCTTGCTCAATACTAGGTTCATTTGATGTTAGAGGAACTTCATCCAACACTTGGATGAATAGATTTATGATGGGAAAACATTTTTGTTGGCAGCCACATACTTTGTTACATATTTATGATTCTCACATTCATGGATGTATGGGCGAGACTTCTTTGAGTCATTTGAAGTCTCGTTTTTTCTGCTCATTATTTGGTTTAGATTCTAGTGGAGATTCTTCATTCACTTCTTGGATGAAAGAATACATGGCTGAATATTTTGATGCATATCACATCCTTTTGGAGCAGAATTATAGGACATGGGATCCTCACCTATGTCATTGGAGCAGATTTGATTGGTCACTTGAAGCTTGTATGCACTTGGAAAATGGTGGTCTACTTGCTTGGAGGTATAAGCACTTTCATGACTCTTTGATGAAGCATATCCTTGATGTACATTTTCATTATGTTGTTATGTACTTTGATGATATATATTTGGTACTCATGATGTTTGGAAGAATGCATACAAGAAAATGGGATCCAGGAATCCTCTTATCTAATGGTGTAGGTTGGAGAGCACTCTTAATTGTTGGGGTGCAATACAAGCAATGGGACCCTGGAATAATTTTTGTCTCATTGGTTTCATTTATTTTTTTTGGGAAGCAAGCAACATGGGAGATGGATTCCCCACTTAATAAAGTGATTTTAATAAGAGTAGTGCAGCAGCAAGAATGGTGGTTCCTCTCTAAAATATTCATGAAAACTCAAAGACTCAAGGTTTGGCAATTCAATGGCAACTTCAAATAATTATACAGAAAGCAGGTTCTTCAACAGCCATGTTTGAAATTGCTTGAGGACAAGCAATATTGGGAAGGGAGGATTTGTCATGTCCCAAATTTGGAATTGGGTCACAATGGCCTAATCACATTAGCCATATTCATTAGAGTTTGTAAAAATTATGTTAAGGGTCAAATAATTGCCAAGGAGGAAAATTACTAGTTTCCTAGGTTTGGGGTGGAAGCTTTGGGATTTGGAATAAGGGGGATAATAAATGATGTTTAGACATTAGAAGGGTTCAAGTATTTAATAAATAGAGTGAATAAATAAATTCAAGAGAAATCCTAAGTGACAAATGGTTTTGGAGACATATGGAGGATGTGGGACCCACACTAGCTTGATTTTTCATAATACATGGTATCTCTCTTTTGCAAATTCGAATTAATGGGAATGTGAACACTCTTGGGTGAGTTGGTAAGTCATAACACATGTCATTGAGCATCTTAGTTCAAATTTGGAAGGATTGGTAACCTCCATGGAAGATAAAGAGTCAAAGTGGAAGTTTGTGGACACTTGGGCTAGATTCCCTAGCCCCTATGACACCAATGATGGAGCATCTATGACAACTATGACAAATTACAGACCTGACCTCTGACATCTGACCACTATGACATGTCAGCCCCAAAAATAGGCTCAAAGAAGGCGAATTTGGGAGTTGGAGAAGCCAAAGAGACTCGAAATCGAATTTGGGAGAAGATGGAAGGTTGGAACTAGGAGACAAGTGGCAAATGTGGAATATTTCCTAAATGAAAATCTATTGAATCTATTGAGAGGATTTCGACCCTTAGAAGGATAATGTTGGTTATAAAATGTAGAAATTAAGTATGAGAATGGCTTTTGATCATTTGTAGAATTTGCAATTGCAATTATGAAGAGGGAGAGCTAGTGGATGACTAGTTTCTTGCCTTAGCCAATTTCGAGGGTGAAAGATTCCCATCCAAGTTGGCAATTGGAAAGGCCATTCAGACCTTTCATTTGGAGCTTTAATGGAGTCTTTATTTGCAGGTGTAAGCTACAGGGTATCTCATGGTTTCTTCTATTGCAGCTCGCTCCTTCAACCATTTCCCGTTTTGATGGCATATTCTTGATCCTTGAGGGAGGGCGTTTTTGGTGAGCTATTGTACTCCTTGGTGGAGCTTCTAATGCCCCATTTATTTTGTAATATGAAGTAAATACTCTGTTCTTCATCTCCAAAAAGTTTCAGGTCGAATTCCAAGTAGAAATGTATAAATCTCATTTTTAATGGAAGAACAATGCCATTTCCCCACTACCTTGTTGTGAGCCAATGTATTGATGATGATTTAGAATGAATGGATGATTCTCTGATATATTTGTGATAAATATACTGCCATGGATGTCTTATACAAGTTTTATGTACTGTACTTGAGCATTTGAAGCATTTTTACTCAGTTTAATTGCATTGGGAGAAGAAATAGTGCCATTTCCCCAAGGGTCGAATTGGGGATTTTTGCAGTTGAATGGGAGAGGGTGAGAACAGTTGTAATAAACCATTAATGGTGCATATGAGACATTAATAACATACTTAACACATTACTTACCTCTGTTCATAAATTTGAGTGGGTTTGGAGGCATTTGGGAAGCCATTTTCAGTACTTACCTTAGGGGAATTTGAACCCCAAATTACTCGTAAAATTGCATACTTGGTCCAGAATCTTAAGAGAGTTTGCAGAGGTATTTTGGTGGCCATATGTTATCCCTAAACATCATATTCAATTACTAATATCATTCATAAACCTTCCTTGAATATTTGAAGGCATTTGGAGTCAATTTGAGACCTAGAGACCAATACTAGTCAAAGGGGAATCACTAGTAAAGTTACCTACATTGACCAGAATTGAAAGAGTATTTGAAGAAGTGTTTTAAAGGTACAAAGGTATCCCTGAAACACATATTTATGTTCTAATATCATTCATATACATTCTCAGAAGATTTGGGATCATTTGGGGCAAATTTGGGACCTAGAGATCGAAACTAGTCAAAGGTCGAACTAGGGAAAAAAAGTGGAAAATTGCCATTTTAATAAAATTCATAATAAGGGACATTACAAAAGGGAAATGTTGCATGACCAGGATCTATCTATGCATCTATGGGAAAAAGAAGCTAGTACAACTGTATATGTGCAGAACAGAACACCCCACAAGATATTGGACAACAAGACACCAAAAGAGGTCTTCTCTGGTAAGAAACTTGAAGTCAACCATCTCAGAATATTTGGTTGTCCAATATATACTCATGTGCCAAAGGAAAAGAGGACTAAGCTAGATCCTTCAGGAAATAATGGAATCTTTGTGGGTTACAGTGAAAGCTCGAAGGCTTACAGAATATACTTTCCAGGGTTCAAGAAAAGAGATGTCAGAAGGGATGTAACATTTGATGAAAATTCAGCAGTCATCAAATCAAGGAAAAAACCTGTTGAAGTTTATGAAGAACCTAAGGAAACTAGATTTCAAGACACTACCATGACTAAGGCAATTCCAGATGTTGATCATGAAATTGAAGATCTGCAACAACCTGTAGATCCACCCCGTGAGAGTAACTCTCACAAGAGAAAACTTGCATGGGCTAGAGAGCTCATCCAAGATGCGAAAATATATGGAATTCCAGAAGAAGAACACAGAGCAAAGAAGAGAACCAGATCACATACCAGCTATGTTGATTTGGTCTAAGATATCATGAACAAAGAACCTTCCAGATATGAAGAAGCAGCGGAAAAGAAAGAATGGAAGGATGCCATGGTCGAAGAATACCAATCAATAATGAAGAATGATGTTTGGGATGTTGTCCCAAGACTTGAAGGGAAGTCTGTTGTGACTTCCAAGTGGATCTACAAGATCAAGCATGTTGTAGATGGTAGCATAGAGAAATAGAAGGCAATATTCATAGCTTGTGGCTTCTCTCAGAAAGAGGGAATAGATTATGAAGAAAATTTTGCTCCTGTAGCCAAGTACACTTCCATTAGATCAGTACTTGCCCTGGGTGCAGCGATGAAATGGAAGATACACCAGATGGATGTCAAGACTGCTTTCTTGAATGGTGTAGTTGAAGAGAAAGTGTATGTGGAGCAGCCACTCGATTTGAAATACATGACAAGGAGTCATATGTGTGCAGATTGAAGAAATACTTGTATGGCTTGAAGCAATCTCCCAGAACTTGGTATGGTAGGATGGACAGTTTCCTATCTAGTTTGGGCTTTACCAAGAGTAAAGCGGATTCCAACCCTTACTACAAGGTTGAGGAAGGAAATCTTGTGATACTACTCCTATATGTGGATGACCTATTTGTAACAGGAGATGATAGACTAATTGCTGATACAAAGAGGAAGCTTGTTGCCGAGTTTGATATGAAGGACTTGGCGATGATGCACTATTTTCTAGGCATGGAAGTATGGCAGAGTGCAAATGGGATCTTCCTTGGACAAGGGAAGTACACAGTAGATATCCTGAAGAGGTTCGGTATGATGGATTGCAAGGCCATGGCCACACCTATGGCATCGAACCTAAAGCTTCTATGTGATGCTTCATCTGAGCTAGTTGATGTCTCTATGTATCGTCAGATGATTGGGTCCTTGATGTACCTGACGAACACAAGACCAGATATTTACTTTACGGTGAACACATTGAGCCAGTTTCTGACGGATCCGAGGAGTGTTCACCTGATTGCTGTAAAGTAGATTCTGAGGTACCTGAAGGGTACAGTTGATTATGGGCTAAAGTATGAAGCGAATCAAAAGTTTAACTTGCAGGGTTCTGTTGATTCAGATTGGGTAGGCAGTGCTACAGATAGGAAGAGCACATTTGGGTGTTGCTTCAGTAAGAGATCAGGTGTGATCTCTTGGTCTGGTAGGAAGCAGTCCTGCGTAGCACTGTATACACCCGAGGTGGAGTATGTTGCAGCCTGTTCGGCTAGTTGTGAGGCAGTATGGCTTCTGAAGCTACTGTGAGAGTTATTTGATCTCCCGCTGGAGACTACTGGTATCTTTTGTGACAACCAGAGTTGTGTTAAGATGTCTGAGAACCTAGTGTTCCACGATAGGTCAAAACACATTGAGATCAAATATCACTATATCAGGGATATGGTGCGGAGAGGAGCAGTGAAGCTCCTGTATATTGCGATGGATGAGCAGATTGTAGATGTGCTGACGAAGCCACTATCCAGAGTGAGTTCGAATACTTCAGAGAGAGGCTTGGAATTCTTCAGATCGATGACACTTTGAGGAAGAAGTGATGGACACATTTGCTGTAGTCATTCCAAGCATGGTGGAAGGAGGATCCTTCACATGGCTATGGATGTAAGCACTGGATGATGAGCATTAGGATGATGTTCTAGTTTCTGCTCTATATGATTAGTTGGATCATTTATATGTATGTATGTAGGCATCATGTTGGATGCTGGATATGATCAGTTGGATAATTTATATGTATGTATGTATGCATCATGTTGGATTTTGGATATGGTCAGTTGGATCATTTATATGTATGTATGTATGCATCATGTTGGATGCTAGATATGATCAGGTAGATCATGTATTTGTATATGTATCAGATGTATGATCAGGTAGATCATGTACTTATGTATGTATCAAGTGGATGAGTAATGTATATCAGATGGATGCATTTGTATGATCAGGTAGATCATGTATTATGATATGTATCAGGTAGATACTTTGTATGCATCAGATGGATATACTGTTTGATCAAGATGATCACAGATGACCAGCTTCAGGATGTTGCTCCAGATGATACACATCAGGGTTGATGGTATGATGATGATCAGTTTGATCATGTGATGGTGTACATTAGGATGATGTATGGTGAGTATCAGTTTGATACTCTATGGCCATGGACAGGTTGTGCAGGTAGCGTAGAAAATACCCTTTAAAAACCAGATAGGTAGAGTGGTGTGCTCGTAACATTCTGGGTTGCTCTATCAAGATCCAGACAGGTAGAGCGGTGTGATCGTAACATCCTGGGATTCTTTGAGTAGGTTTTGCTATAGGTAGCATAGAAAATATCCTTTAAAATCTAAACAGGTAGAGCGGTGTGCTCGTAACATCCTAGGATGCTTTGAGTAGGTTTTGCTACAGTTTGGCATAGAAAAGATCCTTTAAAATCCAGACAGGTAGAGAGGTGTGCTCGTAACATCCTGGGATGCTCTATTGAGATATATATAGGTAGAGCGGTGTGCTTGTAACATCCTGGGATGCTCTGAGTAGGTTTTGTGAAAGTTAACATAGAAAAGATCCTTTAAAATCTGGACAGGTAGAGCGGTGTGCTTGTAACAGCCTGGGATACTCTATCGAGATCTAGATTGGTAGAGCGGTTTACTTGTAACATCCTGGGATGCTCTAAGTAGGTTTTGTGAAGGTCAACATGTAAAAGAATCTATAGTTTGCGTTAGGTTTTGTTGATGCACGTAATTAGTCCTGGGATCGACAGTATGGCCATTGATGATGAAGACCTGCAGGTGGTGGGTCTACATCCAGTATGAAAAAGGACTGGCTCTGTATAACTTCCTATGACGAGTAGATTCAGAGATTGGTTGAGATAGCAGCATCAGTGATGATGACGATGAATTGAGGACAATGCATCGATGACTACGATCCAGAGAAGAAGACTTGTGCTAGAAGATATGTGTCGGGAAATACCTTCCTAGTTAAGAGGGAGTGTTGATGTATATGTAACTTCGGAATGTATTTCACTTATATATTGATTGTACTCCTATAGAGATGTATTATTCCTCTATACGGAAGTGTTGTCATTTGTATTAACAAGTGTTGCAAGTATGCTAACTTGCCGATGGGTTATTAGACCACCTTGTAAGGGGTCGGCCCGATATAATGTAATATGAAGTTATTGTACCTAGCTAGACAAGTCGGCCCCATAAGGTTATTGGGAAAACAGAACAAGTATAAATAGAGATCAGGAGATCTCTATTTGGATCACTTCAAAACTCACACTTCCTTCACTTGGAAAGTGGTGCACATGTGAGGAGGAGGATCAGCTGCTAGTAGGAGTCTATCTCTTGTACATTGGTTGAGCTGTTTCTCTATCTATCTCTAAGGAAGTTGTGGGGTTTTTCACCTTAGGGTTTTCCCCACGGAAACTCTGTGTCTATTGTCTCTCATGCTTTTTCTTCTTGTGATGATTGACATGCTTGTTATGATTGATATGCATTGATATACTGTACATGTTATTCTCTCATTAAAGATCCTAGAGTATTGTGAATTAATGCTCAAAATTTAACACAGCTGGTGGATGAAAGCCTCCTTGTGAGGTTTCAAGATCATGTAGAGCAGTTCCTTCTACAATCTAAACTGAAACTTTCCTTTTATTCTTCAAACTTCCATTGGGAAATTGGAGTCTTATTTAGTTTATCTCACATCGGTATGTATAATGAGTGACAACTTACTACCTTTAGTGACTATAAAAATGCTTAAGGAATCATCCATTCACTGGATTGGACAATTCTTCACCTTCCAAACTCTGCAGTACAGAGGTATTATTCTCCAAAATTTTAGAAATTATGAAAGGACCCAACCATAAATTATCAAAAATGCCATGATGACCTCTCTAATCTTTTCTGGCATCCCACCTGAGCACCATGTCTCCAAGAGAAAAAGTATATTCTTTTACTTTATTGTCAATTTTTTCTTTAATCTTATTTCTGTAAGATTGAGCTCTTTCTACTAAAGCCTCTCGCTCCTGCTGTAGTTCAATCAATGAGAAGTTCCTTCTTTGAATATCATTTGGTTCCTCCTGAGTGTCTTGAAAAAACTTGATCATTGGAATAACTAATTGAATGGGAAAAATAATATCAATACCATATACCAACTAAAAGGGAGACAAACCTATTGCTTTTTTTATGGTTATTTGATCTTCCCAAAGAGCATACTTCAACATTGAACCCCAAGATCTCTTGTTCTGACTTAAAAACTTTTTGATACTTTGAATGATATTCTTGTTGGTTGACTCTGCCAATCCATTCCTGTAGGGATAATAGGATGTGGAATGTTTTAAGATGATTCCATTCTTCTCACAAAAACGAACCATGGCTTTGGACTTAAATTCCTGAGCATTATCAATCAACAAATTTTTAGGACAACCAAACCTACTCAAAATATTTTCTTGTATAAAGTTGGTGATGACCTTATCAGTTTCATTCCGCATAGAAATTGCTTCCACCAATTTTGTGAAGAAAACAGTAGCTGTAAGTATCCATTTGTGTTGTCCACTAGAAGCATGATTGATCTCACCTATGAAATCCAAACCCCATTGATGGAAAGGATCGTTCACCACAGTAGGTTTCAATGGTAAGGATATAAGCTTCTGTTTACCAACAAATTTTTGACATTGAACACAAGCTCTGACCTACTGATATACATCTGAAAATAAAGGCCAGTAGTACATAGATCTTAGAACCTTATAGGCCGTGTATTTCTAGTATTTATGACCTCCACAAGCACCCTCATGTAACTCTGAAATGACTTCTTCTATTTCTGATTTCTCCAAGCACCTGAGCAACAATCCTCCCAGATCTTTCCAATGCAATTTCTGATTTACTAAACAATATTTAGTGGCCTTCAATTTTAATGATCTAGCTTCATTTTAATCTAGATGAGCAGGACACTACAAATGAAATAGAAAATGAACTATATCAGCTTACCAAACTGATTTTTCATACTTATCCATGATTTGTTGTTCATTTTGCTTTGTTTGTAACTCCTCCTGCATTGGTTGACTTGCCACTAAATGAAGGCCAAGAGATTCACAATTTGAATTAGCAAAAAGTCTAGCCAAACCCTATCCTTTGAATAGCTTACTATCTTTTATCTCTACATCATACTCCATTATCTTAGCAATCCATCTCCCCCTCTTGCCTTCACTGTCAAGTTTCAAAATTTCCTTAATGGTAGCATTAGGTACATAAGCAATGATCTTTGAATGTAGAATATAAATTCTAAAAAACTTCAAGGCCTTAAACAGTGCATAAGCTTGTTTCTCTAATATACTGTACTTTAATTTTGAATCTCTTAGAGTCTTGCTAAAGAAAGCAATAGGCTATTCTAATCCATATGCATTTTTTTGTAATAGAACAACAGCTATGGTATCTTGAGATGCAAAATAAAAGGTAAATAAGTCTTTTGAAAAATCTGGACTTACCAGAACTGGAGCTTCTGTAAGAGCCTGTTTGATGTTTTCGAATGAAGCCCTAGCTTCTGCTGTCCACTTCACCTCCCGATCTTTCCTCAACATAGATGTTATCTGTTTGATTGTTTCAACAAAATTTGGAATGAACCATCTCAAAAAAATTATTTTTCCAATGAATGACTGAACATCTTTCTTACTTCGTGGAATACTGATCTTTAAAATAGCCTTGACTCTTTCAGGATCTATTCTAATTCCATCTGCTGAAACTAGATGTCCCAAAAGCTTACCTTCCTTAACAACAAAATGAGACTTCTTAGGATTTAGGGATAGTCCAAACTTCCTACATTTCAAGAATGTTTGTCTAAGATGTTTCAGATGCTCCTCATTAGATTTAGAAAATACAGTGATATCATCCAGATAAATTACTACAAATTTTTCATTTTCTCCAACGAAAGCTATATCCATAGCTCTTTGAAAGGTCACACCAGCATTCATCAAACCAAACGGCATCTTGTCATACATAAATGTACCCCAAGGGCTATTAAAAGTTGTTTTCTCTCTGTCATCTATATGCATAGCAATTTGATTATAACCTAAGAATCCATCAACCATCAAAATTCTCTGGGCACCTATCACTTTCTGCAAAATTTGCTCAATCTTGGGCAATGGATAATTATCCTTCAGTGAAGATCTATTCAAATTGTGAAAATCCACACACAAACTAATGTCTCCATTCTTCTTATGAACCGGAACCAAATTTGCTACTCATGATGAATATCTGAGTGGAACTATAATCTTTGCATCTAATAGCTTCTTTACTTCTTTTTCTATGACTAAAAGCAAAGCTGGGTTAATTCTTCTCAATTTCTATCTAAAAGGTTCCACATTTGGCTTCAAAGGAACCTTATGTTGAATAATGTTGGTGTCATACGTTTTCAAATCCTCATAAGACCAGGCAAAAATGTCAACAAAATCATTCAACAACTTTACATACCTGTTCCTTTCTTCATCTAGAAGAGATTTGGATACTTTCACCCTCTTAGGCTGATCTTCTATACTAATGTTACAACTTATAATGTTCTCTTCTAAATATTACATGGTAGGATTTAACAGAGTTACATATTTAGAAAAAATCCTCTCAAGGGGAACCAAACCCTTAGGAATATAGTTTCCCTTCAACTCAATAATCTTATGCTCAACAATTGTATTTTCTGAATATATAGCAGTATCAACTTCATCATTCTGATCTTGATCAATCAATGAACTAGAAAACTCTCTAGTTAATTCCAGGAATTTTTTAATTTCCAAATCATCTCCAAAGACTCTCCATTGTCTGATGTTATTTGGCACTGCAGGCCTGTACTTAACCTCAATAGGATATTTTAATCGGGTCTGTTTTGGAATTTTGAAATGTGTGGCTGCCAAATCCAGTGAATCTGTTGTTTGGTTTTGATCCCTGGGAATAAATGAAATATTGAACGCTACAAAGAAATTGGAAATCATATCCCATGCCTCATTCCTATATACTTTCAACAAGTCTTGTTTTACTTGATAAATGTCCTTCACTTGCTGGACCACTAATTCGGAGTCACCAAAAACAGTAAGTTGTTGAATTCCCAAATCGTTTGCAGCTCTTAGCCCAAGTATCAATGCTTCATATTCAGTTGTGTTATTAGTAGGTAGAAATTCTAATTTGTACATCAAACAAATCACCTCCCCTCCTGGAGAAACCAAAACAATACCTGCTCTAGCTCCTTTCTTAGATGATGATCCATCAAAGTTTATTTGCCATAATTCATCTCGTTCTTCAATACTATGTTTGATTGGTGTTTCTTTGTCCACACACAATATTCTAGTTGTATCCTCACTGAAATGTAACATACAAGATCCCAAATCTTCATCTACAACATAAATGGGATGGTTCGTTGGGTTCTTATCATCACTCACTATAAAAGCAAGCTGCAATTCCCTGTATAATCTTCTATGTTCTCCCCTGAATACTGGAATGGTTGCATATGCCAAATACATCCGCAAAGTGCCTCCTATTTTCTTTTCCCAAGACCTTGAAAATAACATACTGAACTTAGGTGAAATGTCGTCCACAACCACATCCATAATCACACTCTTCATGGGTAACTGAGCAAGACTTACCACAATATTCTTAATTAATCCTAAGCACTTTACTGCACTCGAATCAAATGAAAACAAGTCATGATAGGGATTTGTGACACTCAAACCAAGGGCCTCCATGAATGCTTTAGGCATCGGGTTATGAGAAGCTTCGGAATCTAACAGGCAATTGTGGATCATTTGATCATGGACAGTCAGGGTAATGTAAGGAGGAGGAAAGTTTGAACTATTTTCAGGCTTATTAGATGAGGCTGAGCCAAGAATAATAGTAGGGTGTTCTTCTTGGAGATTCACAGCATCTGAAGGAAAATGATTAGCTTGTTAACTCATTATTTTAAAGGCAGGATCTCTATAACAAGGAGTCTTCATCAATTGAATTAATGGAACTAGAATCTTTACCTTAGATAGTTCATTCTCAAAATTAAAATTTTGCACATTTTTATTACTTTCTTCAATCTCTGCAGCTTTGGCTTGATCACCATGGTTTTGTCTCTATTCCAGTGCTGGATTAGATGACTGTTTGGTAGGAAGAGCCATCTTCTTTTTGGGAATTTAAGCAATTTGTTTTGGACCCGATCTTAGGTTATAAGACTTCTTGGGTTCTGATTGATAAATACCAGTTGAAACATTATGGCCAAGATCACTTTCTCCTTGATGAACCATTGAATCATAAATCTCGAAATTATGATAATGATATTTAGTGAGGAAACCTTTTGATGATAGCTCTCCAAAGTAATTTAAATTCTGATCTAAATCTTCATACTGTAAGTCTTCAACTTCTTCTACTTCATCTATGAAATTGTTTGGGAATGGGGGAGGAACTCTTTGGTCTTCATTATCACTTCTTTCCCTATGAATGTCATTGTTTCTTCTTTGTCTAGGGATAATTATAGGAACAAATGGATGCCTAAACTGATTAGGATTTCTTTCTCCTTCCTGTGTAGGTTTATTCAGATTCTTTTCCAATTCCATCTTACTCACTTTTGCAGCTAAACTTTTAACCAACTTAGTCATCTCATCCAATTTACTCTCTGTTGTTTTTGATGTGGAAGATGATGGCATCATTTCCTTTTTACCCTTCTGGTCATGCACCTGATAATCTGACTGATCTTTAAGCCTATTCGAAGCCAAAATGTTTGATTCAACCTCCAATGCAACTTCCTACATGTTCAACAGAGTTATTGACCTTATTTATCTTAGATGAAAATAAAACTCATGATCAAAGGAATTGGCATAGGTTAACTTGGCTGAGGTTTCAGAAGGTTTAATTTCAGTTGGAATCCTTCCATACATCTTATTGAAGCATTTAGAGAATTCTGCTACAGTTTCATTTTTTTTCTTTTCAAAGCTGCAAATTATGTATTATAATTTGTTAGGAACCTATGCCAACCCTTCTCTTTACTATGTTAGTATATTGTTGTTGGACGCATATGCTTTGTAAGTCGTCCCGTAGTATTTGTTGAACCGTAGTTTATATTATCCCATAGTATTGACCCATAGTATTAGACGCATATGCTTTGTAAGTTGTCCCGTAGTATTATATGTCCCATGGTTTTGAATCATAGTACTGGGAATAGACTTAGTATATAAGTGTGTGTTGAGGTCATTGAAGGACCGTGAAGTTAATTGTATTGAGCTTGCTCAAAGGAGGTTGCCCCCTCGAAGTGGCCCGTGATCAATATAAAAGTGATTCTGTTCTATTATTTCTGATATCTCATGTATTTGCATTAATTAATTATTGCAGGTTCATCACATCTGGTATCAGAGCACTTTCTTGGGCTCGTTGGGTGGAATTTCTACCAATTTTTTTTTTTTGCATCTGTTGCAGCTTCGGATTTGGGAATAATCTTTATCCTCTTAACTGTGGGAAGTACTTGGGCATAAGCCCTAAAACTCATCATGAGGAGTACCACAGGAACCTCGAAGTAGCTATCCCATTGAGAGGACCTGCCAGCAAAAAGGGCAACAACCCCTACCTGATTGACTAGTTTCCACCCGTGAGGTAAACCAAGAGCTGTCGTTTGTGGCAAAGCGGTTATCAGTTTTACTTGAGCCGTGGAGTGAGGGGTACTGACCCAATATGCAAGCCGTCAGACATCATTGGTGGCCGAGTGAAACCTCTGAACTATTAGGAAGCCGCACATACCTGGGGTCCATATCTATTTTCAGTTGAACTGTTGCCGATCACTTCCTCTCCCCAGATCCAGCTGTTTCAGATATATTCTGAAAGTCGTTCCAGATCCAGTCGCCATTTCAGATCCAGCCATTTTTTATCCCTTCTGCGCCATTGAAGATCCATCTGTTGCGGATCCCTTCCGTGTCATTGAAGATCCATCTGTTGCGGATCCCTTTCGCACCGCTGTTGCCGATCCATTTCTTAAAAAAAAAGAGTATAAAATTCAATTTTTTCTCCATAACTCCCTTGTTTTCACTCTGTTTCCCTTGAAATTTTTGGGGAACCCCTGTCATTCCATTCAACATCTTTCATTCGTGAGGACCCTATCCCCAATTCCCCTTCCCAAAGCCTGAAATCCCAAATTTGTCTATTTTTAGGGTTTTCCATAACTTCCTTAGATTTCACCCAATCACCTTCAAATCTTACCACAGAATTCCTTTCTGAATTCTGCTTCTTTGTCCCTTTTTGCCAAATTTTCTCATTCTATCACCCCGCTTCTGAAATCCCCCTTTTTGCTTTCTTGTCCTTTTGACAGTGTCCAAAATGTAGTCAAACCCCAATTACCCATCAGATTGTTTCCCCAATACAAATTTCCCGTTACTAAATCAGCTTCTGTTTTTGTTTTTATACCCATTCCACCCAAAAAAAAAACCTGGTTATGGTTGTCACCCGTGCAAGAGCAAACACCATGGAGGAAGCACTTGCAACCATCCAAACCAAACTCCAAGATCTAGATGAAAAATTTCTCAGCCTCCATCTTCATCATTCATCCATGAACAATAAACAACAGGCATAATCTTTTGCAGCCATCGGGTTCTCTTCTTCCATCAATTTTCGTGGGCCGAAGCTTGATTTTCCTCGCTTCAATGGTACTGATCTGATTGGATGGATATACCAAGCAGAACAATATTTTAGTCTGCATAATACTTTTGATATCTAGAAAGTTCCACTTGCATCCTTTCATTTGGAACAGGAAGCCCTTCAATGGTACCATTGGTACATCAAGGCTCATCCCGAGCCAAACTGGACAGATTTTTGCCAACTCATTTTGCCACGATTTGGTCCTAGGGCTTTTGATGATTTCACAGGAGCACTCACTAAACTTCACCAAATTGGCACAGTGAGAGAGTATCAGACAAAATTTGAGAAATTGGCCAATCACACAGAAGGATTATCTGATGAATTCTACAGGAGTTGTTTTATCAGTGGTCTCAAGGATGAAATCCGCTCAGAGGTCAAAATGTTTTGTCCCAACACAATGATGGAAGTCCTAGGGTTGGCTAAGCTGGCCGAGGACAAGATCACAGCTCAAAAACGCTCCAAACCCACCTTTGTTCCCTTCAGAAATATGGGTTCCCAACGACCTCCCATCACGCCTTCTCCTCAACCAACTCCTATAAAGCATTTGTCTGAAATAGAAATGCAGGCACGCCGAGAAAAAGGGCTTTTCTATAATTATGATGAGAAATTCACTCGGGGACATAGATGTGTTCAACAAAAGCTCTATCTCTTGGATGTGGATTCTCTGCCTGCCTTAGAACTTGGTGAAGAAGCTACAGATACAGGAGATGATCAGGTCGACATTCATCACCCGCCTGTTGACACCCCATCTCAGGATGACCCACCGGAGATCTCTCTCCATGCTGTAACCAGCGTCACCACCCCACAAACAATGCGGGTCAGGGGATACTTCAAGAAACTCCCTCTTACCATACTCATTGATTCTGGTAGCACTCATAACTTCATTAACCCTCGGATTGCCAAACAGGCTTATTGTTTTGTCCATCCTTGCTCCAACTTTGAAGTCATGGTTGCCAATGGGGGCACCTTACCTTGCAAAGGGAAGTGTCACAATGTGCGTATCTCTATGGAAGATTATAACCTACGCTCTGACATGTTTTCCTTGTCCCTATGTGGATGTGATGTGGTTTTGGGCGTTCAATGGTTACGCACACTTGGCCCCATCTTATGGGATTTTGCTGAACTTTGGATGCAGTTTAAAGTCAATGGGGCACAACACAAATTTATGGGATTAAAACCAGGGTCTCTCTGCATCATCAGTTCACATCGCCTAGAAAAATCCTTAAGAAGAATTCACATGGTGTCATCGCTCAGCTCAATTCCATTCAGATGCACCCATCAACAGTCTCCACTACTTCCTTCGATTGATATGCAGGTATCTTTTCTGAAGCAATGCGCTTGCTGCCTTCAAGAGACCTTTCCAGTAAGAATTTAGCCACATCTACCTCTCAGCAGGAAATGATGGCTATTTTGCATGCAGTACAGAAGTGGCAACGATACCTATTAGGGAATTATTTCTGCATCAAGACTGATCTCTCAAGTCTAGAAAATTTTCTGGAACAATGGGTCTCCTCCCAACACACCTAAAATGGGTTATCCGACTCATGGGTTATCCCTATGTGATCACTTACAAGAAGGGTAAGGACAATATGGTGGAAGATGCTCCTTCTTGCACAATTGATGACCCAGTTTCTCTTACAGCTCTTTCTCTGCTTGTTCCAAATTGGTTGCAATATGTTCAACAGGGCTCTCTCTTCTATGAACTCCATGCTTCTTCATCAACAGGGCACTCTGAGTTCTGCGAAATGTATGACTGGGAACAATGTAACTTCTTTTGGCAGGGACTAAAAATGACAATTCAATAGATGGTGGCTGACGATGATACTTTCCAAGTCAACAAGGGTGAAACAACACTCCTTTCGAGATTGCTAAAACCCTTTCCCATCCCTACACAGCTTTGGCCAACTATTTCTATGGATTTTCTAGCAGCTCTCTGGTAGTAAAATACCACATCTCAAAGGACACCATATGAAGCAGTCTATGGAAAAACACCGCTAGTTCTTCTTCCATACACCCTTAGCAGCTCCCCAGTTCAGGAAATTGACTCGGTTCTTCGAAACCACGATCATATTCTTCTCATTCTGCAGGACAATCTTCACATGGCTAGAATTCGCCTGAAACAACAAGCCAATCAACACCGTTCTGAGCGCATTTTCCATGCAGCTGACAGGGTTCTTCTTCATCTACAACTTTCCAAGCAATCCTCCTTAACACTCCAAATGCGTCGGTGGCCTGAAATGCAATGCGAGGATGCTACCGGGGAACCACCCCTTCATATTCTGCAGCAATTTCTCCAACCAAAGCTTTGAGGACAAAGATTTTTCTAAGGGAGAGGGGATGTTAGGAACCTATGTCAGACCTTCTCTTTACTATGTTAGTATATTGTTGTTGGACGCATATGCTTTGTAAGTCATCCTGTAGTATTTGTTGATCCATAGTTTATATTAGCCCATAGTATTGGGCATAGACTTAGTATATAAGTGTGTGTTGAGGTCATTGAAGGACCGTGAAGTTAATTGTATTGAGCTTTCTCAAAGGAGTTTTCCCCCTCGAAGTGGCCCGTGATCAATATAAAAGTGATTTTGTTCTATTATTTCTGATATCTCGTGTATTTGCATTAATTAATTATTGCAGGTTCATCACATAATTAGTATGGTGCTTTTTATCCCCCCATTGTCTCATACACATTTATTGTAGTTCCTCTATTAAGGTTATTGAATTAGGTGGAAATTCTATGAACCATTTCCTTACCTCCCCATCCAAGCTCTGAACAAACATCCTCATCCACACATCTTTAGCTTCAATATTCTGATTATCTGCATAACTAAGAAATGCATTCCAATGTTCTTCTGTAGTAGTCTCACCCTAACCATTAAACCTAGGAAGATAATTATGAGAGTCTCTAGCAGGAAGAGCATTCAGGGGCTGAGGGAGAACTAAAGGAGCATATCTAGCAGCTACCATATGATCCATCATATCAAGAGGCTATCCTACCATCTTGGAGCTACTTTGGTTTGGTGAAGAAAGAGGCTTATTGACTTTACTCAGGCTTGGCTGAAAAGAAAGCTTACAAGTTTTAAATTGAGCCAAGGGATTCATACAAGAAAGTTCAGTCTTAACTTTTTGAGAATACAATGGATAGTAAAAACCTGAAAGGTATCAACTTGTGTAGTAGGGAATAGCCAAGACAACTCTTGTTTTTTCTCTTCTGATTTAAGTTCTGAATATGCAAATGGGGATATTGGATCTGACCGATGAGGAGTAAATAAAGAAGGAGAAGATTGAGATCTTCGAAAAGGAGAAGAAACTAGTTTTTTCCTAGCCTCCTTCAATATCTGCTCTAGATTTGAGACTCTTGGATGTAAAGGAGATGTAGGTTTTCGCCATGTGTTTGCTTTTATAGAAGCCACTATGAACCAATACTGGTGAAAATGTAGTATGTAACAATGTCTGACCATGTTCACCTTTAAAAATTAGATTCATAAACTATCTTAGGGAACATATAGTTTCACTTTCATCCATGACAACGATGCCAAAGATGTTTGTGCTAGAACTTGTACCAATACTACAAAGGTACAAGCTAGAACAATCTCAAGAAAACTAAAGGAAAATGAATTTGTTTTTATATTTTAATTTTGAAGGTTTTATTCGCAAGAAAAAAGTAATTAATAACCACATATACAACACTAAATCCTAAAGAAATCCTAAAGAGCTTAGATATAAAGATATAAAACACATAGATAAACCATAAGCATCCATTAAACAAGAAACTGGTTTTGTCCACAAATTCATAAGCATTCACATGAATAATACCTTAATCAAGAAATGAAATCACAAATAAGGTGGTCAAACGGCCATAAACATAACCATAAAAAGGATTCAATAAGTGGCTTATATAATGTATTTAGATCAATGTTCAGTCTTCAAAAAACCAACCATCCTAGTCTATTTTTTCCTTCTTTTATCATTGCAAAAATGAAGTAGTTCCATAACTGCCTTTTTTAGGTCAGGTTCGAAACTACTCAGCAGTTACATTTAGTAGTTATAAATACTTAACTTTCAAATGACAAAAGACTAATTTATCTTAAAGTAACTTTTAACAATTATGAACAAAATGAAAAATAGGAATACTTGGATAGCTGTGCAACTAGGTGGCATTTATATTTGCTTTGCAACTTTTGCTAACATAGTTATTCCCTCTAATGCATGAGATCGATTTTCATGTCCAACCTGCTCTGTCTCCATGATTTGAACCTTATTTGATAGCACTTTTGTTTTTTCAAATCCTGGATCTGCTTAGTTAATTCTTCAGCTTGTGTCTCTGCATGTCATTTTCTTCTTAAAGCTTCCTTTGCTACTACAATCAACTCTTGATAATGGGCATTTACATCTTCCATGTCTTCTTTTAATCTTTTATTTGTAGTCATGAGTCTTTCATTTGATTCATTTAGGAACTTTACTTGTGTTGTATGTTGATGTACTGTATTCTTTAGATTTTCTATCTTCGAGTCCATCTAAACATCTCCATGCAATGTTGAATCCTAATTTGATAGCAATGGAATATCCATTTTTTTGAAAATAAAGTCTTCTGTGTGCCGATTCCTCACTGCAGCATCTGAAAATGAATCCATTGAAGTCATTCCCTATTCAACATTAGGAATAATTTCATGTTCTACAACCTCATCATATTCTTTAATTGTTTCAGGTATCATTTCATGATCCTTCCCTGTGCCCGTCTGAACCCTATTTGACTTTAACTCTTCTTTATTATCTCCATCTTCTTCACTTGAAGAATCCTGAATGATGGTGACCTTCTCCTTCTCTAGCTTAGGATTTAAAATCCTCCTCATATTCAGTCTAAGTTTATTTGTAGCTCTAGTCTTCGGTCTCCATTTAGGTTTTTTGAGCTCTACCAGAGATTTCACATCAACACTAAAATATGGAATATGGAAGATATTCTCCTTGGTATTGACAGGAGGAGAAATTAGGGTTGAGATCTCTTCTTTATAAACATAACTTTGCTTTATCTCTACTGAACTTACAACTTCTTCTTGATTTGAATCAACTATATTTTCCATTATATTATCTTCAAGAATGCATTCATGCTCATCTCTAGTCATGTTTTCTTACTCTGCACCATCAGGGTTTGTAAAATATTATTACAAATTATCCTTTTGAAAATTATCTTGTACTATGTCTTCAGCTGCATCCCTTCTGAATTTTTTAACAAAACTATATTGTTTATTGGGAAGAGGCTTCTTTCCATGCTCGCCTTGCTCTATTACAAACCCTAACCAAAACAAAAATTGTCCCAACGTCGATTCTTTTTCTGCAAGACTATCAAAACAATCAATTTGATCAAGCCATGATGAAACAATGACTGGCTCGTGTGATCAGTGTGACCCTTAACCCTAGATGACATCTTTTGAAGACTTCTAAGTAGGAAAAATGGTAAATTCATCTTGGATTGTTGATTTAAGTGTAGCAAAAACCTAATATGGTATTTAAAAACTGATGTAAACCTTCTTTCACATGTAAGATAGCTCTACATAATTCCAATAACCTCCTTCCATTCTTGTTTGAAGTTGTTTAAATGAACCCCTTTGCTCCAGTTAAGGGATTGACAACCTGGTAGCAGAAATGTGTTTCGGTCAAATTCAAAAGATATTTTCTTAAACTATGATTCTCCCTCCATGGGCGCACTGGTAGCTTCAACAATTAAACCCTCTGTTAGTTCAAACTTCAAAGTATTGAAGCTTGCAGTGATATTGGTAAGATTTTGATTGAAGGCATGAGTAACATCAACTTTAAAACCTGTAATTCTCTCAAAGAAATCAAACCACCCGACTGCCTTAAACAACGCTGCACATTCAGGAAAATTCGTGGCCCAGCTAGTGTCTGTTGGCTCAAAATGACTCAGCTTACCACTCTTACCCATAACTTATGCAGTTATTCACCGAATAGATTCTTGGAAGAAAACATAATAAAAAACCTTGAGAAATATCAGAATATGTGGCTTCTAGTCTTAGAACTCGTGGCTTTTCCTATCTTCAAATCCTTTGGTGATGAATCATCAAGGGATTTGACAAATGTTATGATATAGGGAACAACTGCCTCGAGATTTTCGAACATCATAAAATGTAATGTGCTAACACTTGCCATGAATCAACCACAATCCTCCATAATTTCAGATTCCAGCAACACCTTAATGTATGTAGTTTAGTTACCACACTGCGGGAATGTCTCCATATGAAAATTTTGCAAACAAGCTCAACATAGAGGTTAAATTTTCAACATAGGAGTTAGGGAAAATATTAATAAGAATTTTGAAGACCTTTTAAAGAAATGGAACACTTAATAAGCCACTATGTATAATCTAAGATAAAGGTAAAATAAAATAAAATAAAGTAATACTTATAACATAGAAAATGGAAAGAAAATCAAAACCATTCAATTTAAAATAAAGAAAAATAAAAGTAATAAGGAATGAAAAATTAAGAAAAAAAATAGGGACTAGGTACAATTCCAGTCCTAACAGAGGACATCACCCAGAGGACTGTTACCTACTTTAGAAGTATGTACAGAAACCAAAGAATATGTACTGCACATTTTGTAAGTCATTTGTCCATGATGATAAGAATTGTTGAGGATATGACCTCATGATAGAAAGAAAACATGATTTCTACAGAGTCCAAGGAGAAACACAGAACAATAATGAAAATGCCTAGTATGATCAAGGCACATACCGAGGATGTGGTGGATTCAGAGGAAGAGGATGTAACGCTGGCCAAGGATGAGGAAGAGGTCAGATTGTCTGTTATATCTATGCTCAACTTGGACATTTATCAAGAGACTTTCAGAACCCTTGCACTACTTGTAAGTACTGCAAATCATTTTACCATATCATTGAAGCATTTCCCATTTTTCTAGGAAAAATGAAAGAAAAAAGACGAGAAGGTTAGAACCAAAACATTCAGATGATCGCCGCTGAGAAAAGAAATGAAGATCGCAACTTCCATATTGTGACGTGAAGTGGAGCTGTGACAAGAAATGATTGGAAAAATGAAGCTTCTAATTCTAAAGATTACATAAATAGATCAAAGCCTACTGATGGGCCTTGGGTAAGAAAATCAGGTGGAAAATTGCTCGCATTCAACCCTAACGAAGAAAAAAAGGTATTCATGGAAGCAAGAAAAGGATTTAAAGACTTAGAACCTTTTACTACCAAGATCTAGTTGCGAAGTGATCAGACACCTGTATTAGATATTCCAACCTTGTATGATGGATCACAAACATCACTGGAACAGACAAGTCCTATCACATAGTTTCTATAGAGTGGCATAAAGATGCTAAGGCATGGAAATGCCATAGGATAATTATAGAACATGTTGGGACATTATGAACACGTGATACAATAAATGATGCACATAGATAAGTTCATCATATCAAGAACCATAGAAGGATAGGAATAGAAATGAGGCTTAATGTGCAGATTGGAGATTTTGAAATGAACCAGGTCATTCTTGACCTAGGCTCAGAGGTGAACATGCTGAAAAAAAAAACATGGGAACAAATGGGGAAGCCAAAGTTATCTTGGTCTCCTATATAATTGAGATCAGCTAATCAGCAAAAGGTTATACCTTTTGGGAGGCTAGGAAGGGTTCTTGTTGACATCGATGGAGTGCGAAGTAAAGTAGACTTTGAGGTTATTGAGATGATAGATGATAGTAATCCTTATCCTGCATTGTGAAAACCCTCACCGCACATCTAAGAGTTGATGTATACCTCACAAGAAAGATTATGATTAAGCAGGAAGATAGAAGAAGAGTGGTCAATGCAGTGTAAATGAGAAACATAATAATAGTACAATAGAACTCAGATAGAAGCAAAATAACTCCACACACACTAATTCATTAATCACAATATTGACAATAAATAGTACAATGGTGGAGAGGATTCGAATGCTAAGGTGGAAATTCGAATTAGCCTCTCATAGAGTGATCATCAGATCAATATAGTCACCAACATCATCAGTGGAGTGTCAACAGTGCACCACTAGGAGTCCTAATCATCATCAGAGAGTGTCATCAATACAGAAGACTGAGTCTAATTGAATGTAATAAGTGTAACTAATGTATGTGGCACTAATGTAGTGAAGGAGGCTCAAAAGGAGGGCGCAATAGCAGCTTACTGCTGTTAGGGCTAACCGGAGGTCCATCAAAGTGTTAGAGATAGTTAACTAGTCAATCTGTCCTCAAATCAAGGAGCAGATCCACAAATCACTCACTAACTGAAGTGTAACTGAGTGGTAGGTGAGGGAGGGTTCCTTTTTCAAGTGGTAGGTGAAATAAGGGTGCCACACTGGATATGAGGGATGTAACTGAGCAAAAAGAAGCACCCGGGGCTAGCAAACTGAGGACTAGGGGTTGGAGGAATCCATGCTGATGACTGGGATGCATGCATGCAGTATGTAGAAATGCATGCATGACTGAAAATGCAAGTAATGAAAATGTAGTAGGACTAGGATGGAGTATAGGAATATCCTAAAACCCGCCCTTAATCCATCGCGGGACCTGTTAATTGAGACCAAAGGTCACCCAATATAATGAATAATAATAACAGTCAATAAACCGAGGAAATGGGGAAAACCTCATGGGAAAAATACCCCCCCTCAAAATAGACTGTATGGCACACCAAAACAAATGCTCCAAACTCAAGCAAGTGTGATGCTTGGTCATATGTCTCGAGGTGTATTCTTCTTGGGAATAAGTGGTTCATGCTCAAAATGCATGTGCTTGTACTTGCTCTTCAAATCGAATGTGATGAGAACAAATCCAAAAGTATGAGGATGATCCTTGAACCTGTGATTCGAATCAGTTGAGGTAGGATCAAAACCATGAATGTGTAGATAGTCTTTTGTTTTCTCCTTCGAACCATCATGGGTGAGATTATGCTCAAAACAACCATCAAATGTCAGTGATTGCTTGGAATCCAAATCAGATCCAAGACTTGAAAATTGGTTTCTTAAGATATCCTTTGAACCATTTGAGGTGAGATCTAAACCATTGAATGCATGAGAAATTATCCCAAGCAAATCGAAATGGCCATCATCTTCAATAACCTTCTGAGAGCATGAAATAATGATGTTATAGTAGTAAATAAGAGGTGATTGATCAAGGAGAGCGAATGGATTACCTCCAATGGCTGATTTAACCTCTAAAACATTCATGAGATCATGATGAAAACCAATAGACTCTGGTGCAAGAGAGGATTTAGGAACCTCTGCAATTTCTAGAGTGTGAGCTGGCACATAATTTGAAATAGAAGAAATTTGGAGCATGAGTGTAGAATCTGCAAGTTCTTCTTCTTTGTGGACAACTTCAATATGAGATATGTTTGATACTGATTCATGATCAATGAGATCATCAAGGAGGGTGAATTCAACAGTGGGATTGCTCTTGAAATGGATTTGACCAATCCCTTCATTCTGTTTACCAAATCTTTCATCCAAATGGGTCCATAGCTCTTTTGGAGATTCAATAGAATCAATGAAGTGGGGTAACATACAATGAGACATAGCAAACAACATGGCTGCATGGGCTCTTTCACCTTCATTTAGCCATTCATTCTCTTCTTCAGAGGATTCAAACTCTCTTTCAAAACAATAATCAAAGAGATCATAGCTCTTCAAATATGCTATCATTTTTGGTTTCCATTCATCATAGTTGAATGGAGAAAGAGGAGGAATTTATTTTGAATTCATGGGTGCTGTAGAAGACCTGCAAAAACAATAGAGAAAGTCTACAACTGCTACTGCTGCAAAAGTGCAAAAACTGTTGCAACTGCTGCACTCAAAATCTTGATAATAACCTGCAAAAAACTCTCAGAATTGAGATAGACAAAACTCTCAACATGCTCTGATACCATGTCAAAATCCTAATAGAAGATCTAAGAGCTGATGTATACCTCACAAGAAAGATTAAAATTAAGTAGGAAGATAGAAGAAGAGTGGTCAATGCAGTGTAAATGAGCAACATAATAATAATATAGTAGAACTCAGATAGAAGAAAAATAACTTCAGAAACACTAATTCATTAATCACAATATGGACAATAAATAGTACAATGGTGGAGAGGATTTGAATTCCAAGGTGGAAATTCGAATTAGCCTCTCATAGAGTGATCATCAGATCAATATAGTCATCAACATCATTAGTGGAGTGTCAACAGTGCACCGCTAGGAGTCCTAATCATCATCGGAGAGTGTCATCAATACAGAATATTGAGTCTAACTAAATGTAATAAGTGTAACTGATGTATGTGGCACTAATGCAGTGAAGGAGGCTCAAAAGGAGGGCGCAATAGGAGCTTGTTGCTGTCAAGGCTAACTGGAGGTCCATCGGAGTGTCAGAGATAGTTAACTAATCAATCTGTCCTCAAATCAAGGAGCAGATCCACAAATCGCTCACTAACTGAAGTGTAACTGAGTGGTAGGTGAGGGAGGGCACCTTTGTCAAGTGGTTGGTGAAAGAAGGGCACCACACTGGCTAGGAGGGATGTAACTGAGCATAAATAAGCTCCTGGGGCTAGCAAACTAAGGACTGGGGGCTGGAGGAATCCATGCTAATGACTGGGATGCATGCAATTTGCATGCATGCATGCAAAAATGCATGACTGAAAATGAAAATAATGAAAATGCTGGTAGGAATAGGATGGAGTGTAGGAATATCCTAACATGCACTATTGGGGATTGACTGGGCAATTTATAACCTCACAAATATCAACCTAAAGAAGAAACAAATGATATTTGAAGGACCGGATATCAGGGTTATCACACCCTTGGATCCTTCACAAGGAACAAGATACATTGAGCCAGTACGAGAAGAATGCAGAGGTCAAGAACTTGATAATATATACAAGATGATAGTGAATCAAGAAGATTACATTAACCTTATAGATGATGGAACACTGAGCTGGAGATGTGATAGTCCTTGCATATCAAAATCAGACGTAGGACTAGAGAATTGGCAGAGACGAATGCATGAACTATCATTTAGACAATGTGCGAAGATAACAAAGTCACTGCATTGGATTCGAATAGAGGTAAGTCCAATTCCTACTTATGATGGTTTGAGTAATATCCATGCATTACTTCTTGAATATTTAGTATCAATTTCAGATGAACATAAGCTAGAGCTTTAGATATAGCATTGCGAGCTACACCTGCTAGGTGGTGGACTATGCACAAAGAGAACCTGAACACATTGGACGAATGTAAGCACATAATGGAAATCCGATTTGCAGAACAAACCGAGGTTGTACAAGAAAAATACAATGGGAAGACTGATCCTAGAGATCATATAGAGTTTTTCTTGAAATCATGGATGCATATACCAAAGACGGAATGGGTTCATATGTTTGTGCACACATTGGATCAAATACCAAAAAACTGGTATACAGAAGTAGCACTTCGCAAAGGAACAACATATTGGCACATAATGATAAAGGACTTTCGATCAACTTTCAGTTTTGAGGATGATTGTTCGAGCGTCAATGAGGCTTTACAGATCATCAAAAATAAGATATTTGATGATGTCACGTTGCCTGTGTATAAGAAACCAAATTAGGAAATAAAGTTGGAACATGCCCTTGAATGTTATAACTTGGCACTAGATGAAGATGAAGACCCTCATAGTGTGGATATACCTGATTCTGAAGGAAAAATGCGATGTAGAAGGACCTGATTTAGAAATTCCAGACTTGAGCAACCCTATGAAGACCAAAATAATCAATATTAGTACCAATGATGAACCAAATTTTGCTTATGTTGGGGACTAATGGGATGAACAAATAGTAGGACAGATCGCAAACCTACTATGCGAATATAAAGATTTTTTCCCTGTCAAGTTTTATGAAATGAAAGGCATTTTAGGTGAATTGAAAGTTATGAAAATACCTCTCAATCTTGATGTGAAGCCTATTAAGCAAACAACTTATAGATTGAACCCCAGATATAAAGAAAGAGTGAAAGTTGAAATTGAAAAAATGCTTGAGGCAGGAATCATTGAACCAGTAGAAGAATCAGAATGGATAAGTCCCATGGTAATTCAAGACAAGAAAGCTAAAGGAGAAATCAGAATTTGTGTGGACCTCAGAAAATTGAATGATGCATCTCTGGATGACCCATTTCCTACTCCATTCATAGACGAATTGCTAGATAACGTAGGTGGACATGAGGCATACTATTTCACTGATGGATTTTCTGGCTATCATCATATCAGAATTGCTACAAAAGATAGACACAAGACTACATTTGCTACTGAATGGGGATCATTTCAGTACACTATTATGCCTTTTGGATTGAGAAATGCCTTTTGGATTGAGAAATGCACCTGCTATCTTTTCACGAGTGGTTGTAGCTTCATTTAAGGATTATATTCATAAATTATTAAAAGTTTACTTTGATAACTGGACAGTATTTGGCCTTTTAAAGAACCATCATATGAACTTAAGGATGATGTTAGCAAAGTGTAGACAGTATCAGATTTTTTTGAACATGAAGAAGTGTGTCTTCTATGTTCCTTATGGTATTTTATTGGGACACATAGTATGTAAGAAAGGATTGATGGTTGATCCAACAAAGATAGCAATCATAGTAAATATTCCAACACCTAACTCAGTAATCAGCTACACACTACATTGGGGCACATAGGATACTATAGAAGATTCATTAAAGGATATGCACAAATCACTACGCCTATGGAGAAACTGTTTTGGAGAAAAATCACTATGGCTTGGGGTGGACCACAATAAACAGTTGACTACTAGAAATTAACTCGATTCTCAATGCTATGCTATATAAATGACAATGCTAAGATAATGAAGAATATAACCAACCTCGATCCAAACGTTTGATGTAGGTCCCCGTTGGAGCTTTCAATCTGTGCACTTGAATCTGCAAATTAGTCTTGACAACCAATATACAACAAGTACATATAATATATAAATGACATTAACATCATCAATAGCAATGGTCCACGATATTATAAGTAAATGCAACCCAATGTAGAATAAAAAACATTCACAACATTAATGGATGAGAATATGAGTATTTCTATTAATAAACAAGAAGTACAATGTGATACGATATCTTGTCGGCAACCAATTTAAACCAAGATTTGGGTCAATCCACTTGTGCCTCCACCACTTCAATCCTCCATGGAATGGAAAACTCAAACTATGATAGGAGTTTGGAAGGAGAACATAAGGGTTCACAACTACAAGGATCAATTAGTGTAGATTGAAGATAGGGAAAAAATCCACTAGAGTTCTCTTGCTCTTCTTCCTCCTCCCCCCATCCATAAGCCATATGTGCTGAATATATAGTCCTCCCAAAGGTAGGTGAAAGGACACATAGAGACGTTTCGGGGAAAATGGAGGGCCAAAGGTCACCCTATGACCGCTTTTTGGGAGTAAAAAGTAATAAACTAGTGATTTTTACCATTTTACATGCTACCCGTGGGCTATAATGATGCAACTCGCGGGTACGCCCACTGTAATGATGCAGCTAGCATACAAGGGAAAAAATAGAGAAAAGTAGTGTCTGAGGGATATGAAGTGGATATGAGTAAGTGAAATGGATCCTGCAAGCCAAAGAGTGTTGATGCTTACAAGGTGGAAAATTACATTGTAATAGATGCCCCCTAATGTGTGAGGTTAGAGACTGATGCTACGATGGCCAAAATACATTATAAAAAGATCTCAGAAGTGGAGTGATGGTGTAACGTCCCCATCTTGACCCTATTGCATTAATATTGTAAATGATGTAAATATTGTTATTTAGTCATGGTGAGGAGCTCAAGGCCAAGGCCCCGCCATTGATTTATCGTTCTATGTATCGGCGATTAGAATAGATGCATATGGTTCTTGTGCTAGCCGTGCACAATGAAAATTCGGACATCATGTAAATATGCAATTTTAATGAAAAACCCACAACCAGCTATGCAATGCAACAAAGAGATGGGGGCATGATCTTTACAAGGAATAGGGAGGGAAAATAACCAAACCCTTGAGCCATGGTGTTAAGCCATTTCATTGAGGAAACCCATGAACTCTCAACTACCCATTTGGTCTCATGCACCCAATCATTTAATTCTTCCAAGAATTGGTTGAGACAATTAATGCCTTGGGATGGGAGAGGTATGGCTGTCAATTTTCGTGTATGGGAAAGATAGCAACTTGGGAAATCGAGTTTTGTCTTGCTGGGCAAGGAAAACCCCCATGAAATTGGCCCAAAGCCATTCTTCACCCAGGGCATTCATCTTCTCACGCAGTCTGAGCTTGTTGGGGTTTTATCCCTCACGTTTTTCACCATTTCCTGCATTATTCCATGCCTGCAAACTCGTTTTTGGTTAGCTCAGTGGCTGGGAGAAGAGAGCCACGCTTTTTGGGGTTATGGAGGCCGTTTCTTCCCACGAAATGCCCATGAGCATTTTTCTGAAAACGATTCTGCTTTCCTGGGGTTGATTTCCCATTCTCTCCTTTTCGTTTTGGTTTCCAATGTTTTTCTGGAACTGGTAGAAAACCATTGTTGGGAACTTCACTACATAAGTGTTTTTCTCATGCCCAACACTTACACTTTTGCTGCTATATGCATCCATCTCCTAGCAGCCTCAGAAACCCAACTGCTGGTTGGTATTTCTAATTCTGGTGTATCTATGGCTATGTGAGACCCTGTTGTTCCCTAGTTCCTTGTGGAGATCATGCCCAGCTCGGGGGTGGTAGTGGTGCTGAGAGATTGAGGAGCACACTGGCCTACGGTTGGGTGGAACGTTGCAGAAGCATAGCTGGTTGCTCAGGGACTACTTGGTTTAAAGATAAGTATTCTCATTTGCTATTTCTGCAATGTCTACACTTAATGGCTATCATGGAAATACTGGATGTGTGTTAATTCTGCACATGATTTACTTCCGCTGTGTTTTTAAAATCTTTATGCATCTTCATATCTCTATTATATTATGTGAATGCTTATGAAATAAGTTTATGGGGCTGGATGCCCGGTTTAACGTCACGATCCTCTCCATCTAGCTGGTATGATGGGAGGGGACGTGACAGATGGAGACACAAGTGGAAGGAGCAGCTCACTCGTCATAATACAATAGTATCCTGAATACATGTCGGTAGAATAACAATATGATACAATGGCCATGAATAGGCAGTACATAATGAATACATGTCATAAGTGATCATAGCCATGATCCCTCTATAGTAAGATATGGTCTCTTGCTAAAAAGAAAACAACTGGTGCGAACTGGAGGTACAAACTACTGATATCTGAGAGGTGATATCTCAGATGTAAAGTCATAATCATAAGTAGCACACTGAATGCCACTATCGCTTGGGGTCTTCTACACAAGTCTTTGACGGTGCAAGTCCCATCAAGTGAATAAAGGGGTTGAGGTCGAACCTGATGTGACATCGTTTGATTATCGGTCAATGATGTATACCATAAATAGATGGGAGATAACCCACCAATAATGAAAATGGGAATCAAGGCATAGAGCACAATCATCAGAGTGTGAATAGATGAGTTGAAGTCGAACACTAGGATGAATTCATCGATTAGGAGGCATTGATGTATTCCCAAAACTATCGATGGTGAGAGAACTTGCCACTAATGACTGCAAGCCTCAACGTACTCAACCGAACTCTAAGCCTCAAGCCCAGAATAAATGAGTTGAAGTCAACGGAATGAGACTTGCTAGAAGGAGGGAATTAAGGCATCCCCCATCAACCAGCACGAGGTACCAGCTATGCTGAAATATTTGGAAGATCTCAGGTGAAACGGACTAACTCAGTAAGGATGGTCAACATGCAATAGTTAAGAGATCTGAGGATTGGCATACTCTAGTTTCAGGACTTCCTTTGAACAAGAGCATGAAAAGATGGATAGACTCAGACAGCATAGACCCAATATAGACTGTGTGATGCGGGAGGCACCACAAAGGGATCCATAATGACTGGAAGCTTAACCAATTGGTGGAGTAAACTGAGGAACAAGTATAGCTCCTAAGGTCCAACTATAGTCTTGACTGATAATGTATGGAGTGGAATGAATGCTCTATTCAAAGGTGACACAACAACTGTCAACTAGAAGTATTAACCATAATCCCATCCGCCTTTTTGGAATATTTGATTTTTTTGGTCTTTTTCATATTTGGAAAAGCTTGAAAAAGGACAAAATTGCTTATAGTACAACAAGTGAGGGAACGAGTGTCAAATAGCGAGCAAGCTAGTCCCAAGTAGTGGAACATACCTATGATCAATGCAAGGAAGTGCATGCAGGATGTGGACACTTGGGGGGGGGTGTTCCCTCAGGGTCAAAAGGTCATCAAGTTGTGAAGGACAAATGGAAGCTCTGCGAGGCTCAACAGGGAAAAGTGCTCAGGCACCAAGCTAATCAACTGAGTGAGCGGGAGCCGACACAAGGCTCAAGCGGCAAGCAGGATGATGCAATGCAATCACAACATGATATAATTGAGGTGAGTCCTTATGGGAGATGGCCAGCATAAGACAAATTAGAGTATTAGTCTTTATCACAACGTCATGGTGTAACTACAAAGGACTCCCAATCCTAAGGACAAACAACGGCATGGGCACCAGAATGAGAAAAGGGGTTCTAACTAGGGTACCCATGTTCAGAAAGACCCTACCGCCACCTAACAACACTTCTATAATAGTGTGAAGGTTCCATGTTAGTTAAGAAACGGGGTTGCACCTAGGGTTTATGAAAGTGGTCAAAAGGTCAAATGCATAATGCATGTGAAAATGACATTTAACCTATATGCCAGGTGTGAAACATACCTACTGTTGGTGTGGAATGCTTGGAAACAACTTCAGCCGAAGAGATCTGGTAAAAAAAGCTACTCCAAGATGTTATATTAGTCCAAAACAACATATAATGGCGAAAACTATAGGCAAGTGGGTCTTGAAAATTATAAATAAGTAACAAAAATTTACAATTTACAATTCATTTTTACTATTCACCCATTTGGAGTTTTGTGGTTAGTTTTCACCTCAAAGTTCAGTTGTTGATTCTGGGAGCTACAGGCGTTCGATCATCTAACCGTCAGGAGCAGGTTGGTAATCTCATCCCCACCTTCCATTTCAATGTTTTTATTTCAGTTTTCATTGGTTAAAATTTTTGTTTGGCCATGCCCTACATGGTCACGGCGCTACCCGCGGGCTATAACTATGCGGGTCACAGGTAGGGCTGGGTACGCACAGTGAACACACATGTTGACCGTGGGTACCTGCCTCTGTGAGCATAATTTCCTACGGGTACGACCGTGAAGCTAGTTGTTTAAGCAAAAGTGACTATATCTTTGGGTTTTTCTCTTTCTAGCATGGTTCTAGAGTGGAGAGAGAGAGAACATGACCTAGTGGATGAGGCCGTTCGTAGCGATGTGTGTGTACAACAAGCGCTACAAGCATGTGTTTTATACAAATTTTGGAGCATAGGGAGTTTGAGGGCCCAAAACTTATTGCTCCATCGTTTGATAGACTATTGGGATGTTGATGCACAAAACTTCAACCTTGATGGGAAAATACTTACACTAGAAGTGGAAGAGATCTACTTCATTACAAGTTTGTCCTGCCGAGGTGAGGTGGCAGGCCTTTGGTCTCGAATTGTGGGTGGTGGGATCATCATCCCCGAATACATAGAGAGGTATTGTGTTCCAAATACTCGGACAGTGGGGAGTCAGGTTCCCATCTGAGCCATAGCCAACCTAAGCATGAAGGTTGTCATGGCAACTTTAGTGCAGATTACTGGTTCAAAATCTCTTCACAAGGCATCTAGGCTAGTTATGTTCTATGCATCACAGTGTATGTAGCCTATGATATTTGACTGGTGTACTATGCTACTGGGGTCCATGAAGACCCAACTAATAGAGTGCAACTAGGGGGATGCGAAAAACTTCAGACATGGTAGTATTTTGTGTAGTTTCTTCTTCAAGTGGGTTCTGGGGCTTAGTCTGAGGGTTGAGGTCCCTCCTTATAGTCTCTGCGACCCAGCCATCACCCGGTGGCCTAAGGTCTTGACGCGACAGGGTGGTGGCCACCAGGCATCACCAAATACATAGGATTTGTTTCACTGGTGGGATCGATAGTTCATAGCGATAGATGACTACCCCTATGCAGGGATAGACTTCCAGCAAGATCAAGACATGCCACTCCCACTAGATGCAGCGTTCAGAGACATCGGTGAGTACTCTTTTTAGGTTTTTTGTGTATTAAATTTTTATGGATTTTTTATTATAAATGCAAAAATCTTTTTGGGGGTAGTATCATGTATTAATGTTTGACTGTTTGCTTGCAAACAAGGGCCCAGTGAGACCCGATGGCTTCCTGAGACATCATCATTGGGGCAGGGGTGATGAGATGGTAGGTGATGCAGCAGAGCGGACACTACAGACTCTGTGGTCAAACATATCATGGATGACTGCTAAGGTACCACAGGTAGAGGTGGCGCAGCTACCAGAAAATATGCAGCGCCAGGTGGTGGGGATGTCGAGCAACTGGGTGTGACTACTGCAGCGTGTCACGAATGCAGTGCATTATTTTTATCAGACACATCCCATTGGGGCAGCAGCTAGGCCTCCTCGTAGGGAGTAGATATCTCAGGATCTCATTTTTGTATCAATATGTATATTTTGAGGGCTACGGGCTCCAGTTTTGTATCATGACACTACCATTTTTGGACATCTTATTTATAAAAACTTTGGTTCTCCGGTTCTACTATATGTGTGTATGTACAAATGTGTGAATGTATTCCTTTATTTGTGTGCTTCATTGTGAATGTGACAAATGCCAATCTAATACATAGTTAGCTTATGCATCAGTTATATGATTAGCACTTCTTGGAATGTGAATGTGCATAATTGAAACAAAATGCTGCTCCAAGATTCTTACCCTTAGGAATTTCCATAGTAGCGTAGGATCTCGCACACGGTACTGCCCATTCAACTTAGACACAACTAGTTGTGAATCCAGGTGGAATTCTAAAGACTGGATGCCATATGAAATAGCATCCTGAGGTAGCTCAATCATGACACTATAATCAACCACATTGTTAGATGTAGGACGAAGACAAGCACCTCCTGAAGACACAACTAGATGGTCAGGCGAAAAAATAACCCAGGAAGCAGAAGCAAACTATTGCGTATGACGGATAGCACCATCTGCGAAACCTGAGAATGTAGGAGATTCTACTGACATCTGTCAATCAAACGGAAGAAAATCAACAGACCCAAAAACCAAAAGCAAACTAAACTATGTACAGAAATAACTATACAATAGTATATAAAGGGAACTAGCTCGAACTAAAGGTTCAATCGTAATACCACTTGAGATAGAGCCCATTCCTAGGATACTTCAAGACATTCCCCTCATAATCCTCTAATTCATAGGCTCCTTTTTCCAGGACACGCCTCACGATGTAAGGACCGTGCCACATGGGGTTAAACTTGCCTACCCCCAGGGGTTCTTTATCCTGGTCATATAAGAGGACCAAGTCACATTTAGCATACTGCTGGAGACGGGCATACCTATCATATTGAACCTTGACACGACGTTTGGTGGCATATATATCCACAACGGCATCTCGATGTTGCTCGTCAAGCTGCTCAAGGTGGATTAAATGTTGCTCAATACCTGTTGTATCAGGGAGGAGCTCTATGGCTAGTTTAAGGAAAGGGATTTCACATTCAATCAGTAAAATCGACTCCACACCATGTACTAACTGAAATGGTGAGAACCTAGTGGCAGTCTTGACTGTGGTTCGATATTCTTACAAAGAAGGATATAACATAATGTGCCAGTTGTTCTTGCTTTGTTGGATGGTACGTTGGAGAATGGTCTTTAAAGACTTATTGAATGCTTCAACCTGACCATTCACTTGGGGATAGTAGGAAGATGAGTGTTCTTGATGAAACCCAAGCTTGAGTGAAAAATCCTCCATCATTTTGTTCTGAAACTGACTGCTGTGGTCAGTGACAATCTCTTTCGGAATACCGAATTGAGTAATGATCTGATTGAACATGAAATTGATTGTAGTAGCATCGTCAGCTTTCATGGTAGGCATGGCCTCATCCCATTTGGAAACGTAGTCCATGACCACTATGATATTGTGATGCCCCTCAGCCAAAGTTGGTTTTCAATCCATGAAATCCACGCCCCACTTGGTGAAGGGACCAAAGGTGATGATCAGATGAAGGGGCGTTGGATGCGAGCATATATTCTGAGAAAAAACCTGGCAAGGGTGGCATCTCTTCACAGCGTTAATATAATCTTTAAAGATTGAAGGCCAAAATTAACCAGCTCGCATAATACATTGGGCTGTAGCAAGACTAGATAAGTGACCGCCACATGCCCCTGCATGAAAATCATTAAGCACCTGCTCCGCTTCTTCATGAGTTAAGCAACGACGAAGAATAGAATCCTTTCCTCAGTGATACAAAGTGTCATCGACGATAGTATAATCTTTAGCGTGATGTTTCGCACACCGTCGCTCATCTCGTGAATAATGCAGAGGAAACTTTGAAGTTTGGAGATATACAATGACATCCCCATACCAAGGGTCCTCGGACGAGATAAGAAATAGGTGCTCATCCACAAAGGAATCTTCATGAAGGACATCCTCATCAAGTCTCGGAAGGTCTGACATAAGCTCAACAAACACTAACGATTTCACCGATTTCACCGAAGCAAAATTGAGATCGAACTCCTGAAGTATCACAATCCATTTATTGTACTTCCCCCTATAAGGTGTCGTGATAGCACAAACTGAAACAAATTGATATGCGCTACAACTGTGGTTGTTCTAGGAAAAATGTAATGTCCTAACCACTGGACTGAATGAACAGTCGCAAGTGCCAACTTTTCCACATGAGTATATCTCAGTTCAACATCTACTAGATTTCGACTGAGGTAATAGATGGCATGCTCGAAAAGTGCATCATCAACCTAAACCAAGACCATGCCAATCGTCTCTTGAGACACAGCCACATAAAGGATAAAATCTTGTCCGAAGTCTGGTGGACTAAGCATAGGGGCCGATACCAAAGCTTTCTTAAGGGCGTCGAAAGACTGCCGGGATCACTCATCCCAGATAAAGGGTGTGTCTTTCTTCAATAAGCGCGCGAAACCTTTGGTAAGATTAGCATAATTGACTACAAATCGATGCAGAAAAGTAGCTCTCCCTTGGAGGCTTTGAAGTTGTAACAAGTTGCATGGAGGAGGCCACTAAATTATTGCCTCAACTTTAAGAGGATCGACTCTAATACCCTCTTTCATAACTATGAAGCCTAGAAGGTGACCAGTCCTTACAACAAAGATGCATTTATTGGGATTCAATCGAATTTTGTAGCGTATATTGTTGTGGGGAAAATGCACCTATAGTTAAGGGGAGAAACTACCAACTTACGGTGATAAAGATAGACTTACAAGCATTCTGCAAGTACAACAAATAAATGAAGAGATTAGGGTTTAGATATGTAGGCACCTTATTCAGAAGGTTGATCCTAGCTTTGCCTCCCTCGCTCTTCAATGCTTATCCAGTGTCGCACTTCCCAGACCTGCAAAACAACTTGATACCTTTCTCAAATACATTTGACTACACATATAAGACTGATATTCATAATAGAAGAAGACATCAGATTATAAACAAAATGTAATCAAATCTAATACACATTAATAGGTCATATTTGGAAAGAGAAGAACGTCTGATCTTTATTGATGAATGAACGCAAGTACATACAATTATACCTTCCTTCAAGCTTGGCACTTGAATCACGAAACCTAGATTCAAGGTCTCCTGCTTCCGTTCTCCAAGGATCCCAGCCTCTAAGCAATTGTACTAGGTTTACCAAAACTGAAGCACAAGAGAGGGGGATGAGGGTCTCCATTCCTCCAGCATAACTTTGTAATTGGGCTTGGTCCCCTCACATGACCCTTCTACCCTCCTTATATAGTCAATGAGGAAGAGGAAAAGAAGTTACAACCACTCAAGAGGTTTCCCAACCAACTTAACTTACTCAAATTTTGAGATTTTGACCAAAACAGGTGTGTACTCTACTCTATAGTAGACAAAGTCGCGTACACATGGAAGTGGGCGCTACTTTGAATGAGGTAAAGTCGCGTACACACGCTACTATTATAACCGTGGAGTCGCGCTCATGTTGAAAAATGGCCAAAAATAGGCTTTTCTACTCATTTTCAGGAGATGGTTTGGTCTGGAAAAATGTTCCTAAGGGTCATATACATCAAATGGGTCAAGAATGAGGTAATTTCAACCATTTTTAATGTCCCAAATGACTCCTCCATCTACAAATGTCCTGTTGTGTGACTGAACTTGATCTCAAGAAGTGTCGTCATGCGACCAAGGGAAACAAGTGTCGTCACGGACGGAGAGGTGTCATTTCAAGCTATAACAGATGCCCCCTAATGTATGAGGTCAGAGGGAGTACGGGAAACGATGGCCGAAATACATTATAAAATAAAAAAGAGTTGAATCATGGAGGAACGGAGAAAACAAGAATCATAGGCTCAAATGAAGTACCTGAAAGCAAAGGCAAAGTCAGACAAACTTATCCTTGGGGTAACTGTCCATGTTCAAATGGTGGAACATGACCTCCAAGAGGATACAATAATGATCCAAAATACTGATGCATCTATCATGGCCACTAAAGTACAAGCGTGGATCCATGAGGAACATAAGTGTAAACATAGCCACATAAATACAAGGTGGATCTATGTCAAAACTGGAGAACATAGCCATAGAGAACAAGCTGGATCTATGTCTCATCAAGAGCCAAAAAGAGTGTGGCTTAGTCTTGCGCAACTTGGGCGATAACATAAATGAGGTGATGCTATCGAGGATCCCAAGGTCTTCATCCAAAAACAACCCAAGGTACAAACCTATCCATGCGAATAAATGAGTTGATGTCGAACATGGGAGGTATCGTTTGATTACCGGTCATTGATGTATACCGTTAACAAACGCGAGGGTGTCCACCAATAATGAAAATGTAACCCAAGGTACCTAGTACATTCAAGCAAGTGCGAATAGATGGTCTTGCCGTCGAACACTTGAAGAATCCATCAGATAGGAGACATTGATGTATTCCCATCTATCCAATAGCGAGGGAAACTGCCACTAATGACTGCAATCCCCAAGGTACTAACCGAAACTCTAAACTTCATTCCCAGAGCACAATGAGCTGAAGTCGATGGGAAGAAGTCCATTGGAAGGGAGGCCTTAATGCATCCTCCATCATCCAATGCGAGGGACACTCAAAAGGTATGAGCTGATTTGGAGTAGGACGAAACACATGATGAAACATACTGACACCAAGGAATGGCCGACACATGAGGTCAAGGCAACTGCAGAATGGCCGACACAGGTTATATCCTTGAACAGTGAGCACGACACAAGAGTGACTTAGGAAGCTTTTAACACAAAGAGACCACGATACAAATATGCAATGTAGGAGACATTAACAGATTCTCCAAATGATTGGAAGACTAACCAAACGGAGGAGTAGGAACTCTGAGATCAGGTTTACCCTAAGGCCAACGCTAGAACCCAACTTGTTTGAGAGACTCAAAACAGGTGCTTTGTTCAAGGAGATAGTTGACTTGCTGCCATCATATTGAAAGATATTTTAACATTCTTCCCTTCCCTTTCCTTTTTCATTTTTTAACGAGCTCGACAAAGAACTAAAGCACGCTCGATGGTATTTTCATATTTAAGGAGTCTAAAAAACCTAGAAGAAAACTCCATACACCTATCCGTGGATTTTATATCGAGCCCGGATTGGTCTGTGCTCGGCGGTGTTTTCTTGCTTATAGAGTTGAAAAACTTAAACAATCCTCTATACACCTATCCGTGGATTTTATATCGAGCCCGGATTGGTATGTGCTCGGCGGTATTTTCTTGTTTATAGAGTTGAAAAACTTAAACAGTCCTCTATCTACCATCTCATGGATTTCACATCGAGCCCGAGTAGGTGAATGCTCGCTTGGTATTTTCATGTTTTGAGAGTCTGAAAATCCTAAAGACGACTCCAAAGGTCCTTTTTCGTAAAGTTAGTCTCCTTCCCCGAAAAAGTGTAAAATGATGGAAGAAGAACTCTTCTAGCGCATACAAGAGTATACCTAGAGTATACCTTTTCCGTAAATTATCCACCAAGGCCCGGAAAAGGGGTAATTCTATACCTAAGTGGATGTCGGTTCAGTTATTTTAACGAGCCCGAAAAGACAACTATGCTCGGCAAACTTTTCCTATTTAAGGAGTCTAAAAAGGGCTTAAAAGAACTCCATAGGGATATTTTCCGTAAAGGTTTAACGAGTCCGGAAAAGTAAACTCATGACCTCCTTACTGTTTTTAACGAGCTCAAAGGAGATACAAAAAATGCTCACAACTTCCTTACTGTTTTTAATGAGCTCGAAGTGAAGATGAAAGAAATGCTCAAAGCCTCCTTAATGTTTTTAACGAGCTCGAAGGAAAGGTGGAAGAAATGCTCGTAACCTACTTACTGTTTTTAACGAGCTCGAAGTAAAAGAAGAATGCTCGAAACCTACTTACTGTTTTTAACGAGATCGAAGTGAAGGAAGAAGAATGCTCGAAACCTACTTACTGTTTTTAACGAGCTCGAAGTGAAGGCAGAAGAATGCTCGAAATGGGAGGAGACGAGTGTCAGGGACATGCAAAACTAGCTCCAAGCGCATGGAACAAAGCTATGCCTAATGCAAGGAACATGAGCAAGATAAGTACACTCAGGGTGTGTCTCCTCCAGGTAAAAGGTGTCAAATTGTGAGGGAAAAATGATACAGGGCTTAGCGGAAACGAGATCAGAGATGGAGGCTTATACAACGGGCTAAAAGCGTGGAAGCCGGCTTCAGACTCATGTAGCGTATACTGTTGTGGGGAAAATGCACCTATAGTTAAGGGGAGAAACTACCAACTTACGGTGATAAAGATAGACTTACAAGCATTCTGCAAGTACAACAAATAAATGAAGAGATTAGGGTTTAGATATGTAGGCACCTTATTCAGAAGGTTGATCCTAGCTTTGCCTCCCTCGCTCTTCAATGCTTATCCAGTGTCGCACTGCCCAGACCTGCAAAACAACTTGATAGCTTTCTCAAATACATTTGACTACACATATAAGACTGATATTCATAATAGAAGAAGACATCAGATTATAAACAAAATGTAATCAAATCTAATACACATTAATAGGTCATATTTGGAAAGAGAAGAACGTCTGATCTTTATTGATGAATGAAAGCAAGTACATACAATTATACCTTCCTTCAAGCTTGGCACTTCACGAAACCTAGATTCAAGGTCTCCTGCTTCCGTTCTCCAAGGATCCCAGCCTCTAAGCAATTGTACTAGGGTTTACCAAAACTGAAGCACAAGAGAGGGGGATGAGGGTCTCCATTCCTCCAGCATAACTTTGTAATTGGGCTTGGTCCCCTCACATGACCCTTCTACCCTCCTTATATAGTCAATGAGGAAGAGGAAAAGAAGTTACAACCACTCAAGAGGTTTCCCAACCAACTTAACTTACTCAAATTTTGAGATTTTGACCAAAACAGGTGTGTACTCTACTCTATAGTAGACAAAGTCGCGTACACATGGAAATGGGCGCGCTACTTTGAATGAGGTAAAGTCGCGTACACACGCTACTATTATAACAGTGGAGTCGCGCTTATGTTGAAAAATGGCCAAAAATAGGCTTTTCTACTCATTTTCAGGAGATGGTTTGGTCTGGAAAAATGTTCCTAAGGGTCATATACATCAAATGGGTCAAGAATGAGGTAATTTCAACCATTTTTAATGTCCCAAATGACTCCTCCATCCACAAATGTCCTGTTGTGTGACTGAACTTGATCTCAAGAAGTGTCGTCATGCCACCAAGGGAAACAAGTGTCGTCACGGACGGAGAGGTGTCATTTCAAGCTATAACATATACATCGTTCAACAATCATGTGGAGGTGCTTGGGGTGGTCCACTCTTTTGCGAGAATGGCCAGCAAGATTATCCAAGAAAACCTCCATAATATTTTTAAGATTGTGAAAGGTGTAGGTCATGGCATGCTGAAATGTAGCTCTGGCGTTTTAAAGGCCGAAGGGCATTTTTCGATATGCAAACGTTCCCCAAGGAAAAATGAAAGTTGTCTTATGTTGGTCCTTGGGTTTGATTTGAATATGGTTGTACCCTGAAAATGTTGATGTATATGTAACTTCAGAATGTATTTCACATATATGTAAATTGTATTCCTAAAGAGATGTTATTATTCCTCTATACGGAAGTGGTTGTATTCCTATAGAGATGTTATTATTCCTCTATATGGAAGTGTCGTCATTTATATTGTAAATGTCATAACTTATACTTGATGGGTTATTAGACCATCTTGTTGGGGTCGGCCCTGTATAAGTCATGTGGGTCAAAGGGTTATTAGACCACCCTATTGGGGGTTGGCCCTGTATAAGTCATGTGGTTCAAAGGGTTATTAGACCACCCTATTGGGGGTCGGCCATGTGGGTCAGAGGGTTATTAGACCACCCTAGTGGGGGTTGGCCCAGTCAGTATTATGTTAAGTGGTTAAGTTGAGGCCGACCTAGTTGAGTAAAGGTCAAGTCAAGTTAGTGTATAAATAGACAGCGTGTCTCTCTCATTTTACACATTCTATTCTCTCACTCACACTTGGGAGAGTGGCGCACTAGTGGAGGAGGAGGCTCTGCTGCTAGGAGAAGACTATCTCTTATTCTGGTTGTATCATTGCTCTATCTATCTCTGAGGAAGTTATTGGGGTTTTTCACCTTTATGGTTTTCCCCAAGTAAAATCTGTCTCTTGTGTGCTTGCATTATTGTGTCCATGATTGATATGATGTAGATATGCTATACATGTTGTTCTCTTAGTTAAGATCCTAGATCAGAATGAAGTAAATTCTGAAAATTTAACATGGTATCAGAGCTAGCCTGAAAGAAGGCATGATATGGCATGTATGACACTTGTTGCACTTACGATGCTAGGGCTTGATATAGCAAAAACCAGTCATCGTATCACTTTCGCTATAAATCCATTTTGGAAATGTTTTTGGATATGAAACTTTTATAGGTCAAAGATCAGATCCCCATGTACCTTGTGTCCAAAGGAAAACCTATAATTCGTTGTACTTTGTGATTTATGATTTGTACAATATAGGGTTTCTGCCTCTTCCAGATTTAAGTCAAAATCAGGTGACCTTGGGAAAAAGGTCATAACTTGGGATAGGAAGCTCCAAATGCAATTTTGTAAAAATTTACAAGTAGTACACAGACTGTACTATCTCAAAACAAATGTTCAGAGGCCAAAGTTAAACCAGTGACATGTGGCACGTCGTACAAGTTATCTCTCTTGTATTATCCCATAAATAGGTTATGTTGCGACACTTGGCATAACTCTCTCTCAGAGAATCCAATTGAGGTCAGACTTGTTGGGATGGAAAGATAACAGGTCGGGATATATCAAAAAAATAAATTTTAGACCCTGTAGATCGAATTGGTCAGAGTTACACTAGAAACAATTAGGTACATAATTCTATCAAAACAGAATTATTTTTGAGCACCTTCATTCATGGCTTCCGGAATTTAGGGCTTCAGAGAAAGTTGAAATTTTTGTAATCGGAGACCACGGCTGGATGCTACTCATCAAAATCAAAATTTAGAAACCAAGATCAGATTTTTTGGTTGGGCAGAAGGCCAGGCTTGATCAAACCCCAGTTCGGGACTTTGATCGAAAAGATGAAAAATTAGGGCTTTTTCAAAACTTGGAATTTTGGAAATCTGTGACCATGGCTGGAAGCTCCTCAGAAAAATCGAAGCTTCGAGCTTTGAATTAAATCTTTTGGTTGGGTGAAGCTCCGGGAAACTCAAACCCTAATTCAAGGTCCTCCCTAGTGAATCTCGAAATCGAAAAGGCAATTTCGAGAGGTGAAACTTTGTAGTTTTCAAATTCTGAATATACCAACTTGATCAACTCATCAAGGTGCATATTTCTATCCTTTCGGAAGTTTGAAATTCAAATTTTGAATTTTTGGGGTTTCTTTGACAAACCCTAATTCAGCTCCAGGTCCAGTTCTTGCAAATCAAGTGGATTGGGTTAATCCTAGAATAAGATGGATTGGTCACCTGTATAAGTGAAGAAGTTCCTGTCTTAGAGGGAGATGAGGCTAAGGCCTTCCATAAGAAGATTACAAGCAATCTTGACAGGTATGGCTTACAGGTATGTTTCATGGTTAATGTTTGTCTTCATATCATTACAATACAATCTTGATTAATTACTAGACTTGTCGTATCACCTGAATAGAAGATATTCATTGATTAAGGTTTTGACACTTATGAATGTACTAATGTATTATGATGTTGTATGAGGTTTATGTTGTTCACAAACATAGAAGGTACACCAAGAAAGACAAATCATGTTCTACTTCAAGAACCTATGCTCATGGTGACATGAAGACAAAGATTCATCCATTGTCATGGATCACATAGAAGATCTACTTTCGAGGTATGTATAACTTGGTTCTACAATGGTTAACTTATGAGACATGCAGGTTACTAGCACAAGTCACTGAAGAGAACCAGAAAACATTATGCGGGTATGTTAGACATAACTAGCTAGCATGCTAATCCAGGTATGTTTTTCCTATATCAAGCTAGAATCCTACCTTGTATTAGGATCTTATATTGTTGTGTTGTTGATAATGACTATTCATGAAGTCATAGGTTTGAATAATCATGGTTGTATGCATATTATGTCTCTTACCATAATTGATGATATGACTAACCAGAAGAATCATGAAGGTATAGGTTTGAATAATCACGGGTTTTATGCATATTATATCTCTTATCTTGATTGATGATTCAACTAACCAGAAGAGTCCTATGATCAAATAAGAATATGTATGAGTAAAAGAAGACTTCCCTGAAACCTTGAATACTAATGTTTATTATCTGTGAATGATCATGAATATACATGTTTAAGATTATTGTGTTTTGATAGTATTAAGATTATACTAATAAATTTGTGATTATGTATGAGACCTCAAGGATAACAAAATGATGATACTAATAAGCATGCATAGTGATTAAGGATAGATGTAATTTCAAGTACAGGTAATCCAGGAAGCAAAGATCAACAGGGAGCACTCTCTAGTTGTTCCTGTAAGAAAGAAAAGGAGCACACTTCAGTAGTTTCTGCAAGGATGCAGATATTCAGAGGGAGGTACCACTTCTCACAATCCACATAAGAATGGAGTTGCAGAAAAGAAGCAAATACTGAGAGGGAGTCAACCCAACAAACAAACAAAGATAAGTGTTTGAATTGTCATTGCTTTCATATTTTATTGTTTAAATAATAATGTTCAATAATGTATATACTGATGTTCTTAGAATTAGGTTGTGTATTATGCATATTAGAATAGTTGCATTGATGAACAGTATACTACTAATATGCATGGGTAAGTGGCCTATGGCACTGTACAACATTCCATTGCTACTTATCTAGAATGAAACCTCTTTGTTGACATGTTGGGAGTTGTGCACACTCTTAACAATGTTCTGGTAGAGATTGGAAGGCATCTAGAAAGTTACAGGATATGGATAAATGTTGTATTGAAACATTGGCTAAGATAATTGCATGACTGTATGACATATTTATTTATGTGTAAGAATTTGTTCTGAAAACTATGAGATGTTTTCTAATCATGCAATTTAACTTGTTGTGTAGGAAAGATCGTATGCCATCATCTACAAAAGAAGAACTACAACATTTGTTTAGCAAAAACATTATCTATTGAAGATATTGAAGTTCCCAGGATATGGGAAGAATGCCATGATCCATCGATCATGAAGAATGATGTTTGGGATCTAGTCCGAAGACCTAAAGGGAAGTTTTTTATGACTTCCATATGGATCTATCAAGATCAAGCATGTTGCAGATGGTAGCATAGAGAAATATAAAAGTGATGAAATAGAAGATACACCAGATGGATTTCAAGACAGCTTTCTTGAATGGTGTAGTTGAAGAAGAAGTGTATGTGGAGAAGCCAGTTGGTTCTGAGACACATGACTGGGAGTCATATATGTGCAGAACTTGGGTATGATGCACCACTTTCTAGGTATGGAGGTGTGGTAGAGTGAAGATGGAATCTTCCTTGGACAAGGGAAGTATGCAGTAGAGATCCTGAAGAGGTTTGGGATGATGGACTGCGGGGCTATGGCATCGAATATAAAGCTTCTATGTGATGCTTCATCTGAGCCAGCTAATGTCTCTATGTATCGTCAGATGATTGGGTCCTTGATGTACCTTATGAACACAAGACCAAATATTTGCTTTGTTATGAACACATTGAGTCAGTTCCTGACAGATCCGAGGAGTGTTCACCTGGTTGCTGTAAAGCATGTTCTAAGGTACCTAAAGGGTACAGTGGATTATGGGCTCAAGTATGAAGTTAATCAAAAGTTTAACCTACAGGGTTATGTTGATTCAGATTGGGCTGGAAGTGCTGCAGATAGGAAGAGCACATCTAGATGTTGATTCGGATTGGGCTGGCAGTGCTGCAGATTGGAAGAGCACATCTGGATGTTGCTTCAGTATGGGATCGGGGGTGATCTCTTGGTTTAGCAGAAAGTAGTCCTGCATAGTACTAAGTACAGTTGAGGCAGAGTATGTTGCAGCCTGTTCAGCTAGTTGTGAGGCAGTATGGTTACGGAAGATACTATCTGAGTTATTTGATCTCCTGTTGGATGCTACTGGTATCATTTGTGATAACCAGAGTTGTGTGAAGCTATCCAAGAACCCAGTGTTTCATGAAAGGTAGAAACACATAGAGATCAAATATCACTATATCAGGGATATGGTGTAGAGAGGAGCTATGAAGCCCCTGTACATTGTGATGAACATGTAGATTGCAGATGTGCTGATGAAGCCACTAGCCAGGGTGAAGTTCGAGTACTTCAGGGAGAGGCTTGGTGTTCTTCAGATTGATGACACTTCGAGGAAGAAGTGATGGACACATTTGCAGAAGCCATTCCAAGCATGTTGGAAGGAGGATCCTTCACATGGCTATGGATATAAGCGCTAGATGATGAGCATCAAGACGATGCTCCAGTTACTGCTCTGTGTATGCATCACATTGGATGCTAGATATGATTGGTTAGATCATTTGTATGTAATTTGTATATGCATCATGTTGGATGCTTGGACCATGTATCTGTATACGTATCAGGTGGATACATTGTATGATCAGGTGGATCATGTATGGTGATATGTATCATGTATTTGTATTTGTATCAGGTGGATACACTGTATGATCGGGTGGATCATGTATGATGATATGTATCAGGTAGATACTTGGTATGCATCAGGTAGATGCATTGTATGATTAACTGGATCATGTATGGTGATATGTATCATGTATTTGTATCAGGTGGATACACTGTATGATTAGGTGGATCATGTATGATGATATGTATCAGGTAGATACTTGGTATGCATCAGGTAGATGCATTGTATGATCAGGATGATCATGGATGACGAGCTTCAGGATGTTGCTCTAGATGACATGTAGTAGGATGTTGCAGTGATGATGACCAGGATGATCATGTGTACATCAGGATGATGTATGGTGAGTAGCAGGTTGATACTCTGTGGCTGTGGACCAAGTTGTGCAGATAAGCATGTCATTTGTGCCCTGGGAGATTTGCAGATAGTCTTTCGAGGTTTTGCCTATGGCATGTAATTTGTACCCTGGGATATCTGGAAAATTCTCTTTCAAGGTTTTGATTGGGAGGACATATAATTTGTGTCCTGGGAGATCTGCATATAATATTTCGAGGTTTTTCCTATAGCATGTAATTTGTGCCCTGGGATATATGGCAGATGCTCTTTCGAGGTTTTGTCCTATGGCATGTAATTTGTGCCCTGGGAGATCCAATAGGTTGAGCCGTTTGCTTGTAATCAGTCCTGGGATGCTCTTTTGATATTTTTCCATGACCACATGTAATTTGTGCCCTGGGAGATTCAATAGGTTGAGCCTTGTGCTCGTAATCAGTCCTGGGATGCTCTTTTGAGGTTTTGTGGTGACCACATGTAATTTGTGCCCTAGGAGATCCGATAGGTTGAGCCTTGTGCTCGTAATCAATCCTGGGATTTTCTTTCAAGGTTTTGTGGTGGGGTCACACGTAATAAGTCCTGGAGATCTGGAAAGGATGAAAAAGGCCTTAGATGCTCTTTAGGGTTCTTGCTAGTCAAGAGACTCTTTTAAGGTTTTGTGACGCACGTAATAAGTCTTTAGATTTCCACAGTATGGCCAATGATGACAAGACCTGCAGGTGGTGGGCCTACATCCAATATGAAAAAGGGCTGGCTCTGTAGAACTTCCTATGATGAGTAGATTCAGATATTGATTGAGATAGCAGCAGCAGTGGCGATGATCCAGAGAAGATGACTTGTGCTAGAAGACCTGTGTCGAGAAATACCTTCCTAGTTAAGAGGGAGTGTTGATGTATATGTAAATTCAGAATGTATTTCACATATATGCATATAGTATTCCTATAGAGATGTTATTATTCCTCTATACGGAAGTGGTTGTATTCCTATAGAGATGTTATTATTCCTCTATATGGAAGTGTCGTCATTTATATTGTAAATGTCATAACTTGTACTTGATGGGTTATTAGACCACCTTGTTGGGGTCGTGCCTGTATAAGTCATGTGGGTCAAAGGGTTATTAGAACACCCTATTGGGGGTTGGCCATGTGCGTCAAAGTGTTATTAGACCACCCTAGTGGGGGTCGACCCAGTCAGCATTATGTAAAGTGGTTAAGTTGAGGCCGACCTAGTTGAGTAAAGGTCAAGTCAAGTTAGTGTATAAATAGGGAGTGTGTCTCTCTCATTTTACACATTCTATTCTCTCACCCACACTTGGGAGAGTGGCGCACTTGTGGAGGAGGAAGCTCTGCTGCTAGGAGAAGACTATCTCTTATTTTGGTTGTATCATTGCTCTATCTATCTCTGAGGAAGTTATTGGGGTTTTTCACCTTTATGGTTTTCCCCAAGTAAAATCTGTGTCTCTTGTGTGCTTGCATTATTGTGTCCATGATTGATATGCTATAGATATGCTATACATGTTGTTCTCTCAGTTAAGATCCTAGATCCGATTTAAGTAAATTCTAAAAATTTAACAGAAAAGCTTTCCATGAATGAAAAAATCTCACTTCCCGCACAAGCATCCAAGATCTAATTGATGAATGGTGTGGGGAAGTTGTCTTTCGGACATGCATGTTTCAAATCTCTAAAATCAGTGCATATGTGGATCGTTCCCTACTTCTTATCCATAGGAACGGGGTTTAACACCCATTCGGTAAGGGGAATGGGGTAGATGAAACCAACTTTAAGCAGCTTCTCCACCTCTGCCTTGATAGCGGCTGCCTTCCTAGGGTTCATAGCACGTAAGCGTTGTCGAACTGGTTTAGCGTTGGGATACATTCTAACCTCATGTTCAACAATGTGGGGGTCTATTCCTAGCATCTCCTCATATGACCAAGTGAAAGCTTCACGGAGTTCTGTAAACAATTCAGTGTAAATAGAAATCTCCTTAGGAGTGTAATCGTCACCGATGTAGACATTCTCAATTTTGCCAGGAGTGCGAGAGATGTTGATCGACGTAGTCAGGGAAATATTAGACACATTCCCCTCCACAAAAATATCATGCGACCTTAAAAGAGCCACAGGGTGACCAACCATCTCTGCTAGAGTCATCCTAAACTCTTCTTGTTCGGTGAGCTCGAGGTTGGGAAGGAAATAAGAGCGATGGTGCATATCCTCCCAAGGCCTCGCACTACCACAGATGGCCTCCATAATAGATTCATATGAAGGAAAAGTATCACCAAGGCGGTCGTGTGAACAAGAAGAGTTGGCTTCCCAAACGGCCAATGTAACAAGATCTTCCTCGATTGTCTGAGAAGAAGAGAGATCTGGCTCTGCAGTGGCTTGTTGAGTATGCTGGTAAGCAAGCTCAGCTACAGACAGTGGCCTAGACATCCTGATGTGCATAATTTATCCATACGTGAAACTCGTGGAAGGTAAAGTCCATGGATAATTAAAATAGGAAATCCGAAACGACATATTATGCAAAGGAGGAGACGCATCGTCGGAAATGGTTTCGATAAAATTCACAGCTGTAGGAATATCATAAGTTCCCATCGATGAAGGGTACATACCAATACCCATGTTCCTAGTTGCCGATTGAGAATCAGTAACTTGCAGGACTACGGATCCCGTGGATGCTGTGGAAGGGGGGTTAACAAAATCTAGCCGATCGATGGTCACAATCTTGCTTTCGTGAGGAAAGCAGATAACTCTGAATACAATAGACGAGACAGCCTTCATAGCGTACATCCAATTTTGACCCAGTAAAAGGTTGTAGTCAATGGGCGCATCAACCACCTTGACTTCAATAGGAACAAATTTACCTCCCCAGCCGATAACAAAGGAAAGGGATAATTCCACGCAGCTTAAATGATCGACTGTCGAATGCAGTGAGCGTGTTTCTAGACATGAGTAGAGGAGGAGAGCGGAGATCTTTCCAACAAGTTAACGACTTTACTGACGCAGAAGCACCTTCGTCATCTATCGTACATTTGAAAAAATTCTGAGAGGCACACCACCTAGATTTGAAAAGCCACGTGGTAAGGTAAGCGAGGTTGAACATCAGTAGTGTCGAACTTGATAACACTGGGAATTCCCCCATCCTGAACTCCTAATGCACTCAAAAGGGCATGATTTTGAGAAGGACATGCCTGCAAAACTTCAAGAGCGGACATGGCACACGGAGTTTGGCCCAAATATTCCATGATGGAGTAGTTATGGGCAGCTCGAGCATTAGGATTATGCGTAGAGCACTTGAGAACACCTTTCAGTATCTGCGGCATATTATAGGGCTTCTCGATATGCAAGGAATTGTGAGGAGGAGGGGGAGGCTCACTCCCCATATTAGGTTTTGGTGCACCATAATCACGTTGATGAGTGGCAACACTAACCTCTGATTGAACCATATTCACACATCCATAACCACTAGTATTGGAAGAAGACGTTTCCGTCTCAGTAGGTCCATAACCAGTGGTGGGAACATGCGAAGCCATGTTTTGATGATGAGGAAGGGGATCCTTTAACACAGCTAGGCTCTGTTCCAAATTCTTCAATGATTCTTAGATTTGAGGACATAAGTGAGTAAGATGATCTTCCCCACATATCTTAAAAGAAAACTTCACCTTATTCCTAGGTTTACGATATTCACCATCATTTCTGCCTTCCCGAGGAGGGTTGGCATTCTCCTTACGAGGGGTATTGCGATTGCTATTATTATTATTCCCATTGTTTCCATCCCTACAATTGTTTCTCCCGTTTTTCTTGCCACCAGGTTGCTGGTTACCTGATCGTTTCGTTGATTGCACATTGTGTACATCAGATGACGGGGTGGAAGTGGACAAGGTGTGAACCTGTACGAGAGTAGACTGGTTTAGTGAAAAATTTTGCATTTGATTAGCCACCAAATCTATAGGGAGAGTAGTTGAGGATCCCACGATGCCATCGACATGTGGTCTAGGAACTGACTTGGGATATTGTCATGTTCGCGGTGCGTCAAGAATGATGTCATACAAAATGCCAGACTGATAATATAGTAAATCCAACTGCTGGACTTTTAATATGGATTGTTCCTCAGTCATGCTACTAGACATCGAAACATCCTTAGAAATATATGGGAGTAAAGACTTGAGGAACCATTCCAACATAAACTCTGGAGGAATGTTGGCTTTCACTAATCTTTTCTGCCGACGCCACTCTTGAACGTGGTCAGAAATATGTGTGGCTTTATTCTAATGGAAGGTAGACAAAAGTTCAGTACCAATATCATAATGAACCGACAACTAGAAATGGTCCAAGAAAACCAAATCAATCTCATTGAATCCAATATAAGTGTTCCCAGGAAACTCAACATACCACTTCGCAGCTGCCCTCGTGAGGGTGCATTGAAATAGTCATAATCTAATGGAATCGTGATTCAAAGAGTTGGAGGAGCACCAAAGGTGAAACATTGTGACATGATCACCCGGGTCCTCACCAGCTTTCCCCTCAAACTTAGGAATGTCCGAAGGGAGCTTGGTAGGGACTGGGGGCCAATTGGGGTCATGAAACACCAGATCATTCCTGAGCTTTGAAAGATCTAGAAGATTCAAATGTGCAAGGAATGGGAGCTGTGGCTAGAAAGCTTGATTATAAGCTCCCATAAAAGGTTGGTTGAATGGAATTGAATTATAAGGTGGACCAAAAGCTTGACCATGAGCATTAAACTGCTGATAATGAGGACCTGATGGACCATAAGCTTGACCATGGCCATAAGGTTGGTAACCTCCTCCGACCTGACCCATATGAGAGTAAGAAGGTATATAGGTATTTTTGGCACCATATTGAGGTGGGTTGTACTGGTGGCTAGCACCGACTGTGTTGTAGTAAGGGTTACCACCATAGGTATGAGGCATATATGTACTATTTGTACTGGGAACCGAGTTGTAATGACCATAATGGTGCGGTATGTTCCCACCCCCATCATTAGGATTAGCATGAGCAGTCGTGTGGTGACCGTAAGCATGAGATGTATTCCCAACCCCAACATTGGTGTTACTAGTAGCAGGAATGGTGGCATTATGACCATGAGGATAAGATATATTCCCACATCCTACATTAGTATTACTAGTAGCGGTATTGGATGCAAAAGTATCCGGTATATGTCCACCCTCGTGGTTAGGAGTAGCATTAACATTCGCGAAAGTGGTCATGGGTTGACGGGTAGCGACATGTGTGTTAGGTGGTGGATGGCGAGTCGTGTTTCGAACAATGTTCCTATTAGGTCGGGTAGCCCTAGGAGGTGGTCATATTCCAACATTAGCATTGTTAGGAGGAACATGATTGGTCCCAATACTATGTGTGTGAGTGGACAACGTGTTGCCCCTAGTGAGGGTATTGCCCCCTATTACACCTAAAATATACTCATCATCAGATTCAATGTATATACCCCTAAAGATACCTGGACTAAGTAATTATCCTAGGAGTATTTGCACCCCATTGTGCTAGGTTTTGAAGGGTCGTCGCAGGTTGCACACTAGCAACATGCGACGTTGTAGTTTGATCCATTGTAGGGTGCGACGAGGTCTATTAATGGGAAAAAATACTCTATTCGATATCCTTCTTGAAACTTGCTCATTTAGGGGCTTATCCCTGACCTCTAGGAGAACTGGTACTCGACCCCTAACTCTTTCGGAGGATCCCCTATCTCTCTCCTACCATCTCTCAACCTATCCTATCCATACCCTATCCATTTAGTCCTATATAAGTGAGGTTCACTCCCATCCCAAAGCGAGGAAGACTATGGTATCTACATGCTGGTGAAATATCTCTTAAGACACCTTCATTCACCTATTGGAGAACTCATACTTCCTTGGAAGGTTGTGACAATTGGCTTGGTCGAAGAAGGGCTACTGCATTAAGTCTTAGTTGTAGTTCTATATCTCTATCATGTACTCCTCTATTTGCAGTAATACAAATGCTTTCCACCGATATTGTTCTTATGTGCAATGATATTGTGTATTTTACCTGCTTAATTGTTTACTTAGATCGCTTATTGTATAAATGTATTTTACCGGTTTCTCTTGTTTCTTGTCTTGACAGGTCTTGCAGCTTGGACCTGATGACCATGGGATATGGATCAACATTCGGGAGAAAGGATTGCGTAGTAAAAGGTAAGACATCTAGTACTTGGTCCTTAAGTAGATCTAGGAAATGCACTCTATTTGCAGTAATACAAATGCTTTCCACCAATATTGTTCTTATGTGTAATGATATTGAGTAGTTTACCTACTTAACTGTTTACTTAGATCGCTTATTGTATAGATGTCTTTTACTGGTTTCTCTTGTTTCTTGTCTTGACAGGTCTTGCAGCTTGGATCTGACGACCGTGGGACATGAATCGACATTCGGGAGAAATGATTGCATAGTAAAAAGGTAAGACATCTAGTACTTGGTCCTTAAGTAGATCTAGGAAATGCACTTGTAGTCTGTTCTATTTGTTCTAGACTCACATTGAGCTAGGGAGATCTGGCTCATGTCCGTTTGAGTGGATTGTCTGATAAAAAATATGGCGACCATACTGGAAAGTTGTGGGATGAAGTTTAGGCCTACCTGGTCCAGACGGTTGGTGAAATGGTGAATCATAGCTCCCGAAATCGACAAAGGAAGTTTTGGCTCCAAATTGGTACTTCTCCACCCAAATTGGCAATTTGAACAATGAAATCTATTTTGGTCCATATTTCTATTTATAAATAGAATGGAATATTCCTTTTCAAATATTTTGATTCTTTTTGGGCCATTTACTATAGTTTCGACCTTTTGTCATTATATTTGGGACTATTTGACACTTTCTCTAGTGTACAGGAGTCGTAAAGTGGTCTTTTGTGCCATTTCTCGCATCACCAACAATAACTACAGGTATGAACACCCCTTTGAATGTTTTGTCATTATTATTTTTGGTTAGTCGTAATTATTGCATGAGGATGAATTTACTCTCCGTTTGTTCTCGTACTCACGAAACCATGAGAAAAAGTACCGAGTTATGATTTATCACTTTTCTGGGCTCGTTAAACTTCCATGGAAAAGGACACCCCCCGGAGTCTACCGTTAAGCTCTTTTTAGGCTCTTGAAAAATGAAAAGATTGTCAAGTGAACTTGTCATGTTCACGCTTGTTAAAGTATTTGAATGGTCATCTTCCTGGTGATAGTTTACCCCTTTTTCGGACTAGGGGGCACTAATTACGAAAAAGGAATACTCGAGCCAATCATGACTGGAAGAGTCCTCTCTCGGGTTGTTTTACCCTTTTTTCAGGCGATGAGGCTAACTTTACGAAAAAGGACCATTGGAGTCTTCTTTCATTCTTTTCAGACTCTCTGAACATTAAATGACGACCGAGTTTACCTTCTATGGACTCGTTAAATTTTTCACATTGAAGGGCCCGTCATGGGATGAACCCCTCCTATCCCAGGTTCAGAAAATATTTGGGATTGGACTCATCTATGAGATGAGCTATACCGACCATCTAGTTACCCTCATCAAGCTCGTAAAAAACACATGAGGCACTCATCGTTCATGATGGGGAAAAAGGAAAGTGTTTGTGTTACATACCTTTGTGGCAGTATATACTCGTTTTTGAACATTGCACTCATCTGCATTTCCATACAAGTACTTGGGTCATCTGTTTGTCCATGAGTCCCCACTTACTTTCTCAGTCCTATCACTCCTCTGATTCATTTAGAGAAAGCTTCCACCATCAGTTGCATTATAAGTTTGCGTCATTCTCATTGTGTCAATACTGCCAATTCATGCCATGCCCATGTTCAAGAACACGTTCACTATCTATCATCTACAGTCAATACACAAATCATCATGCCGTTGTTACTTGGAGTCAATCTTGCATGTTACTATACCATCCGATCTACTCTACACATATTTTGTCGTGTTTCGTGTCGATTGATGGGGTATTCATCATGGCCCTCCTTTGACAGATTCATCCTTGTCGACTTCAACTCATCATCCGAGGATTGAATCTAGAAGCCAATCAAGTAACTTGGCCCTGCATGCCTCAATGGCAGGTTACCTCACTTTCAATATGAGTTTACATCATTGACTCTTGATTGAAATATTTCGTCTTGTGTTTGACTTCAACGCATCTATTCACGCTTGATGATATGTACTGTGATACCTTGGGAATCATTGACATCAATGATGATCTCCCTTACACTTGTTAACGGTTTACATCAATGGCTGGTAATCAAGTGGTTTCTACCATGTTCGACGTCAAGACATTTGTAATCACATGGATAGATTCGTATCATTGCAGGTTCAACTTGAAGACCCTGGGGAGTCATGTTTTACCCAGGTTGCGATGGAGTTTGTATTGAGTCATGTTACATGGATCCACTTTTGTATTGCTCATGGCTGTGTTATCATCTCATCATGGATCTACGCTTGTGTCTAGTAGCCATGATTGTGTTCAGTCGGTCATTACTACCATGGATCTGCAATGTATTGGTCGGAAGCCATGTTGTACTTGATATGAGATTGTCAGTTCAGAGTCAGTTGTATTGCAGTAGTGTCCTTCGTCCATCGAGTCTATTGCCATTATTTCTTTCAAAGCACTTCACCTGTCTATCTTTGACAGCTTCATGCTTTGGGGGGCATTCTGTTACACCTAAAATCTACTCATCATCAGATTCAGTGTATACACCCCTGAAAATACCTGGACTAAGTATTTATTCTGGGAGGATTTGCACCCCATTGTGCTAAGTTTTGAAGGGTCATTGTAGGCTGCACACTAGCAACATGTGACGTCGCAACTTGATCCACTACAGGATACGATGAGGTCTATTAATGGGAAAAAATAGTCTATTCGAGATCCTTCTCGAAACTTGCTCATTTAGGGGCTTATCCATGACCTCTAGGAGAACTGGTACTTGACCCCTAACTCTTTAGGAGGATCCCCTATCTCTCTCCTACCATCTCTCAACCTATCCTATCCATACCCTATCCATTTAGTCCTATATAAGTGAGGTTCACTCCCATCCTGAAGAGAGGAAGACTATGGTATCTACATGCTGGTGAAATCTCTCTTAAGACACCTCCTTTCACCTATTGGAGAAATCATACTTCCTTGGAAGGTTATGGCAATTGGCTTGGTTGGAGAAGGGTTACTGCGTTAAGTCTTGGTTGTAGTTCTATATCTCTATCATGTACTCCTCTATTTGCAGTAATACAAATGCTTTCCACCAATATTGTTCTTATGTGTAATGATATTGAGTAGTTTACCTACTTAACTGTTTACTTAGATCGCTTATTGTATAGATGTCTTTTACTGGTTTCTCTTATTTCTTGTCTTGACATGTCTTGCAGCTTGGATCTGATGACCTTGGGACGTGAATCAACATTTGGGAGAAAGGATTACGTAGTAAAAAGGTAAGACATCTAGTACTTGGTCCTTAAGTAGATCTAGGAAATGCACTTGTAGTCTGTTCTATTTGTTCTAGACTCACATTGAGTTAGGGAGATCCGGCTCATGTCCGCTCGAGTGGATTGTCCAATAACACCCCTAGTGGGTGCAGTGTTGCTAACACCATGAATGGTTCCAGCATGACTACCAAAAGCAGTGGAAGGATCAACTGTAGTGTAATTTGGAATACCATATAAGAATGCGCTAGGGTTAACCGTAGGGCCTGTATCATCATGAAAATCTTGTATCCCGTAGAGATAATTATGTGGATATGAAGGATCGAACGGGTCATCCTCGAGTTGATCTGGACCAAACAAACTAGATCAGGTCTCGGGTGGATCTGGACCAAACAAATTAGGTTGTGTCTCTGGTGGATCACCCCCCCATACCTCACAAGGAGTAGGGGTGTCTGAAGTATGCTCAACTCTACCTGAAGGAATCGTAGGGATTTCTCTTGTGTCAGAGTGTGCAACGGTCATGACATCTAGGATGTATGTCTCGTAAGAATTCGAAGACTCTGAGGGATCCCGTCGGCGTCCCCTAGCAACGTGACGTGAAAGTTTGGTGGGCTGCAAACCAACCAACCAATGTGATCGGCGGAGAGTAGGACCTCACGCCACGATATCTCCGGAGAGAATATAAAATCAAAACGTCCCCTAAAGGCCAACTATCAATCAAAAACAGTAGATCAAAAGCACACACCTAGAGAAACTACAACCAAGAGCAGACAAACAGAGTGGCTAAAGGAGCTCCCGACACTAAAGCTAGTATGTATCACCTAGGAGAGGCTTGAGACTCCCAAACTATAGCCAGAAGTAACAAAATTAGTTATAGAGACACCTAGGATTCACTTCATGCAAAGGGACATAACCCTCGGCAACAAACAACTGTGTTGTCCAATCCCTATCTGACTCAGGACACAAACAGCATAACCACTGCAAGTACCCTATGCGATACCTAGGTAAGGCAAATATGGTCACCACAATATACCCAATGCTCAGGGGGACATTCGCAGGTGGGATTCGTCATGTGGGTAGTGTAGCTGAGCCTGAAACTCAATGAGGGTCAAATCCCCCAAGAGTTCCTAGATACGAACAAATCCTGAAAATATCTATCACGTTCAGCTGGTATCAGAGGGATATATCCTCAGCCAGCCTCCCGTGACCTCGTGCTTAACTATGGTTTGAATAGAGATTCCTGAGAACACCGATGTATACCATGGATTCCTCCACTCCCTGGTCAGACACCTAATGTTTCATCTAGTAGTCTTGGATTGTTAACTCACACTGATCTATTCCAAGACTCTAAACCTATGCTAGTTGGCGTACCCTATAAATAAAATCAGTCTAATCAAGTTTAATATTAAGCGTTAATTTTAATGGTTGTTGTTACTCAAGGGATATGGTCATGAAACTAGTGATGTGTATGACTCAATAGTATGCAAAATCGTCAAATTCTAGAGTCATATATCCAATAAAAAAAATGCCACTAGCATGCAAAATCAATCCAATGGTTTCGAAATAAAAATGCAATCCTTTTATATTTTCGATGCACAAGCACAACCTAAATGAAGGTAGCAAGCGCTCAATGCAAGATGCAGTACATAAAAATAATTTTTTTTTTGTATTTTCTCTTATAAGCAAAAGGAAAATGCAAAACTATATGTATTTTTTTGTATTTTTCAATATAAGGAAATAAAAAATGCAAGCAAAATCCTACTATCTAGTAACTGATATGCCAAGGAGATCACTAAGAGAACCCAGCAGATACCAAACAGTAAGACTCATCCAAAGGAATGAGCTCAAAACGAAAAAACCAACAAGGCTAAATCCAAAGATGGGTAAAAAACCAACAAGGCTCAACCAAGAGAGAAGAAGAGTTCTGGTCACAACCAAGGCATGGAATAGTTAAGAAAACAGGCCAACAAAGACTCAAGATCATCCAAAGCCAACCCAGCAACAACAAAATGTCATAAATCAACCAAAGTTGGAGTTGTACACTACTGTCGAAGGAAAACCTATAGGTACCCGTGAGGAGTAGAGTAAACAGAGGCAGGTGTATGCGGGCAGAGCTAAGCTCACCCGTGGGTAAGGAAAGGAAAATGGGTAGATCTTGCGAAGACTTCAATAATAACCATGGTTGATACAACTTCTAATTTGAACAATCACTCCATAAACCACCATCAGTAAAATTATGCATAAGAGTTTTCAATTCATCAAAAATAAAGGAAAATAATCATGATTAACCACTAAAGCATCAATAAGATTAATATGGTATTTCTCGAGCAATTACAGCAAATGGATGGAAAATGGAATGATAAATGGGTGATAATAGGAAGAAGCGGGATGCAATATATGTCGAAAGGTGATGAAAATATGGACAAATCCGTGACCCAACAAGATAGAATCCACCCTATGACTTCTGAGCATAGAATTAGCTCAGGGTGCGTGGCTTCTCTATGGAGGTTAGAATTCTTGATATTCTGGTAGACCATTAATTCCTCAATAGTAGTGTTAGTGAAATCTATCTCCCTGATGGCTCATCAAGCATGTTGAGACACAGGAAGAAAAAATGAGGAAACAATATTGGCATTTTATTTATTTTCCATGGTGCAAATGAGCATGATTCAAACAGAATGTAAGTGTTGTGAGTTTTCATTTGTGCCTTTCAAGATGCAAAATATCCATGCCAAAACTGAACATTTAAGAAAATAGATGCAGCTCAAGTCTGAACAAATATAGCTTTTAAGCAAACAATCAAAGCAACGAAAGGAAGAACAATAGTTAAGCAAACTCTGATTTTATGTTGGAAACAAGAATTATAATGTCTCAGGTGTGTGCATGAGTGCGGGAGAAGCATTAAATCTAGCATGCTTCTATTTCCAAACATTCTGTAACAAATAACCCGATGTACAAAAAAATTCCCTTTGGCTTGGAAACACAACATGATCGGCGCGAAATAGAACCGGGTGTTACGGTGGAGCGGGAAAACGTGCAAGTGCTCAGGGCCAAATGATTCAGCGGCACGAAGTTCAGTGATTTTTATTTGAAAGTGAACTACCACTTAAGAAAAAAGTCCTCCCTGATGCTACTGAGCGTAGGGAGAACTGTTAATACGGGGAATAGTGAAAGTGGCAAAAATGAGCCAATGAAAACCCCAAACCAACTACGGCTGGCATCAGTATAGGCTACGGGCGAATGGGACTAAAACTCACAAGAGTAACACTGAGCGGGTGAAAAGCTTAGACGGTTTGGTTTTAAGTGAAGATTTCAAAGGGTAGTATTAAACCCACACAATTCTACTTTACCCTAACAACCTTTGTACAACCTTTAAATGACATCACATAAACCAAACCCCAAGAAAAACTGAAAAAATGAGACGTTTAGAAGACCTACCTGGAAACAACAAGATGGCTGGACAAAAACATAAACCTCTTGGTTGAGGGATGCTTTCTATCTTGCGATGATTACAATGGCATTGGAACGGCTTTTTAAAGCTTTGCACAAGTGGTAAAAAAATGCTCCCAATTTCGCAGCTATTGAAACAAATAAATTGGTTGTTTCGGCGAGAATAATGTAACTTCTGTGAGAGGGACGACAGGTTTAGCTCACAACGCAGCGATGATTATAATGGTCAGTCTTAGAGGGTCACTGCGTCTTGGCCATGCGTTAGTGAAACGTTGACGAAAAGAAAACGAGACAGTTGCGATGGAGGAGAAATGAGTGTAGGGAGGCATTGGCAGTTTTGCCACATCCTCCGCGAAAATGTCAGCGCAAAATGCGAAACCAGTGGTGATAAATAAACAACGTTTTGTGATTGCTTTGAGGAGAAAGACAATTGGCGAAAATGTAAACCTTTGCTGCCACCAATCAACATAAAATAAACGGAACTTTGGCAAAACAGTCGGCTCAAAATAAACAAAGAACCACGACCACATTGGAAAAGAATAAACGACAGACCGTGACCATAATCGGTGATGAATGAATAAAACTTGCGACCATGATCGGCGAAAGACAAACAAAAATGAGCGAAACAGCTGGCAAATATGAGCCATGAGCCGCAAAACTGGTCGACGAAGGATGAACAAAAAACTGCAGCCAGGTCAGAGAAAATAAGAAAAAAACCGAGAAACTGGTCCATGTAAAATGAAGAAAATTCTCTGACCAGTTTGGCGAAGAAAACTTAAGTTTTCCTTAGCCAAAAAGACAGCTTTTCTTGAATATTTTCTATGAAAAACTAAGGGTCAAAAAGCTAGACTTTCGAGAAACTACAAACTCTAAAAACAAAAGGAGGGGCCCTATAATGTTTTGAAAATTATGGGAATCGGGTTGTAGCGGAAATAATTGGTGATTCGCTAGCGAACACATATCTCTAAAAAAAACTCTTTCATAGGTTAGAAAACTTACATGATATTGGTCCCATATGTAACAATTTTCTTACACAGTCCGGATTCTGTAAAGGGAGTGATCACTTTTATCATATTCGTCATTTGGGACAAAGGTAACTTTGAATTAGACTTCTCCAGAACACTCCTAGGGCCAAAATGTGGAGTTCATTTTAAAATCCATCTTTCGGATGCCAACTAAAAAGGACTCCAGAGGATCGTAACAAAATCCAATATACATACTCGTTTTTTCCTGATTCCCATGTTGTTAACATTTCTTTTAGATGCTTTCTTTATTAATGAACTTTGTCATCGGAGTCTTCCATGATAACTTTCTTCAATATTCAACATTGACTTAGGTTCTTCAATCCATAATGTCCTTTTGTGTGAGCAAGCGATTTATTTGATTGCCATGCTCATGGATGGAGAGGAACCTTGCTGGGATGACCATTAGAATAGATTTCTTGATTGCATGTCTTTTCTTTTCTCAACCATGTTTTAATGGAGGCGATATTTTCTAGAAGATATACTCTTTGATATAATCTCTTTTGGCTTTTGATTTGGGATCATTTTAAATACCATACATCTGTGAGACATGCTTCCTCTTTGTGGGTCCATCGTAGTGAACTTCCTGAGACAATCATTAATGTGAAAGTGAATGGATACCCAAGATAGTAATACAGAAATCATAAATGCCTGTTAGTTAACAAGGGTTATCGCGACCCAAAGGATCTCCTTATTCTAAAAACTAGTCAACAAAAGCAAAGTCACATAGAGACACTTTCTTTTATAAGTAGATTCTTCCCTTTCAAAACCTTTGAGATTTGCTCAGAGCCCTATCTTTCCACTATACCAAAAGCTGGGATGGGGTTTATTTGAAACAAAAATAAAGAAATCAAATAAAGGAGAACAAATAAATGAAAGTAATCGAAACAACGCAGACTACTCAAAAACAAAAAAAAAAACAAAACAAGGTTTATTTATGTACAAAAGTGGTCCTAAGACCTACGAGAAATATTGCTTGAGCGCAAGGCCATTGACAGGGAGATTTTCTTTGTCCCCTTGTAAATCCTTATGTTTGTATGTCGATGAGCCGAGCTTATCGGAAATCTGGTAAGGGCCAAGCCATAATAGTTGAAATTTCGTGTCCTTTCCCTTATCATCATGTGGGTGATCCCACTTCAGAACCAAGTCACCTATTTCAAAATTCCTTTTGGCAGACTTCCATTTATCAAACCACCTCTTGACAATCTTTTGGTGTTGGTGGAATCTATGTTTGGATTTCTGCTGTGACTCTTCAAGCTTCAACAAGGTATTAATTCGTGACTATAGGATTTCGCTGCTGGAACCGCAAGAGGATTGGGCTAGTTGTAAGGATGGGAGAAGTATATTCGGTGGGAGTATGGCTTCCTTCACATAGAACAGTGTGTAAGGGGAAACTCCTAAGGCATTCTTTTGGGTAACTCTATCTTCCCATAAGGAGTTTGGGAGGGTTGTATGCCAATTTCTATGATTCTCAATAATAGTTTTCTTAAGAATTCAAATGAGATTCTTATTAGTGGATTAAACTAGTCCATTTACTTGGGGATAGTAATTAACTGAATAATGCAATTTAATTCCTTGTTCATAAACAAATGCATTTAATTTTACAGATGAAAAATATGTGGCATTATCAAAAACTAAAGAAATTGGAACCCCAAACCTGGTTATGATATTCTCTTGCAGGAACTTGATAACTGCGTTTTCGTTCACTTTACGCAGCGGAATAACTTTTGTCCATCGGGTGAGATAATCCATAGCTGTTAGGATATATCAGTGCTGCAACGAGGAATTCAAATTTATTTATCCAATAACATCTATGCCCCATTGCTCAAATGGTTCAGAGATAATAACTGGTTGTAATGGTCTAGTTGCTTTCGGAAAACTGCCAGCACTCCTTTGACATACGTCACAATTTTTGGCATAGTCATGAGCATATTTGAAGAGAGTATGCCAATAGTAACCAACCTTGAGTATTTTATGAGCTGTGGTATCTCCAGAATAGTGTCCCCCAGCAGGGCCATCATGTAATTCTTTGACCACTTTATCAACGTCCTCTTTCTCAAGGCATCTGAGAAATATCCCATCATAATTCTTTCTAAAAAGTACTACACTGATTATTTGATAGGATGTTGATTTCGAACGGAGTGCCCTTCTCTGCTTAGAACTTCATTGTTTCGACAAATATCCTTGTTGCAAATAATGCACTAGGTCCCTATACCAAGATTCGGGAGTAGTGAAAATCAGGCATACCTTAGTAAGATTCAATTTGGCTTCATTTTCTCACTCCTTCTCTTCACTTATTGGATTTGCTGTGAGTAACTTACACAACCCTTAACCTTTAATAATGGTGGCTAGTTTGAACTCCAGATCATACTCTTGAAGCACAGTCACCCAATTAACTCACCTTTCACCCAATTCCTTTTGTACAAACATAGATCTAACAACGGGGTGAGGGACTATGAATTTTGTTCTGTTCTTTAGGATATATGACCTAAACTATTTTACCGCTTTAAATACTGCATATGCTTGCTTATCCATGGTGGGGTAATACATTTTAGCAAACTAAAAACTAGTGCTCATGAAGGATATTGGGTATTCATCTCCTGATTCTCCTTTCTGGGTGAGCACATTCGTGAGAGAGTTATCTGAAGCGAAAGTTTCCATTATGAAATCCTTTTCGAAATCTGGACTTTGTAATGAAGGTGCATTGGCTATGGCAGCTTTACTGTCCTTAAACGTAATTGTTGGGCCTGGTCCAAGTAGGCCAATTTTGGATAATTAAGTTTTGGGAGCCGCGAGGATACAATGTAGCAAAACATCAATAAAGTGAGAGAGACAACGCCGCAAAGTTACGACACTATGAAGTTACAGTGCTGCAGAGATCCAGTGTCGTGAAGTCCCAGCTCCGTGAAGATCTAGCAGGGATGATTGTTGGACAAAAAATGGTATCAATTCCGGTGAGACCAATCAACAGTCTATTTTGGTTAAATATACTCCATGATTCCTAGAAGGTGGGTAAGGAGTGGCGAAGAGGGAAAACGACCGATTGCACGAGCAAAGGAAGCACTACGTGAATCGACCACATGAAGTCGTTAGAGAAGGAACGTTGGGGTGAAAGTGACCCATCGGGATGCGCTTGACAGGGGGGATGAAAGTGACGTGACCACGTGTAGAAGGATGGCCACGACGACGAGTCGCTATTAGAGCCTAACAGTCCTGGTTAGTGGGGCAATTGCACCAGTTTTGGGGAACCTTGGTTTTTTTTAGCCCATCATGATTGTAAGGATGTGACCTAAGGGCACGGTCTATAAAAGGGCATATTTTGTAAGGGAAAGGGTTAGATTTTGGGTGATGTATGTTGAATATTGATCTCGGTTGACAAAATATTGTAAAAAGGCTTTGCAGTTGTGTGCGCAAAGGCCTATAGAGAGAGAAGAGAGTCTGCAGCTGTGCAGGTAGATTGGAACTGTTCAACCCTTCCCATTGATAATGTAATTAGCAGTTCCTATGGACGTAACTCCCATCTTGGGTGTGAACCACGTTAATTCCTCATGTTATGTGATTGAATGTGTTTGCATCTATATATTTGATTATGTTGAATGGTTAAATTCATGGTTATGAGCTCATGTGTTCTTACCTTTATATGTATTCACCATAAGGATAAACGATGGGAATAATATGTTAAGTATTGCACATATGTGAATGAATGTTGAATGCATAAGTAGAGTTGATCGGGTAAACACTTAAACCAACGAAGTCTATATATTGTGATTCCCTGAGTGTAGCACCAGAAGTGAACAGTCAGTGCAGTTCGTCTTATTGTCTAAGTTGCAAGGTTTACAGTTTAGATGCATGTTAATGTATAATTTTATACTAAGTGGATCCCACTGAGGTAGCGTAAGTATTGAAGAGGAAGTGCAGTCTTCATTTGTGCTATCCTGTTGTTAAGTGACCATCTTGCATCGTGTAGTCCTTAGATGCGCGATACCTTAAGCATTAACCGCGAAGTAGGATAACTTCGCATTGTCCACCATATTCTGTTGAAGCACGCATCACCCGGTTGTGGAAACCTGATTTTGCAACCTCCCCATAACTTCGCCTCAGGTGAGACCTCAGTCTGTTCGAAGACTGGTGCCGAAAGGGCCAGTGAAAAGGGGTTTTGTTGGTTCCCTGAACCATGCAGAGCCTTAGTCTATCTTTGAAAGCTTAAAGAACACATATAGATCCAACAAATTGTTCCATATCCGTGCTTGAACTAGTGATGAGCACCGAAAATTGGCATCCCGAGAAAACATAAATATGGAACTGTGTGGACGACAGAAAGGGATTTTTCCAGAAATGAGAATAAAAATTCGCATCTATCTGATGTAGAGTAGTTAAAAAAATACCTGTAGGCGGATATTAATGAAATTTTCTTCGCAACCTTTGGAAACAAGTTGCATGAGTGGTTATAAAGACTCGTAGTGTGAAAGAACTATTTCCAAGAAGGAGCACCTACCAAGTGGAACCCAAAGCTTATTCAGAGGCTTAAAGAAGTAGATAGTCCACTCTCACGAGCAATCGACTTTTGGGTTGAAATTATTCTGGAAGGCTTCGTGACAGAGTTCATTGTGGACACCCTAAAGTCCTACAGCATAGCAGAAGCCGAATTCTTTAAAGGTTTCAGCGGTAAGTACCTCAACAATCTGAGTTTATATATCAAAATGCTTTTAACTGAGAAAGGTTTCAGAGGTTTGCTCCAATTCGTGCTCTCAAATTCTCAATTGTGATATTTGATTTTCTATTTTGAAACTAATTATATAAAAGTGAGTTTAATTTTTACCCACTTTTTGAAAAAGTCTATAGTTTCAATTTGTTATTAAAGGGCTCCTATTTAATCACTAATACTTGCAGGTCTTGGTGAAGGAATTCTACCCTAGATATTTCAAATTTTCACTAGATTCTCAAAGCATTGAACCGTTATGACTTAGTTTCTTTATTGATAGACCAATATAGACGTTGTATTGATCATTTATTATGTCATTGAGAAATGTTTGTCGCCACTTACTAACTAGATTATTGAGATCACATTTTAGCAAGTCATGAACATATGATCCTAGTAGCTGTCTTTTAAGTCATTTTAAGATCTTTCTTTGACTATGAAAAACTAAACAAGATTGCCGAGCAAACTTGGCCTCTTCAAGCTCGTTAAAGGAATTGAAGGTCCATCCGCTCAGGTATAAGTTTAATCCTTTTCCGAACCTTTGCGGATTACTTACGAAAAAGGAATATTCTAGTCATCCATGGCTAGAAGAGTTCTCCTCTCATTGTTTTATAATTTTTCGGGGGAGGAAACTAACTATATGAAAAAGGCCTTTTGGAGCCTCTCTTTAGGGTTTTTAGGCTCTCTAAACATGAAAACACCAAGCGAGCATTCACCTACTCGGGCTTGATGTGAAATCCATGAGAGGGTAAATAGAGGATTGTTTAAGTTTTTAAGACTCTATAAAAAGGAAAACACTAACGAGCATTAACCTACTTGGGCTCGATATTAAAATCCACGAGTAGGTGTATGGAGTTATTGTTTAAGTTTTTCAGACTCCTTAAAATTGAAAACATTGGTGAGCAAGAACAGATCTCAGATTGATATTAAAATCCAGAGATTAGTACTATGGAGTATTCTTCTATCTCTTCTTCGAACTCTGTAAACAATGAAGAAGGTCCTGAGTATTCCTCCCATGGGCTCGTTAAACTCTTTACATGGTTGGACCTATTGAGTTTTCTATTTTTCTTAGACTCATTAAATAAACAAGAAGAATATTCTTTTACCAAAAAGAATAAGGGATAAGAAGGGTGTATCACATCTTTTTTTAGTGTCAGAGGCAGTTATGTCAATCATATCCTTGAACACAACACCTACTTGAGTCTCTCATGTCAGTTGGGTTTTAGTTTTTGGCCTTAGGGTGAACCTGATCTCCGAGTTGTCAACTCCCCCAGTTGGTTATTCTTCCAACCATATGGAGGGTTTGTTATGTCTCCTACATTGCAGACTTATATCATTTCTTGTGTTATGTTGAAAACTACCTAAGTCACTTTGTATCGTGCTCACTATTCAAGGATACATCCCATGTCAACCATTCTGCAGTTTACCTTGACTTCATGTGTCGACCATTCTGGTGTTAGTTTGTTTAATCTTGTTACTCATCCTACTCCACATCAGCTCTTACCTGTGAGTGCTCACCATGTTAGATGATGGAGGATGCATTAATGCCTCCCTTCCAATGGAATTCTTCCCATTGACCTCATCTCATTATGCTCTGGGAACGAAGTTTAGAGTTTCGGTTAGTACCTTGGGGATTGCAGTCATCAGTGGTAGTTTCCCTCACTATTGAATAAATGGGAATACATCAATATCTCTTATTCGACAAGTTCCTCAAGTGTTCAACTTCACGTCCTCTTATTCACACTTGTTGGATCGTACTAGGTACCTTGGACCCCATTATCATTATCGATGGAAGTCCTCGCATTTGTTAACGGTATACATCAATGACCGGTAATCAAAAAATACCGCCCATGTTATACTTCAGCTCATTTATTCACATGGTTAGGGTTTGTACCTTCGGTTGTTTTGTATGAAGACCTTGGGACTATGATCGCATCACCATGTTTATGTTATACCCCAAGCTGCGCAAGACTAAGCCTTACTCATTTAGGCTCTTCATGAGACATAGATCCAACTTGTTGTTATGGATATGATCTCTCTATTGACATGGATCCATGCTTGTATTTCAATGGCCATGCTCTATATATACATCTCCTAGCTATGTATTGGAGATCATGTTACACATCTATATGATGTCAAGATTGTAATTGCTCATTGACCTTGATCGTTGTTTCAGGTGTTTTTGTGACTTGGTTCTATAGTTTCTTGCTACTTCTTTGACTTGGACTTATAATGTATTTCGACCATCATTTCCCTGTAACCTCACACATTATGGGGCATCTGTTATAGGTCAAATCTGCACTTCTCCGTCCTGTGATCACCTTGCCTTGTAGATCACCCAAAAGGACACAAATGATTGAAGAGCATTATTTCCTTAGATGACTTGTTTCCAGAAGTACACTTCTCACCTGAGAATTTAATAGTTTCTTCTGTTTTTACCACCTGTATGCCCCTCTCTATACACAAGACCTGCGTACTGTACCCTACTCTCCTCAAGGGAAACCAATGTACACCTCCAAAAAAGTTGTAAATGCATGTTGTAAAGCACGAAAGTTGCTTCCTGTATGCTACCCTTGTTGTATGAAACCCATGTACATCTTAAGATGAAATCAAAAATATATTAATTTCATGAATTGGGATTAGTTGAAGTTGGTTCTACAACTTCCCCAACCTCCCAATCAAACCACCTCTTGATCTAAACTTCCTACCTTGTCCCATAAATACAAGGAGGATCCATGAGAGGGGTTACACTCACATACTCAATATACTCATGAAATATTGAGAGAAGGCTTGAAGTATTGTTATGCTAGAGGAAAGTTCCAAGTCAGAGTGAAGAGCAGGAGCCCAGGATCCGGTTGCACAAACATCTCTACACGTTAGGTATTTTGTATTGATTTCATGTTTCTTTGACAATAAAGAGGTCGAAACACCGTTCTTGTCCCAAATACGATATCTATTGGATTGCATGTCTATTTGGCTTAATTCTTGATTATATTTGATGTTAGATTGCTTTGTCATTTCATCATATGTTATATGGTTAAGATACGCCGAGGAAGGTATCTCTTGTATTGCAGGTTCGTCAAACAAAAGGTCAAGTGAGAGATCAAGTGAAGGACCAAGCGAAAGATAGGATCAAACATCGAGAAGAGGTATGTCCTTCGATCCCAATCTATTTCTTTTGCACTAACCATATGCGGTATAATCTATGTGTTTACCTATCAACCCCACCCAGTTGGTAGTGTCCATCTCCTCACTATAGGGTAGAAATACCGAACAAGAGAAGGCTTCGTGACAGAGTTCGTTGTGGACACCCTAAAGTACTACAGCACAGTAGAAGCCAAATTCTTTAAAGGTTTTAGAGGTAAGTACCTCAACAATCTGAGTTTATATATCAAAATGCTTTTAACTGAGAAAGGTGTTTTAAGAATACAATAAGATTCATAGTTTCTTTGAGTTTGTAATGGTCGATAATACTTACAGTGATACAAAAGAAGAAATTCATATATTAAGAAGTGGTAAAAGATATAAGGTCACTACATAAAAGAAACTTAAAGAACCTGACCTCCACATAGAAACTGTGTTCCAAGCTAAGGCTGATAGCCAGACAACACCCTAATCAGTGACCTATCAACCCATTACGCCTCAGAACCCTCCAGTTCATAATACTATGCCTCCTATTACACAAAATAGTTAGTTCAAAACTCTCCAGTTGTTAATGTTCCCAATCCTCAGAGTGTCAGTACTAGTAACACCGCCGGAGAGAGTACCAAGAACATTCTGACTCAGAACATTCCACGCAGTAACATCCCTAACACCACTAAGAACACTGTGAAGAACATTGTCCCACCTAGAAGGATAATGAATGGTGACATAAAACTACCGATATTTAAAGGAACGGGTCTAGAAGACTCTGAGCAGCATTGGTTTCTATGTGAAGCCGTGTGGAGCATAAAACAAGTCCAGGATGATGTTGTTAAGCACACACAGCTCATCACTACATTTAGGGACAGAGCATTAACTTGGTTCATGAAATATTCTATCGGACATAATAGAACCCTACCAGATATAAAGGCTTCCCTCTTAAGAGAGTTCAAGAAACCAAAATCTGAATCACAATGTATAACCGAGCTAAAAGAGATTAAACAGAAAACAACTGAGTCAGTATGGGAATTTGACCATAAGTTTAAAGCATTCTTAGACAAAGTAAGCTTTGAGATCGCATCGCAACAACACCAAGAGTGGTTCATAGCTGCGTTGTTTCCCCATATCAGATTGTTGTTGATGCAATAGAAGGTTGCATTGCATATAGAAGCCTTAGAGATCGTGATGAAGCTAGAATCTTTGCCGATAGGAGAAACGAGTCAAGGAATGATCCAGATCCAAAACCAGTTGACGTTACAACTCCAGGATATCAAGAAAGGAAAAGAAGTCAAAGAAGATATCTGGTGTACAAAATGTAGAGGAGAGGGACACTCCGAAGAACACTGCCAGGTTTTTAAAGTTTACATTGATAGTGGAGAACCAAATCCACTAAATCATCAGCAACAAGGACCATGGTGTGAAATATTTCAATGCAGAGGACATCGACCAGAGGACTATTATTTGATCCAAAAATATGTGAGAACACCTAAGAACTTGTATTGCAGTTTCTGTAAGTCAGTGGGACATGATGATTCCAATTGTAGAGCATATGACCTGACGATAGAAAGGAAGCACGATGTGTACAGAGTTCAAGGAGAAACACCGCAACACCATGATAATCAGTAGTATGATCAAGGTGCATATAGAGGCCATGGTGGATTCCGTGGAAGAGGAAGAAACACTGGACAAGGACAAGAAAGAGGAAGAGGTTAGATGATTTGTTACAATTGCGCTCAACTTGGTCATCTTTCTAAAGATTGTACAAGCGCTACTACTACATGTAGATACTGCAAATATTTTGACCATGTTATTGAAGTATGTCCAATACTACAAGAAAAGATGCAAGAAAGGAGAACAAAAGCACCAAAACAGAATGTTCAGATGATCACAGTCAAGAAAAGAGATCCAAATGTCAATGTTGTGACGCGAAGTGGCACTGTGATAGGACGAGATAAAGAACCAAAAGCCTCAACTTTTGGAGAGAACCACACCAACCAAATACCTACTAAAGGGGTCTGGATAAGAAAAGTTACTAGGAAAGCACCTGCTTTCAATCTAGAAAGAAACAAGGAAGTCTTCGCAGAAGCAAGGGAGACCTTCAAAGAACCAGCACTTATAAGTCCAAGAATCTCGTTGCGAATTGAAACAATGTAGATGAAAGATATTCCAACAGTGTATGATCAAACAAGTACCACAGTAGAAATAGGGACTTCTGTTGCATAGTTCATAAGGAGCTGTATGAAGTTGCTAAAGAGAGAAGATGCTTTGGTGGAAATACAAAATTTGTTGAACCACTATGAACAACGCAATTGCATGAGTAATGCCCATAGTGCAGTTCACCACAGCAAAAGACGTAAGAGAATAGGATGAGAAATGAGGCTAAGTGCACAAATTGGATATTATGAGATGGATGAGATCATCCTTCATTTAGGATCTAAAGTAATTGTCTTGACTAAACAAACATGGGTATAGATGGGGAAACCAAAGTTGTCATGGTCACCCATACAGTTGAAACTAGAAAATCAGTAGAAGCTTATACCCTTTGGAATGCTATCAAATGTTCTTGTGGATATCGATGGAGTAACCACTTCAACATACTTTGAGGTTATCAAGATCATCGATGACACTAGCCCATATCCAGCATTATTGGGGATAGACTGGGCGATGGATAACCTCACGATCATCGACTTAAAGAAGAAACATATTATATTTGAAGGGACAGATATCATGGTCATTGTGCCCTTCTACCCTTCACAAGGATCGAGATACATAGAACCGATTAGAGAAGAATGTAGATATCATGATCTAGATCGCATCTATGAGATGACAACTAACCACGCCGACTACATCAATCCTACAGCTGATGGAACACTTAGTTGGTGATGTGACAACTCTTGCATATCAGACTCCGACGCAGGACTATAGAATTGGAAAGGCCAATTGCATGAAGTATCTACAAGAAGATGCGCATTGATCACCAGATCACTGTGCTTGATTGGAACAGAGGTAAGTCCAATCCCCACTTATGATGGTTCAACTAACATCTATACATTTTTGCAAGAGTATATTGTATCAATTTCAGCTGAACATCACATACCAACATTGGATATAGCACTATGTGCTACACCTAGCAGATGGTGGGTCGTGCATAACGAGACTTTGACCACATGGGAATTGTGCAGGCATATGATGCAAATCAGATTCACAAAGAAAGTTGCGCTGACCATGGAAAAGTACAATGAACAAACAGATCCTAGGGATCATATAGAGACTTGTTCACAAGCATGGATAAACAGACCACAAACCGAATGGGTTCATCTGTTTGTGCACACAGTAGAGAAAATTCCAGAGAATTGGTAAACAGATGCTAAGCTTTGCAGAGGAACCTCAGATTGGTCAATGTTAATTATGAATTTCGAGAGAACCTTCAGTTTTGAAGATGACTGTATAAGTATAAATGAGGCTCTTCAAGTTATCAAAGAAAGGATATTCAGAGAAGAATTCCCAAGGACAAACGAGGCATTCGAGGTCCTCAAAGAAAAAATATTTGAAGATGTAAAGGTACCTGTCAACCTACAACCAGAATGAGCAAGAATGGTAGAACATGCCCTTGAATGTTATAACCTCACTGAAGATAAAGAAGATCCATAGGAAAGTGATGAGGAGGATCCACGCAGTGTCAAGATACATGAGTTAGAAGGAGCGCACAATGTAGAGGGACCTCCTCTAGAAATTCCAGACATGAGCGTCCCTGTTAAGACATAAAAAGTTAATATTGTCACAAGTGAAGAGCCAAAGTTTGCATCTATTGGAGACTACTGGGATGATGAAATGATCTCCCAGATCGCAAACCTTCTACATGAATATCAAGATTTATTTCCAACGAAGTTCGCCGAAATGAAAGGCATTTTGGGAGACTTAGGAGTGATTAAGATACCTCTCACGCCAAGTGTAAATCCTTTTAGGTAGAGGCCTTATAGATTGAATCCCAGAAATAAAGAAAGAGTCAAGGAAGAACTAGACAAGATGCTTGATGCAGGGATCATTGAGCTAGTGGAACAATCAGATTGGATAAGCGCTATGGTTATCTAGGCGGCACATCTACCGATCTGACAGTCTGTGTCGCCAATGCTTTACCCCTGCATACAACCTGCGCAGGGCACTCTGTGCCTAACCATAGCCTGCACCGAGATTTCCAACTTGATGCTTTGGTTTATTTCTCTCCAACTTTGGTTTTTGGGTTGATCAACAGACATCTATGTAATGTACCTTCCAAGTAGAGACTCTTTTATTCAGCATTACTTTGATTTGGTTTGCTTGTGTTGGTTTTTGGGTATTTTTTATCAAGTGAGAGTTTGATTGAAGTAGTGGGAAATTTCGATCCCCGATGGTCATCCACTCCATCTTGTTCTCCCTGATCACCTCACTAGATCTATCCAACATGCTAGATCCGCTTCCCAACCCTTTTTTAGCTTAGTTATCATTTGTTTGCTTGCTTTTGATCTTTTCGAGTGATTTTTTATGTCTTTAGGTCATTGGAGTGCTTGTCATATTTCTTTGAGAATTTATTAGTGATTAGAGTGCTGCAAATGGCCTCTTCTTTTTAGCAATTTACATTTAGAAGCATTATTGTTATCAGGTTTGTCTTGGTATATATCATTGAAAAAATCAAAAGTTCTTCATTTTTACCATTTTCACGTTGATTTGAGAAATGTTGTAGAAATTGTTTCGTGCATTGGAATTTGTCATTGATCTTTGGAAAGTTTGAAAAGGGAATTAAATCGTTTGTATTTTTTCTTGAAATATGAGTTGCTCATTTGCTTAAAAAAAAACCCAAGTGAAGTCAATTTTTTGGAAAATGTGATTCCATGCTTGAAGATGTTATATGCATTTTTTGGTTTCCATGCTTTTAGGCTATCATTGTGAAATTTGAAGAGTTAGTGTGCTCTAAATGGAGATTCTCCTTTTTCACCATTCAGTTTCATTCTAATTGAAAAAGACAAAAAGAAAATACTTTGATTTGGTTTTGATGTGTTGCAAATTTTGTTGGACATGGCCCAAGTGGGTACCATTTTGTTGAAACACGATTTTGAGTTGCGCAGTACAAAAGCACAACATTGTTAAGTGCATAGCTATGCTAATGTGCACGACCTGTGCAACAACTAATTTTGGTAAGAAGATATAAGTAAAGGTCAGACAAGGAAGTGAGCTATTTTTTGTAAAGAGCTGGGTGAAGGAAGGAGAAAGCGACAGGTAGGCGAAAGAAGCAGAAAGGGATAGGCCACGATGCAGTTGTAACCGTTTTGAGGACTGCGATTGTTAGAAGAGAGTGTGAGCCACGAGTGGCCCCGCAGGATGGCCTAGTGCAGGAGGAGAAAACTGTCGATGACGATAGTGAGGCTGGTAGTTAGACACGACATGTTTTGTAAACCTAAGGGTTTTTGCCTATGAATTGTAAAGACATGAACTACGTGCATTGTAATGTCCCCTCCCATCATACCAGCATGATCGAGAGGATGTGATGCTAAAACTGGGCATCTAGCCCCATATCCATTAAGTAAAAACTCATTGATAAAAAGACATATACATGTGCATGTTATAGAAACAAAGCGAAATTAAAAATCATGTTTAATATCTGACATACATTCAACATTTCTGTGACAACCATTAAATAAAGACATTGTAGAATTTATAAAAGAGAATACTTATCTTAACAAAGTAGTCCCAAACAACCAGCTATGCATCTGCAATGTTCCACCCAAGCATAGGCTAGTTGTGCTTATCAATCTCTTGATACAACTGCCACACTCGAGCTGGGCATGATTTCTACAAGGAATTAGGGAACAACAGACTCACACATAGCCAAGCATACACCAAGATGATCCAAGCCAATCTACAATTGGGTTTATCAGGATGCTAGGAAATGGAAAGGAAGAGTTGCTAAGCTAGTGAGCTCAAGCACAGAGCCAGGGATAACCTTACAAGATCTATCTAGCTTGGCACCCACAATACCTACACACCCAACACAAGGAAGTATTCTTTTCACTGATGTACAGTCCCTCAAGCCACACCTTCCCCATCTAGTTCTCTCAGGGTGTGCATAGAAGAGTAGCCAAAACCCTCTTGATCTTCTTGAGAGGTTGTCTCCCCCACTAGGTTTATCAAGCCTTCTTTGTCACTACCACTCCAATCTCTTGCTTACAGTCTCCAAATCAAATAGGGATGTAGATAATCAGCTAACTACAATGGCTGGACAAGAGAAAAACGTTTGTACAGTGATAAGCATGAAAATGATTCCCTGAGCTTCAGAAAAACGTGGGAAGGCTAAAAATGAACAATGGAAGTTTTGGGAAAACCCTAGGAAGTAGAAATCGTTTTTAGGAAAAATGCCCATGGCAATTCTGGGACAAAACGACCTCCATACGGTCCCAAATCGCAGCCCCTTCTTCCCAGCTACTATCCAAAACCAAAAAAGGAGTTTTTGGGCAAGGAAAACCCTGCGTTTTTGATGAAAAACGTGAATGTAACTTCCCCAAATCTCAATTTGCATGGGAGAGGAAAAACTATCCGTTCAGAATGCTTTGGGAACCATTTCGTGGGTGTTTTCTTGCCCCAGAAGAAAAAGTACATTTTTTCCAGTTTGATGGCTTGCCCAGGCACGAAATTGGCTACCATACCTCTTCATTCCCAAGGCATTAACTGCCTCAACCAATTTCTGGAAGAATTAAATGATTGGGTGCATAACCCAAAATGGGTAGTTGTTGGTTTATGGGTTTTCTCATTGACACATGGATTAACACCATTGGCTCAAGGGTTTGAATAATTTCCCTCCCTATTCCTTGTAGAATCATGCCCCCATCTCTTTGTTACATTGCATAGCTATTTGTGGGTTTTCATTAAAATTCGTATTTACATGATGTCTTAATTTACATTGTGCCTATCTAGCACAAGAACCATAGGCATCTATTTTTAATTGTCGATACATACAACGCTAAATCAATGGTGGGGCCTTGGCCTTGAGCTCCTCACCATGATTAAATAACAATATTTACATCATTTCCGATTTAATGTAAAGGGGATCAAGATAGGGACATTACATTCCCCTCCCCTTACATTAGCACTGTCCTCAGTGCTCATCAAAATTGAACAAAAAGGGATATGCCACCCTCATGGCATCCTCCAGCTCCCATGCATCCTCATCGGGACCGTAGTGTTTCCATTGCACCTTTACCTATCCGATGGCTCGGTTCCAGAGCAATGTTACCTTCTTGTCTAGGATGCACAATGGATCGGTTTGGAATTCTCCCTCGGGTTCCACCTGGATCACCTCCCAATTAATCACATGGTTAAGATCATGTACATATTTCTTAAGCAAAGAGACATGAAAAACATTATGAGCTTTAGTGCTAGCACTTCAAATGGCCCACAATATCTAGGTGATAGCTTGGCACAACTCCCAAGCTTCAAGGAACTCTTCCTTGATCTCAATCTAAGATACACATGATCCCCAAAATTGAATTCCCTATGCACTCTATGTTTATTTGCATAGCTTTTCTATCTATCCTGGGCTGTTTTTAAATTATGTCTAATCTTGGCAACTTCTTGCTCCATTTCCCTAAGCAATTCTGGCCCAAGTACAATTCTGTTCACTGGATTGTCCCAAGTCACTGTTGTCCTACACCTTTTGCCGTACAAAGCCTCATAAGGACTCATTCCCAATGATGCTTGTTGCCCATTGTTATATGCAAATTCTACCAAGTGTAGATAATCCTCCCACTTGGATGGTTTGTCCATTACATACATGCGGAGCATGTCTTCAAGCACCTGATTGTTAGATTTAAACCAAATAGACAAGCAAGATCTCTGATAGAAACACAATCACAAGATAACACACAATATATCCTGGGAAACCCTCATGGGGTAGAAAACCCAGTAAAGCTTTCCTCAATAAGATGATCAACCAAAATACAAGATGTGCTCCTTCTCTTCTTGACTCCTTAGCAGATCTCCTCAACTAGTGCGCACCCTTTCACAAGTGAGTGAATGATCTAATGAGGAGTTCACCTCATCTATTTATACTTGACTCTCAACTGACTAAAAGACCTGTTGGGGCCGACCTCACCTGGAGAAGTCTAATAACCCCTAAAATATAACTACAGGGCCGACCCACACATGGTGGGTCTAATAACCCTAGTTAATACTAACCCTCGGAGGAATAAACATCTCCGGATACATAATAGGATTACCTCGGAGGGATGAAACATCTCCGGAATAATAAAGTACAAATATAATATTCTTTGAAGTTACAATATTTAACACTCCCCCTTAACGAGAAGGATATTATAACAGCATCTGCAGGAGCAAGGAGTCACTACACATGATACATCTATAAATCATCGGAAGCTTTCTTCAATTCGACTTCATCAGTAACTCAACCAGTTACTGGTACATCAATATCAACATCACGATCTTTAGCATCGTCTTCACATGATCAGCTGCATCGTCGTCATACGATCAACAGTTTCGTCATCACACAATCAACGGCATCGTCATCACACGATCAGCAGCATCGTCATCACACGATCAGCAGCATCGTCATCACACGATCAGCAGCATCGTCATCACACGATCAGCAGCATCGTCATCACATGATCAGCAGCATCGTCATCACACGATCAGCAGCATCGTCATCACATGATCAGTAGCATCGTCATCACACGATCAGCAGCATCGTCATCACACGATCAGCAGCATCGTCATCACACGATCAGCAGCATCGTCATCACATGATCAGTAGCATCGTCATCACACGATCAGCAGCATCGTCATCACACGATCAGCAGCATCGTCATCACACGATCAGTAGCATCGTCATCATACGATCATACAAGTATCCTACACAACAATATGAGTATCCCACCGATACAGATAACCACATCATCAATACAAGTATCCTACCGATACAAGTAACCATATCATCAATACAAGTATCCTACCCATACAAGTAATCACATCATCAATACAAGTATCCTACTGATACAAGTAACCACATCATCAATACAAGTATTCTACCGATACAAGTAGCCACATCATCAATACAAGTATCCTACTGATACAAGTAACCACATCATCAATACAAGTATCCTACTGATACAAGTAACCACATCATCAATACAAGTATCCTACCGATACAAGTAACCACATCATTAATACCATTACTTTCTCGGAGACCATTCGTCTACGGATCAATTCAGGGACCGAAGTCCAGGGATGATACAATCCCCTTCACGTACATTTTGAACTATCAGTTCCGGGATGATGCAATCCCCATCACGTACATTTTGAACTATCAGTTCCGGGATGATGCAATCCCCATCACATACATTTTGAACTATCAGTTCCGGGATGATGCAATCCCCATCACGTACATTTTGAACTATCAGTTCCGGGATGATGCAATCCCCATCACGTACATTTTGAACTACCAGTTCCGGGATGATGCAATCCCCATCACGTACATTTTGAACTATCAGTTCCGGGATGATGCAATCCCCATCACGTACATTTTGAACTATCAGTTCCGGGATGATGCAATCCCCATCACGTACATTTTGAACTATCAGTTCCGGGATGATGCAATCCCCATCACGTACATTTTGAACTATCAGTTCCGGGATGATGCAATCCCCATCACGTACATTTTGAACTAAGGTCCAGGGACGATGCAGTCCTATCTTCTATTCTCGGAGACCTCACGTCTACGGCTCTCTTTAGGACTGAGAGTCCAGGGATGATCCAATCCCCTCAAGTCCACCAAGGACTTCATTCTCGGAGACCTCTCGTCTACGGCTCTCTTTAGGACTGAAAGTCCAGGGATGATCCAATCCCCTCAACTGTCCACTAAGGACTTCATTCTCGGAGACCTTACGTCTACGGTTCTCTTTAGGACTGAAAGTCCAGGGATGATTCAATCCCCTCAACTGTCCACTAAGGACTTCATTTTCGGAGACCTTACGTCTACGGTTCTCTTTAGGACTGAAAGTCCAGGGATGATTCAATCCCCTCAACTGTCCACTAAGGACTTCATTTTCGGAGACCTTACGTCTACGGTTCTCTTTAGGACTGAAAGTCCAGGGATGATTCAATCCCCTCAACTGTATCTTCATCCATACAGGTACAATCATATATCACATCAAAACATGTATTCATCACATCAAAACATGTGTTCATCAAAACATGTATACGTCAACAATCACATCAAAACATGTGTACATCAAAACATGTATACATCAGTACACATCACATCAAAACATGTGTACATCAAAACATGTATACATCACTAATCAAAACATGTACACATCACATCAAAACATGTGTACATCAAAACATGTATACATCAGTAATCAAAACATGTACACATCACATCAAAACATGTGTACATCAAAACATGTATACATCACTAATCAAAACATGTACACATCTCATCAAAACATGTGTACATCAAAACATGTATGTATTCTCACTAATACATCATATCAAATCATGTATAAACGATATGTAAGAGTTCTAAATCTAAATAATTGTAAGTAGCTAACAAAACAAAAAAAAAAATAAAAAAAAATAAGTGACAGAAATACTATGCTACTCCCCCTTTCGAGGAGGGTCCTTCTGGACTAAACCAAGCTTGTCTCGGAAGTATTCAAACTTTACTCGAGACAGAGGTTTAGTCAAGATATCGGCAACCTGATCTTCAGTGCTTATGTACTCGAGCTTGATGGCTCCTCTCTGCACCATGTCTCGTATATAGAAGTAACGGATCTCAATGTGTTTTGACTTATCATGGAACACAGGATTTTCAGTCATCTTAATGCAGCTTTGATTATCACACATAATCACAGTAGGATCCATCTCTAAGTCAAAGATTCCAGATAAGAGTTTCCGAAGCCACACCGCTTCACAGCTGGCAGAGCAAGCAGCTATATATTCTGCTTCAGCGGTACTGAGGGCCACACTAGATTGTTTCTTGCTGAACCAGGAGATCATGGCAGATCCAAGACCATAACATCCACCTGAAGTACTTTTTCTGTCTGAGACACTACCTGCCCAATCAGAATCTGAGAAACCATGCAACTTGAGTTCATTTTCTCTAAGATAGTAAAGACCATAGTCCACTGTACCTTTTAGGTACCTCATGATATGCTTTGCAGCTATAAGGTGAACCTTTCTAGGTTCTACTTGAAACTGACTTAGGGTATTTACAGCAAAGCATATATCAGGCCTAGTATTTGTCAAGTACATCAAAGATCCAATGATTTGTCTATATAGGGTTATGTCCACTAGTTCTGATGAATCATTAGCTAGTAGTTTTAGGTTGGAGTCCATGGGAGTGGCCATAGCTTTACACTCCAACATATCAAACCTTTTGAGGATCTCCACAGTATACTTACCTTGATTTAGAAATATCCCTTTTTGCTCTTGCCATACTTCTAGGCCTAAGAAGTAGTGCATTAATCCGAGATCTTTCATTTCGAATTCTGAAGAAAGCTTCTTCTTGCTTTCAATGATTTGTTTCTCATTTCCTGTTAGAAATAAATCATCTACATATAATAGCAATATAACAGGTTCATCATTCATTACCTTAAGATAGAGATTGGGGTCAGCTTTACTTTTGGTAAAGCCCATGCTTAATAAGAAGCTGTCAATTCTTCCATACCAAACTCTGTGAGCTTGCTTCAAACCATATAATGCCTTCTTCAGTTTGCATACATGGGTCCTTTCGTCTTTGACCTCAAAACCTTGAGGTTGTTCTATGTATACTTCTTCTTCAATTACACCATTCAGGAAGGCTGTCTTAACATCCATTTGATGCAATTTCCATTTCATCATAGATGCAAGTGCCATGATAGTTCTAATCGAAGTATACCTAGCAACAGGTGCAAATGTATCTTCATAGTCAATTCCCTCCTTTTGAGAGAATCCTCTGGCTACAAACCTTGCCTTGTATTTTTCAATGCTTCCATCTGCAGCATGTTTTATTTTGAAAATCCATTTGGAAGAAACCACACTTTTATCTCTTGGTTTGGGGACTATATCCCAAACATCATTTTTCATTATTGACTGATATTCTTCAGTCATTGCTTCTACCCATTCTTTCTTTTGAGCTGCTTCTTCATAGCTAGTAGGTAGTTGATCCACAAGATCACACATCAAGGCCATATAGTTGGACACTAGCTTTGGTTTCTTCCTTTCTCTAGTGGAGCCTTCAGGAGCACCATATCTTTCAGCTCCTTGTATAATATCTCTAGCCCATGCTGGTCTTCTTTTCCTAGATAATTCTGCAACAGGGGGTTCTTGTGGTTCCAGCATGTCATGATCCTCTGTTATGTCCTCCTCAGGGATGTGAACAGTATCTGAGACTCTGGGAGATGTATCTTCTTCATAAACTTCTTCAAGTTGACATTTTCTAGATTTCTTAAGAGCTGCTTCCTCATCGAAGGTTACATCTCTACTTATTTCTATATGATGAAAACCTGGTATGTAAATCCTGAAGGCTTTGGATGATTCACAATAGCCAACAAATATTCCTTTCTTACCAGAAGGATCCAACTTGGTTCTCTTTTCCTTTGGAATGTGGATGTACACAGGACACCCAAATATTTTAAGATGGCTTACTTCGGGCTTCTTTCCAGAAAACACTTCTTCTGGAGTTTTGAAATCAAGAGCACTATGAGATAATCTGTTTTGAACATATACTGCTGTTCTGGCTGCTTCAGCCCACAGATACATGGGAAGATCCTGGTCATGTATCATAGTCTTCACAGCTTCCATGATGGTTCTATTTTTCCTTTCTGCAACCCCATTTTGTTGGGGATTGTAGGGAGTGGTTAGTTCTCTTTTGATTCCAGCTTCCTTACAGAATTCTTCAAACTCTTTTGAAGTATACTCTCCACCATTGTCTGTTCTGAGAACCTTGATTTTCTTTTCTGAGAGATTTTCTATTAGAGCCTTGAACTCTTTGAACTTCCCAAAAACTTCATTCTTACCCTTTAGAAAGTATATCCAAGTTTTCCTTGAATGATCATCAATGAAAGAAAGATAGTATTCAAACCCACTTAGAGAGGTGGTGGGCATTGGACCACACACATCTGAGTGTATTAACTCCAAGATCCCTTTGGTCTTTGTTTCACTCTTTGGAAATGGGTTCTTGACATTCTTGCCTTTCTTACATCCTTTGCATGAGCCATTATGATCCACCTTTAAATCTGGTAGTCCTATGACCACCTTGCTTACATAAGGTAAGGCTTTGTAGTTAATGTGAGCTAGTCTTCTATGCCATAGCTCACTGGGGCTAGAGGTTTCATGAACAAGAGCAGCTTCTGGATGACCCTTGAGTTTATATAAACCTCCTTCCTCTTCACCAATAACAATTGCATCCTTAATGGATTTGCCTTTGGACCACATTAACACTTGTCCATCAATGAATGCAACTCTATAGCCTTTCTTGTCTAAAGCAGAGATTGAAAGCAAATTCTTCTTTAATCCTGGAACATATAGAACTTCCTTCATCTTCATGGGGGTTCCAGAATCGAGTTTGTAGTTTGCTTCACCAATTCCCTTAATGGGATATTGATAGTCATCTCCTAGAGATACCTTTTGGGGAGAATTCTTTTCTTCAAGATTTGAGAGGGTCCTCTTCTGTCCAGTCATGTGCTTTGAAGCACCACTGTCAATAAGCCATGTACCTTCACCAGGGGTTATGGATCCAGAGAGTGCGGAGAATAGAACATATTCTTCTGCATCTTCTTCTGTGTTTCTTCTTGACCTCCTTTTGAAGAAGGTCCTTTCTTCTTCTTCCCCTTCATCTCTAGGCCTTTTATTGTGAGACCTTTCTTCCTCTATTTCTTCTTCTTCACTGTCATCCTCTGCAAGATGTGCTTGATGTCTTTTGAAGTGATTACCCTTTTTCTTCTGTAGAGGGCAATCTTTAGCAATGTGTCCTAATTTGTGACAAGAGTAGCATTGGAAAGAAGAGTAATCCCTTCTTTGAGTAGATCCTCTTTTCTTGTGAAATCTGTGAGGAGGATGAGACTCCTTGAGACCACCTTTCTTGAAGTAGGATTGACTCCTTCTTCTTTTGGTATGAGTGGCCAAGGCTTGGTCATCTTCTTTGAGCAAGGCTTCTCTATTTGCAACCCTAGCCTCCTCTTGTACACAATCTTCCCAAACTACATCAAACTTCATACTTTCTTTTCTGGCACACATAGTTTGAATGAATGACTCCCAAGGTCTAGTGAGACCATTTAGAGCTGTCATCACAAGTTCATCTTCATCAAGGGTATCACCAATGGCATCTAGTTGTTCTTTGATTTGATGGACTCTTGAGAATTAGTCTTGAATGGATTCTCCTTTGTTCATCTTGGTGCTCTTCAACTGAGTCCTTAGATTCATCTTCCTATTGATGTTCTTTCCTTCATACATTCTTCCTAGGGCATCATACATTTCCTTTGGAGTCTTCTTGGAAGACACTTGGGGAATCAAGTGGTCTTTAATGGAATCAGCTATGATTCTCTTTGCCCTAATCAGATCCTTCCTGTGTTTCTCTTTGGCTTCATCTTCTTCTGGTTCTGCAACTTCCTCCTTGATATAATGAGCAAGATCATTCTCCTCAAGAATTAGACCAATTCTGTATTTCCATGCTCGGAAATTCTCTATGCCTTCTAGCTTGTCTTCAAGCTTAGTATTTGGAGCCATCTTCTCTTGGGGGAGTCCAAGAGACAGAGTAGACTTACCTGGAAAGTTACCTTTTACTTTTCCGGAATCTGGAACAGAATTTTATCGCACTTTTGGTAGAATTAGGGTTTGAATTTCCCGGAGTTCTACCCAACCAAAAAGTTCGATCTATAGCTCAAAAGAATGCTCTTGAGAAGGGATACCCAGCCATATAATCAGAATTCAAAAATTACAACTTTTTTCTGAAACCAAAATCTGACGTATCGCACTTTTGGTAGAATTAGGGTTTGGATTTCCCGGAGTTCTACCCAACCAAAAAGTTCGATCTATAGCTCAAAAGAAAGGTATTGAAAAGGGCTATCCAGCCATGCAACCAAAAATCAATAATATCAACTTTGGGCTGAAACCCTAACTTCACCAAAGAGAGAGAAAGAGGTATTCTTACCTTGTGAAAGATGTCCTATTCAGTTTGGCTCTGATACCATGTTAGATTTAAACCAAATAGACAAGCAAGATCTCTGATAGAAACACAATCACAAGATAACACACAATATATCCTGGGAAACCCTCATGGGGTAGAAAACCCAGTAAAGCTTTCCTCAATAAGATGATCAACCAAAATACAAGATGTGCTCCTTCTCTTCTTGACTCCTTAGCAGATCTCCTCAACTAGTGCGCACCCTTTCACAAGTGAGTGAATGATCTAATGAGGAGTTCACCTCATCTATTTATACTTGACTCTCAACTGACTAAAAGACCTGTTGGGGCCGACCTCACCTGGAGAAGTCTAATAACCCCTAAAATATAACTACAGGGCCGACCCACACATGGTGGGTCTAATAACCCTAGTTAATACTAACCCTCGGAGGAATAAACATCTCCGGATACATAATAGGATTACCTCGGAGGGATGAAACATCTCCGGAATAATAAAGTACAAATATAATATTCTTTGAAGTTACAATATTTAACACTGATTTACTCTTTCTATTTGCCCATCTGTTTGAGGATGGTATGCGGTACTAAAGCTTATCTGTTTACCCAAATCTGCAAAGAGACTTTTCCAAAAATTGGAAGTGAACCTGGTATCCTTGTCGGAAATTCTTGCCTTAGGTAACCCATGTAATCTGAAAATTTTCTTCATGAAAATATTTGCAATGGCATCGGCTTTATGTGTGGACTTAACCAGTATAAAATGTGTTGCCTTTTTTAACTTGTCCACCACAACCATGATGGAATCATGTTGTCTCACAGTCATTGGAAACCTTGTAATAAAGTCCATGGATATTACTTCCCATTTCCATTCTGGAATTGGCACTGGAAGCAATAAACCTGCTAGATGTTGGTGTTCACTCTTCACTTGTTGACATTCCATGCACTTAGAAATGTATTCAATGATGTCCTTCTTCATGTCTGGCCAGAAATAATATTTTCTTGTTGTAGCAATTTTTTTTTGATATCCTGGGTGACTAGAGTATGGAGCTTTATGGATCTCATCCATAACAATTCTCCTCAAATCTGCCGCATTTGGAATATAGACTCTATTCTTAGAAGTAAGAAGTCCTCCTTCTTCCAAATGATAGCCTTCATACTTCTTGCCAAGGTCTTGCTACTGCAATTTTTCCTTTATCTGCACGTACACTTCATCTTCAACAATATGGTGAACAATCTGCTACTTCAAATCTGGTTGGCAAGTACTAAGTGCTGCCACATGCATTTCATGTACTTTCCTGCTGAGTGCATCAGCCACCTTGTTTTCTTTCCCTTTTATGTGTTTGATTTCAAAATCAAATTCACACAAAAATTCCAACCATCTAGATTGCTTAGCATTTAAAGTTGGCTGATCAAACAAGTATTTCAGACCACAATGGTCTGTCCTTAATTCAAATGTTCTTCCCATTTAGTAATGCCTCCACATCTTTAAAGCATGTACTATGGCTGCAAGTTCTATATCATGAGTAGCATAGTTCTTCTCATGCTCCTTCAACTTTATTGACTCATAACATATCACGTGGTTGTCTTGCATAAGAACTCCTTCAAGTCCTTGATTGCATGCACCGGTACACACCACAAAGTCTTTTTCTGGGTCTGTAATTTTCAAAATTGGTGCACTTGTAAGAAGATTCTTCAACCGTTGAAAACTTTCCTCACATCTTGGTGACCATTCAAACTTTATCCCCTTCTTTTGAAAAGAAGTGATCGGGTTTGCAACCTTGGAGAATCCTTCGATAAACCTCCTATAGTAACTAGCAAGGCCCATAAAATATCTCACATCAGTCACATTCCTTGGAGTTGGCCAATTCATAATGGCGTCAATCTTCTCAGGGTCTACAGATATTCCTTCGTCAGAGATGATCTGACCCAAATAATGAATTCTATCTTTATAAAAGTCACATTTGCTCAACTTTGCATATAGCTTATGCTCCCTTAGTAATTGCATTGTCATTCTCAAATGTTCTTCATGCTCTTCTTCATTCTTAGAATAGATGAGAATGTCATCTAGGAATACAAGAACAAACTTGTCCAAATACTTGCTAAAAACATTATTCATGAGACACATGAATGTAGTTGGTGCATTTGTGAGACTGAATGGTACCACTACAAACTCATAGTGTCCATACCTCGTTCTAAAGGCTGTCTTATGAATATCTTCTGTTTGGTAGAATTTTTCCCTACGGATAAGTCAAAATTCTCTTAACTTAAAGCAGATTCCTAACTGACTCTAAGGTAAGAACAAAACAAAACAAATGCTACCTTGAAATTCCTGAACTAACTTTCACAACAAGATTATATGCATTCAGAAACAATGAAAGATATGACTCGCCTTTCAATCTGACGTTTGTCCCGCTTCTAGCTCTTGATCCAAAGCTCCAATGAAGAGCCTGTTGAGATCAAACAAAGAACAAGCATACAAGCTTCCAAATACCTTGAAGTAAAGATTAGATTCAAATCTAGACTAGATACATTTCATGCTAAAGACTTGCACAATACACATGAAATGGGAAAAACAAGACAAGTTATCTTTATTACAAACTTGAAGAATTCTTACAAAGGTTGCTTGATGTCCAAGCTAATCCTCCAGCTCCAAGTGCTTCCTCCTCTAGGTATCTCCACAATGCTGCAAGATCATAAGTTTGGTACTTCTAAGAGTCCTCCCCCTTTCCCATGGAATGCCTCTCTTTTATAGTGTATGGTAGGGTTAACCAACAAGAGAGATGGGTGGATCTAGGGAGAGGTAAGTGGATCAAGGTTTTAATCACAGAAAATGAGTTGAGATCGAATCAGGGATCCCAATCCTCCAATATCTCTCAAAAATCCAAAATCCCAAAAGCCATGGAAAAAATTCTATAAAAAGAGTACCGCGCCCTGAAATCTGAGCATAACGCGGTAGTACCACGTGGCAGGGACAGAGCGTAATGCGGTAGTGTGGACTGTCGCGCACCTATAACTGAGCAAGGCGTGGTAGTTAGGGTAAATAAAGCCTCAGCTGGGTGAAAACTTGTCAGGGTGAGTTTACCTTCAAGGTTCACTCATCATTTTTCTCTTCTGATTGGTTTAAAGCAGTAGGGGAAGTGTCGCCAACTCTTTTTGTTGTGGAGATGCGACACTGAGGAATATGGAGGTATAACATATGCCCCCTAAAGTGTGAGATCAGAAGGGACTGATGGCCGAAAGACTTTACAAATATTGTGCACAGATAGCATCGAGGAGAGTGACAAAGAGCTGAAATAGAAACAAAGTGTTAGATATACCACCGAGTCAGGCATCCCCATGCTCGGAAACAAATGACTTAAAGAATGGCTGCTGACCAATACATTGTAGATCCATGAGTACTGAGATGATATAGACTGTGGACATATCATGGCTACTATGAACAAGCGTAGATCCATGAGACAATAATGACACAGCCACGACCAATACAATAAGTGGATCTGTGTGACAATGCAAAGGACATCTCCATCGCAACTTGGACGTAATCAAGATACTGAGGTATGCCCAGGGTCTTCTACCCGATCGCAAATGATACGAATCTAGCCATGTGATTACAAAGTGTTGAAGTCGAACATGGTAGACACCATTTGATTATCGGTCAATGATGTGGACTGTTAACAAATGCGAGGGAAATCACCAATGATGACGATGATCCCCAAGGTATCTGGAGTACATCTCAACGAAATGCGAATACATGAGTTGATGTCGATCACTCAAGAGATTGTTCGATCAGAGGTCAGTGATGTAAACCTACTGTCGAACACGAGGAATCCTGCCATTGAGGCATGCAGGTACCAAGGTACTAATGGTTGATTCCTAAGTCCAATTCCCGGATGGTGATTTGGTGTCGATGGGAATAGACTCATCGAAGGTGGGCCATAATGATTCCCACATCATCGACACGAACGATAAGATGGTGGAACAATGTAGTATGTACTAACATAGCGGAGGCCTGACACAATGAATGACTCTGAACAATGCAACCCTTTGAACATATAACGGCATGTAACAGGACTTGGCAGCAGGGATTATTGATAGCAGAGGATAGACACCGAATGAGTAGGCTCGTGGCCAAGGAGACGACCCAGGATGATGACCATAACTCAGTAAAAAATAGATACCCTATATAGACAAGAGACAGATACATGCCATGTTCAAAGGTAACGACTGACAAGCTGCCATAAAAAACTTGACCTGTTCCCCATATTCCCCCGACATGATAGACGAGTACCTCTTTGTTGTTTTTCGAGCTTGAAGAGGATAACAAATGCTTGGTGTAGCTCATCTTACAGATGAGTCCAATCTCACACGTTTTACGAACTTGAGAAAGGAGGGGTTCGACCCAAAGTGGGTCCTTCGATGTTAAATTTTAACGAGTCCAAGGAAGGAAAACTCGGTAGTTTTTCGTATTTAGAGAGCCTAAAAAACTTAAAGGAAGCTCTGCAATGTACTTTTTTCGTAAATTTAGTCCCTCGATCCTGAAAAAGTGTAAAACAATTCCCGAGAGAACTCTCCCAGCCGATGTTGATTGAGGTGTACCTTTCTCGTAAATAGTCTAGACGGGCCGAAAAAGGGGTAACCTATCACCGAATAGACGACCTCTCAAATACTTTTACAAGTGTGAAAGAGTCAAGATCACTTGGCAATCTTTTCAATTTTAGGGAGTCTGAAAAGAGCTTAACTATGGACTCCTATGGTCTTTTTCGTAATGTTTTAATTATTCTGGTCTGAAAAGAGAATAAAATACAACCAGGATAATAATTTCCTCATCGTTTTAACGAGCATGAGTAAAGCTGACCGAACTCGACACCATTTACTTGAGTTTGACAAGCACGACACGGGTGTAAAAGCGCTTGGAATCTTTTTCAAGTTTTAATCCAGAGCATGAAAAAGATAAAGTAGGCTCAAAATGAAGGTCAAACAATGAATAAACGCCAGTGTGAATATATCGCTTTTTGAAGGAGATCCTGTCAATAAAGTGCTCACAAAACCAGATATTAGTAATGTGAAGTGGGTTTCATTTTAACCATATAAAAATAATAAGTAAAAAATAGGTGAAAAAACTATAAAAGGATGGTTAAAAATAGAAAGTTACCATTTCATTTGTGTTTTTACCAAAAGAGGAGATTTTTACCCACTTGAGGAGCAAAACTTCAAGGATCCATATCTGGAGTTTCAAGGCACCATTTCAACAACCGTTTGTGCCAGGTAAGAGATCTCAAGCTTCTCTTTCATTTGATGTAGGAATAATTTGCTTTCAGTAAGAAAATTTAATTTTTTGGGCAATCCCTATTGGGAAAAAATCGCCCTTCACAGTACCGCGTGGGGCCCATATCAGGAAGCGCGGTACTGTTTGATAGTACCGTGCTGTGTCTTCAAACCAAAGCGCGGTACTGTGCAGTATCGCGTGGCAAGGTTTTCCCCAGGCGTGATGAAGATGATTTTTAAGATGAAAAAATCAATTTTTTCCAATTTTTTTGCTGAAACTAAGTTGTTAAATGATTACTAAATGTTTCCCTTGACCTTTTGCAGGAGTTTGCAATTTGTTTGGATTAAAATGGTCAGTTGGAAAGAAAGAGAGCATGAAGTAGATGATTTGGCGGCCGAAAATGACTTACCGACTGTGACCGCATTGCGAGAATGTGGGTTGTTGAAGTTCTTTAAGACCAAAGGGATTCGTCAGCAACCCAAGCTTCTCACCCATCTTATTCAATTGTGGGACCCTTACATTCAAGCTTTCCGAGTGGGAGAGCATGTTCTAAAAATTCAACTTGAGGATATTTATTTCCTCACGGGCCTCTCGAAAAGAGGGGCCCGGGTGAACTTTACTAGATAAAGAGTTTCAGAGACGAGCACAGATGCTCTGATTGCTCGGTATTGCCGTCAGGGTTCGAGCAAGAAAAGTGGAAAAGTGGTCATAAAAGATGTTACAGAACTTCCTTTAAAAACTGTTTTGTTCACCATCACATGTGCAGCAGGGAGTGTGGGTTCGCATCAGGCGTCCTGTACACAAATGAACCTGGCAGTGGATTGTATGGCGGGAACAATATTTAACTGGTGTGAGGTGGTGTTGACCAATCTCAAAGAACAAGTGCACAAGTGTAGAGTTGGAGAGAATTCCCAATTTGGTTATGGGAGTATCCTAGTCACCTTCTTTTTGGCAAAGGTGCCATTGCTGCGTCCACAGATATATATCCTTCGCCATCCACCTACCGAGCCATGGATGGCTCGATGGAGTGATTATGCAGGGCGTCTTGGGGGACCTCAGCGCTTGGCATTTGGTGAGGATTCCTTCTCCTGGCTCGAGGAGCAGATAGTGATGATCGATGACTACCCCTATGCAGGGGTGGACTTCCACGAGGACATCGAATTGGCACTGCCAGAGGATGAAGATTGGGACAACTCAGGTATGACCTTCATGGATATATTTTTTCTTTTTGAATATATAATTTTTATTGCTTTGTGGAATGTGTATAAGACTTCTAATGTATGTTCGCATGTATGTCGCAGATTGTGGACCACAGAGACCAGCTGGGTACTCGCCCTTACATCGTGGTGGTGTTGATTGCCAAGCCGCTCCAGAAGAGGAGGAGGACGAAGATGAAGCAGGAGGATTCCGGGACATAGAGAGGAATTTACAGGGGTTGACTCATGGTATCCCTACTATGAGGATGGATGACGTCCCTTTACATCTCTAGTGGCATACTGTAGGTGTGCCTAGTCGTATTGGTCGACTTCTTCGTAGGGTGGCTCGAGCTGTAGTGTGTTATCACCAGCAGCGTGAGGAATCTGATGAGGGACATGATAGATCTCCCAGATCTCCATAGATGGTTTTTTTGTTTTTTGCGGCATGTATACGATATGTAGGCTTTGAGAGCCAAATTTTTGTATGGGATTTGGTCCCAAATTTTGTCTTTGACACAAACTTTATGTATTTTGGAAAAACACTCTTATATATAGTGATATGGACCTACTTTCATGATCTATTTATTTACAATGACTTGTGCATTTTATCTTTTATGATGTGTTTATGTATGGGCAAGATGCCAATCCAAAATGTAGTTAGCCAATGAATCAGCTATACAATTTAATTCTCTTGGTATGTGTTGATATGAAATGAAATTAAATGATCGTTCCAAGAGGCGTACCCTCCAAAATAAACGAAGTAGGATAGGATCGCGAACTGTGTAAACACGGTTCAGATGAGAAACCATGAGCTGGGAGTCTAAAAAGACTGATAGGGAGTCAATTCCGAGTGAAGCAACCTCTGTCAAGAGACCAATAACTGCATGGTACTCCGCAATATTGTTGGTTGCAGAACCTAAACAATTGGCTCCTGAAGAAATCAACTCGCCAGTGGGAGAATAGATTACCCATGCTGCGGAAGCGAGATTCCGGGTATGTCGGCTTGCACTGTTGGCGAATCCAAAGTAGGCAGACATCTGTGCATAAAATCACGAGTCAAAGTAAGAGTGGATACATGAGGTCCACGCGCACACCGAAAAATGAGTAAAAGAAAACTAAGTACATTATGTACAACAAGTAACCCACATCGGGAAACCTTACGCGTAGAAGCGTTTGAGGTATAGCCCATTGCGAGGTCGTTCCAATGGCGTACCATCACAATCGATTAGTTCATAGGCTCCTTTTTCCAAGACACGTTTTACAACAAAGGGGCCGTACCACATAGATTCAAGTTTTCCTTTTCCGAGTTTATCATGCATTTGATCATATGTAAGTACAAGGTCACCTTCATTGAAGATCCGAGGTTGAACGGATTTGTCATATTGAGCTTTGACGCGTTTTTTATGAGCTTCACTAGCTAAAGCAGCATCACGGCGGGTTTCATCTAGCTTGTCTAGGTATAGAAACCGTTCCTCTTCGGAAGTGGTGTGGGGAAGCAGCTCTATGGCTATCTTGAGTGATGGAATTTCACATTCAATCGGCAAAATGGCTTCTAGGCCATACACCAGTTGGAATGGTGTAAACCCAGTAGCACTTTTCACTGAGGTTCGGTATGCCCATAGTGCTGAGAATAGAGTTGAGTGCAAGTTGGATTTTTGGGTACCCACAATACGCTGAATCATTCGTTTCAGGACTTTGTTAATGGCTTCAACTTGGCCAATCACTTGTGGGTAATACGGGGTTGAGTTTTCATGGCGAAAACCCAGCTTGGCACTTAGTTCTTCGATCATATGGTTCCTGAAATGGGAGCCCTGATCGGTCACAATATATTGAGGGACACCAAATCTAGCTATAATATGATTGAATATGAATTGCGCTGTTGTTTTTCCGTCCTCAGCATACGTAGGCATCGCTTCAGCCCATTTTGTGAAATAGTCGACAGCTACTATGACATTGCTATGCCCCTCGGATGAAGTGGGCTTACAGTGCATGAAATCTATGCCCCATTTGGAAAAAGGGCCGACGACAATAACAAGATGGAGTGGAGCAGGGTGCGAGCATGCTTTACTATGAAAGAATTGACATGGAGGACACTTCTTGACTGTTTCAATGCAGTCTTTGAAAATTGAGGGCCAGAAGTATCCTGCTCGCAGTATTTTCTGGGCCATAGCCATCCCAGAGAGATGACCACCACATGCTCCAACATGGCAGTCATTAAGAACGCGTTCCGCCTCATCTAAGGTCAAACAGCGTCGAAGAACGGTCTCGACACCACATCGATACAGAGTATCGTTGACTATGAGGTAGTATTTTGCGTGATGTCGGATGCGTCGTCGTTCATCGCGAGTGAGGTTGGGGCGGAAGCGTTGGGTTTGGAGATATAATAGAATATCTTCGTACCATGGATCAGACGTGCTAATGAGGAACAATGATTCGTCAGGAAGAGAACCAATGGGCTCGGATTGCTCAGTAGCACGGGGCAAGTTACAAATTAACTCAACAAAGACCAGAGATTTTTTGGACTTGGCTTTGACAAATTCCAAGTCGAACTCTTGAAGGATGACGATCCAACGAGAATATTTTCCCCCAAGCACCTGACGCGTGAGGATATAATACATTGGATTGAAATCAGCTATAACGGTGGTCCGGCGGAGTAACATGTAATGACAGAATCTCTGGATAGCAAATACTGTTGCCAGAGCCAGTTTTTCAAGATGTGAATAGCGAGTTTCGGAGTCGAGAAGACTCTTACTGAGATAGTATACTGTTGAATATTGTAACTTCTAAGAATATTATATTTGTACATTATTTATTCCGGAGATGTTTCATTCCTCTGAGGTAATCCTACTATGTATCTGGAGATGCTTATTCCTCGAGGGTTTGATATTAACTAGGGTTATTAGACCCACCATGTGTGGGTCGGCCCTGTAGTTATATTTTAGGGGTTATTAGACTTCTCCAGGTGAGGTCGGCCCCAACAGGTCTTTTAGTCAGTTGAGAGTCAAGTATAAATAGAGGAGGTGAACTCCTCATTACAACACTCACTCACTTGTGGAAGAGTGCGCACTTGTCTGGGAGATCAGCTTAGGAGACAAAGGAAGGAGGAGCACATCTTGTATTTTGGTTGATCATCTTATTGAGGAAAGCTTTACTGGGTTTTCTACCCCATGAGGGTTTCCCAAGATATATTGTGTGTCTATCTTGTGATTATGCTTCTTTCAGTGATCTTGCTTGGTTATTTGGTTTAAACTTAACATGGTATCAGAGCTAGACTGAATAGGACATCTTTCACAAGGTAAGTTTATCTCTCTCTCTCTCTCTTTGGTGAAGTTAGGGTTTCAGCCCAAAGTTGGTATTATTGATTTTTGGTTGCATGGCTGGATAGCCCTCCTCAATACCTTTCTTTTAAGCCCTAGATCGAACTTTTTGGTTGGGTAGAACTCCGGGAATTGCAAACCCTAATTCTACCAAAAGTGCGATACGTCAGATTTTGGTTTCAGAAAAAAGTTGGAATTTTTGATTTCTGATTACATGGTTGGATATCCCTTATCAAGAGCATTCTTTTAAGCTATAGATCGAACTTTTTGGTTAAGTAGAACTCCAGGAAAGTCAAACCCTAATTCTACCAAAAGTGCGATAAAATTCTGTTTCAGTTTCCGGAAAAGTGAAAAGTAACTTTCCAAGTAAGTCTACTCTGTCTCTTGGACTCCCCCAAGAGAAGATGGCTCCAAATACTAAGCTTGAAGACAAGCTAGAAGGCATAGAAAATTTTCGGGCATGGAAATACAGAATTGGTCTCATTCTTGAAGAGAATGATCTTGCTCAGCTTATCAAGGAAGAAGTTGCAGAACCAGAAGGAGATGAAGCCAAAGAGAAGCATAGGAAAGATTTGATTAGGGCAAAGAGAATCATAGCTGATTCCATCAAAGACCACTTGATTCCACAAGTGGCCTCCAAGAAGACTCCAAAGGAAATGTATGATGCCCTAGGAAGAATGTATGAAGGGAAGAACATCAATAGGAAGATGAATCTGAGGACTAAATTGAAGAGCACCAAGATGCACAAAGGAGAATCCATTCAAGACTACTTCTCAAGGGTTTCACAAATCAAGGAACAACTAGATGCAATTGGTGATACTCTTGATGAGGATGAACTTGTGATGACTGCCCTCAATGGTCTCACTAGATCTTGGGAGTCATTTATACAAACCATGTGTGCCAGGAAAGAGAGCATGAAGTTTGACATATTATGGGAGGATTGTGTTCAAGAAGAAGCTAGGGTTGCAAATAGAGAAGCCCTTCTCAAAGAGGATGACCAAGCCTTAGCCACTCATACCAAAAGAAGAAGAATGAGTCATCTCAAGAGAGTTGACCACAAAGGATCTCAACACTTCTCTAGATCTAACAAGAGAAGAGGACCCAATTCAGCAAGAGATCTTTCTACGGTAGAATGCTACAGTTGTCATAAATTGGGACACATCTCCATATTTTGTCCTTCTCAAAGGAAGAAAGTCTTCCACAAAAGACATCATGCACATATGGCAGAAAATGATAGTGAAGAAGAAGAAGAGGAAGAAGATGAAGAAGAAGAAGAGGTAGAGTTAAAACCCAAAAGGAAAAGATGCAAGGTGAAGAAAGAAGATCCAGAAGAATATGTTCTATTCTCTGCACTCTCTGGATCTGTATCTCCTGGAGAAGATACATGGCTCATTGATAGTGGTGCTTCCAAGCACATGACAAGTCAAAGGAAGACCTTCTCAAATCTTGAAGAAAAGTCTTCTTCACAGAAAGTATCTCTAGGAGATGACTACCAATATCCTATCAAAGGAATTGGTGAAGCTAGCTATAAGCTAGATTCTGGAACACCCTTGAAGATGAAAGACATCTTATATGTCCCAGGTTTAAAGAAGAACCTTCTCTCTATTTCAGCACTAGATAAGAAAGGATTCAGAGTAGCCTTCATAGATGGACAAGTACTCATGTGGTCCAAAGGGAAGACAATTAAAGATGCAGTTGTTATTGGTGAAGAAGAAGGAGGTCTCTATAAACTCAAGGGTCATCCAGAAGCTGCCCTTGCACATGAGATCTCCAGCCCCAGTGAGCTATGGCATAGAATATTAGCCCACATCAACTTTAAAGCCTTACCCTATGTAAGCAAGGTAGTCATAGGATTACCAGATTTAAAAGCTGATCATGATGACTCATGTAAAGGATGTAAGAAAGGGAAAAATATCAAGAACCCCTTTCCAAAGAGTGAAACAAAGACTAAGAACATTTTAGAGCTTATACACTCAGATGCATGTGGTCCAATGCCCACCACTTCCTTAAGTGGGTTTGAATACTATCTTTCATTCATAGATGACTATTCAAGGAAAACTTGGATATACTTCCTGAAAGGTAAGAATGAAGTCTTTGGAAAATTCAAAGAGTTCAAGGCTCTAATAGAAAATCTATCAGACAAGAAAATCAAAACTCTTAGAACAGATAATGGCGGAGAATTCACCTCAAAGGAATTTGAGGACTTTTGCAAAGAAGCTGGAATTAAAAGGGAACTAACTACTCCCTACAATCCCCAACAGAATGGGGTGGCTGAAAGGAAAAATAGAACAATCATGGAAACTGTGAAGACCATGATACATGACCAAGATCTTCCCATGTACTTATGGGCTGAAGCAGCCAAGACAACAACTTATGTGCAAAATAGATTATCTCACAGTGCTCTTGAATTCAAAACTCCAGAAGAAGTATTTACAGGTAAGAAGCCTGAGGTAAGTCATCTTAAAATATTTGGGTGTCCTGTGTATATCCACATTCCAAAAGAAAAGAGAACCAAGTTGGATCCCTCAGGTAAGAAGGAAATGTTTGTTGGCTATTGTGAAACTTCCAAAGCCTTCAGAATCTACATACCAGGTTTCCATCATATAGAAATAAGTAGAGATGTAACCTTTGATGAGGAAGCAGCTCTCAAGAAATCCAGAAAGTGTCAACTTGAAGAAATTTATGAAGAAGACCCATCACCCAGAAATTCAGAGAATGTCCACTTCCCTGAAGAAGCTACACCAGAGGATCATGACATGCTGGAACCTCAAGAACCCCCTGTTGCAGAACTATCCAGGAAAAGAAGACCAGCATGGGCTAGAGATATTATTCAAGGAACTGAAAGATATGGAGCTCCTGAAGGCTCCACTAGAGAAAGAAAGAAACCAAAGCTTGTGTCCAACTATATGGCCTTAATGTGTGATCTTGTGGATCAACTACCTACTAACTATGAAGAGGCAGCTCAGAAGAAAGAATGGGTAGAAGCAATGACAGAGGAATATCAGTCAATAATGAAAAATGATGTTTGGGATATAGTTCCCAAGCCAAAAGATAAAAGTGTGGTTTCTTCCAAATGGATTTTCAAAATAAAACATGCCGCAGATGGAAGCATTGAAAAATACAAAGCAAGATTTGTAGCCAGAGGATTCTCTCAGAAGGAGGGAATTGACTACGAAGAAACATTTGCACCAGTTGCCAGGTATACTTCAATTAGAACTATTATGGCTCTTGCATCCATGATGAAGTGGAATTTACACCAAATGGATGTTAAGACAGCTTTTCTGAATGGTGTAATTGAAGAAGAAGTTTACGTAGAGCAACCTCAAGGGTTTGAGGTTAATGATGGAAGAACTCATGTATGCAAATTGAAGAAGGCATTATATGGGTTGAAACAAGCTTCAAGGGCTTGGTACGGAAGGATTGATAATTTCTTAACTAGCATGGGCTTTACAAAAAGTAAAGCTGACCCAAATCTTTATCTCAAGGTAATGGATGATGAACCAGTTATATTGCTGTTATATGTAGATGATCTCTTCTTAACTGGAGATGAGAAACATATTATTGAAAGCAAGAAGAAGCTTTCTTCAGAATTCGAGATGAAAGATCTCGGATTAATGCGCTACTTCTTAGGCTTACAAGTATGGCAAGAACCAAAAGGAATCTTTCTAAATCAAGGTAAGTATACTGTGGAGATTCTCAAAAGATTTGATATGTTGGAGTGCAAAGCCATGGCCACTCCCATGGACTCCAACTTAAAGTTATTAGTTAATGATTCATCAGAATTAGTGGACATAACTCTATATAGACAAATCATTGGATCATTGATGTACTTAACTAATACTAGGCCTGATATATGCTTTGCTGTAAATACCCTAAGTCAGTATCTAGTAGAACCTAGAAAGGTTCACTTAATAGCTGCAAAGCATGTAATGAGGTACCTAAAAGGTACATTAGATTTTGGCCTTTTCTATTTTGGAGGTCATGAACTCAGATTACATGGTTACTCAGATTCTGATTGGGCAGGTAGTGTCTCAGATAGAAAAAGTACCTCAGGTGGATGTTATGGTCTTGGATCTGCCATGATCTCATGGTTCAACAAGAAACAATCAAGTGTGGCCCTCAGTACTGCTGAAGCTGAATATATAACTGCCTGTTCTGCTAGCTGTGAAGCAGTATGGCTTCGGAAACTTTTATCTGGAGTGTTTGACTTAGAAATGGACCCCACTGTGATTATGTGTGATAATCAAAGCTGCATCAAGATGACTGAAAATCCTGTATTTCATGATAAGTCAAAACACATAGAGATCCGATACTTTTATATACGAGACATGGTGCAGAGAGGAGCTATCAAGCTGGAGTATATAAGCACTGAGGATCAAATCGCTGATATCCTGACCAAGCCTCTGTCTCGAGTAAAGTTTGAACACTTCCGAGACAAGCTTGGTGTAGTTCAGAAGAACCCTCCTCGAAAGGGGGAGTAGCACAGTATGAGACAAACAAGCCTATCTCATCAATGATGAGGTTACCTATTTTTTGTACTTACTCACCTAGAATTATTTAGATTTAGGACTCTTATATTCTTTATTTTGATAGTTAGATGTATACATACTTTTGATGATAGATGTATACATGCTTTTGATGATAGATGTATACATGCTTTTGATGATAGATGTAGACATGCTTTTAATGATAGATGTATACATGTTTTGATGATGATGATACATGTTGTGGTTATACATGTTTTGATGATGATGATACATGTTGTGGTTATGCATGTTTTGATGATGATGATACATGTTGTGGTTATACATGTTTTGATGATGATGATACATGTTGTGATTATACATGCTTTTGATGTTGATGATACATGTTGTGGTGATACATGTTATGATGATGAGGATACATGTTCTTGATGAACATGTGAAGGGATTGGATCATTCCTGGACTTCAGTCCGAAAGAAGAGCCATAGACGTATGTCTTCGATAATGAAGGGATTGGATCATTCCTGGACTTCAGTCCGAAAGAAGAGCCGTAGACGTATGTCTTCGATAATGAAGGGATTGGATCATTCCTGGACTTCAGTCCGAAAGAAGAGCCGTAGACGTATGTCTTCGATAATGAAGGGATTGGATCATTCCTGGACTTCAGTCCGAAAGAAGAGCTGTAGACGTATGTCTTCGATAATGAAGGGATTGGATCATTCCTGGACTTCAGTCCGAAAGAAGAGCCGTAGACGTATGTCTTCGATAATGAAGGGATTGGATCATTCCTGGACTTCAGTCTGAAAGAAGAGCCATAGACGTATGTCTTCGATAATGAAGGGATTGGATCATTCCTGGACTTCAGTCCGAAATAAGAGCCGTAGACGTATGTCTTCGATAATGAAGGGATTGGATCATTCCTGGACTTCAGTCCGAAAGAAGAGCCGTAGACGTATGTCTTCGAGAATGAAGGGATTGGATCATTCCTGGACTTCAGTCTGAAAGAAGAGCCGTAGACATATGTCTTCGATAATGAATGGATTGGATCATTCCTGGACTTCAGTCCGAAAGAAGAGCCGTAGACGTATGTCTTCGATAATGAAGGGATTGGATCATTCCTGGACTTCAGTCCGAAAGAAGAGCCGTAGACGTATGTCTTCGAGAATGAAGTCCTTGGTGGACGGTTGAGGATTAAGTCATCCTTGGACGTAGGTCCTAAAAGCACGTCGAAGGGATTGGATCATTCCTGGACTTCAGTCTGAAAGAAGAGCCGTAGACGTATGTCTTCGAGAATGAAGTCCTTGGTGGACTGTTGAGGATTAAGTCATCCTTGGACGTAGGTCCTAAAAGCACGGTGAAGGATTGGATCATCCTTGGAATTTGGTCCTGTAAACTGAGCCATACACATGAGGTCTCCAAGAACATGATAGGACTGGATCGTCCCTGGACTTCGGTTCAAAAGGTACATGACTGGTTTACATCATTCCTTGATGATGACGATGTTCGTGTGATGACGATGACGATGATCGTGTGATGACAATGCTGATGATCGTGTGATGACGATGCTGATGATCGTATGATGACGATGCTGATGATCGTGTGATGATGATGCTGATGATCGTATGATGACGATGCCGATGATCGTGTGATGACGATGCCGATGATCGTGTGATGACGATGCTGATGATCGTGTGATGACGATGCTGATGATCGTGTGATGACGATGTTGATGATCGTGTGGCGACGATGCTGATGATCGTATGATGACGATGCTGATAATCGTATGATGACGATGTTGATGATCGTGTGATGACGATGCCGATGATCGTGCGATGACGATGCTAATGATCGTATGACGATGCTGATAACGATGTTGATGTTCCAGTAACTAGTCAAGTTACTGATGATGATGAATTGAAGAAAGCTTCCGATGATATATAGATGATGTGGTAAATGACTCCTTGCTCCTACAGATGTTGTTATAATATCCTTCTCGTTAAGGGGGAGTGTTGAATATTGTAACTTCTAAGAATATTATATTTGTACATTATTTATTCCGGAGATGTTTCATTCCTCCGAGGTAATCCTACTATGTATCTGGAGATGCTTATTCCTCCAGGGTTTGATATTAACTAGGGTTATTAGACCCACCATGTGTGGGTCGGCCCTGTAGTTATATTTTAGGGGTTATTAGACTTCTCCAGGTGAGGTCGGCCCCAACAGGTCTTTTAGTCAGTTGAGAGTCAAGTATAAATAGAGGAGGTGAACTCCTCATTACACCACTCACTCACTTGTGGAAGAGTGCGTACTTGTCTGGGAGATCAGCTTAGGAGACAAAGGAAGGAGGAGCACATCTTGTATTTTGGTTGATCATCTTATTGAGGAAAGCTTTACTGGGTTTTCTACCCCATGAGGGTTTCCCAGGATATATTGTGTGTCTATCTTGTGATTATGCTTCTTTCAGTGATCTTGCTTGGTTATTTGGCTTAAACTTAACATATACCACATGTTCTATGCCGTTGTGGTCTTCCTGTACTAGCACCATACCGATGGTGGAAGTTGAAGCTGCGAGATAAATAATATAATCCCGTGTGTAATCGGGGGGTTGGATCACAGGATCTTTGGTTAAGGCTTCCTTTAGATTGTCAAAGGAGCGTTGGGCTTCATCATCCCAGATAAAGGGAATGTTCTTCTTGAGAAGCCTCATGTAGCCTTTTGTTATCTCGGAAATATTGCAGATGAAACAACATAGAAAGTTTGCATGCCCTTGCAAACATTGAAGTTATGGAATGTTGGTGGGTGAAGGCAGGGCTAAGATAGCTGCTACCTTTGCAGGATCTAAACATATCCCGCTTTTGGAGACTATGAAGCCCAACAGTTTTTCGGCTTCTACACAAAAGATGCACTTATGCGGGTTCAAACGTATATTGTAGCGACGACACCTTTCGAAAATGGCACTTAAGTGGTCTGGATGGTCTTCCCGAGTCCGAGAGTGAGTGGGAAGGTCATTAAGATATGGTTCTACAATATGTTTGATGTCGTGAAATGCGTAGGACATCGCCCGTAGGAAAGTTGCCCCCGCCATTTTTAAGGCCAAAAGGTAACTTTCGATATGCAAAAACTCCCCAAGGGCAGATAAAAGCCGTTTTGTGCTGGTCGGCTGGGAGGATATCGATCTGATTATAGCCAGAAAAGCTATCCATAAATGAAAAGATGACACTCCCGGCACAGTTATCGATGATTTGGTCGATGAATGGAGTTGGGTAGTTGTCCTTTGGACAAGCCTTGTTCAATTCGCGGTAATCGACATAGACTCTGATCGTTCCTTGTTTCTTGGCTACGGGAACGATGTTAGATACCCATTCTGTCAATGGGACAGGATAGATAAAACCAACACGCAAAAGTTTTTCAACTTTTCCTTTAATAGCGGCTGTCTTATGAGGATGGACGGGACAGAGTTTCTGTCGAACAAGTCGGGTGCCAAGGAATGTTGGAATTTTGTGGACCACAATCGAGGGGTCAATTCCTGGCATTTCTTCATAACTCCAAGCAAAAAAATCGCGGAAGGTTTTGAAGTAGGCACTATAGAACTCCATTTCGAGGGGAGTACATGTTTTGCCAATGTGAATATTTTCCACGATACCAAGCTTCACTGAAATATCAATGGGAGTGTTTTCCATAAGGTTGGCCAAGTTTCCTTCGGAAAATACCTTGTTGAGGGAAGTGGGGAACTTGGTTTCAACCATCCCAAGTGAAGTACTGGGTTTTGTATCAGGTTCAAGTGGCTGAATGGTGGGGAATGAAGATCGATGATGAAAATATCCCCATGGTGGCTCATCACCACACATAACCTCCATAATTGATTTGTCAGTGGGAAAAATCAAATTGAGAGGATCGAAAAGTGGTGGGTATGGATGAGTCTCAGCCGAGAGCTGTGACATGGAATGATGAGTAGAACAGTCGACCCAATCGATGGTTGATTGGATCGCTTCATATGCTGTGAGGTTTCTGTTCAGAGGCATAGAGTTGCCGTAGTCTTCAATCTGAGAGGGACTCGGAATCACCCATGAATCATTGGAAGGGGTGACATTCGATGAAATCATGTTGACTAGTTGAACATGGGTTCCCAGCTTTGGAAAAAATCCAATAAGGGATGAATCCTTCATGAGACCAACACCAATGTCTTGGAACCGGTACTGAGGTTGATCCAATAACGGGACGGTGTTGGCAAAGTTTGGATGGGAGTCTGGGATACAATAATCCAGTTGATCAATAGTGATAATTTTCCCTTCATGAGGAAATTGTACAATCCGGAAGACTGTAGATGCTATGGCGGTCATGGCATAAAACTAGTTCCAGCCAAGGAGGAGATTGTAATCCAATGGTGCATCTACGACTTCAATGTGTACGGATAGTGTTTTTCCCCCCAGTTCAACACCAATTGAGGGAATGAGTCCATAAGGTTGAAAACCGTGTCCATCAAATGCCCTGAGAGCAGTGGGAGAAGTTGTGACTTCGGGTGAGCCTAAGGATCTCCAATAGTTTAAAGACATGATCGACATGGAAGCACCTTCGTCTAACACAGTGCGATGGATGATGTTTCCATGGATTTTTATGTGAAAATGGAAGGCTAACTGGTGAGAAAGCCGAGGTTTAGCGTGTTCCAAGTTAAACATGATAGAGTTTGAAGTATCTGGGTCCATTACCCCCAGTGTTGAAAGTAGGGTTCTTCGCTGCGTGGGTAGTGTTGGAGAACCTCGAGAGTCGACATGGCGCAAGGTGCTTGAGCTAGATCCTCAACAATGTTGTAATTTTGGGCAGCTCGGGCATTGGGATTAAATGTCGCCTTTTGTATGGTGCCCTTGGGTGGGCGCAGCACTGTGTCCGTAAGCGGTCTCTCAATATGGAGATGGCCGGTAGGAGGGGGAATAGGAATCAGATCTTCAACAGGAGATTTGCCTTTGGCTATCTCGGGTTGTTTGTTTGAACTTGGAGGGTTGTCATACGTCTTTGAACGAGTGGTTATATGAACCTATTCATTACTCGTCATCAGGATTTCACGGTTTGTGGACGTCTCTCCGCAGGTTGGATTCGTTGGGTTGCCCCCTTGTGGGGTTTCTTGGGCAACCATCTGTTGTTGCTGTTGTGGTAAAGGGTCAATTAACACTGCTGGGTGAGAGGATCCTTTAACAAATTTGTTGACTTCGTCCTTGTAGGGACAGTCACATGTGTAGTGATCATCTTGACAAATTAGGTAGGGAAACTTAGCCTTTCGACGTGGTTTCTGGTCATTTTGGGTGGGTTGTGGCTTGGGGTTCTTCTGCTGGTTCTTCTTGGTTTTACCATGATTTTTTTTCTTCTTTCCCCTGAATGGTTGTGACGTAGATTGAACCGCGCTCACTTTGGAGGAAATGGCAGGAGAAGTAGTAGTTTTTGAGGCAGCCTGGGGTAGAGCGGGGGAAGCAGAAGCTTGTTGTCCCGTCGAGTTGGTAGTAGGCTGGGCCTTGACTGAACCGACAATACCATCAATGGGGGGTTCAGTGGTAGGCTTCATTGGATCAGTGTTAACGCAGGAGGCATGTGGATGAAATTCATGTAAAGTACCGGATTGAGTGTATACCAAATCCATGTACTGGGCTGCTGAGATGGCTTGTTCTTCTATAACCGGACCGCGCATAGTGATGTCTCTGGCTATGGGAGGCAAAAAAGATTTCGTGAACCAATCAGCGAGTAGCTGATCCGGAATGGGTGCCTTAATTAACCTACGGCGTCGTCGCCACTCATGGATGTGATCCGAAATGTGTGTAGAAGTGGTTTGACGTAGTGAGGTTAACAGTTCTGTTCTAGTCTCGTACCGGATGGGGAGCTGGAAATGAGTCAGAAACTGCATAGCCAAGGTGTTGAAATCACGGAAAGATTGTTGTGGCAGCTCGATGTACCATTTTGCTGCCGTGCCGGTAAGCGTACGTTGGAAGAGCCGAAGTCAAATGGAATCATCCATCAAGGAGTTGGATGAACACCAAAGATGGAAGGTCATCACGTGGTTCTTGGGGTCTTCCCCAGGCTTAGCATCGAACTTAGGAATGTCCGATGGTAGTTTGGTTGGAATAGGTGGCCAGTGAGGTTCATGCCATATAGGATCGTTAATAAGCCTCGACAAATCAGGTAAGTCAAGTGTGGCCAAAAAGGGAAGTTGACGGTTAGTCTGCGGCTATGAGTAATAACCATGTGGTGCAGAGAAACCTGGAGGGCCCTGCATAGCATACTGCTGCGTTTTATACCCATATGTGTTTCCTGGGGGGTACTGCTGGAAACTCTGAGGATGGTAAGCCATCTGGTTAACCGGTTGAGTGTAGGTAACCGGTTGGTGGATGTTCTGCTGAGTGGGTATGGTACCCTAGGGTTGCTGAAACCCAGGGATGGTTGCTGCTCCTTGTTGGGGGAAGGTTCCTTGGAATTGTTGTGTTCCAGGAATGTTACCACCGTATTGAGTAAGTGGAGGGTTTCCCATAGCAGGGTTGGGGGGTGGCTGCGACTGTGGTTTCCATGGAAGGCTCATTCCTCCTTGGGGAGCGAGTGGAAATTAAAGTGATGGGTTCCATGGAGTTGTAGTAGTTGAAGGGTACGGGAATCCAGAATTCAAGTTGGGGGGAATTTGAGATTGCCCCCCAGCTTGGTTCCAGTTTCCAAAAAGTGAGTACCCCCCCACTCTATGGGATTTGAGATTCCCAAGAAGGAAGCATACTTGACGAGGGAGGTTGAGAGTGAGGCCCGGTTGGAACACCAGAATAAGGTTGCCCACTGCCAGGTGTGTTGTACATACCATACTGAGCAGATACTGTGGGTTGGGAAAGTTGTTGGATGGAGCCAATGGGTTGGCCGCCAGCAGATGGGTTGGATGGCCCTATAGGAGGAGGCTGTTGACTAGGAACGGGTTTCCCAACAAAAGGTTGTCCTCCAATTAGTTGGGTTGATGGCCCTATAGGAGGAGGTTGTTGAATAGGAACTAGGTTCCCAACAAAGGGTTGTCCTCCAACTAGTTGGGTTGATGGCCCTGTAGGAGGAGTTTGGTTTTTAGAGTTGGGAACTACTGCAGTCGGTTGTCCACCTCCTGAGATAGTATAAATAGTGGCCAAAGGTGATCCTCCGGTCCAACCGGAAGATGTAGCAGTATGACTAGGTGTTCTTCCGCCGTTGGCCAAATATGATAGTGTGGATTGGCCAACAACGCCAAAAGTACCGATTTGCAGAGGGGGTCTTCCATATCTGACAGGCGAGGACGGGGAAAAAACTGGGTTATCTCTCATAGAATGTGCGCCAAAAATGGGTGATGGCAACAAATGTGGGGAGTTTAACCCAGGGGTATCGACGTCGTCCATAGCGTGTTCAATGATAGGAGGACCATCGAAAACTGGGTCCGAGTTCATATCCTGGAAAGGGTTTTCAGGATCCGGTGGGGACCTAGGTATAGTAACGTTTGAAGGTCTAGAATCGTCTGCATAGGAGTGATGGAACTCTGTGCTAGACGGGATGTTGGGATCCTGAAATTTAGAAGGACGAGTAACAGGGGGATATCTAGAAGCTGTCGAGAGCATTTTCTCTATGCTGCGTTTAAACCGTGTCGATATCAACGGGGAATTTTCTAGACTAACCATACTAGAATGGATGGAAGCCATGATCTCATGTCCTGGAGGAAGGTTGGGGAGAGGTATAGTACGAGGTACGTTTCTAGAAGAACTTGTTTCCTATGGATGAACACTGGGTGACGTAGTGATAACAGGCGGAAGCTCCGCCTGCGAAGTGATGAAGCCATAATCAGGTTCAAAAGGTGTGTCAGGAAGTCGAGTATCTTCAATGATTTCGACGTACCCGCCTGGGACTGAAATCAAGCCAGGTATATCCTGGTCGGACCCTTCGGTGGTGCCAACAGATCCATCTGTGTCATCGTGAAAAGTGTCTGATGGATGGGAGGTGTTGACATCAGGTAGGAGGATGACCTCTGGTTTAGTAATTTGGGTTGTACTAGATTCAGCCGCTGTAATGGTGTCCACTGTAACAGATAAATCTAGAATAACAGTGGGTCAAGTGACAGTGGAAGTCTCAGGTATGCTAGTGGTTGCAGAAGCTGCAATAGATTCTGAGACTGTGCTATGAGTAGCAATTACAGGCGGAACTGATGATGTGGTATGTATTGGCGGTGGAATGTTCCCTCGACTAGCACCGCGGCCAGGAGGAGCGGGAATGCGTGATGCAGGTGGAACATAGGTCTGTGGCGGTGGTGGTGGTGGAGGGATCTTTCCCTATACTCATTGTGATCTTCGTGGTTGTTCTGACATGATGACAGGAAAATGAAAATCGGGGGCAGTGTCATAACAAAGAACTCAAAAACTCTAATGCAGTCGAGTGTGCAGAAGAGGAGCTAGAAAAAGCAAGGCTCACAGGCCAAAAAAGCAAGCTCTAAAATCTATACTGAGACCCGTGTCTCAATAAGCGAGCTGATAAAAAGAATGGCCAGAATGCAAACAAGCAGTCCCTAAAAAGAAAAATGACCCTCTACAAAGATGAGATAACAAGCAAACTCCTAACTAAGAGCTGGAGACCTCAACAAGCTATATCCTTCGCAAGGTGATGAAATCCAAGTCGAACAATACAACATGAGAGACCGATATAAGAAGGATATCCCTCTACCGAAAGGGATCCTGGGTAAAAGAGCCCTAGTAGAATAGTCACTAAGCTACCTCATTCATGACACATTGGAAAAGGTTTTGGGCACTTCAGCCTTCCGAAGAAGACAATGATCGATGTTGCCTTAGGGCTAAGCGGAGTGCGTCATTCCACAGAGTCCGTCCGGTTCTCAATCTCGCGGTCGTTTAACCCTTGAAAGTTAGAAACAGTCAGGAGGCCCCTCCACAAACTGGCTGTGACCGTGTCAATAAATACTAGAGGATTTTAGTTCCCTAGAAGACAACAACTATGTCTCAGATGATAATTACAAGGGGGAATTATTTTGATGCCTATCCCCAGTGTCCTACCTAACTACCAAATTCTTTTGATTTCTTCAAGTGAGGTCAATGTTGGTTTAATTAGGGAGATTAATTTTAGTGGTTGTCTTACTCAATCATGTAAATGGACATGAAACTTGATGGTGTTATGACGACTCAAACCATTCAAATGAGAATGAATAAAAAATAAGCCTTTGTCTTCAATGAAATCTAGCTAAGGAAGGGAGAGAGTTCTTCGATAAAAAATGCATGAAATTTTTCACAAGCAATTTAAAAATCAAAGCAAAAGATTTTTTCTTTTCTTTTTGTAAATAGAGCCAAACTGAAATAAGCACTGCTTTGAATGCACTGATTCTACAACTAAGATGCTTCAAATATGAGAATTTATATGGCAAATTCAATGGTTCATTTCCTAATGCAAAATGATACTACTAGACTTTTTCAATTCAAACAACAGAATTGTTCTCAAATGATAATTTTTTAATTACTGAAAATGATGAACACAATGTGACTGTAAAAGTTATAGAGTTCAGTAAAAGAGAACAACAGTGTTGGGTTGGTTGTGGTGAAAAAAAATGAAGTAAATGCAATCAAACTGGAAAAATGACCCAATATACAAATCATGCCACTAATTCACACAACAATCAAGCTCACAAACAGGGAAATAAACACACCACACAGACTGTAAAATGACCAGGATGATAACAGGCAACAATAAACACTACCTAAGGCAGAGAGAGACTCAGGAAACCAAGCAAGGAAAAAAAATTTAAAAATTGCAGACACTACCGCATGTCAGGGTCAGACTGTAGCGCGACACTGTTACAGTACCGCTCTGGTACTAATGCAGAGAATGCGGTACTACCCGCGCTGTAGAGAATTCTAAGGGCGCGGTACTGTTGCAAGGTAAGAAAAAAGCGCAACTTTAGAAAGGAAAATGGAGTTTTCAGGGTTGCTGCTAACCCAGGGGACTCAGTGATCATGCAGGGAGAAAAAATACAACGAGGAGGGGTGAATAAAGGTCAAAAAATACCAAGATTCAAAACTGGTTTGAAGTGCAATAAAAAATCACAATCAAAAGATGGATGATAGTGAACTGAATCAATCAAGCAGAAATGAAACCCAGTGGAGTTTCCATTCTTGTTTGGTAGAATTTTTCCCTACGGATAAGTCAAAATTCTCTTAACTTAAAGCAGATTCCTAACTGACTCTAAGGTAAGAACAAAACAAAACAAATGCTACCTTGAAATTCCTGAACTAACTTTCACAACAAGATTATATGCATTCAGAAACAATGAAAGATATGACTCGCCTTTCAATCTGACGTTTATCCCGCTTCTAGCTCTTGATCCAAAGCTCCAATGAAGAGCCTGTTGATATCAAACAAAGAACAAGCATACAAGCTTCCAAATACCTTGAAGTAAAGATTAGATTCAAATATAGACTAGATACATTTCATGCTAAAGACTTGCACAATACACATGAAATGGGAAAAACAAGACAAGTTATCTTTATTACAAACTTGAAGAATGCTTACAAAGGTTGCTTGATGTCCAAGCTAATCCTCCAGCTCCAAGTGATTCCTCCTCTAGGTATCTCCACAATGCTGCAAGATCATAAGTTTGGTACTTCTAAGAGTCCTCCCCCTTTCCCATGGAATGCCTCTCTTTTATAGTGTATGGTAGGGTTAACGAACAAGAGAGATGGGTGGATCTAGGGAGAGGTAAGTGGATCAAGTTTTCTAATCACAGAAAATGAGTTGAGATCGAATCAGGGATCCCAATCCTCCAATATCTCTCGAAAATACAAAATCCCAAAAGCCATGGAAAAAAGTCTATAAAAAGAGTACCGCGCCCTGAAATCTGAGCATAACGCGGTAGTACCACGTGGCAGGGACAGAGCGTAACGCGGTAGTGTGGACTACCGCGCACCTATAACTGAGCAAGGCGCAGTAGTTAGGGTAAATAAAGCCTCAGCTGGGTGAAAACTTGTCATGGTAAGTTTACTTCAAGGTTCACTCATCATTTTTCTCTTCTGAGTGGTTTAAAGCAGTAGGGGAAGTGTCGTCAACTCTTTTTGTGGTGGAGATGCGACATTGAGGAATATGGAGGTATAACAAATATTCCTTTGTCAGAGATGATGTTACCCAAATAATGAATTCTATCTTTAGAAAAGTCACATTTGCTCAACTTTGCATATAGCTTATGCTCCCTTAGTAATTGCATTGTCATTCTCAAATGTTCTTCATGCTCTTCTTCATTCTTAGAATAGATGAGAATGTCATCTAGGAATACAAGAACAAACTTGTCCAAATACTTGCTAAAAACATTATTCATGAGACACATGAATGTAGCTGGTGCATTTGTGAGACTGAATGGTACCACTACAAACTCATAGTGTCCATACCTCATTCTAAAGGCTATCTTATGAATATCTTCTTCTTTGATTCTTACCTGATGGTAACCAGACCTCAAGTCAATCTTTGAAAATACCTTTGCTCCTCTCATTTGGTCAAAAAGGTCATCAATTCGGGGTAATGGGCATTTGTTCTTCACAGTGAATTTTTTCAACTGCTTGTAGTCAATACATAACCTGAGTGTTCCATTTTTCTTTTTGACAAATAAAACAGGTGCTCCCCATGGGGACACACTTGGCCTAATATATTTCTTTTCCAGCAACTCTTGTAATTGCATTTTTAATTCTAGCAATTTTGGTGTACTCATCCTGTAGGGTGTCTCAGACACTGGTGCCGCTCCTGGCACAAGTTCAATTGTAAAATCAATGTCTCTCTTTGGAGGGAGTCCTGGAATCTCATTAGGAAAAACATCCCTGAATTCTTGCAATACATGATAGTCCTCCAATTTAAAAGTTTCATTCTCTGCTGCCTCTAAAATGTGGGATGCATAAAATTGACATCCCTTCCTACAAAACCTCTTCAGCTGCATGGCTGTAACCTATCTAATAGAAGTCACCTTTGGAATGCCTTTTACAACTCTTGGGTTTCCTTCTTCATCCATGCATTCAAATGTCTTATTGTAGCAGTCAAGTTTAACCCTATGTGCTTCTAACCAATCCATTCCAATGAGAATATCATAGGAACCCAGTGGTAAAATATTCAAATCTGCATAAGTGAATAGCCCATCCATCTCTAATGGACATTTCTCTACTATTTCACTAACTTTTCTCTTGGTTCCAGTGGCTAGTTGAACTAACCATGATTTACTATGCTTTAATTTCTTGAAAGCACAAATATCAACAATTCTAGGAGTGACATAACTGTGAGTAGATCCAGGATCAATCAAAATAGAAACAGATTGCTTAGCAATCTTACCTTCAAATTCAACCACAGTTGACTGATGATCTTCCTGGAAGTCTTCTACTGCTGCATAGATTCCAGGGATTGCTCTCGCCACTTGACCCACAGTTTCAGCTCCTTGGATGTTGTGGACTTGATTTGCATTCCCATTCCGATGTGGACAGTTCCTAAGCATGTGGTCTCCTCCACAACCCCAACATTGAAGTGGTTCTCTTGGCTCCGTTGGATCTCTTGGCTTGTCTCCCATCATCGTAGTTGGCTTAGTCATAACCTGTGATGGTTGCCTTTGCTGATTCTGGAATTGAGGAGGCTTGAACCCTTTCTTCCTTTGATCAAACTTTTCATTTTTCTTATCCTTCCATGCCTTATGGGATTCTGGTTTGCTTCTCTTTTGATCAAAGCAATACTTGGCCTTTCTTATGGCCTCCTCTAGACTTCGAGTTTCATCAAACTCAATTCTATCTGTATATGACTGGGGCAGTCCACTTAGGAAACGTTGAATTTTCACCTTATCATCTCTAATGTACCTAAAATATCTTAGCAGCTCCAAGAATTTGTTTCCATATTCTTCCATGGTCAATTGTCCCAATCTCAGCTCATGGAACTCTTTGATATTATCATCATAGTACCTGCCAAAGAGGTACTTCTGCTTGAAGTATTTCTTGAACTACTTCCACACAATCTTCCTTTCGTTGATCTTCTTCACTTGCCTGATGTGTTCCCACCATATAGATGCTCTTCCATTCAAGTTGAATATGGAAACCCTTGCCTTCGTATTCCTAGAGTAGTCTTGGACTTGTAAATATTTTCTCATCCCAAGAAGCCAAGCTTCAGCTTCTTGACCATATTTTACCTCTCCGTCAAATGTAGTTCGGTTTTGCCTTCTTAAATTCCCCATGCGAATTGTTCTTGTAGTGCCTCTTCCTCTTGCTTCTGTGGGATAAAGAGCTCGAACCCTCAATGGATTCTTCAAAGTCGGATGATTCATTAGAAGAGATTTTTGGAGTATAAGTTCGGTCTATAGAAACTCTTCTTGAGCTACTAGCCCTCTTACGGGAATTCCTTCTAGAACTACTCCCACCCCTTTCTGGATTTGATGTCTAATGTCCAGTGTTTATTTTCCTTTGGATGTCTTTCAAACTCTGTAGCATGGCTGCATTCAACTGATTTTGTTCTTCCTGAGATTTAATCATCATTTCATTATCTTCTCTACAACTTTGCAACTCCACCCTCAGGCTTCTCATGGTGGCTGCAATATCTGGAGGAGTCTCTTGATTTCTTCTCCCATTAGATTATGTTTCAACATTTTCAACATGTATGTTCTCCCCCATGGCATCTGTCTCAAGATCATAGGGATCCTATGCATCATCCATGATGTTGATTTTCTTGGCCCAACCAAGATCCAAAACTTTCCAACTGTACTATTTAGAGTGCTGCCCTGATGTAACTGTGATTCTGCAAAATGTGTTCATCAACACAATTGTTAGCTGCATTAGATTCTTAGACATTCATAAATTACTTTCATGCACGCGGAAAAATGTTATGTTGACAATTTGTCAAATCATAGAATTTTCTCACAGTCAACGACATATGAGGGGGACGACGGGGTCAAGAGGGATTTCCCCCTTGTGGCTTCCCTGTGCCACTGCAGGGCAGGTCGAGGGCAGTGCCCTCGTTTTTTTTTTTTTTGTAAATCTTTCCATTTCGTGCAATTTGGCGCATAAGTTCCATGGCAATTTTTCCATTTTCGGCACTTGAAAATCTCCCTAAAAAATGGCTGAAATTCCTTGTTTCGGAGCAACTTGTGGAATTTTTCCGCAATTCCGGAGTTCTTCTGCAATTTTGCAAAAGAATTTGGAAATTCTTTCCGCAGTTTCGGAAGACATTTGGAAACTATTTCCGCAGTTTCGGAAGACATTTGGAAATTCTTTCTGCAGTTTCGAAAGACATTTGGAAATTCTTTCCGCAGTTTCGAAAAACATTTGGAAATTCTTTCCGCAGTTGCGGAAGACATTTGGAAATTATTTCCGCAGTGGCGGAAGACATTTGGAAATTCTTTCCGTAGTTGCGGAAGACATTTGGAAATTCTTTCCATAGTTGCGGAAGACATTTGGAAATTCTTTCCGCAGTTGCGGAAGACATTTGGAAATTCTTTCTGCAGTTGTGGAAGACATTTGGAAATTCTTTCTGCAGTTGTGGGGCGATTTGCCTAATTCTTCCACGTTGCGGAACAACTTGCGGAATCCTTTTGCAGTTTCGGGGCAATTCGCTGAACCCTTCCAAAAATTTGCTTTCGACGCCGAACACTTAGAAAAAGTTTCTGCTGTTTAGGGTCAACGTGGTGAGTTCTCCCGCCGCTGTGGTGAAGACTTCCGAGTTCTTCCCGAAACAAACTTAAACAATTTTTTTCAAAAACTCTTAGGAAAATTTAAGATCTTTCCTTCTTTCTGTGATGACTGTTTCCTAGCAGGAGGTAACCTTACCTCTGCAAACTATCCAACTTAGCCAATTTAGGCCCGATGCTAAAGACCTGTGGTGATGGAAGGGACCTTCCCATGTGATTGTAATTGGATTTGGCCCATAGAGGTCCAATGCTGCAACCAGTAGCTCTAATACCAAAATGTATTGTCCCCTCCCATCATACCAGCATGATAGAGAGGACGTGATTCTAAAACTGGGCATCTAGCCCCATATCCATTAAGTAAAAACTCATTGATAAAAAGACATATACATGTGCATGTTATAGAAACACAGCAGAATTAAAAATCATGTTTAATGTCTAACATACATTCAACATTTCTGTGAGAGCCATTAAATAAAGACATTGCAGAATTTATAAAAGATAATACTTATCTTAACAAAGTAGTCCCAAACAACCAGCTATGCATCTGCAACGTTCCACCCAACCATAGGCCAGTTGTGCTTATCAACCTCTTGATACAACTGCAACCCCCGAGCTGGGCATGATTTCTACAAGGAATTAGGGAGCAACATACTCACACATAGGCAAGCATACACCAAGAGGAGCCAAGCCAATCTACAATTGGGTTTATCAGGCTGCTAGGAAATGGAAAGGAAGAGTTGCTAAGCTAGTGAGCTCAAGCATAGAGTTAGGGATAACCTTACAAGATCTATCTAGCTTGGCACCCATAATACCTACACACCCAGCAAAAGGAAGTATTCTTTTCACTACTGTACAGTCCCTCAAGCCATACCTTCCCCATCTAGTGCTCTCAGCGTGTGCATAGAAGAGTAGCCAAAGCCCTCTTGACCTTCTTGAGAGGTTGTCTCCCCAACTAGGTTTATAAAGCCCTCTCTGTCCACTACCACTCCAATCTCTTGCTTACAGTCTCCAGATCAAACAGGGATGCAAATAATCAGCTAACTAGAATGGCTAGACAGGAGAAAAACGTTTGTACAGTGATCAGCATGAAAATGATTCCCTGAGCTTCAAAAAAATGCGGGAAGGCTAAAAATGAACAATGGAGGTTTTGGGAAAACCCCAGGAAGCAGAAATCATTTTTAGGAAAAATTCCCATGGCAATTCTGGGATAAAACGACCTCCATACGGTCCCAAATCGCAGCCCCTTCTTCCCAGCTACTATCCAAAACCAAAAAAGGAGTTTCTGGGAAAGGAAAACCCTACGTTTTTGATGAAAAACGTGAATGTAACTTCCCCAAATCTCAATCTGCGTGAGAGAGGAAAAACTATCCGTTCCAAATGCTTTGGGCACCATTTCGTGGGTGTTTTCTTGCCCTAGAATCAAAAGTATGTTTTTTCCAGGTTGATGGATTTCCCATGCACAAAATTGGCTGCCATACCTCTTAATTCCCAAGGCATTAACTGCCTCAACCAATTTCTAGAAGAATTAAATGATTGGGTGCATAACCCAAAATGGGTAGTTGGTGGTTTATGGGTTTTCTCATTGACACATGGATTAACACCATTAGCTCAAGGTTTTGAATAATTTCCCTCCCTATTCCTTGTAGAATCATGCCCCCATCTCTTTGTTGCATTGCATAGCTAGTTGTGGATTTTTCATTAAAATTCGTATTTACATGATGTCTTAATTTACATTGTGCCTATCTAACACAAGAACCATAGGCATCTATTTTTAATTGCCGATACATAAAATGATAAATCAATGGTGGGGCCTTGGCCTTAAGCTCCTCATCATGATTAAATAACAATATTTACATCATTTACAATTTAATGCAAAGGGGATCAAGATGGTGACATTACATGCATGATCTATAAATAAGGCATGATTTTGTAAGGAAAGTGTTATTTTTCATTTTGGTCAGTGTTTAATATTCTTAGAATATTTGAAGTCTGAATCTATTGTAAAGGCTCTGCAGCTGAGTGTGCAGAGACCTATCTAAGAAAGAAGAGAGTCTGCAGCTGAGTGCGCAGACTAAGGACTGTTGTACCCTTCGCAAAAGACAAATATAACAACAGTTCTTGTGGATGTAGCCTCCTTCCAGGGGGTGAACCACGTTAAATCCTGTGTAGTGAGGCTGTCTATGTTTTGTACTTTGCACTGTCTGTTTGCTTACCATGCATGCAAAAGGAATAGTTGTGCAGAGACATATGGCACAACTACAGTCGCGTAGAAAGTACAAATACGAGCATGATAAATTTGCACCATAATGTCAGAACCAACAACAAGTCAGGACAAGAAAAGATGACCGTTATAGTTGTCAGCCAGGTATTAAACCGTTAATCAAAAGGACGGCACCAGCCAAATCACACATTTGTGGAAAGCTTTATCCAGGAAAGCATCAAAAAGACTGAAGTGACCGGGGTCATAATGGGATCCACCTGACGAACTTGGCATTTAAATTTTGATCGACTACTAGATAGCCTAGAAGTACCCTTCCACCCCGCCAATTAAATGAAGTTTACATGACATGATGTAAAGAACGACAGAAAGATATCAATGATCTAGCGAAATCTCATCCCATGGGATTGGCACTTCATGCCTAATCTATCCATTCTCGGTGCATTCAGTATCACATTAGATGGAGATCTAGACGGGATTTTCTAAGATGTTATAACATTTAATTCCCGGGCGATTCATTAATGGCCTCAACATCAGGGCGTGATCTTATAAATATTCATACACTCTCCCTTATGCAAATCTGCCATGAATTTCAAACTTTATCAAGTGTGAAGAGCTTAAGAGATGAAGTAGCAAGAGCACTGATATCCATTGCATTTATGTCCAACGAGTCGAACTTAGAAGAGATTTTGGGTGCATTCATACATTCTAGTATAAGCGGAGTCATGAAGTCTTCACCAAGGAAAGCAACAGTAGAAAAACCAGCACCATCTCAAGGCTCGAATCCAAGCCAGTAGAAACCACAGCAAAATAAAGATAAGTAGCTGGTGGGAGCGCCGCAGAAGTTAGAGGCACTAGTTACCCCAAAGCAGGTTCCGCAAGGGAACCCACCTGCACTAGTATGGGTTATTCCTAAATATATCATCCCGAGGAAGAGTGATTTCCCGGAGCTGTATCTACAAAAGAACCCATGATATGGAGTCCCAATGCCGCCAATGGCGAAGCACATGCGATAGAGAGGTGATCTACTGGGTAAGATCATGGAATGCAAGCTGACTTATTTTAATTTGAAGGATGACAAGAAATTTCTTCATTTGCAGGTTGATAGATATATGTACAGCGTAAACAATCCATCAATGAACAAGGTAGAAGTTGTGCCTATGGACTGGGTAGTGTCGCTATACCAGGAGGGCTTGCTTAACCTACTACGCATCCCACATTTTGGGTGTAGCAAGGAATACAAAGCTGTGATGCATACTCTTCTTTCTTGCACACACTAGGGGTATATATGGTTAGATTTCAAAGTTAATATCACATTAATTTGTCTAGAGGGAGAAGGGGTTATATGATTGACCCCATTCTAAATGAACCTTTGCGGTTCAAAATTCAATTATTGGGAGAAAGACTTCTATGGAAGTCTAGGCCAACGCAAGTATCATCTTCAATGGTAGCCTTAGCTACGAAAGCTATGGATGGCCATGAATACAATTGGGCAAACTTTCTGATGAATGAATTATTATTGGATATCGAGGATGTCCATGATAAAGGATTCCCCTTCTATTTTAATTAGATTCTGGTCCTTATCGCTTTTGTGGGATGGAAAGAACCCAACCATCAGAACGTCCTAGCGATAGTGCAGGATGATTTCCGTGCAGTGCGGTTTGCAAACATGTGGTCATCTACAAATCCAGAGAAGTAGAGGCTTAATAATCTACAATTATTCACTTTCTTGGAGAAGTTGCGCATCATGATTGAGAAGACCCCGAGAATCACGAGAGAAGTGACAACCTAGTATAAGCCATTCTTGCCTTTTGAAGCCAGGCTACATTCAATTTTTATCCAGCCACGCTTGAACACAAAAAAATGCTATGAGGGACAGTATCAGCTAGGAGTCCTAATGATTGAGCTCATTATTGAGGATTGGCCCAACGAATGGAAAGAACATGAACCATAATCGGTCATCACCCCATCGGATGAGGAAGAAGAAGAAAACAAAGAGGACAAAAATGCGGAAGTCCAAAGTGCATCAACCTCGAAACCTGCTCAGCAAGTAGGCAAAATACGAAAGGAGCCACAAGTTGGCGAAAAGAGAAAAGAACCGAGCACTGGAAACCATTAGATGCAACAAAAGAAGAAACCTAAGGCTATGAGGAAGCCATTAGATAGAATATTGCATGATTATGACTATGAAATGATAGCATTGCAGATAACTGCGCATCTGGAGGATGTGCCTGCATTTAAGGGAAATCGCAGTGAGCTCGACCAGACACAAGTCCAAAAAAAACATTAATAAGTTGAGCATCTTAGTCTTGAGAATGGAACAAGTCCATTGAGATATGGTTCAGGAGTCCGCATAGATCATTGAGCCCGGAGAATCAAGTGAGCAAATGCAAAGGCCACTGATCTTCACCCTAAGAATGCGATTAGTTAAGATTGTTCCATTGTCAATTTTGTATCCAACTGATGAAATGACAGAGAGTAAGAGGTTGCTCGCACACTTGGAACTTAATGTAGCTATGCTACCAGAAGAAGGTTTCCACCAGCTGCACATTGAGATATCCCATGAACTACATGAGCGAGACGTTGTCTCGCATAATTAGAGCTGTCAGATAGACGAAAATTATAGGAAACTCCAAAGTGAATGTCAGCAGAAGGATAAGGAGCTTCAGCGCACGTAGGCAAAAGAGCGTAGGATCAGAGGAGCAGTGTCGGTTGTCTGTGTGAAGCTCCTTGTTGTTAAATTTTGAGTATTAAATCACAATACTATAGGATCTTTGCTAAGAGAATAACATCTACAGTATATCAATGCATGACAACCATAATATGACAAGCATCACAAGCATCACAAGAATCAAAAGTATAGAGACAAGAGACACAGAGTTTCCGTGGGGAAAACCCTAAGGTGAAAAACCCCACAACTTCCTTAGAGATAGAGAGAGCAATGGCTCAACCAAAATACAACCAAATAACACTGAGATAGTCTCCTAGCAGATGATCCTCCTCCTCCTTACTAGTGCGCCACTTTTCAGAGAGAGAGAGTTACTTTTCCGAGTGAGTAAAATAGAGATCTCCTATGTCTATTTATACTCACCTTTTTTCCCAGTGACCTACTGGGGCCGACTTGTCTACTTAGATACATCCACATTATATTATATATTAATTAGGGCCGACCCCATATGGTGGTCTAATAACCCATCGGCAAGTACACACACTTGCGACACTTGTCAATCCTCATGACGACACTTCCTTATAGAGGAATAACACATCTCTTATAAGGGTACAACAAATATATATATAATACACCGATGAAATACATTCCGAAGTTACATATACATCAACACTCCCTCTTAACTAGGAAGGTATTTCTCGACACAGATCTTCTAGACAAGTCTTCTTCTCTGGATCATTGTCATCGATGCATCGTCATCATCATCGTCACTGCTGCTACTATCTCAACCAATCTATGACTCTACTCGTCATAGGAAGTTCTACAGAGCCAGTCCTTTTTCATACTGGATGTAGGCCCACCACCTGCAGGTCTTCATCATCACTGGCCATACTGTGGAATCCTCAAGACTTATTACGTGCGTCACAAAACCTCGAAAGAGCATCCCAGGCTGTTACGAGCACACAAATCTACCTATAGGATCTCCCAGGGCACCGAATTACATGTGACCTCACCACAAAACCTCGCAAGAGCATCCCAGGCTGTTACAAGCACACAGCTCTACCTATAGGATCTCCCAAGGCAACAAATTACATGTGGTCATGGAAAAACCTCGCAAGAGAATCCCAGGACTGATTACGGGCACACATCCCAACCTATCGGATCTCCCAGGGAACCGAATTACATGCCATAGGACAAAACCTCGAAAGAGCATCTGCCAGATATCCCAGGGAACCGAATTACATGCCATAGGCAAAACCTCGAAAGACTATTTGCAGATCTCCCAGGGCACCGAATTACATGTCCTCCCAAAGAAAAACCTCAAAAGAGCATTTGCCAGATGTCCCAAGGCACCGAATTACATGCCATAGGCAAAACCTCGAAAGACCATCTGCAAATCTCCCAGGGCACCGAATTACATGCTCATCTGCACAACCTGATCCATGGCCATAGGGTATCAACCTGATACTCACCATACATCATCATGATGTATCCATGATCATCCTGATCATCCTGATCATCATCACTGCAACATCCTGCTGCATGTCATCTGGAGCAACATCCTGAAGCTCGTCATCTATGATCATCCTAATCATCATTGCAACATCCTGATGCATGTCATCATACCTGATCCACCTGATCATCAATGCATCTACCTGATGCATACCAAGTATCTACCTGATACATATAATCATACATGATCCTCCTGATCATCAATGTATCCACCTGATACAAATACAAATACATGATACATATCACCATACATGATCCACCTGATACATATATAGATACATGGTCCAAGCATCCAACATGATGCATATACAAAATACATACACATGATCCAACTGATCATATCCAGCATCAACATGATGCGTACATACATACATAAAAATGATCCATCTGATCATATCCAGCATCCAACATGATGCATACATACATACATAAAAATGATCCAACTGATCATATCCAGCATCCAACATGATGCGTACATACATACATAAAAATGATCCAACTGATCATATCCAACATCCAACATGATGCGTACATACATAAATAAAATGATCCAACTGATCATATCCAAGCAGAAACCAGAACATCATCCTGATGCTCATCATCCAGCACTTACATCCACAGCCATGTGAAGGATCCTCCTTCCAACATGCTTGGAATGGCTTCAGCAAATGTGTCCATCACTTCTTCCTCGAAGTGTCCTCGATCTGAAGAACGCCAAGCCTTTCTCTGAAGTACTCGAACTTCACCCTGGCTAGTGGCTTCGTCAGCACATCTGCAATCTGCTCATCCGTCGCAACATATAGGAGCTTCACAGCTCCTCTCTGCACCATATCCCTGATATAGTGATATTTGATCTCTATGTGTTTCGACCTGTCATGAAACACTGGGTTCTCGGACAGCTTCACACAACTCTGGTTATCACAGAAGATACCAGTAGCCTCCAACGAGAGATCAAATAACTCGGACAGTAGCTTCCGTAGCCATACTGCCTCACAACTAGCTGAACAGGCTGCAACATACTCTGCCTCAGTTTTACTCAGTGCTACACAAAACTGCTTCCTGCTAAATCAAGAGATCACACCTGATCCCATTCTGAGGCAACACCCAGATGTGCTCTTCCTGTCTGTAGCACTGCCAGCCCAATCTGAATCAACATAACCCTGCAGGTTAAACTTTTGATTTGCTTCATACTTGAGCCCATAATCCACTGTACCCTTCAGGTACCTCAGAACATGCTTTACAGAAACCAGGTGAACACTCCTCGGATCCGTCAGGAACTGGCTCAATGTGTTCACAGCAAAGCAAATGTATGGTCTCGTGTTTGTCAAGTACATCAAGGACCCAATCATCTGACGATACATAGAGACATCAACTGGCTCAGATGAAGCATCACATAGAAGCTTCAGATTCGATGCCATAGGTGTGGACATGGCCTTGCAATCCATCATCCCAAATCTCTTCAGGATATCAACTGTCTACTTCCCTTGACCAAGGAAGATCCCTCCTGCACTCTGTCACACCTCCATACCTAGGAAATAGTGCATCATTCCCAAGTCTTTCATATCGAATTCAACAGCAAGCTTCCTCTTAGTATCTGCAATCAGTCTGTCATCTCCTGTTACAAATAAGTCATCCACATATAGGAGTAGAATCACAGGATTCCCTTCCTCAACCTTGTAGTAAAGGTTGGAATCCGCTTTACTCTTGGTAAAGCCCAAACTAGATAGGAAACTGTCCATCCTACCATACCAAGTTCTGGGAGCTTGTTTCAATCCATACAAGGCTTTCTTCAATCTGCACACATATGACTCCCTGTCATGTATTTCAAAATCGAGTGGCTGTTCCACATATACTTCCTCTTCTACCACACCATTCAGGAAAGCAGTCTTGACATCCATCTGGTGTATTTTCCATTTCATTGCTTTCAGCCAGGGCAAGTACTATTCTGATGGAAGTATACCTGGATACAGGTGCAAAGGTTTCTTCATAATCTATTCCTTCTTTCTGAGAGAAACCACGAGCTACGAATCTTGCTTTGTATTTTTCTACACTGCCATCTGCAGCATGCTTGATTTTGTAGATCCACTTGGAAGTCACAACAGACTTCTCTTTAGATCTTGGGACAACATCCCAAACATCATTATTCATTATTGATTGGTATTCCTCAACCATAGCATCCTTCCATTCTTTCTTTTCTGCTTCCTCTTCATAACTGGAAGGCTCTTTGTTCATAATGTCACAGAGTAAAGCAACATAACTGGTGTGAGATCTGGTTCTCTTCTTTGCTCTGTGTTCTTCTTCTGGAATGCCAAATCTTTCTGCATCATGAATGAGCTTTCTATCCCATACAGGTTTCCTCTTGTGAGAGTTATCCTCATGGGGTGGATCTACAGGTTCTTGTGGATCTTCAAACTCACGAACAGTTTCTGGAACTGCTTCAGTCATGGTAGTGTCCTGAAATCTTGTTTCCTTAGGTTCTTCATAAACTTCGATGGGTGCTTTCCTCGATTTGATGAATGCTGAGTTTTCATCAAATGTTACATCCCTGCTGACATCAATCTTCTTGAATCCTGGAAAGTATATTCTGTAAGCCTTCGAGCTTTCACTGTAACCCACAAAGATATCCTTCTTTCCTGAAGGATCTAGTTTAGTCCTCTTTTCCTTTGGGACATGAGTGTATACTGGACAACCAAATATTCTGAGATGACTGACTTCAGGTTTCTTACCAGAAAAGACCTCTTCTGGTGTCTTGTTGTCCAATATCTTGTGGGGTGTTCTGTTCTGCACATATACAGTTGTTCTAGCTGCTTCTGCCCATAGGTGCATAGGAAGATCTTGGTCATGCAACATTGCCCTTGCTGCTTCCATGATAGTTCTGTTCTTCCTTTCTGCAACTCCATTTTGTTGAGGATTATAAGGAGCAGTCAACTCCCTCTTAATCCCTGAATCACTGCAAAGCTTCTCGAAGTCACTTGAGGTGAATTCTCCACCATTGTCAGATCTGAATGTTTTGATCTTCTTATTAGTTTGATTCTCCATCAAGGTTTTGAATTCCTTGAATTTATCAAGCACCTCATCTTTGCCCTTCAACAAGTATACCCAAGTCTTCCTGGAGAATTCATCAATAAATGATACATAGTAAACATACCCACTTAGGAAATTGGATGACATAGGGCCACATACATCTGAGTGGATGATTTCCAAAATGTCTTTTGCCTTGCTTTCACTGCTTGGGAAAGCCTTCTTAATGTTCTTTCCTTTTGCACATCCTTTGCAAACACCTTCATGTTTGGTCTTGATTTCAGGAAGACCCTCTACTGCCTTGCTTGCAATTGGAAGTGCCCTATAGTGCATATGAGCAAGTCTTCTATGCCAAAGTTCACTTGGCTCCATGGATTCATGTACCATTGCATGTTCAGGTTGTCCCTTCAATTTATACAAGCCTCCCTCTTGCTCTCCAATCACTACTGCATCATCTATGTTCTTTCCCTTTGGCCACATTAGGACTTGGCCATCCACAAATGCAACCCTCATACCTTTTGTATCCAATGCAGAGATGGAGAGTAAGTTCTTCTTGAGTCCAGGCACATAAAGGACTTCTTTCATCTTCAAAGATTTTCCAGAATCTAGGTTGTAGGAGGCTTCACCACTTCCTTTGATTGGGTATTGATAATCATCCCCAAGTTTCACCTTATGAGGTGATTCATGTTCAGATAGGTTCACAAAGGATTCCTTAAACCCAGTCATGTGTTTGGAAGCCCCACTATCAATCAACCAATCATTACATCCATGGGAGATGGTACCTGTAAGAGCAGAGATCAGAACATACTCTTCTTCACTTGATGAGTCATCATCACTATCACTTTCTACCCTAGCCTTCTTCTTTGGGGGTTCATCATCTTCAGCAGCATGAGCATGAAACCTTCTTTTGCTGCCCTTCTTCTTCTTACTGAAGTTGTTGTTATTATCCCTTTTGTTCTTGGGACAATCTGAAGCAAAGTGACCCTTCTCATTGCATATGAAGCATCTTAGGTCTTTCTTGTTCTTTTGATAGGATCTATTGTGGCGAGAGTGATCCTTCTTGGTTTTGCTTCTTTTGGTGTGAGCTGCAAGAGCTTGATCTTCACCTCCCATCTTTTCTTCATGAGCTATAAGTCTAGCTTCTTCTTGAGAGCATTCTTTTCGAAGTCTACTGAAGGAGATCAACTTCTTCCTTGCACAAATTCCTTGAATAAAGGAATCCCATGACCTGGGTAGGCCATTTAGAGTGGTCATCACCACTTCACCATTCTCCACCATTTCATCTACTGCTTCTAATTGTTCCTTGATCTGGGAGACCCTTGAAAAGTAAGATTGAATGGTTTCTCCATTCTGAAACTTCACTGCTTTCAATTGGTTCTGTAGGGTCATCTTCCGATTTATGTTCTTTCCTTCAAATCGCTTGGTCAAAGATTCAAACATCTCTTTGGGTGTCTTAAGAGAAGACACATGAGGTATGAGATGGTCTTTGATAGAATCAGCAATGATTCTCTTTTCCTTGACCAAGTTCTTCTTGTGCAATGCCTTGGCTTCTTCATCCTCTGGGATAGGGATGTCTTCTTTCACATATGAGTCCAACTCATTTTCTTCCAGGATTAACCCAATCCTATACTTCCAGGCTCGGAATTTATCAGCCCCTTCAAGCTTATCCTCAAGCTTGGTGTGGAGAGACATCTTTAAGAGTACTTCAAATGGAAATAGAAAAGATTTAGGACTTACCACTTGAAGTTCTGAAAACTGGATCTCGTCTCGGATTAGGGTTTGTCAGAGAAACCCTAAAAATTCAAAATGTGAATTTCAAAATTCCAAAAGGATAGAAAGATGCGCCTTGGAGAGCTGATCAGCCTAGTACATTCAGAATTTGAGATCAGCAAAGTCTTGTCCTTCAAAATTGCCTTTTTGTCCTCCCGGGTTAACTAGAGAGAGCCTTGAATTAGGGTTTGAGTTTCCCGGAGATCTACTCAGCAAAAAATCTCCATCCAAATCTCTAACCTTCGATTTTTCCAAGGAGCTTCCAGCTGTGTCTTCAGTTTCCAGAAATTCCTATTTTTGTGGAAACCCTAATTTTTAGGGCCAAATCTGAAAATGCTCAGAACTGAATTCTGATTGGATAGATAGATGCGCCTTGATGAGTAGATCCAATCTACTATACTGAATTTCAAAAATCTATGGAGAGAAACCCAATAAACAAGGAACACAAGCTTCCGTCATTGCAAAATGTCTTCTTCTCAGTTTAGCTCTGATACCATGTTAAATTTTGAGTATTAAATCACAATACTATAGGATCTTTGCTGAGAGAATAACATCTACAGTATATCAATGCATGACAACCATAATATGACAAGCATCACAAGAATCAAAAGCATAGAGACAAGAGACACAGAGTTTCCGTGGGGAAAACCCTAAGGTGAAAAACACCACAACTTCCTCAGAGATAGAGAGAGCAATGGCTCAACCAAAATACAACCAAATAACACTGAGATAGTCTCCTAGCAGATGATCCTCCTCCTCCTTACTAGTGCGCCACTTTTCAGAGAGAGAGTGAGTTACTTTTTCGAGTGAGTAAAATAGAGATCTCCTATCTCTATTTATACTCACCTTTTTTCCCAGTGACCTACTGGGGCCGACTTGTCTACTTAGATACATCCACATTATATTATATATTAATTAGGGCCGACCCCATATGGTGGTCTAATAACCCATCGACAAGTACACACACTTGCAACACTTGTCAATCCTCATGATGACACTTCCTTATAGAGGAATAACACATCTCTTATAAGGGTACACCAAATATATATATAATACACAGATGAAATACATTCTGAAGTTACATATACATCAACACCCGTAGTCGAAGAAGAGCTAGAAATAGAAGCAACCATCCTAGAGATCGGTGTTGCTATGAGTAGTTTATAGGAACAGATGAGGGAGCTGGAGATCTCCCACAAAGATGAAGTTGAAGGGATGAAGGCTACCCACCAAGCAGAAATATATGAGCTAGCAGGATGGCATCCAGTTGACACAAAGAAGCAAGAAGAGGAAACAAGAGCAGAAGCGATAAGGACTTCCATGCAAAGCATCTGTGCAGTAGTATCGTAGTGCCAAATCTTTTCAAACGACGTCTCCAATGTGTGGAGCGTACTACAAGAAAGTCTAGAGTTGTAGAATATCCATGAGGAAAGAAAGCAAAAGCAACAAAAGTTGGATGCCAAAAGTTGGACTTACCGATATGCTAGAAGAGGATGGCCTTTGAGCATACCAAGGCATTAAGGAGGGAACTTGAGGCCTTGAGGGAAAGGAAGTTGAAACCTCCGCGAGGTTGCAACCACTAATGGAAGAAGCACTTACCTTGACCGATGACATTGAGGCAAAATTGCAAGAGCTTCAAACATCGAAAAACCGCGTCAAGGAAGAGACGCTGGAACCTTTCTCGCAAGAAGTGTTCGATAAGGTGAAAGAGTGCGAGTAGGAAGTAAAATAGGTAGTTGCACAATTGAGCACAACCGTGGAAGAATTTAGTGCAAGGGCAGGAATTTCAAAGAAGGGATGGATGGAATAGTTGGACTAAAGTGGCTCGGGATGAGCCACAAGTAAGTGTTAGGGGCCTATTGCGCCTGGCCCAAGTGGGTACCCTTTTGTTGAAACATGATTTTGAGCTGCGCAGTAGAAAAGCACAACATTGTTAAGCACGCAGCTATGGTGATGCGCAGGACTCGTGCAACAGCTAATTTTTGTAAGAAGATATTAGTAAAGGTCAGACAAGGAAGTGACCTAGCTTTGGTAAAGAGTCGGGCGAAGGCAAGAGAAAGTGACCTGTCTGAAAGAGTGGCAGCAAGTAGTTGAGAAGCTAGGCCACTACACTGATAGCGATAGGCAGGTGGAAGAATCAGAAAGGGAGAAGCCACGATGCAGTTGTAACCTTTTTGAGGACTGTGGTTGTTAGAAGAGCGTGTGAGCCATGAGTGGCCCAGCAGGACGGCCTGTAGCAAGCAGAGCAAGCTGTCGATGGCGATAGTCAGGCTGGCAGTTAGCCACACCATGTTTTGTAAACCTAAGGGTTTTTTCCTATGAATTGTAAAGACATGACCTACAGGCATGATCTATAAATAAGGCATGATTTTGTAAGGGAAGGGTTACTCTTCATTTTGGTCAGTGTTGAATATTGTTAGAATCTTTGAAGTCTGAAGCTATTGTAAAGGCTCTGCAGCTGAGTGCGTAGAGACCTATCTAAGAAAGAAGAGAGTTTTCAACTGAGTACACAGACTAAGGACTATTGTACCCTTCCGAAAAGACAAATATAACACCATTTCTTGTGGACATAGCTTCCATCTGGGGGGTGAACCACGTTAAATCCTCTATAGTGAGGTTGTGTATGTTTTGTACTTTGCACTATCTATTTGCTTACCATGCATGCTTGAATTCTCGGTTATCAATTGGGTTGTTAATGCTTTTATATGTATTCTCCATTGGAGAAAGATGGGAATGATATGTTAAGTATTTCATGAATGGATGATTGATGAATGCAAAGTGTTCTAATCCTATGAATGTATCAGTCATGAATAATGTTAAGATTTAATATGCTAAGACAGAAAATAGCAGCATTACATTCGATTTCACAATAATAGCGTATACAGGATCACTAAAGAAACAACAAGCATAGCATAAACACAAGAGACACAGATTTATCCTGGGAAACCCTCATGGGGTAGAAAACCCAGTAAAGCTGCCTCAATATAGATGACCAGCAATATACAAAGATGCAAACCAAAGATATGATCTCCTCCTCCACCATAGCAGACCTCTCCTCCACAAGTGTGCCTCTCTCTCAAGTGAGTGTGTGTATCAAATGAGGAACACACCTCCTCTATTTATACACTACTCTGACATATCTTTTACAAAAGTACACGTAGGCTTGTATTTAACCAATGGGTTAAATACCCCACTACAACTGACTGGGCCGACCCCTCTAGGGTGGTCTAATAACCCTTTGAACCACATAACACATACAGGGCCTACCCCCACTAGGGAAGTCTAATAACCCGAGTTACCACATTCCGACGGAGGAATAACCATCTCCGGATATACAATAAGATCTTCACGGAGGAATGAAACATCTCCGGAATAATAAAGTACAAATATAATATTCTTTGAAGTTACAATATCTCAACACTCCCCCTTAACGAGAAGGATATTATAATAGCATCTGCACGAGCAAGGAGTCATCAATATCATACATGATACATCTATAAATCATTGGAAGCTTTCTCAACATCATCAGTAACTCAAGCAGTTACTGGAATATCTTCAATACTGGAGCATCAACATCTTCAGTACTGAGTCTTTATCTTCTGCAGCACTCGAACATCTACAACACCATCAACATCTGGATCCTCACGATCATCAACATCGTCATCATATGATTATCAACATCAGAATCATCTCGATCTACAACATCTGGATCATCTCGATCTACAACATCTGGATCATCACGATCTATAGCATCTGGATCATCTGTATTAGTATCCACACCAATACATCTATCATCAAAACATGTATTCTTACTAATACATATATCATCAAAAACATGTATTCTCACTAATACATCTATTATCAAAAGCATGTATTCTCACTAATACATCCATCATCAAAAGCATGTATTCTCACTAATACATCCATCATCAAAAGCATGTATTCTCACTAATACATCCATCATCAAAAGCATGTATTCTCACTAATACATCTATCATCAAAAACATGTATTCTCACTAATACATAGCAGCATATCCTGCAACACACATGATCATATTACAGGATGATCAATCCCGCTCTCTTTAGGACATAGGTCCATGGATGATACAATCCAGTCATGTACCTTTTGAACCGAAGTCCAGGGACGATCCAGTCCTATCATGTACCTTTTGAACTGAAGTCCAGGGACGATCCAATCCTAACATGTACCTTTTGAACCGAATTCCAGGGACGATCCAGTCCTAACATGTACCTTTTGAACCGAATTCCAGGGACGATCCAGTCCTAACATGTACCTTTTGAACCGAAGTCCAGGGACGATCCAATTTTATCAATTCTCGGAGACCTCATGTCTACGGCTCAGTTCACAGGACCAAAGTCCAAGGATGATCCAATCCTTACCGTACATTTAGGACCGTGTCCAAGGATGACTTAATCCTCAATCGTACATTTAGGACCATGTCCAAGGATGACTTAATCCTCAACCGTACATTTAGGACCACGTCCAAGGATGACTTAATCCTCCACCGTACATTTAGGACCACGTCCAAGGATGACTTAATCCTCCACCGTACATTTCGGACCACGTCCAAGGATGACTTAATCCTCCACCGTACATTTAGGACCATGTCCAAGGATGAATTAATCCTCCACCGTACGTTTAGGACCACGTCCAAGGATGACTTAATCCTCCACCGTACATTTCGGACCATGTCCAAGGATGACTTAATCCTCCACCGTACATTTAGGACCACGTCCAAGGATGAATTAATCCTCAACCGTACATTTAGGACCACGTCCAAGGATGACTTAATCCTCAACTGTACATTTAGGACCACGTCCAAGGATGACTTAATCCTCCATTGTACATTTATGACCACGTCCAAGGATGACTTAATCCTCCACCGTACATTTAGGACCACGTCCAAGGATGACTTAATCCTCAACCGTACATTTAGGACCTACGTCCAAGGATGACTTAATCCTCAACTGTCCACCAAGGACTTCATTCTCGAAGACATACGTCTACGGCTCTTCTTTAGGATTGAAGTCCAGGGATGATCCAATCCCCTCACATGTTCACCAAAAACTTCATTCTCGAAGACATACGTCTACGTCTCTTCTTTAGGACTGAAGTCCAGGGATGATCCAATCCCCTCACATGTTCACCAAAAACTTCATTCTCGAAGACATACGTCTACGGCTCTTCTTTAGGACTGAAGTCCAGGGATGATCCAATCCCCTCACATGTTCACCAAAAACTTCATTCTCGAAGACATACGTCTATGACTCTTCTTTAGGACTGAATTCTAGGGATGATCCAATCCGCTCACATGTTCACCAAGAACTTCATTCTCGAAGACATACGTCTACGGCTCTGTTGAGGATGATGCAATCCTATCATGTCCACCAAGGACTTCATTCTCGAAGACATACATCTACGGCTCTCTTTAGAACATATGTTCAAGGATGATGCAATCCCCTTGTCACCTTTGACCCTGTCTAAGGACCATCCACCAACCTCTCTGTTGGCATCACTAATATAGGTATCCTCATCATCGACCTCACTGTCGATGCAGGCAATCTCATCATGAGTTATCACATCACTCCCCCTTTCGAGGAGGGTCCTTCTGAACTATATTAAGTTTGTCTCGGAAAACTTTATTTGAGGTAGAGGTTTGGTTAGTACATCGGATCGGTATAAGTTTGGTTAGTACATTGGTAACTTGTTACAAATTCAAACTTTTGGTTCCTTTCTGCACCATATCTTGGAACACTAGATTCTCTGCCATCTTGATACAACTCTGTTTGTCACATAGGATCATAGTTGGGTCTATCTCTAAGTCAAACAATCCTGAAGCCATACTGTTTCATAAATTAGCAGAGCAAGAAGCCATATATTCTTCTTGTGCTAAGAGCCACACTATATTGCTTCCTTCTAAACCATGAGATCATGGTTGATCCCAGACAGTAACATCCTCTTGATGTGCTCTTCCTGTCTGATACAATTTCTTCCCAATCAACATCTGTGTAGCCATCTGAAGTCATGATCTCTAAGATAACATAGATCAAAATCTATCGTATCCTTTGGGTATTTCAACACATGCTTTGCAACTAATAGGTGAACACATCTAGTTTTCCACTAGATACTGTCACAAGGTGTTCACAACAAAGCATATATCTGACCTAGTATTTGTTAGACACATCAATGACTCAATATTTTGTTTGTACAGAGTTCTATCCACTAACTCTGATGAGTCATCTGATAACAACTTCAAGAGTTTCCATTCCAACACATCAATTCCTTTTAATATTTTTCAGCATGCTTTCCCTGGTTGAGAAAGATTCCTTTTGAGCCTTGCCATACTTCCAGACCTAGGAAGTAATACATTAATCTGAGATCTTTCATTTTATTTTATGTAGCCATCTATCTGTGCCATCTCCCATTAGATGGGTCTACTGATATGAACCTCAACATCATTCGAACTCTGAGGTAAGTTCCTTCTTGTATCCATGTCATCTGTGCATAGAAGCCATATTCAATCTTGTAGAAAAGGTTGAGATCCACATCACCCATGATGATCATTAAGCTCATCAATTGATTATCGATCCTAGGTACCCATACAGAACCCGATTCACACTTCTTCTTTAATTACACCATTAAGAGAATGGTCTTATCTATCCACTTGGAGCAAACATCTTGTTATGATTCTCTTCCTCTTTTTAAGAGAATCTTCTAGCCATGAGCCTTCTATATTTTGTTTGATTTGTAAATCTTCTTATTGAACATCCATCACTTGTTCGGTGTTCATTATTCTTCATGATCTTTCCTACAAAACAAAATTAAGTACATGTTTAGTAATACTTCATAATCATGAAATCATGTTGACATGATAACCTATTATGCATATAGATATCATTCACATAGTTATGCAACTATCTTGACCAATACTTTGGCACAACACTTTCCCATATCCTGTATGCATACAGTGGCTATCTAGATGCCTTCCATCTCTACCAGAACATACTATCGAGAGTGTGCACAGATCTTAGCATGTCAGCAAAGAGGTTTCATTCTAGACAAGAAACAATGGAATGTTTGTCCAACTTACCAATCATATGCATATTAGTAGTACTACATGTAGATACTGCAAATATTGTACAAGCGCTACTACTACATGTAGATACTGCAAATATTTTGACCATGTTATTGAAGTATGTCCAATACTACAAGAAAAGATGCAAGAAAGGAGAACAAAAGCACCAAAACAGAATGTTCAGATGATCACAGTCAAGAAAAGAGATCCAAATGTCAATGTTGTGACGCGAAGTGGCACTGTGATAGGACGAGATAAAGAACCAAAAGCCTCAACTTTTGGAGAGAACCACACCAACCAAATACCTACTAAAGGGGTCTGGATAAGAAAAGTTACTAGGAAAGCACCTGCTTTCAATCTAGAAAGAAACAAGGAAGTCTTCGCAGAAGCAAGGGAGACCTTCAAAGAACCAGCACTTATAAGTCCAAGAATCTCGTTGCGAATTGAAACAATGTAGATGAAAGATATTCCAACAGTGTATGATCAAACAAGTACCACAGTAGAAATAGGGACTTCTGTTGCATAGTTCATAAGGAGCTGTATGAAGTTGCTAAAGAGAGAAGATGCTTTGGTGGAAATACAAAATTTGTTGAACCACTATGAACAACGCAATTGCATGAGTAATGCCCATAGTGCAGTTCACCACAGCAAAAGACGTAAGAGAATAGGATGAGAAATGAGGCTAAGTGCACAAATTGGATATTATGAGATGGATGAGATCATCCTTCATTTAGGATCTAAAGTAAATGTCTTGACTAAACAAACATGGGTATAGATGGGGAAACCAAAGTTGTCATGGTCACCCATACAGTTGAAACTAGAAAATCAGTAGAAGCTTATACCCTTTGGAATGCTATCAAATGTTCTTGTGGATATCGATGGAGTAACCACTTCAACATACTTTGAGGTTATCAAGATCATCGATGACAGTAGCCCATATCCAGCATTATTGGGGATAGACTGGGTGATGGATAACCTCACGATCATCGACTTAAAGAAGAAACATATTATATTTGAAGGGACAGATATCATGGTCATTGTGCCCTTCTACCCTTCACAAGGATCGAGATACATAGAACCGATTAGAGAAGAATGTAGATATCATGATCTAGATCGCATCTATGAGATGACAACTAACCACGCCGACTACATCAATCCTACAGCTGATGGAACACTTAGTTGGTGATGTGACAACTCTTGCATATCAGACTCCGACGCAGGACTATAGAATTGGAAAGGCCAATTGCATGAAGTATCTACAAGAAGATGCGCATTGATCACCAGATCACTGTGCTTGATTGGAACAGAGGTAAGTCCAATCCCCACTTATGATGGTTCAACTAACATCTATACATTTTTGCAAGAGTATATTGTATCAATTTCAGCTGAACATCACATACCAACATTGGATATAGCACTATGTGCTACACCTAGCAGATGGTGGGTCGTGCATAACGAGACTTTGACCACATGGGAATTGTGCAGGCATATGATGCAAATCAGATTCACAAAGAAAGTTGCGCTGACCATGGAAAAGTACAATGAACAAACAGATCCTAGGGATCATATAGAGACTTGTTCACAAGCATGGATAAACAGACCACAAACCGAATGGGTTCATCTGTTTGTGCACACAGTAGAGAAAATTCCAGAGAATTGGTAAACAGATGCTAAGCTTTGCAGAGGAACCTCAGATTGGTCAATGTTAATTATGAATTTCGAGAGAACCTTCAGTTTTGAAGATGACTGTATAAGTATAAATGAGGCTCTTCAAGTTATCAAAGAAAGGATATTCAGAGAAGAATTCCCAAGGACAAACGAGGCATTCGAGGTCCTCAAAGAAAAAATATTTGAAGATGTAAAGGTACCTGTCAACCTACAACCAGAATGAGCAAGAATGGTAGAACATGCCCTTGAATGTTATAACCTCACTGAAGATAAAGAAGATCCATAGGAAAGTGATGAGGAGGATCCACGCAGTGTCAAGATACATGAGTTAGAAGGAGCGCACAATGTAGAGGGACCTCCTCTAGAAATTCCAGACATGAGCGTCCCTGTTAAGACATAAAAAGTTAATATTGTCACAAGTGAAGAGCCAAAGTTTGCATCTATTGGAGACTACTGGGATGATGAAATGATCTCCCAGATCGCAAACCTTCTACATGAATATCAAGATTTATTTCCAACGAAGTTCGCCGAAATGAAAGGCATTTTGGGAGACTTAGGAGTGATTAAGATACCTCTCACGCCAAGTGTAAATCCTTTTAGGTAGAGGCCTTATAGATTGAATCCCAGAAATAAAGAAAGAGTCAAGGAAGAACTAGACAAGATGCTTGATGCAGGGATCATTGAGCTAGTGGAACAATCAGATTGGATAAGCGCTATGGTTATCTAGGCGGCACATCTACCGATCTGACAGTCTGTGTCGCCAATGCTTTACCCCTGCATACAACCTACGCAGGGCACTCTGTGCCTAACCATAGCCTGCACCGAGATTTCCAACTTGATGCTTTGGTTTATTTCTCTCCAACTTTGGTTTTTGGGTTGATCAACAGACATCTATGTAATGTACCTTCCAAGTAGAGACTCTTTTATTCAGCATTACTTTGATTTGGTTTGCTTGTGTTGGTTTTTGGGTATTTTTTATCAAGTGAGAGTTTGATTGAAGTAGTGGGAAATTTCGATCCCCGATGGTCATCCACTCCATCTTGTTCTCCCTGATCACCTCACTAGATCTATCCAACATGCTAGATCCGCTTCCCAACCCTTTTTTAGCTTAGTTATCATTTGTTTGCTTGCTTTTGATCTTTTCGAGTGATTTTTTATGTCTTTAGGTCATTGGAGTGCTTGTCATATTTCTTTGAGAATTTATTAGTGATTAGAGTGCTGCAAATGGCCTCTTCTTTTTAGCAATTTACATTTAGAAGCATTATTGTTATCAGGTTTGTCTTGGTATATATCATTGAAAAAATCAAAAGTTCTTCATTTTTACCATTTTCACGTTGATTTGAGAAATGTTGTAGAAATTGTTTCGTGCATTGGAATTTGTCATTGATCTTTGGAAAGTTTGAAAAGGGAATTAAATCGTTTGTATTTTTTCTTGAAATATGAGTTGCTCATTTGCTTAAAAAAAAACCCAAGTGAAGTCAATTTTTTGGAAAATGTGATTCCATGCTTGAAGATGTTATATGCATTTTTTGGTTTCCATGCTTTTAGGCTATCATTGTGAAATTTGAAGAGTTAGTGTGCTCTAAATGGAGATTCTCCTTTTTCACCATTCAGTTTCATTCTAATTGAAAAAGACAAAAAGAAAATACTTTGATTTGGTTTTGATGTGTTGCAAATTTTGTTGGACATGGCCCAAGTGGGTACCATTTTGTTGAAACACGATTTTGAGTTGCGCAGTACAAAAGCACAACATTGTTAAGTGCATAGCTATGCTAATGTGCACGACCTGTGCAACAACTAATTTTGGTAAGAAGATATAAGTAAAGGTCAGACAAGGAAGTGAGCTATTTTTTGTAAAGAGCTGGGTGAAGGAAGGAGAAAGCGACAGGTAGGCGAAAGAAGCAGAAAGGGATAGGCCACGATGCAGTTGTAACCATTTTGAGGACTGCGATTGTTAGAAGAGAGTGTGAGCCACAAGTGGTCCCGCAGGATGGCCTAGTGCAGGAGGAGAAAACTGTCGATGACGATAGTGAGGCTGGTAGTTAGACACGACATGTTTTGTAAACCTAAGGGTTTTTGCCTATGAATTGTAAAGACATGAACTACGTGCATTGTAATGTCCCCTCCCATCATACCAGCATGATCGAGAGGATGTGATGCTAAAACTGGGCATCTAGCCCCATATCCATTAAGTAAAAACTCATTGATAAAAAGACATATACATGTGCATGTTATAGAAACAAAGCGAAATTAAAAATCATGTTTAATATCTGACATACATTCAACATTTCTGTGACAACCATTAAATAAAGACATTGTAGAATTTATAAAAGAGAATACTTATCTTAACAAAGTAGTCCCAAACAACCAGCTATGCATCTGCAATGTTCCACCCAAGCATAGGCTAGTTGTGCTTATCAATCTCTTGATACAACTGCCACACTCGAGCTGGGCATGATTTCTACAAGGAATTAGGGAACAACAGACTCACACATAGCCAAGCATACACCAAGATGATCCAAGCCAATCTACAATTGGGTTTATCAGGATGCTAGGAAATGGAAAGGAAGAGTTGCTAAGCTAGTGAGCTCAAGCACAGAGCCAGGGATAACCTTACAAGATCTATCTAGCTTGGCACCCACAATACCTACACACCCAACACAAGGAAGTATTCTTTTCACTGATGTACAGTCCCTCAAGCCACACCTTCCCCATCTAGTTCTCTCAGGGTGTGCATAGAAGAGTAGCCAAAACCCTCTTGATCTTCTTGAGAGGTTGTCTCCCCCACTAGGTTTATCAAGCCTTCTTTGTCACTACCACTCCAATCTCTTGCTTACAGTCTCCAAATCAAATAGGGATGTAGATAATCAGCTAACTACAATGGCTGGACAAGAGAAAAACGTTTGTACAGTGATAAGCATGAAAATGATTCCCTGAGCTTCAGAAAAACGTGGGAAGGCTAAAAATGAACAATGGAAGTTTTGGGAAAACCCTAGGAAGTAGAAATCGTTTTTAGGAAAAATGCCCATGGCAATTCTGGGACAAAACGACCTCCATACGGTCCCAAATCGCAGCCCCTTCTTCCCAGCTACTATCCAAAACCAAAAAAGGCGTTTTTGGGCAAGGAAAACCCTGCGTTTTTGATGAAAAACGTGAATGTAACTTCCCCAAATCTCAATTTGCATGGGAGAGGAAAAACTATCCGTTCAGAATGCTTTGGGAACCATTTCGTGGGTGTTTTCTTGCCCCAGAAGAAAAAGTACATTTTTTCCAGTTTGATGGCTTGCCCAGGCACGAAATTGGCTACCATACCTCTTCATTCCCAAGGCATTAACTGCCTCAACCAATTTCTGGAAGAATTAAATGATTGGGTGCATAACCCAAAATGGGTAGTTGGTGGTTTATGGGTTTTCTCATTGACACATGGATTAACACCATTGGCTCAAGGGTTTGAATAATTTCCCTCCCTATTCCTTGTAGAATCATGCCCCCATCTCTTTGTTACATTGCATAGCTATTTGTGGGTTTTCATTAAAATTCGTATTTACATGATGTCTTAATTTACATTGTGCCTATCTAGCACAAGAACCATAGGCATCTATTTTTAATTGTCGATACATACAACGCTAAATCAATGGTGGGGCCTTGGCCTTGAGCTCCTCACCATGATTAAATAACAATATTTACATCATTTCCGATTTAATGTAAAGGGGATCAAGATAGGGACATTACATTCCCCTCCCCTTACATTAGCACTATCCTCAGTGCTCATCAAAATTGAACAAAAAGGGATATGCCACCCTCATGGCATCCTCCAGCTCCCATGCATCCTCATCGGGACCGTAGTGTTTCCATTGCACCTTTACCTATCCGATGGCTCGGTTCCAGAGCAATGTTACCTTCTTGTCTAGGATGCACAATGGATCGGTTTGGAATTCTCCCTCGGGTTCCACCTGGATCACCTCCCAATTAATCACATGGTTAAGATCATGTACATATTTCTTAAGCAAAGAGACATGAAAAAAATTATGAGCTTTAGTGCTAGCACTTCAAATGGCCCACAATATCTAGGTGATAGCTTGGCACAACTCCCAAGCTTCAAGGAACTCTTCCTTGATCTCAATCTAAGATACACATGATCCCCAAAATTGAATTCCCTATGCACTCTATGTTTATTTGCATAGCTTTTCTATCTATCCTGGGCTGTTTTTAAATTATGTCTAATCTTGGCAACTTCTTGCTCCATTTCCCTAAGCAATTCTGGCCCAAGTACAATTCTGTTCACTGGATTGTCCCAAGTCACTGTTGTCCTACACCTTTTGCCGTACAAAGCCTCATAAGGACTCATTCCCAATGATGCTTGTTTCCCATTGTTATATGCAAATTCTACCAAGTGTAGATAATCCTCCCACTTGGATGGTTTGTCCATTACATACATGCGGAGCATGTCTTCAAGCACCTGATTTACTCTTTCTATTTGCCCATCTGTTTGAGGATGGTATGCGGTACTAAAGCTTATCTGTTTACCCAAATCTGCAAAGAGACTTTTCCAAAAATTGGAAGTGAACCTGGTATCCTTGTCGGAAATTCTTGCCTTAGGTAACCCATGTAATCTGAAAATTTTCTTCATGAAAATATTTGCAATGGCATCGGCTTTATGTGTGGACTTAACCAGTATAAAATGTGTTTCCTTTTTTAACTTGTCCACCACAACCATGATGGAATCATGTTGTCTCACAGTCATTGGAAACCTTGTAATAAAGTCCATGGATATTACTTCCCATTTCCATTCTGGAATTGGCACTGGAAGCAATAAACCTGCTAGATGTTGGTGTTCACTCTTCACTTGTTGACATTCCATGCACTTAGAAATGTATTCAATGATGTCCTTCTTCATGTCTGGCCAGAAATAATATTTTCTTGTTGTAGCAATTTTTTTTTGATATCCTGGGTGACTAGAGTATGGAGCTTTATGGATCTCATCCATAACAATTCTCCTCAAATCTGCCGCATTTGGAATATAGACTCTATTCTTAGAAGTAAGAAGTCCTCCTTCTTCCAAATGATAGCCTTCATACTTCTTGCCAAGGTCTTGCTACTGCAATTTTTCCTTTATCTGCACGTACACTTCATCTTCAACAATATGGTGAACAATCTGCTACTTCAAATCTGGTTGGCAAGTACTAAGTGCTGCCACATGCATTTCATGTACTTTCCTGCTGAGTGCATCAGCCACCTTGTTTTCTTTCCCTTTTATGTGTTTGATTTCAAAATCAAATTCACACAAAAATTCCAACCATCTAGATTGCTTAGCATTTAAAGTTGGCTGATCAAACAAGTATTTCAGACCACAATGGTCTGTCCTTAATTCAAATGTTCTTCCCATTTAGTAATGCCTCCACATCTTTAAAGCATGTACTATGGCTGCAAGTTCTATATCATGAGTAGCATAGTTCTTCTCATGCTCCTTCAACTTTATTGACTCATAACATATCACGTGGTTGTCTTGCATAAGAACTCCTTCAAGTCCTTGATTGCATGCACCGGTACACACCACAAAGTTTTTTTCTGGGTCTGTAATTTTCAAAATTGGTGCACTTGTAAGAAGATTCTTCAACCGTTGAAAACTTTCCTCACATCTTGGTGACCATTCAAACTTTATCCCCTTCTTTTGAAAAGAAGTGATCGGGTTTGCAACCTTGGAGAATCCTTCGATAAACCTCCTATAGTAACTAGCAAGGCCCATAAAATATCTCACATCAGTCACATTCCTTGGAGTTGGCCAATTCATAATGGCGTCAATCTTCTCAGGGTCTACAGATATTCCTTCGTCAGAGATGATCTGACCCAAATAATGAATTCTATCTTTATAAAAGTCACATTTGCTCAACTTTGCATATAGCTTATGCTCCCTTAGTAATTGCATTGTCATTCTCAAATGTTCTTCATGCTCTTCTTCATTCTTAGAATAGATGAGAATGTCATCTAGGAATACAAGAACAAACTTGTCCAAATACTTGCTAAAAACATTATTCATGAGACACATGAATGTAGTTGGTGCATTTGTGAGACTGAATGGTACCACTACAAACTCATAGTGTCCATACCTCGTTCTAAAGGCTGTCTTATGAATATCTTCTATTTGGTAGAATTTTTCCCTACGGATAAGTCAAAATTCTCTTAACTTAAAGCAGATTCCTAACTGACTCTAAGGTAAGAACAAAACAAAACAAATGCTACCTTGAAATTCCTGAACTAACTTTCACAACAAGATTATATGCATTCAGAAACAATGAAAGATATGACTCGCCTTTCAATCTGACGTTTGTCCCGCTTCTAGCTCTTGATCCAAAGCTCCAATGAAGAGCCTGTTGAGATCAAACAAAGAACAAGCATACAAGCTTCCAAATACCTTGAAGTAAAGATTAGATTCAAATCTAGACTAGATACATTTCATGCTAAAGACTTGCACAATACACATGAAATGGGAAAAACAAGACAAGTTATCTTTATTACAAACTTGAAGAATTCTTACAAAGGTTGCTTGATGTCCAAGCTAATCCTCCAGCTCCAAGTGCTTCCTCCTCTAGGTATCTCCACAATGCTGCAAGATCATAAGTTTGGTACTTCTAAGAGTCCTCCCCCTTTCCCATGGAATGCCTCTCTTTTATAGTGTATGGTAGGGTTAACCAACAAGAGAGATGGGTGGATCTAGGGAGAGGTAAGTGGATCAAGGTTTTAATCACAGAAAATGAGTTGAGATCGAATCAGGGATCCCAATCCTCCAATATCTCTCAAAAATCCAAAATCCCAAAAGCCATGGAAAAAATTCTATAAAAAGAGTACCGCGCCCTGAAATCTGAGCATAACGCGGTAGTACCACGTGGCAGGGACAGAGCGTAATGCGGTAGTGTGGACTGTCGCGCACCTATAACTGAGCAAGGCGTGGTAGTTAGGGTAAATAAAGCCTCAGCTGGGTGAAAACTTGTCAGGGTGAGTTTACCTTCAAGGTTCACTCATCATTTTTCTCTTCTGATTGGTTTAAAGCAGTAGGGGAAGTGTCGCCAACTCTTTTTGTTGTGGAGATGCGACACTGAGGAATATGGAGGTATAACATATGCCCCCTAAAGTGTGAGATCAGAAGGGACTGATGGCCGAAAGACTTTACAAATATTGTGCACAGATAGCATCGAGGAGAGTGACAAAGAGCTGAAATAGAAACAAAGTGTTAGATATACCACCGAGTCAGGCATCCCCATGCTCGGAAACAAATGACTTAAAGAATGGCTGCTGACCAATACATTGTAGATCCATGAGTACTGAGATGATATAGACTGTGGACATATCATGGCTACTATGAACAAGCGTAGATCCATGAGACAATAATGACACAGCCACGACCAATACAATAAGTGGATCTGTGTGACAATGCAAAGGACATCTCCATCGCAACTTGGACGTAATCAAGATACTGAGGTATGCCCAGGGTCTTCTACCCGATCGCAAATGATACGAATCTAGCCATGTGATTACAAAGTGTTGAAGTCGAACATGGTAGACACCATTTGATTATCGGTCAATGATGTGGACTGTTAACAAATGCGAGGGAAATCACCAATGATGACGATGATCCCCAAGGTATCTGGAGTACATCTCAACGAAATGCGAATACATGAGTTGATGTCGATCACTCAAGAGATTGTTCGATCAGAGGTCAGTGATGTAAACCTACTGTCGAACACGAGGAATCCTGCCATTGAGGCATGCAGGTACCAAGGTACTAATGGTTGATTCCTAAGTCCAATTCCCGGATAGTGATTTGGTGTCGATGGGAATAGACTCATCGAAGGTGGGCCATAATGATTCCCACATCATCGACACGAACGATAAGATGGTGGAACAATGTAGTATGTACTAACATAGCGGAGGCCTGACACAATGAATGACTCTGAACAATGCAACCCTTTGAACATATAACGGCATGTAACAGGACTTGGCAGCAGGGATTATTGATAGCAGAGGATAGACACCGAATGAGTAGGCTCGTGGCCAAGGAGACGACCCAGGATGATGACCATAACTCAGTAAAAAATAGATACCCTATATAGACAAGAGACAGATACATGCCATGTTCAAAGGTAACGACTGACAAGCTGCCATAAAAAACTTGACCTGTTCCCCATATTCCCCCGACATGATAGACGAGTACCTCTTTGTTGTTTTTCGAGCTTGAAGAGGATAACAGATGCTTGGTGTAGCTCATCTTACAGATGAGTCCAATCTCACACGTTTTACGAACTTGAGAAAGGAGGGGTTCGACCCAAAGTGGGTCCTTCGATGTTAAATTTTAACGAGTCCAAGGAAGGAAAACTCGGTAGTTTTTCGTATTTAGAGAGCCTAAAAAACTTAAAGGAAGCTCTGCAATGTACTTTTTTCGTAAATTTAGTCCCTCGATCCTGAAAAAGTGTAAAACAATTCCCGAGAGAACTCTCCCAGCCGATGTTGATTGAGGTGTACCTTTCTCGTAAATAGTCTAGACGGGCCGAAAAAGGGGTAACCTATCACCGAATAGACGACCTCTCAAATACTTTTACAAGTGTGAAAGAGTCAAGATCACTTGGCAATCTTTTCAATTTTAGGGAGTCTGAAAAGAGCTTAACTATGGACTCCTATGGTCTTTTTCGTAATGTTTTAATTATTCTGGTCTGAAAAGAGAATAAAATACAACCAGGATAATAATTTCCTCATCGTTTTAACGAGCATGAGTAAAGCTGACCGAACTCGACACCATTTACTTGAGTTTGACAAGCACGACACGGGTGTAAAAGCGCTTGGAATCTTTTTCAAGTTTTAATCCAGAGCATGAAAAAGATAAAGTAGGCTCAAAATGAAGGTCAAACAATGAATAAACGCCAGTGTGAATATATCGCTTTTTGAAGGAGATCCTGTCAATAAAGTGCTCACAAAACCAGATATTAGTAATGTGAAGTGGGTTTCATTTTAACCATATAAAAATAATAAGTAAAAAATAGGTGAAAAAACTATAAAAGGATGGTTAAAAATAGAAAGTTACCATTTCATTTGTGTTTTTACCAAAAGAGGAGATTTTTACCCACTTGAGGAGCAAAACTTCAAGGATCCATATCTGGAGTTTCAAGGCACCATTTCAACAACCGTTTGTGCCAGGTAAGAGATCTCAAGCTTCTCTTTCATTTGATGTAGGAATAATTTGCTTTCAGTAAGAAAATTTAATTTTTTGGGCAATCCCTATTGGGAAAAAATCGCCCTTCACAGTACCGCGTGGGGCCCATATCAGGAAGCGCGGTACTGTTTGATAGTACCGTGCTGTGTCTTCAAACCAAAGCGCGGTACTGTGCAGTATCGCGTGGCAAGGTTTTCCCCAGGCGTGATGAAGACGATTTTTAAGATGAAAAAATCAATTTTTTCCAATTTTTTTGCTGAAACTAAGTTCTTAAATGATTACTAAATGTTTCCCTTGACCTTTTGCAGGAGTTTGCAATTTGTTTGGATTAAAATGGTCAGTTGGAAAGAAAGAGAGCATGAAGTAGATGATTTGGCGGCCGAAAATGACTTACCGACTGTGACCGCATTGCGAGAATGTGGGTTGTTGAAGTTCTTTAAGACCAAAGGGATTCGTCAGCAACCCAAGCTTCTCACCCATCTTATTCAATTGTGGGACCCTTACATTCAAGCTTTCCGAGTGGGAGAGCATGTTCTAAAAATTCAACTTGAGGATATTTATTTCCTCACGGGCCTCTCGAAAAGAGGGGCCCGGGTGAACTTTACTAGATAAAGAGTTTCAGAGACGAGCACAGATGCTCTGATTGCTCGGTATTGCCGTCAGGGTTCGAGCAAGAAAAGTGGAAAAGTGGTCATAAAAGATGTTACAGAACTTCCTTTAAAAACTGTTTTGTTCACCATCACATGTGCAGCAGGGAGTGTGGGTTCGCATCAGGCGTCCTGTACACAAATGAACCTGGCAGTGGATTGTATGGCGGGAACAATATTTAACTGGTGTGAGGCGGTGTTGACCAATCTCAAAGAACAAGTGCACAAGTGTAGAGTTGGAGAGAATTCCCAATTTGGTTATGGGAGTATCCTAGTCACCTTCTTTTTGGCAAAGGTGCCATTGCTGCGTCCACAGATATATATCCTTCGCCATCCACCTACCGAGCCATGGATGGCTCGATGGAGTGATTATGCAGGGCGTCTTGGGGGACCTCAGCGCTTGGAATTTGGTGAGGATTCCTTCTCCTGGCTCGAGGAGCAGATAGTGATGATCGATGACTACCCCTATGCAGGGGTGGACTTCCACGAGGACATCGAATTGGCACTGCCAGAGGATGAAGATTGGGACAACTCAGGTATGACCTTCATGGATATATTTTTTCTTTTTGAATATATAATTTTTATTGCTTTGTGGAATGTGTATAAGACTTCTAATGTATGTTCGCATGTATGTCGCAGATTGTGGACCACAGAGACCAGCTGGGTACTCGCCCTTACATCGTGGTGGTGTTGATTGCCAAGCCGCTCCAGAAGAGGAGGAGGACGAAGATGAAGCAGGAGGATTCCGGGACATAGAGAGGAATTTACAGGGGTTGACTCATGGTATCCCTGCTATGAGGATGGATGACGTCCCTTTACATCTCTAGTGGCATACTGTAGGTGTGCCTAGTCGTATTGGTCGACTTCTTCGTAGGGTGGCTCGAGCTGTAGTGTGTTATCACCAGCAGCGTGAGGAATCTGATGAGGGACATGATAGATCTCCCAGATCTCCATAGATGGTTTTTTTGTTTTTTGCGGCATGTATACGATATGTAGGCTTTGAGAGCCAAATTTTTGGATGGGATTTGGTCCCAAATTTTGTCTTTGACACAAACTTTATGTATTTTGGAAAAACACTCTTATATATAGTGATATGGACCTACTTTCATGATCTATTTATTTACAATGACTTGTGCATTTTATCTTTTATGATGTGTTTATGTATGGGCAAGATGCCAATCCAAAATGTAGTTAGCCAATGAATCAGCTATACAATTTAATTCTCTTGGTATGTGTTGATATGAAATGAAATTAAATGATCGTTCCAAGAGGCGTACCCTCCAAAATAAACGAAGTAGGATAGGATCGCGAACTGTGTAAACACGGTTCAGATGAGAAACCATGAGCTGGGAGTCTAAAAAGACTGATAGGGAGTCAATTCCGAGTGAAGCAACCTCTGTCAAGAGACCAATAACTGCATGGTACTTCGCAATATTGTTGGTTGCAGAACCTAAACAATTGGCTCCTGAAGAAATCAACTCGCCAGTGGGAGAATAGATTACCCATGCTGCGGAAGCGAGATTCCGGGTATGTCGGCTTGCACTGTTGGCGAATCCAAAGTAGGCAGACATCTGTGCATAAAATCACGAGTCAAAGTAAGAGTGGATACATGAGGTCCACGCGCACACCGAAAAATGAGTAAAAGAAAACTAAGTACATTATGTACAACAAGTAACCCACATCGGGAAACCTTACGCGTAGAAGCGTTTGAGGTATAGCCCATTGCGAGGTCGTTCCAATGGCGTACCATCACAATCGATTAGTTCATAGGCTCCTTTTTCCAAGACACGTTTTACAACAAAGGGGCCGTACCACATAGATTCAAGTTTTCCTTTTCCGAGTTTATCATGCATTTGATCATATGTAAGTACAAGGTCACCTTCATTGAAGATCCGAGGTTGAACGGATTTGTCATATTGAGCTTTGACGCGTTTTTTATGAGCTTCACTAGCTAAAGCAGCATCACGGCGGGTTTCATCTAGCTTGTCTAGGTATAGAAACCGTTCCTCTTCGGAAGTGGTGTGGGGAAGCAGCTCTATGGCTATCTTGAGTGATGGAATTTCACATTCAATCGGCAAAATGGCTTCTAGGCCATACACCAGTTGGAATGGTGTAAACCCAGTAGCACTTTTCACTGAGGTTCGGTATGCCCATAGTGCTGAGAATAGAGTTGAGTGCAAGTTGGATTTTTGGGTACCCACAATACGCTGAATCATTCGTTTCAGGACTTTGTTAATGGCTTCAACTTGGCCAATCACTTGTGGGTAATACGGGGTTGAGTTTTCATGGCGAAAACCCAGCTTGGCACTTAGTTCTTCGATCATATGGTTCCTGAAATGGGAGCCCTGATCGGTCACAATATATTGAGGGACACCAAATCTAGCTATAATATGATTGAATATGAATTGCGCTGTTGTTTTTCCGTCCTCAGCATACGTAGGCATCGCTTCAACCCATTTTGTGAAATAGTCGACAGCTACTATGACATTGCTATGCCCCTCGGATGAAGTGGGCTTACAGTGCATGAAATCTATGCCCCATTTGGAAAAAGGGCCGACGACAATAACAAGATGGAGTGGAGCAGGGTGCGAGCATGCTTTACTATGAAAGAATTGACATGGAGGACACTTCTTGACTGTTTCAATGCAGTCTTTGAAAATTGAGGGCCAGAAGTATCCTGCTCGCAGTATTTTCTGGGCCATAGCCATCCCAGAGAGATGACCACCACATGCTCCAACATGGCAGTCATTAAGAACGCGTTCCGCCTCATCTAAGGTCAAACAACGTCGAAGAACGGTCTCGACACCACATCGATACAGAGTATCGTTGACTATGAGGTAGTATTTTGCGTGATGTCGGATGCGTCGTCGTTCATCGCGAGTGAGGTTGGGGCGGAAGCGTTGGGTTTGGAGATATAATAGAATATCTTCGTACCATGGATCAGACGTGCTAATGAGGAACAATGATTCGTCAGGAAGAGAACCAATGGGCTCGGATTGCTCAGTAGCACGGGGCAAGTTACAAATTAACTCAACAAAGACCAGAGATTTTTTGGACTTGGCTTTGACAAATTCCAAGTCGAACTCTTGAAGGATGACGATCCAACGAGAATATTTTCCCCCAAGCACCTGACGCGTGAGGATATAATACATTGGATTGAAATCAGCTATAACGGTGGTCCGGCGGAGTAACATGTAATGACAGAATCTCTGGATAGCAAATACTGTTGCCAGAGCCAGTTTTTCAAGATGTGAATAGCGAGTTTCGGAGTCGAGAAGACTCTTACTGAGATAGTATACTGTTGAATATTGTAACTTCTAAGAATATTATATTTGTACATTATTTATTCCGGAGATGTTTCATTCCTCTGAGGTAATCCTACTATGTATCTGGAGATGCTTATTCCTCGAGGGTTTGATATTAACTAGGGTTATTAGACCCACCATGTGTGGGTCGGCCCTGTAGTTATATTTTAGGGGTTATTAGACTTCTCCAGGTGAGGTCGGCCCCAACAGGTCTTTTAGTCAGTTGAGAGTCAAGTATAAATAGAGGAGGTGAACTCCTCATTACAACACTCACTCACTTGTGGAAGAGTGCGCACTTGTCTGGGAGATCAGCTTAGGAGACAAAGGAAGGAGGAGCACATCTTGTATTTTGGTTGATCATCTTATTGAGGAAAGCTTTACTGGGTTTTCTACCCCATGAGGGTTTCCCAAGATATATTGTGTGTCTATCTTGTGATTATGCTTCTTTCAGTGATCTTGCTTGGTTATTTGGTTTAAACTTAACATGGTATCAGAGCTAGACTGAATAGGACATCTTTCACAAGGTAAGTTTATCTCTCTCTCTCTCTCTTTGGTGAAGTTAGGGTTTCAGCCCAAAGTTGGTATTATTGATTTTTGGTTGCATGGCTGGATAGCCCTCCTCAATACCTTTCTTTTAAGCCCTAGATCGAACTTTTTGGTTGGGTAGAACTCTGGGAATTGCAAACCCTAATTCTACCAAAAGTGCGATACGTCAGATTTTGGTTTCAGAAAAAAGTTGGAATTTTTGATTTCTGATTACATGGTTGGATAGCCCTTATCAAGAGCATTCTTTTAAGCTATAGATCGAACTTTTTGGTTAAGTAGAACTCCGGGAAAGTCAAACCCTAATTCTACCAAAAGTGCGATAAAATTCTGTTTCAGTTTCCGGAAAAGTGAAAAGTAACTTTCCAAGTAAGTCTACTCTGTCTCTTGGACTCCCCCAAGAGAAGATGGCTCCAAATACTAAGCTTGAAGACAAGCTAGAAGGCATAGAAAATTTTCGGGCATGGAAATACAGAATTGGTCTCATTCTTGAAGAGAATGATCTTGCTCAGCTTATCAAGGAAGAAGTTGCAGAACCAGAAGGAGATGAAGCCAAAGAGAAGCATAGGAAAGATTTGATTAGGGCAAAGAGAATCATAGCTGATTCCATCAAAGACCACTTGATTCCACAAGTGGCCTCCAAGAAGACTCCAAAGGAAATGTATGATGCCCTAGGAAGAATGTATGAAGGGAAGAACATCAATAGGAAGATGAATCTGAGGACTAAATTGAAGAGCACCAAGATGCACAAAGGAGAATCCATTCAAGACTACTTCTCAAGGGTTTCACAAATCAAGGAACAACTAGATGCAATTGGTGATACTCTTGATGAGGATGAACTTGTGATGACTGCCCTCAATGGTCTCACTAGATCTTGGGAGTCATTTATACAAACCATGTGTGCCAGGAAAGAGAGCATGAAGTTTGACATATTATGGGAGGATTGTGTTCAAGAAGAAGCTAGGGTTGCAAATAGAGAAGCCCTTCTCAAAGAGGATGACCAAGCCTTAGCCACTCATACCAAAAGAAGAAGAATGAGTCATCTCAAGAGAGTTGACCACAAAGGATCTCAACACTTCTCTAGATCTAACAAGAGAAGAGGACCCAATTCAGCAAGAGATCTTTCTACGGTAGAATGCTACAGTTGTCATAAATTGGGACACATCTCCATATTTTGTCCTTCTCAAAGGAAGAAAGTCTTCCACAAAAGACATCATGCACATATGGCAGAAAATGATAGTGAAGAAGAAGAAGAGGAAGAAGATGAAGAAGAAGAAGAGGTAGAGTTAAAACCCAAAAGGAAAAGATGCAAGGTGAAGAAAGAAGATCCAGAAGAATATGTTCTATTCTCTGCACTCTCTGGATCTGTATCTCCTGGAGAAGATACATGGCTCATTGATAGTGGTGCTTCCAAGCACATGACAAGTCAAAGGAAGACCTTCTCAAATCTTGAAGAAAAGTCTTCTTCACAGAAAGTATCTCTAGGAGATGACTACCAATATCCTATCAAAGGAATTGGTGAAGCTAGCTATAAGCTAGATTCTGGAACACCCTTGAAGATGAAAGACATCTTATATGTCCCAGGTTTAAAGAAGAACCTTCTCTCTATTTCAGCACTAGATAAGAAAGGCTTCAGAGTAGCCTTCATAGATGGACAAGTACTCATGTGGTCCAAAGGGAAGACAATTAAAGATGCAGTTGTTATTGGTGAAGAAGAAGGAGGTCTCTATAAACTCAAGGGTCATCCAGAAGCTGCCCTTGCACATGAGATCTCCAGCCCCAGTGAGCTATGGCATAGAATATTAGCCCACATCAACTTTAAAGCCTTACCCTATGTAAGCAAGGTAGTCATAGGATTACCAGATTTAAAAGCTGATCATGATGACTCATGTAAAGGATGTAAGAAAGGGAAAAATATCAAGAACCCCTTTCCAAAGAGTGAAACAAAGACTAAGAACATTTTAGAGCTTATACACTCAGATGTATGTGGTCCAATGCCCACCACTTCCTTAAGTGGGTTTGAATACTATCTTTCATTCATAGATGACTATTCAAGGAAAACTTGGATATACTTCCTGAAAGGTAAGAATGAAGTCTTTGGAAAATTCAAAGAGTTCAAGGCTCTAATAGAAAATCTATCAGACAAGAAAATCAAAACTCTTAGAACAGATAATGGCGGAGAATTCACCTCAAAGGAATTTGAGGACTTTTGCAAAGAAGCTGGAATTAAAAGGGAACTAACTACTCCCTACAATCCCCAACAGAATGGGGTGGCTGAAAGGAAAAATAGAACAATCATGGAAACTGTGAAGACCATGATACATGACCAAGATCTTCCCATGTACTTATGGGCTGAAGCAGCCAAGACAACAACTTATGTGCAAAATAGATTATCTCACAGTGCTCTTGAATTCAAAACTCCAGAAGAAGTATTTACAGGTAAGAAGCCTGAGGTAAGTCATCTTAAAATATTTGGGTGTCCTGTGTATATCCACATTCCAAAAGAAAAGAGAACCAAGTTGGATCCCTCAGGTAAGAAGGAAATGTTTGTTGGCTATTGTGAAACTTCCAAAGCCTTCAGAATCTACATACCAGGTTTCCATCATATAGAAATAAGTAGAGATGTAACCTTTGATGAGGAAGCAGCTCTCAAGAAATCCAGAAAGTGTCAACTTGAAGAAATTTATGAAGAAGACCCATCACCCAGAAATTCAGAGAATGTCCACTTCCCTGAAGAAGCTACACCAGAGGATCATGACATGCTGGAACCTCAAGAACCCCCTGTTGCAGAACTATCCAGGAAAAGAAGACCAGCATGGGCTAGAGATATTATTCAAGGAACTGAAAGATATGGAGCTCCTGAAGGCTCCACTAGAGAAAGAAAGAAACCAAAGCTTGTGTCCAACTATATGGCCTTAATGTGTGATCTTGTGGATCAACTACCTACTAACTATGAAGAGGCAGCTCAGAAGAAAGAATGGGTAGAAGCAATGACAGAGGAATATCAGTCAATAATGAAAAATGATGTTTGGGATATAGTTCCCAAGCCAAAAGATAAAAGTGTGGTTTCTTCCAAATGGATTTTCAAAATAAAACATGCCGCAGATGGAAGCATTGAAAAATACAAAGCAAGATTTGTAGCCAGAGGATTCTCTCAGAAGGAGGGAATTGACTACGAAGAAACATTTGCACCAGTTGCCAGGTATACTTCAATTAGAACTATTATGGCTCTTGCATCCATGATGAAGTGGAATTTACACCAAATGGATGTTAAGACAGCTTTTCTGAATGGTGTAATTGAAGAAGAAGTTTACGTAGAGCAACCTCAAGGGTTTGAGGTTAATGATGGAAGAACTCATGTATGCAAATTGAAGAAGGCATTATATGGGTTGAAACAAGCTTCAAGGGCTTGGTACGGAAGGATTGATAATTTCTTAACTAGCATGGGCTTTACAAAAAGTAAAGCTGACCCAAATCTTTATCTCAAGGTAATGGATGATGAACCAGTTATATTGCTGTTATATGTAGATGATCTCTTCTTAACTGGAGATGAGAAACATATTATTGAAAGCAAGAAGAAGCTTTCTTCAGAATTCGAGATGAAAGATCTCGGATTAATGCGCTACTTCTTAGGCTTAGAAGTATGGCAAGAACCAAAAGGAATCTTTCTAAATCAAGGTAAGTATACTGTGGAGATTCTCAAAAGATTTGATATGTTGGAGTGCAAAGCCATGGCCACTCCCATGGACTCCAACTTAAAGTTATTAGTTAACGATTCATCAGAATTAGTGGACATAACTCTATATAGACAAATCATTGGATCATTGATGTACTTAACTAATACTAGGCCTGATATATGCTTTGCTGTAAATACCCTAAGTCAGTATCTAGTAGAACCTAGAAAGGTTCACTTAATAGCTGCAAAGCATGTAATGAGGTACCTAAAAGGTACATTAGATTTTGGCCTTTTCTATTTTGGAGGTCATGAACTCAGATTACATGGTTACTCAGATTCTGATTGGGCAGGTAGTGTCTCAGATAGAAAAAGTACCTCAGGTGGATGTTATGGTCTTGGATCTGCCATGATCTCATGGTTCAACAAGAAACAATCAAGTGTGGCCCTCAGTACTGCTGAAGCTGAATATATAACTGCCTGTTCTGCTAGCTGTGAAGCAGTATGGCTTCGGAAACTTTTATCTGGAGTGTTTGACTTAGAAATGGACCCCACTGTGATTATGTGTGATAATCAAAGCTGCATCAAGATGACTGAAAATCCTGTATTTCATGATAAGTCAAAACACATAGAGATCCGATACTTTTATATACGAGACATGGTGCAGAGAGGAGCTATCAAGCTGGAGTATATAAGCACTGAGGATCAAATCGCTGATATCCTGACCAAGCCTCTGTCTCGAGTAAAGTTTGAACACTTCCGAGACAAGCTTGGTGTAGTTCAGAAGAACCCTCCTCGAAAGGGGGAGTAGCACAGTATGAGACAAACAAGCCTATCTCATCAATGATGAGGTTACCTATTTTTTGTACTTACTCACCTAGAATTATTTAGATTTAGGACTCTTATATTCTTTATTTTGATAGTTAGATGTATACATACTTTTGATGATAGATGTATACATGCTTTTGATGATAGATGTATACATGCTTTTGATGATAGATGTAGACATGCTTTTAATGATAGATGTATACATGTTTTGATGATGATGATACATGTTGTGGTTATACATGTTTTGATGATGATGATACATGTTGTGGTTATGCATGTTTTGATGATGATGATACATGTTGTGGTTATACATGTTTTGATGATGATGATACATGTTGTGATTATACATGCTTTTGATGTTGATGATACATGTTGTGGTGATACATGTTATGATGATGAGGATACATGTTCTTGATGAACATGTGAAGGGATTGGATCATTCCTGGACTTCAGTCCGAAAGAAGAGCCATAGACGTATGTCTTCGATAATGAAGGGATTGGATCATTCCTGGACTTCAGTCCGAAAGAAGAGCCGTAGACGTATGTCTTCGATAATGAAGGGATTGGATCATTCCTGGACTTCAGTCCGAAAGAAGAGCCGTAGACGTATGTCTTCGATAATGAAGGGATTGGATCATTCCTGGACTTCAGTCCGAAAGAAGAGCTGTAGACGTATGTCTTCGATAATGAAGGGATTGGATCATTCCTGGACTTCAGTCCGAAAGAAGAGCCGTAGACGTATGTCTTCGATAATGAAGGGATTGGATCATTCCTGGACTTCAGTCTGAAAGAAGAGCCATAGACGTATGTCTTCGATAATGAAGGGATTGGATCATTCCTGGACTTCAGTCCGAAATAAGAGCCGTAGACGTATGTCTTCGATAATGAAGGGATTGGATCATTCCTGGACTTCAGTCCGAAAGAAGAGCCGTAGACGTATGTCTTCGAGAATGAAGGGATTGGATCATTCCTGGACTTCAGTCTGAAAGAAGAGCCGTAGACATATGTCTTCGATAATGAATGGATTGGATCATTCCTGGACTTCAGTCCGAAAGAAGAGCCGTAGACGTATGTCTTCGATAATGAAGGGATTGGATCATTCCTGGACTTCAGTCCGAAAGAAGAGCCGTAGACGTATGTCTTCCAGAATGAAGTCCTTGGTGGACGGTTGAGGATTAAGTCATCCTTGGACGTAGGTCCTAAAAGCACGTCGAAGGGATTGGATCATTCCTGGACTTCAGTCTGAAAGAAGAGCCGTAGACGTATGTCTTCGAGAATGAAGTCCTTGGTGGACTGTTGAGGATTAAGTCATCCTTGGACGTAGGTCCTAAAAGCACGGTGAAGGATTGGATCATCCTTGGACTTTGGTCCTGTAAACTGAGCCATACACATGAGGTCTCCAAGAACATGATAGGACTGGATCGTCCCTGGACTTCGGTTCAAAAGGTACATGACTGGTTTACATCATTCCTTGATGATGACGATGTTTGTGTGATGACGATGACGATGATCGTGTGATGACAATGCTGATGATCGTGTGATGACGATGCTGATGATCGTATGATGACGATGCTGATGATCGTGTGATGATGATGCTGATGATCGTATGATGACGATGCCGATGATCGTGTGATGACGATGCCGATGATCGTGTGATGACGATGCTGATGATCGTGTGATGACGATGCTGATGATCGTGTGATGACGATGTTGATGATCGTGTGGCGACGATGCTGATGATCGTATGATGACGATGCTGATAATCGTATGATGACGATGCTGATGATCGTGTGATGACGATGCCGATGATCGTGCGATGACGATGCTAATGATCGTATGACGATGCTGATAACGATGTTGATGTTCCAGTAACTAGTCAAGTTACTGATGATGATGAATTGAAGAAAGCTTCCGATGATATATAGATGATGTGGTAAATGACTCCTTGCTCCTACAGATGTTGTTATAATATCCTTCTCGTTAAGGGGGAGTGTTGAATATTGTAACTTCTAAGAATATTATATTTGTACATTATTTATTCCGGAGATGTTTCATTCCTCCGAGGTAATCCTACTATGTATCTGGAGATGCTTATTCCTCCAGGGTTTGATATTAACTAGGGTTATTAGACCCACCATGTGTGGGTCGGCCCTGTAGTTATATTTTAGGGGTTATTAGACTTCTCCAGGTGAGGTCGGCCCCAACAGGTCTTTTAGTCAGTTGAGAGTCAAGTATAAATAGAGGAGGTGAACTCCTCATTACACCACTCACTCACTTGTGGAAGAGTGCGTAATTGTCTGGGAGATCAGCTTAGGAGACAAAGGAAGGAGGAGCACATCTTGTATTTTGGTTGATCATCTTATTGAGGAAAGCTTTACTGGGTTTTCTACCCCATGAGGGTTTCCCAGGATATATTGTGTGTCTATCTTGTGATTATGCTTCTTTCAGTGATCTTGCTTGGTTATTTGGATTAAACTTAACATATACCACATGTTCTATGCCGTTGTGGTCTTCCTGTACTAGCACCATACCGATGGTGGAAGTTGAAGCTGCGAGATAAATAATATAATCCCGTGTGTAATCGGGGGGTTGGATCACAGGATCTTTGGTTAAGGCTTCCTTTAGATTGTCAAAGGAGCGTTGGGCTTCATCATCCCAGATAAAGGGAATGTTCTTCTTGAGAAGCCTCATGTAGCCTTTTGTTATCTCGGAAATATTGCAGATGAAACAACATAGAAAGTTTGCATGCCCTTGCAAACATTGAAGTTATGGAATGTTGGTGGGTGAAGGCAGGGCTAAGATAGCTGCTACCTTTGCAGGATCTAAACATATCCCGCTTTTGGAGACTATGAAGCCCAACAGTTTTTCGGCTTCTACACAAAAGATGCACTTATGCGGGTTCAAACGTATATTGTAGCGACGACACCTTTCGAAAATGGCACTTAAGTGGTCTGGATGGTCTTCCCGAGTCCGAGAGTGAGTGGGAAGGTCATTAAGATATGGTTCTACAATATGTTTGATGTCGTGAAATGCGTAGGACATCGCCCGTAGGAAAGTTGCCCCGCCATTTTTAAGGCCAAAAGGTAACTTTCGATATGCAAAAATTCCCCAAGGGCAGATAAAAGCCGTTTTGTGCTGGTCGGCTGGGAGGATATCGATCTGATTATAGCCAGAAAAGCTATCCATAAATGAAAAGATGACACTCCCGGCACAGTTATCGATGATTTGGTCGATGAATGGAGTTGGGTAGTTGTCCTTTGGACAAGCCTTGTTCAAGTCGCGGTAATCGACATAGACTCTGATCGTTCCTTGTTTCTTGGCTACGGGAACGATGTTAGATACCCATTCTGTCAATGGGACAGGATAGATAAAACCAACACGCAAAAGTTTTTCAACTTTTCCTTTAATAGCGGCTGCCTTATGAGGATGGACGGGACAGAGTTTCTGTCGAACAAGTCGGGTGCCAAGGAATGTTGGAATTTTGTGGACCACAATCGAGGGGTCAATTCCTGGCATTTCTTCATAACTCCAAGCAAAAAAATCGCGGAAGGTTTTGAAGTAGGCACTATAGAACTCCATTTCGAGGGGAGTACATGTTTTGCCAATGTGAATATTTTCCACGATACCAAGCTTCACTGAAATATCAATGGGAGTGTTTTCCATAAGGTTGGCCAAGTTTCCTTCGGAAAATACCTTGTTGAGGGAAGTGGGGAACTTGGTTTCAACCATCCCAAGTGAAGTACTGGGTTTTGTATCAGGTTCAAGTGGCTGAATGGTGGGGAATGAAGATCGATGATGAAAATATCCCCATGGTGGCTCATCACCACACATAACCTCCATAATTGATTTGTCAGTGGGAAAAATCAAATTGAGAGGATCGAAAAGTGGTGGGTATGGATGAGTCTCAGCCGAGAGCTGTGACATGGAATGATGAGTAGAACAGTCGACCCAATCGATGGTTGATTGGATCGCTTCATATGCTGTGAGGTTTCTGTTCAGAGGCATAGAGTTGCCGTAGTCTTCAATCTGAGAGGGACTCGGAATCACCCATGAATCATTGGAAGGGGTGACATTCGATGAAATCATGTTGACTAGTTGAACATGGGTTCCCAGCTTTGGAAAAAATCCAATAAGGGATGAATCCTTCATGAGACCAACACCAATGTCTTGGAACCGGTACTGAGGTTGATCCAATAACGGGACGGTGTTGGCAAAGTTTGGATGGGAGTCTGGGATACAATAATCCAGTTGATCAATAGTGATAATTTTCCCTTCATGAGGAAATTGTACAATCCGGAAGACTGTAGATGCTATGGCGGTCATGGCATAAAACTAGTTCCAGCCAAGGAGGAGATTGTAATCCAATGGTGCATCTACGACTTCAATGTGTACGGATAGTGTTTTTCCCCCCAGTTCAACACCAATTGAGGGAATGAGTCCATAAGGTTGAAAACCGTGTCCATCAAATGCCCTGAGAGCAGTGGGAGAAGTTGTGACTTCGGGTGAGCCTAAGGATCTCCAATAGTTTAAAGACATGATCGACATGGAAGCACCTTCGTCTAACACAGTGCGATGGATGATGTTTCCATGGATTTTTATGTGAAAATGGAAGGCTAACTGGTGAGAAAGCCGAGATTTAGCGTGTTCCAAGTTAAACATGATAGAGTTTGAAGTATCTGGGTCCATTACCCCCAGTGTTGAAAGTAGGGTTCTTCGCTGCGTGGGTAGTGTTGGAGAACCTCGAGAGTCGACATGGCGCAAGGTGCTTGAGCTAGATCCTCAACAATGTTGTAATTTTGGGCAGCTCGGGCATTGGGATTAAATGTCGCCTTTTGTATGGTGCCCTTGGGTGGGCGCAGCACTGTGTCCGTAAGCGGTCTCTCAATATGGAGATGGCCAGTAGGAGGGGGAATAGGAATCAGATCTTCAACAGGAGATTTGCCTTTGGCTATCTCGGGTTGTTTGTTTGAACTTGGAGGGTTGTCATACGTCTTTGAACGAGTGGTTATATGAACCTCTTCATTACTCGTCATCAGGATTTCACGGTTTGTGGACGTCTCTCCGCAGGTTGGATTCGTTGGGTTGCCCCCTTGTGGGGTTTCTTGGGAAACCATCTGTTGTTGCTGTTGTGGTAAAGGGTCAATTAACACTGCTGGGTGAGAGGATCCTTTAACAAATTTGTTGACTTCGTCCTTGTAGGGACAGTCACATGTGTAGTGATCATCTTGACAAATTAGGTAGGGAAACTTAGCCTTTCGACGTGGTTTCTGGTCATTTTGGGTGGGTTGTGGCTTGGGGTTCTTCTGCTGGTTCTTCTTGGTTTTACCATGATTTTTTTTCTTCTTTCCCCTGAATGGTTGTGACGTAGATTGAACCGCGCTCACTTTGGAGGAAATGGCAGGAGAAGTAGTAGTTTTTGAGGCAGCCTGGGGTAGAGCGGGGGAAGCAGAAGCTTGTTGTCCCGTCGAGTTGGTAGTAGGCTGGGCCTTGACTGAACCGACAATACCATCAATGGGGGGTTCAGTGGTAGGATTCATTGGATCAGTGTTAACGCAGGAGGCATGTGGAATAAATTCATGTAAAGTACCGGATTGAGTGTATACCAAATCCATGTACTGGGCTGCTGAGATGGCTTGTTCTTCTATAACCGGACCGCGCATAGTGATGTCTCTGGCTATGGGAGGCAAAAAAGATTTCGTGAACCAATCAGCGAGTAGCTGATCCAGAATGGGTGCCTTAATTAACCTACGGCGTCGTCGCCACTCATGGATGTGATCCGAAATGTGTGTAGAAGTGGTTTGACGTAGTGAGGTTAACAGTTCTGTTCTAGTCTCGTACCGGATGGGGAGCTGGAAATGAGTCAGAAACTGCATAGCCAAGGTGTTGAAATCACGGAAAGATTGTTGTGGCAGCTCGATGTACCATTTTGCTGCCGTGCCGGTAAGCGTACGTTGGAAGAGCCGAAGTCAAATGGAATCATCCATCAAGGAGTTGGATGAACACCAAAGATGGAAGGTCATCACGTGGTTCTTGGGGTCTTCCCCAGGCTTAGCATCGAACTTAGGAATGTCCGATGGTAGTTTGGTTGGAATAGGTGGCCAGTGAGGTTCATGCCATATAGGATCGTTAATAAGCCTCGACAAATCAGGTAAGTCAAGTGTGGCCAAAAAGGGAAGTTAACGGTTAGTCTGCGGCTATGAGTAATAACCATGTGGTGCAGAGAAACCTGGAGGGCCCTGCATAGCATACTGCTGCGTTTTATACCCATATGTGTTTCCTGGGGGGTACTGCTGGAAACTCTGAGGATGGTAAGCCATCTGGTTAACCGGTTGAGTGTAGGTAACCGGTTGGTGGATGTTCTGCTGAGTGGGTATGGTACCCTAGGGTTGCTGAAACCCAGGGATGGTTGCTGCTCCTTGTTGGGGGAAGGTTCCTTGGAATTGTTGTGTTCCAGGAATGTTACCACCGTATTGAGTAAGTGGAGGGTTTCCCATAGCAGGGTTGGGGGGTGGCTGCGACTGTGGTTTCCATGGAAGGCTCATTCCTCCTTGGGGAGCGAGTGGAAATTAAAGTGATGGGTTCCATGGAGTTGTAGTAGTTGAAGGGTACGGGAAGCCAGAATTCAAGTTGGGGGGAATTTGAGATTGCCCCCCAGCTTGGTTCCAGTTTCCAAAAAGTGAGTACCCCCCACTCTATGGGATTTGAGATTCCCAAGAAGGAAGCATACTTGACGAGGGAGGTTGAGAGTGAGGCCCGGTTGGAACACCAGAATAAGGTTTCCCACTGCCAGGTGTGTTGTACATACCATACTGAGCAGATACTGTGGGTTGGGAAAGTTTTTGGATGGAGCCAATGGGTTGGCCGCCAGCAGATGGGTTGGATGGCCCTATAGGAGGAGGCTGTTGACTAGGAACGGGTTTCCCAACAAAAGGTTGTCCTCCAATTAGTTGGGTTGATGGCCCTATAGGAGGAGGTTGTTGACTAGGAACTAGGTTCCCAACAAAGGGTTGTCCTCCAACTAGTTGGGTTGATGGCCCTGTAGGAGGAGTTTGGTTTTTAGAGTTGGGAACTACTGCAGTCGGTTGTCCACCTCCTGAGATAGTATAAATAGTGGCCAAAGGTGATCCTCCGGTCCAACCGGAAGATGTAGCAGTATGACTAGGTGTTCTTCCGCCGTTGGCCAAATATGATAGTGTGGATTGGCCAACAACGCCAAAAGTACCGATTTGCAGAGGGGGTCTTCCATATCTGACAGGCGAGGACGGGGAAAAAACTGGGTTATCTCTCATAGAATGTGCGCCAAAAATGGGTGATGGCAACAAATGTGGGGAGTTTAACCCAGGGGTATCGACGTCGTCCATAGCGTGTTCAATGATAGGAGGACCATCGAAAACTGGGTCCGAGTTCATATCCTGGAAAGGGTTTTCAGGATCCGGTGGGGACCTAGGTATAGTAACGTTTGAAGGTCTAGAATCGTCTGCATAGGAGTGATGGAACTCTGTGCTAGACGGGATGTTGGGATCCTGAAATTTAGAAGGACGAGTAACAGGGGGATATCTAGAAGCTGTCGAGAGCATTTTCTCTATGCTGCGTTTAAACCGTGCCGATATCAACGGGGAATTTTCTAGACTAACCATACTAGACTGGATGGAAGCCATGATCTCATGTCCCGGAGGAAGGTTGGGGAGAGGTATAGTACGAGGTACGTTTCTAGAAGAACTTGTTTCCTATGGATGAACACTGGGTGACGTAGTGATAACAGGCGGAAGCTCCGCCTGCGAAGTGATGAAGCCATAATCAGGTTCAATAGGTGTGTCAGGAAGTCGAGTATCTTCAATGATTTCGACGTACCCGCCTGGGACTGAAATCAAGCCAGGTATATCCTGGTCGGACCCTTCGGTGGTGCCAACAGATCCATCTGTGTCATCGTGAAAAGTGTCTGATGGATGGGAGGTGTTGACATCAGGTAGGAGGATGACCTCTGGTTTAGTAATTTGGGTTGTACTAGATTCAGCCGCTGTAATGGTGTCCACTGTAACAGATAAATCTAGAATAACAGTGGGTCAAGTGACAGTGGAAGTCTCAGGTATGCTAGTGGTTGCAGAAGCTGCAATAGATTCTGAGACTGTGCTATGAGTAGCAATTACAGGCGGAACTGATGATGTGGTATGTATTGGCGGTGGAATGTTCCCTCGACTAGCACCGCGGCCAGGAGGAGCGGGAATGCGTGATGCAGGTGGAACATAGGTCTGTGGCGGTGGTGGTGGTGGAGGGATCTTTCCCTATACTCATTGTGATCTTCGTGGTTGTTCTGACATGATGACAGGAAAATGAAAATCGGGGGCAGTGTCATAACAAAGAACTCAAAAACTCTAATGCAGTCGAGTGTGCAGAAGAGGAGCTAGAAAAAGCAAGGCTCACAGGCCAAAAAAGCAAGCTCTAAAATCTATACTGAGACCCGTGTCTCAATAAGCGAGCTGATAAAAAGAATGGCCAGAATGCAAACAAGCAGTCCCTAAAAAGAAAAATGACCCTCTACAAAGATGAGATAACAAGCAAACTCCTAACTAAGAGCTGGAGACCTCAACAAGCTATATCCTTCGCAAGGTGATGAAATCCAAGTCGAACAATACAACATGAGAGACCGATATAAGAAGGATATCCCTCTACCGAAAGGGATCCTGGGTAAAAGAGCCCTAGTAGAATAGTCACTAAGCTACCTCATTCATGACACATTGGAAAAGGTTTTGGGCACTTCAGCCTTCCGAAGAAGACAATGATCGATGTTGCCTTAGGGCTAAGCGGAGTGCGTCATTCCACAGAGTCCGTCCGGTTCTCAATCTCGCGGTCGTTTAACCCTTGAAAGTTAGAAACAGTCAGGAGGCCCCTCCACAAACTGGCTGTGACCGTGTCAATAAATACTAGAGGATTTTAGTTCCCTAGAAGACAACAACTATGTCTCAGATGATAATTACAAGGGGGAATTATTTTGATGCCTATCCCCAGTGTCCTACCTAACTACCAAATTCTTTTGATTTCTTCAAGTGAGGTCAATGTTGGTTTAATTAGGGAGATTAATTTTAGTGGTTGTCTTACTCAATCATGTAAATGGACATGAAACTTGATGGTGTTATGATGACTCAAACCATTCAAATGAGAATGAATAAAAAATAAGCCTTTGTCTTCAATGAAATCTAGCTAAGGAAGGGAGAGAGTTCTTCGATAAAAAATGCATGAAATTTTTCACAAGCAATTTAAAAATCAAAGCAAAAGATTTTTTCTTTTCTTTTTGTAAATAGAGCCAAACTGAAATAAGCACTGCTTTGAATGCACTGATTCTACAACTAAGATGCTTCAAATATGAGAATTTATATGGCAAATTCAATGGTTCATTTCCTAATGCAAAATGATACTACTAGACTTTTTCAATTCAAACAACAGAATTGTTCTCAAATGATAATTTTTTAATTACTGAAAATGATGAACACAATGTGACTGTAAAAGTTATAGAGTTCAGTAAAAGAGAACAACAGTGTTGGGTTGGTTGTGGTGAAAAAAAATGAAGTAAATGCAATCAAACTGGAAAAATGACCCAATATACAAATCATGCCACTAATTCACACAACAATCAAGCTCACAAACAGGGAAATAAACACACCACACAGACTGTAAAATGACCAGGATGATAACAGGCAACAATAAACACTACCTAAGGCAGAGAGAGACTCAGGAAACCAAGCAAGGAAAAAAAATTTAAAAATTGCAGACACTACCGCATGTCAGGGTCAGACTGTAGCGCGACACTGTTACAGTACCGCTCTGGTACTAATGCAGAGAATGCGGTACTACCGCGCTGTAGAGAATTCTAAGGGCGCGGTACTGTTGCAAGGTAAGAAAAAAGCGCAACTTTAGAAAGGAAAATGGAGTTTTCAGGGTTGCTGCTAACCCAGGGGACTCAGTGATCATGCAGGGAGAAAAAATACAACGAGGAGGGGTGAATAAAGGTAAAAAAATACCAAGATTCAAAACTGGTTTGAAGTGCAATAAAAAATCACAATCAAAAGATGGATGATAGTGAACTGAATCAATCAAGCAGAAATGAAACCCAGCGGAGTTTCCATTCTTGTTTGGTAGAATTTTTCCCTACGGATAAGTCAAAATTCTCTTAACTTAAAGCAGATTCCTAACTGACTCTAAGGTAAGAACAAAACAAAACAAATGCTACCTTGAAATTCCTGAACTAACTTTCACAACAAGATTATATGCATTCAGAAACAATGAAAGATATGACTCGCCTTTCAATCTGACGTTTGTCCCGCTTCTAGCTCTTGATCCAAAGCTCCAATGAAGAGCCTGTTGATATCAAACAAAGAACAAGCATACAAGCTTCCAAATACCTTGAAGTAAAGATTAGATTCAAATCTAGACTAGATACATTTCATGCTAAAGACTTGCACAATACACATGAAATGGGAAAAACAAGACAAGTTATCTTTATTACAAACTTGAAGAATGCTTACAAAGGTTGCTTGATGTCCAAGCTAATCCTCCAGCTCCAAGTGATTCCTCCTCTAGGTATCTCCACAATGCTGCAAGATCATAAGTTTGGTACTTCTAAGAGTCCTCCCCCTTTCCCATGGAATGCCTCTCTTTTATAGTGTATGGTAGGGTTAACGAACAAGAGAGATGGGTGGATCTAGGGAGAGGTAAGTGGATCAAGTTTTCTAATCACAGAAAATGAGTTGAGATCGAATCAGGGATCCCAATCCTCCAATATCTCTCGAAAATACAAAATCCCAAAAGCCATGGAAAAAAGTCTATAAAAAGAGTACCGCGCCCTGAAATCTGAGCATAACGCGGTAGTACCACGTGGCAGGGACAGAGCGTAACGCGGTAGTGTGGACTACCGCGCACCTATAACTGAGCAAGGCGCAGTAGTTAGGGTAAATAAAGCCTCAGCTGGGTGAAAACTTGTCATGGTAAGTTTACTTCAAGGTTCACTCATCATTTTTATCTTCTGAGTGGTTTAAAGCAGTAGGGGAAGTGTCGTCAACTCTTTTTGTGGTGGAGATGCGACATTGAGGAATATGGAGGTATAACAAATATTCCTTTGTCAGAGATGATGTTACCCAAATAATGAATTCTATCTTTAGAAAAGTCACATTTGCTCAACTTTGCATATAGCTTATGCTCCCTTAGTAATTGCATTGTCATTCTCAAATGTTCTTCATGCTCTTCTTCATTCTTAGAATAGATGAGAATGTCATCTAGGAATACAAGAACAAACTTGTCCAAATACTTGCTAAAAACATTATTCATGAGACACATGAATGTAGCTGGTGCATTTGTGAGACTGAATGGTACCACTACAAACTCATAGTGTCCATACCTCATTCTAAAGGCTATCTTATGAATATCTTCTTCTTTGATTCTTACCTGATGGTAACCAGACCTCAAGTCAATCTTTGAAAATACCTTTGCTCCTCTCATTTGGTCAAAAAGGTCATCAATTCGGGGTAATGGGCATTTGTTCTTCACAGTGAATTTTTTCAACTGCTTGTAGTCAATACATAACCTGAGTGTTCCATTTTTCTTTTTGACAAATAAAACAGGTGCTCCCCATGGGGACACACTTGGCCTAATATATTTCTTTTCCAGCAACTCTTGTAATTGCATTTTTAATTCTAGCAATTTTGGTGTACTCATCCTGTAGGGTGTCTCAGACACTGGTGCCGCTCCTGGCACAAGTTCAATTGTAAAATCAATGTCTCTCTTTGGAGGGAGTCCTGGAATCTCATCAGGAAAAACATCCCTGAATTCTTGCAATACATGATAGTCCTCCAATTTAAAAGTTTCATTCTCTGCTGCCTCTAAAATGTGGGATGCATAAAATTGACATCCCTTCCTACAAAACCTCTTCAGCTGCATGGCTGTAACCTATCTAATAGAAGTCACCTTTGGAATGCCTTTTACAACTCTTGGGTTTCCTTCTTCATCCATGCATTCAAATGTCTTATTGTAGCAGTCAAGTTTAACCCTATGTGCTTCTAACCAATCCATTCCAATGAGAATATCATAGGAACCCAGTGGTAAAATATTCAAATCTGCATAAGTGAATAGCCCATCCATCTCTAATGGACATTTCTCTACTATTTCACTAACTTTTCTCTTGGTTCCAGTGGCTAGTTGAACTAACCATGATTTACTATGCTTTAATTTCTTGAAAGCACAAATATCAACAATTCTAGGAGTGACATAACTGTGAGTAGATCCAGGATCAATCAAAATAGAAACAGATTGCTTAGCAATCTTACCTTCAAATTCAACCACAGTTGACTGATGATCTTCCTGGAAGTCTTCTACTGCTGCATAGATTCCAGGGATTGCTCTCGCCACTTGACCCACAGTTTCAGCTCCTTGGATGTTGTGGACTTGATTTGCATTCCCATTCCGATGTGGACAGTTCCTAAGCATGTGGTCTCCTCCACAACCCCAACATTGAAGTGGTTCTCTTGGCTCCGTTGTATCTCTTGGCTTGTCTCCCATCATCGTAGTTGGCTTAGTCATAACCTGTGATGGTTGCCTTTGCTGATTCTGGAATTGAGGAGGCTTGAACCCTTTCTTCCTTTGATCAAACTTTTCATTTTTCTTATCCTTCCATGCCTTATGGGATTCTGGTTTGCTTCTCTTTTGATCAAAGCAATACTTGGCCTTTCTTATGGCCTCCTCTAGACTTCGAGTTTCATCAAACTCAATTCTATCTGTATATGACTGGGGCAGTCCACTTAGGAAACGTTGAATTTTCACCTTATCATCTCTAATGTACCTAAAATATCTTAGCAGCTCCAAGAATTTGTTTCCATATTCTTCCATGGTCAATTGTCCCAATCTCAGCTCATGGAACTCTTTGATATTATCATCATAGTACCTGCCAAAGAGGTACTTCTGCTTGAAGTATTTCTTGAACTACTTCCACACAATCTTCCTTTCGTTGATCTTCTTCACTTGCCTGATGTGTTCCCACCATATAGATGCTCTTCCATTCAAGTTGAATATGGAAACCCTTGCCTTCGTATTCCTAGAGTAGTCTTGGACTTGTAAATATTTTCTCATCCCAAGAAGCCAAGCTTCAGCTTCTTGACCATATTTTACCTCTCCGTCAAATGTAGTTCGGTTTTGCCTTCTTAAATTCCCCATGCGAATTGTTCTTGTAGTGCCTCTTCCTCTTGCTTCTGTGGGATAAAGAGCTCGAACCCTCAATGGATTCTTCAAAGTCGGATGATTCATTAGAAGAGATTTTTGGAGTATAAGTTCGGTCTATAGAAACTCTTCTTGAGCTACTAGCCCTCTTACGGGAATTCCTTCTAGAACTACTCCCACCCCTTTCTGGATTTGATGTCTAATGTCCAGTGTTTATTTTCCTTTGGATGTCTTTCAAACTCTGTAGCATGGCTGCATTCAACTGATTTTGTTCTTCCTGAGATTTAATCATCATTTCATTATCTTCTCTACAACTTTGCAACTCCACCCTCAGGCTTCTCATGGTGGCTGCAATATCTGGAGGAGTCTCTTGATTTCTTCTCCCATTAGATTATGTTTCAACATTTTCAACATGTATGTTCTCCCCCATGGCATCTGTCTCAAGCTCATAGGGATCCTATGCATCATCCATGATGTTGATTTTCTTGGCCCAACCAAGATCCAAAACTTTCCAACTGTACTATTTAGAGTGCTGCCCTGATGTAACTGTGATTCTGCAAAATGTGTTCATCAACACAATTGTTAGCTGCATTAGATTCTTAGACATTCATAAATTACTTTCATGCACGCGGAAAAATGTTATGTTGACAATTTGTCAAATCATAGAATTTTCTCACAGTCAACGACATATGAGGGGGACGACGGGGTCAAGAGGGATTTCCCCCTTGTGGCTTCCCTGTGCCACTGCAGGGCAGGTCGAGGGCAGTGCCCTCGTTTTTTTTTTTTTGTAAATCTTTCCATTTCGTGCAATTTGGCGCATAAGTTCCATGGCAATTTTTCCATTTTCGGCACTTGAAAATCTCCCTAAAAAATGGCTGAAATTCCTTGTTTCGGAGCAACTTGTGGAATTTTTCCGCAATTCCGGAGTTCTTCTGCAATTTTGCAAAAGAATTTGGAAATTCTTTTCGCAGTTTCGGAAGACATTTGGAAACTATTTCCGCAGTTTCGGAAGACATTTGGAAATTCTTTCTGCAGTTTCGAAAGACATTTGGAAATTCTTTCCGCAGTTTCGAAAAACATTTGGAAATTCTTTCCGCAGTTGCGGAAGACATTTGGAAATTATTTCCGCAGTGGCGGAAGACATTTGGAAATTCTTTCCGTAGTTGCGGAAGACATTTGGAAATTCTTTCCATAGTTGCGGAAGACATTTGGAAATTCTTTCCGCAGTTGCGGAATACATTTGGAAATTCTTTCTGCAGTTGTGGAAGACATTTGGAAATTCTTTCTGCAGTTGTGGGGCGATTTGCCTAATTCTTCCACGTTGCGGAACAACTTGCGGAATCCTTTTGCAGTTTCGGGGCAATTCGCTGAACCCTTCCAAAAATTTGCTTTCGATGCCGAACACTTAGAAAAAGTTTCTGCTGTTTAGGGTCAACGTGGTGAGTTCTCCCGCCGCTGTGGTGAAGACTTCCGAGTTCTTCCCGAAACAAACTTAAACAATTTTTTTCAAAAACTCTTAGGAAAATTTAAGATCTTTCCTTCTTTCTGTGATGACTGTTTCCTAGCAGGAGGTAACCTTACCTCTGCAAACTATCCAACTTAGCCAATTTAGGCCCGATGCTAAAGACCTGTGGTGATGGAAGGGACCTTCCCATGTGATTGTAATTGGATTTGGCCCATAGAGGTCCAATGCTGCAACCAGTAGCTCTAATACCAAAATGTATTGTCCCCTCCCATCATACCAGCATGATAGAGAGGACGTGATTCTAAAACTGGGCATCTAGCCCCATATCCATTAAGTAAAAACTCATTGATAAAAAGACATATACATGTGCATGTTATAGAAACACAGCAGAATTAAAAATCATGTTTAATGTCTAACATACATTCAACATTTCTGTGAGAGCCATTAAATAAAGACATTACAGAATTTATAAAAGATAATACTTATCTTAACAAAGTAGTCCCAAACAACCAGCTATGCATCTGCAACGTTCCACCCAACCATAGGCCAGTTGTGCTTATCAACCTCTTGATACAACTGCCACCCCCGAGCTGGGCATGATTTCTACAAGGAATTAGGGAGCAACATACTCACACATAGGCAAGCATACACCAAGAGGAGCCAAGCCAATCTACAATTGGGTTTATCAGGCTGCTAGGAAATGGAAAGGAAGAGTTACTAAGCTAGTGAGCTCAAGCATAGAGTTAGGGATAACCTTACAAGATCTATCTAGCTTGGCACCCATAATACCTACACACCCAGCAAAAGGAAGTATTCTTTTCACTACTGTACAGTCCCTCAAGCCATACCTTCCCCATCTAGTGCTCTCAGCGTGTGCATAGAAGAGTAGCCAAAGCCCTCTTGACCTTCTTGAGAGGTTGTCTCCCCAACTAGGTTTATAAAGCCCTCTCTGTCCACTACCACTCCAATCTCTTGCTTACAGTCTCCAGATCAAACAGGGATGCAAATAATCAGCTAACTAGAATGGCTAGACAGGAGAAAAACGTTTGTACAGTGATCAGCATGAAAATGATTCCCTGAGCTTCAAAAAAATGCGGGAAGGCTAAAAATGAACAATGGAGGTTTTGGGAAAACCCCAGGAAGCAGAAATCATTTTTAGGAAAAATTCCCATGGCAATTCTGGGATAAAACGACCTCCATACGGTCCCAAATCGCAGCCCCTTCTTCCCAGCTACTATCCAAAACCAAAAAAGGAGTTTCTGGGAAAGGAAAACCCTACGTTTTTGATGAAAAACGTGAATGTAACTTCCCCAAATCTCAATCTGCGTGAGAGAGGAAAAACTATCCGTTCCAAATGCTTTGGGCACCATTTCGTGGGTGTTTTCTTGCCCTAGAATCAAAAGTATGTTTTTTCCAGGTTGATGGATTTCCCATGCACAAAATTGGCTGCCATACCTCTTAATTCCCAAGGCATTAACTGCCTCAACCAATTTCTAGAAGAATTAAATGATTGGGTGCATAACCCAAAATGGGTAGTTGGTGGTTTATGGGTTTTCTCATTGACACATGGATTAACACCATTAGCTCAAGGTTTTGAATAATTTCCCTCCCTATTCCTTGTAGAATCATGCCCCCATCTCTTTGTTGCATTGCATAGCTAGTTGTGGATTTTTCATTAAAATTCGTATTTACATGATGTCTTAATTTACATTGTGCCTATCTAACACAAGAACCATAGGCATCTATTTTTAATTGCCGATACATAAAATGATAAATCAATGGTGGGGCCTTGGCCTTAAGCTCCTCATCATGATTAAATAACAATATTTACATCATTTACAATTTAATGCAAAGGGGATCAAGATGGTGACATTACATGCATGATCTATAAATAAGGCATGATTTTGTAAGGAAAGTGTTATTTTTCATTTTGGTCAGTGTTTAATATTCTTAGAATATTTGAAGTCTGAATCTATTGTAAAGGCTCTGCAGCTGAGTGTGCAGAGACCTATCTAAGAAAGAAGAGAGTCTGCAGCTGAGTGCGCAGACTAAGGACTGTTGTACCCTTCGCAAAAGACAAATATAACAACAGTTCTTGTGGATGTAGCCTCCTTCCAGGGGGTGAACCACGTTAAATCCTGTGTAGTGAGGCTGTCTATGTTTTGTACTTTGCACTGTCTGTTTGCTTACCATGCATGCAAAAGGAATAGTTGTGCAGAGACATATGGCACAACTACAGTCGCGTAGAAAGTACAAATACGAGCATGATAAATTTGCACCATAATGTCAGAACCAACAACAAGTCAGGACAAGAAAAGATGACCGTTATAGTTGTCAGCCAGGTATTAAACCGTTAATCAAAAGGACGGCACCAGCCAAATCACACATTTGTGGAAAGCTTTATCCAGGAAAGCATCAAAAAGACTGAAGTGACCGGGGTCATAATGGGATCCACCTGACGAACTTGGCATTTAAATTTTGATCGACTACTAGATAGCCTAGAAGTACCCTTCCACCCCGCCAATTAAATGAAGTTTACATGACATGATGTAAAGAACGACAGAAAGATATCAATGATCTAGCGAAATCTCATCCCATGGGATTGGCACTTCATGCCTAATCTATCCATTCTCGGTGCATTCAGTATCACATTAGATGGAGATCTAGACGGGATTTGCTAAGATGTTATAACATTTAATTCCCGGGCGATTCATTAATGGCCTCAACATCAGGGCGTGATCTTATAAATATTCATACACTCTCCCTTATGCAAATCTGCCATGAATTTCAAACTTTATCAAGTGTGAAGAGCTTAAGAGATGAAGTAGCAAGAGCACTGATATCCATTGCATTTATGTCCAACGAGTCGAACTTAGAAGAGATTTTGGGTGCATTCATACATTCTAGTATAAGCGGAGTCATGAAGTCTTCACCAAGGAAAGCAACAGTAGAAAAACCAGCACCATCTCAAGGCTCGAATCCAAGCCAGTAGAAACCACAGCAAAATAAAGATAAGTAGCTGGTGGGAGCGCCGCAGAAGTTAGAGGCACTAGTTACCCCAAAGCAGGTTCCGCAAGGGAACCCACCTGCACTAGTATGGGTTATTCCTGAATATATCATCCCGAGGAAGAGTGATTTCCCGGAGCTGTATCTACAAAAGAACCCATGATATGGAGTCCCAATGCCGCCAATGGCGAAGCACATGCGATAGAGAGGTGATCTACTGGGTAAGATCATGGAATGCAAGCTGACTTATTTTAATTTGAAGGATGACAAGAAATTTCTTCATTTGCAGGTTGATAGATATATGTACAGCGTAAACAATCCATCAATGAACAAGGTAGAAGTTGTGCCTATGGACTGGGTAGTGTCGCTATACCAGGAGGGCTTGCTTAACCTACTACGCATCCCACATTTTGGGTGTAGCAAGGAATACAAAGCTGTGATGCATACTCTTCTTTCTTGCACACACTAGGGGTATATATGGTTAGATTTCAAAGTTAATATCACATTAATTTGTCTAGAGGGAGAAGGGGTTATATGATTGACCCCATTCTAAATGAACCTTTGCGGTTCAAAATTCAATTATTGGGAGAAAGACTTCTATGGAAGTCTAGGCCAACGCAAGTATCATCTTCAATGGTAGCCTTAGCTACGAAAGCTATGGATGGCCATGAATACAATTGGGCAAACTTTCTGATGAATGAATTATTATTGGATATCGAGGATGTCCATGATAAAGGATTCCCCTTCTATTTTAATTAGATTCTGGTCCTTATCGCTTTTGTGGGATGGAAAGAACCCAACCATCAGAACGTCCTAGCGATAGTGCAGGATGATTTCCGTGCAGTGCGGTTTGCAAACATGTGGTCATCTACAAATCCAGAGAAGTAGAGGCTTAATAATCTACAATTATTCACTTTCTTGGAGAAGTTGCGCATCATGATTGAGAAGACCCCGAGAATCACGAGAGAAGTGACAACCTAGTATAAGCCATTCTTGCCTTTTGAAGCCAGGCTACATTCAATTTTTATCCAGCCACGCTTGAACACAAAAAAATGCTATGAGGGACAGTATCAGCTAGGAGTCCTAATGATTGAGCTCATTATTGAGGATTGGCCCAACGAATGGAAAGAACATGAACCATAATCGGTCATCACCCCATCGGATGAGGAAGAAGAAGAAAAAAAAGAGGACAAAGATGCGGAAGTCCAAAGTGCATCAACCTCGAAACCTGCTCAGCAAGTAGGCAAAATACGAAAGGAGCCACAAGTTGGCGAAAAGAGAAAAGAACCGAGCACTGGAAACCATCAGATGCAACAAAAGAAGAAACCTAAGGCTATGAGGAAGCCATTAGATAGAATATTGCATGATTATGACTATGAAATGATAGCATTGCAGATAACTGCGCATCTGGAGGATGTGCCTGCATTTAAGGGAAATCGCAGTGAGCTCGACCAGACACAAGTCCAAAAAAACATTAATAAGTTGAGCATCTTAGTCTTGAGAATGGAACAAGTCCATTGAGATATGGTTCAGGAGTCCGCATAGATCATTGAGCCCGGAGAATCAAGTGAGCAAATGCAAAGGCCACTGATCTTCACCCTAAGAATGCGATTAGTTAAGATTGTTCCATTGTCAATTTTGTATCCAACTGATGAAATGACAGAGAGTAAGAGGTTGCTCGCACACTTGGAACTTAATGTAGCTATGCTACCAGAACAAGGTTTCCACCAGCTGCACATTGAGATATCCCATGAACTACATGAGCGAGACGTTGTCTCGCATAATTAGAGCTGTCAGATAGACGAAAATTATAGGAAACTCCAAAGTGAATGTCAGCAGAAGGATAAGGAGCTTCAGCGCACGTAGGCAAAAGAGCGTAGGATCAGAGGAGCAGTGTCGGTTGTCTGTGTGAAGCTCCTTGTTGTTAAATTTTGAGTATTAAATCACAATACTATAGGATCTTTGCTAAGAGAATAACATCTACAGTATATCAATGCATGACAACCATAATATGACAAGCATCACAAGCATCACAAGAATCAAAAGTATAGAGACAAGAGACACAGAGTTTCCGTGGGGAAAACCCTAAGGTGAAAAACCCCACAACTTCCTTAGAGATAGAGAGAGCAATGGCTCAACCAAAATACAACCAAATAACACTGAGATAGTCTCCTAGCAGATGATCCTCCTCCTCCTTACTAGTGCGCCACTTTTCAGAGAGAGAGAGTTACTTTTCCGAGTGGGTAAAATAGAGATCTCCTATCTCTATTTATACTCACCTTTTTTCCCAGTGACCTACTGGGGCCGACTTGTCTACTTAGATACATCCACATTATATTATATATTAATTAGGGCCGACCCCATATGGTGGTCTAATAACCCATCGGCAAGTACACACACTTGCGACACTTGTCAATCCTCATGACGACACTTCCTTATAGAGGAATAACACATCTCTTATAAGGGTACAACAAATATATATATAATACACCGATGAAATACATTCCGAAGTTACATATACATCAACACTCCCTCTTAACTAGGAAGGTATTTCTCGACACAGATCTTCTAGACAAGTCTTCTTCTCTGGATCATTGTCATCGATGCATCGTCATCATCATCGTCACTGCTGCTACTATCTCAACCAATCTATGACTCTACTCGTCATAGGAAGTTCTACAGAGCCAGTCCTTTTTCATACTGGATGTAGGCCCACCACCTGCAGGTCTTCATCATCACTGGCCATACTGTGGAATCCTCAAGACTTATTACGTGCGTCACAAAACCTCGAAAGAGCATCCCAGGCTGTTACGAGCACACAAATCTACCTATAGGATCTCCCAGGGCACCGAATTACATGTGACCTCACCACAAAACCTCGCAAGAGCATCCCAGGCTGTTACAAGCACACAGCTCTACCTATAGGATCTCCCAAGGCAACAAATTACATGTGGTCATGGAAAAACCTCGCAAGAGAATCCCAGGACTGATTACGGGCACACATCCCAACCTATCGGATCTCCCAGGGAACCGAATTACATGCCATAGGACAAAACCTCGAAAGAGCATCTGCCAGATATCCCAGGGAACCGAATTACATGCCATAGGCAAAACCTCGAAAGACTATTTGCAGATCTCCCAGGGCACCGAATTACATGTCCTCCCAAAGAAAAACCTCAAAAGAGCATTTGCCAGATGTCCCAAGGCACCGAATTACATGCCATAGGCAAAACCTCGAAAGACCATCTGCAAATCTCCCAGGGCACCGAATTACATGCTCATCTGCACAACCTGATCCATGGCCATAGGGTATCAACCTGATACTCACCATACATCATCATGATGTATCCATGATCATCCTGATCATCCTGATCATCATCACTGCAACATCCTGCTGCATGTCATCTGGAGCAACATCCTGAAGCTCGTCATCTATGATCATCCTAATCATCATTGCAACATCCTGATGCATGTCATCATACCTGATCCACCTGATCATCAATGCATCTACCTGATGCATACCAAGTATCTACCTGATACATATAATCATACATGATCCTCCTGATCATCAATGTATCCACCTGATACAAATACAAATACATGATACATATCACCATACATGATCCACCTGATACATATATAGATACATGGTCCAAGCATCCAACATGATGCATATACAAAATACATACACATGATCCAACTGATCATATCCAGCATCAACATGATGCGTACATACATACATAAAAATGATCCATCTGATCATATCCAGCATCCAACATGATGCATACATACATACATAAAAATGATCCAACTGATCATATCCAGCATCCAACATGATGCGTACATACATACATAAAAATGATCCAACTGATCATATCCAACATCCAACATGATGCGTACATACATAAATAAAATGATCCAACTGATCATATCCAAGCAGAAACCAGAACATCATCCTGATGCTCATCATCCAGCACTTACATCCACAGCCATGTGAAGGATTCTCCTTCCAACATGCTTGGAATGGCTTCAGCAAATGTGTCCATCACTTCTTCCTCGAAGTGTCCTCGATCTGAAGAACGCCAAGCCTTTCTCTGAAGTACTCGAACTTCACCCTGGCTAGTGGCTTCGTCAGCACATCTGCAATCTGCTCATCCGTCGCAACATATAGGAGCTTCACAGCTCCTCTCTGCACCATATCCCTGATATAGTGATATTTGATCTCTATGTGTTTCGACCTGTCATGAAACACTGGGTTCTCGGACAGCTTCACACAACTCTGGTTATCACAGAAGATACCAGTAGCCTCCAACGAGAGATCAAATAACTCGGACAGTAGCTTCCGTAGCCATACTGCCTCACAACTAGCTGAATAGGCTGCAACATACTCTGCCTCAGTTTTACTCAGTGCTACACAAAACTGCTTCCTGCTAAATCAAGAGATCACACCTGATCCCATTCTGAGGCAACACCCAGATGTGCTCTTCCTGTCTGTAGCACTGCCAGCCCAATCTGAATCAACATAACCCTGCAGGTTAAACTTTTGATTTGCTTCATACTTGAGCCCATAATCCACTGTACCCTTCAGGTACCTCAGAACATGCTTTACAGAAACCAGGTGAACACTCCTCGGATCCGTCAGGAACTGGCTCAATGTGTTCACAGCAAAGCAAATGTATGGTCTCGTGTTTGTCAAGTACATCAAGGACCCAATCATCTGACGATACATAGAGACATCAACTGGCTCAGATGAAGCATCACATAGAAGCTTCAGATTCGATGCCATAGGTGTGGACATGGCCTTGCAATCCATCATCCCAAATCTCTTCAGGATATCAACTGTCTACTTCCCTTGACCAAGGAAGATCCCTCCTGCACTCTGTCACACCTCCATACCTAGGAAATAGTGCATCATTCCCAAGTCTTTCATATCGAATTCAACAGCAAGCTTCCTCTTAGTATCTGCAATCAGTCTGTCATCTCCTGTTACAAATAAGTCATCCACATATAGGAGTAGAATCACAGGATTCCCTTCCTCAACCTTGTAGTAAAGGTTGGAATCCGCTTTACTCTTGGTAAAGCCCAAACTAGATAGGAAACTGTCCATCCTACCATACCAAGTTCTGGGAGCTTGTTTCAATCCATACAAGGCTTTCTTCAATCTGCACACATATGACTCCCTGTCATGTATTTCAAAATCGAGTGGCTGTTCCACATATACTTCCTCTTCTACCACACCATTCAGGAAAGCAGTCTTGACATCCATCTGGTGTATTTTCCATTTCATTGCTTTCAGCCAGGGCAAGTACTATTCTGATGGAAGTATACCTGGATACAGGTGCAAAGGTTTCTTCATAATCTATTCCTTCTTTCTGAGAGAAACCACGAGCTACGAATCTTGCTTTGTATTTTTCTACACTGCCATCTGCAGCATGCTTGATTTTGTAGATCCACTTGGAAGTCACAACAGACTTATCTTTAGATCTTGGGACAACATCCCAAACATCATTATTCATTATTGATTGGTATTCCTCAACCATAGCATCCTTCCATTCTTTCTTTTCTGCTTCCTCTTCATAACTGGAAGGCTCTTTGTTCATAATGTCACAGAGTAAAGCAACATAACTGGTGTGAGATCTGGTTCTCTTCTTTGCTCTGTGTTCTTCTTCTGGAATGCCAAATCTTTCTGCATCATGAATGAGCTTTCTATCCCATACAGGTTTCCTCTTGTGAGAGTTATCCTCATGGGGTGGATCTACAGGTTCTTGTGGATCTTCAAACTCACGAACAGTTTCTGGAACTGCTTCAGTCATGGTAGTGTCCTGAAATCTTGTTTCCTTAGGTTCTTCATAAACTTCGATGGGTGCTTTCCTCGATTTGATGAATGCTGAGTTTTCATCAAATGTTACATCCCTGCTGACATCAATCTTCTTGAATCCTGGAAAGTATATTCTGTAAGCCTTCGAGCTTTCACTGTAACCCACAAAGATATCCTTCTTTCCTGAAGGATCTAGTTTAGTCCTCTTTTCCTTTGGGACATGAGTGTATACTGGACAACCAAATATTCTGAGATGACTGACTTCAGGTTTCTTACCAGAAAAGACCTCTTCTGGTGTCTTGTTGTCCAATATCTTGTGGGGTGTTCTGTTCTGCACATATACAGTTGTTCTAGCTGCTTCTGCCCATAGGTGCATAGGAAGATCTTGGTCATGCAACATTGCCCTTGCTGCTTCCATGATAGTTCTGTTCTTCCTTTCTGCAACTCCATTTTGTTGAGGATTATAAGGAGCAGTCAACTCCCTCTTAATCCCTGAATCACTGCAAAGCTTCTCGAAGTCACTTGAGGTGAATTCTCCACCATTGTCGGATCTGAATGTTTTGATCTTCTTATTAGTTTGATTCTCCATCAAGGTTTTGAATTCCTTGAATTTATCAAGCACCTCATCTTTGCCCTTCAAGAAGTATACCCAAGTCTTCCTGGAGAATTCATCAATAAATGATACATAGTAAACATACCCACTTAGGAAATTGGATGACATAGGGCCACATACATCTGAGTGGATGATTTCCAAAATGTCTTTTGCCTTGCTTTCACTGCTTGGGAAAGCCTTCTTAATGTTCTTTCCTTTTGCACATCCTTTGCAAACACCTTCATGTTTGGTCTTGATTTCAGGAAGACCCTCTACTGCCTTGCTTGCAATTGGAAGTGCCCTATAGTGCATATGAGCAAGTCTTCTATGCCAAAGTTCACTTGGCTCCATGGATTCATGTACCATTGCATGTTCAGGTTGTCCCTTCAATTTATACAAGCCTCCCTCTTGCTCTCCAATCACTACTGCATCATCTATGTTCTTTCCCTTTGGCCACATTAGGACTTGGCCATCCACAAATGCAACCCTCATACCTTTTGTATCCAATGCAGAGATGGAGAGTAAGTTCTTCTTGAGTCCAGGCACATAAAGGACTTCTTTCATCTTCAAAGATTTTCCAGAATCTAGGTTGTAGGAGGCTTCACCACTTCCTTTGATTGGGTATTGATAATCATCCCCAAGTTTCACCTTATGAGGTGATTCATGTTCAGATAGGTTCACAAAGGATTCCTTAAACCCAGTCATGTGTTTGGAAGCCCCACTATCAATCAACCAATCATTACATCCATGGGAGATGGTACCTGTAAGAGCAGAGATCAGAACATACTCTTCTTCACTTGATGAGTCATCATCACTATCACTTTCTACCCTAGCCTTCTTCTTTGGGGGTTCATCATCTTCAGCAGCATGAGCATGAAACCTTCTTTTGCTGCCCTTCTTCTTCTTACTGAAGTTGTTGTTATTATCCCTTTTGTTCTTGGGACAATCTGAAGCAAAGTGACCCTTCTCATTGCATATGAAGCATCTTAGGTCTTTCTTGTTCTTTTGATAGGATCTATTGTGGCGAGAGTGATCCTTCTTGGTTTTGCTTCTTTTGGTGTGAGCTGCAAGAGCTTGATCTTCACCTCCCATCTTTTCTTCATGAGCTATAAGTCTAGCTTCTTCTTGAGAGCATTCTTTTCGAAGTCTACTGAAGGAGATCAACTTCTTCCTTGCACAAATTCCTTGAATAAAGGAATCCCATGACCTGGGTAGGCCATTTAGAGTGGTCATCACCACTTCACCATTCTCCACCATTTCATCTACTGCTTCTAATTGTTCCTTGATCTGGGAGACCCTTGAAAAGTAAGATTGAATGGTTTCTCCATTCTGAAACTTCACTGCTTTCAATTGGTTCTGTAGGGTCATCTTCCGATTTATGTTCTTTCCTTCAAATCGCTTGGTCAAAGATTCAAACATCTCTTTGGGTGTCTTAAGAGAAGACACATGAGGTATGAGATGGTCTTTGATAGAATCAGCAATGATTCTCTTTTCCTTGACCAAGTTCTTCTTGTGCAATGCCTTGGCTTCTTCATCCTCTGGGATAGGGATGTCTTCTTTCACATATGAGTCCAACTCATTTTCTTCCAGGATTAACCCAATCCTATACTTCCAGGCTCGGAATTTATTAGCCCCTTCAAGCTTATCCTCAAGCTTGGTGTGGAGAGACATCTTTAAGAGTACTTCAAATGGAAATAGAAAAGATTTAGGACTTACCACTTGAAGTTCTGAAAACTGGATCTCGTCTCGGATTAGGGTTTGTCAGAGAAACCCTAAAAATTCAAAATGTGAATTTCAAAATTCCAAAAGGATAGAAAGATGCGCCTTGGAGAGCTGATCAGCCTAGTACATTCAGAATTTGAGATCAGCAAAGTCTTGTCCTTCAAAATTGCCTTTTTGTCCTCCCGGGTTAACTAGAGAGAGCCTTGAATTAGGGTTTGAGTTTCCCGGAGATCTACTCAGCAAAAAATCTCCATCCAAATCTCTAACCTTCGATTTTTCCAAGGAGCTTCCAGCTGTGTCTTCAGTTTCCAGAAATTCCTATTTTTGTGGAAACCCTAATTTTTAGGGCCAAATCTGAAAATGCTCAGAACTGAATTCTGATTGGATAGATAGATGCGCCTTGATGAGTAGATCCAATCTACTATACTGAATTTCAAAAATCTATGGAGAGAAACCCAATAAACAAGGAACACAAGCTTCCGTCATTGCAAAATGTCTTCTTCTCAGTTTAGCTCTGATACCATGTTAAATTTTGAGTATTAAATCACAATACTATAGGATCTTTGCTGAGAGAATAACATCTACAGTATATCAATGCATGACAACCATAATATGACAAGCATCACAAGAATCAAAAGCATAGAGACAAGAGACACAGAGTTTCCGTGGGGAAAACCCTAAGGTGAAAAACACCACAACTTCCTCAGAGATAGAGAGAGCAATGGCTCAACCAAAATACAACCAAATAACACTGAGATAGTCTCCTAGCAGATGATCCTCCTCCTCCTTACTAGTGCGCCACTTTTCAGAGAGAGAGTGAGTTACTTTTTCGAGTGAGTAAAATAGAGATCTCCTATCTCTATTTATACTCACCTTTTTTCCCAGTGACCTACTGGGGCCGACTTGTCTACTTAGATACATCCACATTATATTATATATTAATTAGGGCCGACCCCATATGGTGGTCTAATAACCCATCGACAAGTACACACACTTGCAACACTTTTCAATCCTCATGATGACACTTCCTTATAGAGGAATAACACATCTCTTATAAGGGTACACCAAATATATATATAATACACAGATGAAATACATTCTGAAGTTACATATACATCAACACCCGTAGTCGAAGAAGAGCTAGAAATAGAAGCAACCATCCTAGAGATCGGTGTTGCTATGAGTAGTTTATAGGAACATATGAGGGAGCTGGAGATCTCCCACAAAGATGAAGTTGAAGGGATGAAGGCTACCCACCAAGCAGAAATATATGAGCTAGCAGGATGGCATCCAGTTGACACAAAGAAGCAAGAAGAGGAAACAAGAGCAGAAGCGATAAGGACTTCCATGCAAAGCATCTGTGCAGTAGTATCGTAGTGCCAAATCTTTTCAAACGACGTCTCCAATGTGTGGAGCGTACTACAAGAAAGTCTAGAGTTGTAGAATATCCATGAGGAAAGAAAGCAAAAGCAACAAAAGTTGGATGCCAAAAGTTGGACTTACCGATATGCTAGAAGAGGATGGCCTTTGAGCATACCAAGGCATTAAGGAGGGAACTTGAGGCCTTGAGGGAAAGGAAGTTGAAACCTCCGCGAGGTTGCAACCACTAATGGAAGAAGCACTTACCTTGACCGATGACATTGAGGCAAAATTGCAAGAGCTTCAAACATCGAAAAACCGCGTCAAGGAAGAGACGCTGGAACCTTTCTCGCAAGAAGTGTTCGATAAGGTGAAAGAGTGCGAGTAGGAAGTAAAATAGGTAGTTGCACAATTGAGCACAACCGTGGAAGAATTTAGTGCAAGGGCAGGAATTTCAAAGAAGGGATGGATGGAATAGTTTGACTAAAGTGGCTCGGGATGAGCCACAAGTAAGTGTTAGGGGCCTGTTGCGCCTGGCCCAAGTGGGTACCCTTTTGTTGAAACATGATTTTGAGCTGCGCAGTAGAAAAGCACAACATTGTTAAGCACGCAGCTATGGTGATGCGCAGGACTCGTGCAACAGCTAATTTTTGTAAGAAGATATTAGTAAAGGTCAGACAAGGAAGTGACCTAGCTTTGGTAAAGAGTCGGGCGAAGGCAAGAGAAAGTGACCTGTCTGAAAGAGTGGCAGCAAGTAGTTGAGAAGCTAGGCCACTACACTGATAGCGATAGGCAGGTGGAAGAATCAGAAAGGGAGAAGCCACGATGCAGTTGTAACCTTTTTGAGGACTGTGGTTGTTAGAAGAGCGTGTGAGCCATGAGTGGCCCAGCAGGACGGCCTGTAGCAAGCAGAGCAAGCTGTCGATGGCGATAGTCAGGCTGGCAGTTAGCCACACCATGTTTTGTAAACCTAAGGGTTTTTTCCTATGAATTGTAAAGACATGACCTACAGGCATGATCTATAAATAAGGCATGATTTTGTAAGGGAAGGGTTACTCTTCATTTTGGTCAGTGTTGAATATTGTTAGAATCTTTGAAGTCTGAAGCTATTGTAAAGGCTCTGCAGCTGAGTGCGTAGAGACCTATCTAAGAAAGAAGAGAGTTTTCAACTGAGTACACAGACTAAGGACTATTGTACCCTTCCGAAAAGACAAATATAACACCATTTCTTGTGGACATAGCTTCCATCTGGGGGGCGAACCACGTTAAATCCTCTATAGTGAGGTTGTGTATGTTTTGTACTTTGCACTATCTATTTGCTTACCATGCATGCTTGAATTCTCGGTTATCAATTGGGTTGTTAATGCTTTTATATGTATTCTCCATTGGAGAAAGATGGGAATGATATGTTAAGTATTTCATGAATGGATGATTGATGAATGCAAAGTGTTCTAATCCTATGAATGTATCAGTCATGAATAATGTTAAGATTTAATATGCTAAGACAGAAAATAGCAGCATTACATTCGATTTCACAATAATAGCGTATACAGGATCACTAAAGAAACAACAAGCATAGCATAAACACAAGAGACACAGATTTATCCTGGGAAACCCTCATGGGGTAGAAAACCCAGTAAAGCTGCCTCAATATAGATGACCAGCAATATACAAAGATGCAAACCAAAGATATGATCTCCTCCTCCACCATAGCAGACCTCTCCTCCACAAGTGTGCCTCTCTCTCAAGTGAGTGTGTGTATCAAATGAGGAACACACCTCCTCTATTTATACACTACTCTGACATATCTTTTACACAAGTACACGTAGGCTTGTATTTAACCAATGGGTTAAATACCCCACTACAACTGACTGGGCCGACCCCTCTAGGGTGGTCTAATAACCCTTTGAACCACATAACACATACAGGGCCTACCCCCACTAGGGAAGTCTAATAACCCGAGTTACCACATTCCGACGGAGGAATAACCATCTCCGGATATACAATAAGATCTTCACGGAGGAATGAAACATCTCCGAAATAATAAAGTACAAATATAATATTCTTTGAAGTTACAATATCTCAACACTCCCCCTTAACGAGAAGGATATTATAATAGCATCTGCACGAGCAAGGAGTCATCAATATCATACATGATACATCTATAAATCATTGGAAGCTTTCTCAACATCATCAGTAACTCAAGCAGTTACTGGAATATCTTCAATACTGGAGCATCAACATCTTCAGTACTGAGTCTTTATCTTCTGCAGCACTCGAACATCTACAACACCATCAACATCTGGATCCTCACGATCATCAACATCGTCATCATATGATTATCAACATCAGAATCATCTCGATCTACAACATCTGGATCATCTCGATCTACAACATCTGGATCATCACGATCTATAGCATCTGGATCATCTGTATTAGTATCCACACCAATACATCTATCATCAAAACATGTATTCTTACTAATACATATATCATCAAAAACATGTATTCTCACTAATACATCTATTATCAAAAGCATGTATTCTCACTAATACATCCATCATCAAAAGCATGTATTCTCACTAATACATCCATCATCAAAAGCATGTATTCTCACTAATACATCCATCATCAAAAGCATGTATTCTCACTAATACATCTATCATCAAAAACATGTATTCTCACTAATACATAGCAGCATATCCTGCAACACACATGATCATATTACAGGATGATCAATCCCGCTCTCTTTAGGACATAGGTCCATGGATGATACAATCCAGTCATGTACCTTTTGAACCGAAGTCCAGGGACGATCCAGTCCTATCATGTACCTTTTGAACTGAAGTCCAGGGACGATCCAATCCTAACATGTACCTTTTGAACCAAATTCCAGGGACGATCCAGTCCTAACATGTACCTTTTGAACCGAAGTCCAGGGACGATCCAGTCCTAACATGTACCTTTTGAACCGAAGTCCAGGGACGATCCAATTTTATCAATTCTCGGAGACCTCATGTCTACGGCTCAGTTCACAGGACCAAAGTCCAAGGATGATCCAATCCTTACCGTACATTTAGGACCGTGTCCAAGGATGACTTAATCCTCAATCGTACATTTAGGACCATGTCCAAGGATGACTTAATCCTCAACCGTACATTTAGGACCACGTCCAAGGATGACTTAATCCTCCACCGTACATTTAGGACCACGTCCAAGGATGACTTAATCCTCCACCGTACATTTCGGACCACGTCCAAGGATGACTTAATCCTCCACCGTACATTTAGGACCATGTCCAAGGATGAATTAATCCTCCACCGTACGTTTAGGACCACGTCCAAGGATGACTTAATCCTCCACCGTACATTTCGGACCATGTCCAAGGATGACTTAATCCTCCACCGTACATTTAGGACCACGTCCAAGGATGAATTAATCCTCAACCGTACATTTAGGACCACGTCCAAGGATGACTTAATCCTCAACTGTACATTTAGGACCACGTACAAGGATGACTTAATCCTCCATTGTACATTTATGACCACGTCCAAGGATGACTTAATCCTCCACCGTACATTTAGGACCACGTCCAAGGATGACTTAATCCTCAACCGTACATTTAGGACCTACGTCCAAGGATGACTTAATCCTCAACTGTCCACCAAGGACTTCATTCTCGAAGACATACGTCTACGGCTCTTCTTTAGGATTGAAGTCCAGGGATGATCCAATCCCCTCACATGTTCACCAAAAACTTCATTCTCGAAGACATACGTCTACGGCTCTTCTTTAGGACTGAAGTCCAGGGATGATCCAATCCCCTCACATGTTCACCAAAAACTTCATTCTCGAAGACATACGTCTACGGCTCTTCTTTAGGACTGAAGTCCAGGGATGATCCAATCCCCTCACATGTTCACCAAAAACTTCATTCTCGAAGACATACGTCTATGACTCTTCTTTAGGACTGAATTCTAGGGATGATCCAATCCGCTCACATGTTCACCAAGAACTTCATTCTCGAAGACATACGTCTACGGCTCTCTTGAGGATGATGCAATCCTATCATGTCCACCAAGGACTTCATTCTCGAAGACATACATCTACGGCTCTCTTTAGAACATATGTTCAAGGATGATGCAATCCCCTTGTCACCTTTGACCCTGTCTAAGGACCATCCACCAACCTCTCTGTTGGCATCACTAATATAGGTATCCTCATCATCGACCTCACTGTCGATGCAGGCAATCTCATCATGAGTTATCACATCACTCCCCCTTTCGAGGAGGGTCCTTCTGAACTATATTAAGTTTGTCTCGGAAAACTTTATTTGAGGTAGAGGTTTGGTTAGTACATCGGATCGGTATAAGTTTGGTTAGTACATTGGTAACTTGTTACAAATTCAAACTTTTGGTTCCTTTCTGCACCATATCTTGGAACACTAGATTCTCTGCCATCTTGATACAACTCTGTTTGTCACATAGGATCATAGTTGGGTCTATCTCTAAGTCAAACAATCCTGAAGCCATACTGTTTCATAAATTAGCAGAGCAAGAAGCCATATATTCTTCTTGTGCTAAGAGCCACACTATATTGCTTCCTTCTAAACCATGAGATCATGGTTTATCCCAGACAGTAACATCCTCTTGATGTGCTCTTCCTGTCTGATACAATTTCTTCCCAATCAACATCTGTGTAGCCATCTGAAGTCATGATCTCTAAGATAACATAGATCAAAATCTATTGTATCCTTTGGGTATTTCAACACATGCTTTGCAACTAATAGGTGAACACATCTAGTTTTCCACTAGATACTGTCACAAGGTGTTCACAACAAAGCATATATCTGACCTAGTATTTGTTAGACACATCAATGACTCAATATTTTGTTTGTACAGAGTTCTATCCACTAACTCTGATGAGTCATCTGATAACAACTTCAAGAGTTTCCATTCCAACACATCAATTCCTTTTAATATTTTTCAGCATGCTTTCCCTGGTTGAGAAAGATTCCTTTTGAGCCTTGCCATACTTCCAGACCTAGGAAGTAATACATTAATCTGAGATCTTTCATTTTATTTTATGTAGCCATCTATCTGTGCCATCTCCCATTAGATGGGTCTACTGATATGAACCTCAACATCATTCGAACTCTGAGGTAAGTTCCTTCTTGTATCCATGTCATCTGTGCATAGAAGCCATATTCAATCTTGTAGAAAAGGTTGAGATCCACATCACCCATGATGATCATTAAGCTCATCAATTGATTATCGATCCTAGGTACCCATACAGAACCCGATTCACACTTCTTCTTTAATTACACCATTAAGAGAATGGTCTTATCTATCCACTTGGAGCAAACATCTTGTTATGATTCTCTTCCTCTTTTTAAGAGAATCTTCTAGCCATGAGCCTTCTATATTTTGTTTGATTTGTAAATCTTCTTATTGAACATCCATCACTTGTTCGGTGTTCATTATTCTTCATGATCTTTCCTACAAAACAAAATTAAGTACATGTTTAGTAATACTTCATAATCATGAAATCATGTTGACATGATAACCTATTATGCATATAGATATCATTCACATAGTTATGCAACTATCTTGACCAATACTTTGGCACAACACTTTCCCATATCCTGTATGCATACAGTGGCTATCTAGATGCCTTCCATCTCTACCAGAACATACTATCGAGAGTGTGCACAGATCTTAGCATGTCAGCAAAGAGGTTTCATTCTAGACAAGAAACAATGGAATGTTTGTCCAACTTACCAATCATATGCATATTAGTAGTATACTGTTCAATGCTCTATGAATGTTTGCACTCAGCATGATATGTTCTAGGAATACAAATATGCATACAAGAAATATCATTTACTATTTCAAATAACAACTCAAATACTTATCTTTTATGTTTGTGTGGTTGCCTCCCGTTTGATCTTCTATATGTCTTTTGAACTTCTATTCATTCTGTATCACTGTGCATGCTCAAGTGTGCACTAGTGTCATACTCATGATCTCATACACAAACATTCATTCATTAGTATATTCTCAAAACATTCTAATTCTAAATAATCTTGAATATGTATAGTCATGATCATTAGTATTCAGGGTTTCAAGTAAGTCTTCTTTTACTCATGCATATTCTTGTTTGATCATAGTACTCTTCTGGTTAATTAAATCATGCATAAACCCTTGATTACTAACTTTATGAATAAACATAACCAATCATATCAAGTATACTTATATAAGGGATCCTAACACAAGGTAAGATTCTAACTTGACATAAGAAAACATACCTGGATTAGTATACCTGCTTAGTTATGTACAACATACCTAAACAATGTCTTCAATGATTTATAGATCCTGAGCTAGAACCTGCATGTCTCATAGGTTAAGCATAATATAACAAGGTCATACATACCTCGTAAGTAGAACAAAGATTATGGATGAGTCTTTGTCTTCATGATGTCATGGTCATGGAGCTTGATTTTTCTTTTGTGATGTACCTGTATCTTGTTAGCAGACAACATCAACCTCACACAACACCATAATGCATTAGTACAATCATATAGCCCTAATCAATGAATTTCTTCGATCATTCACATGCACTCATACTGTTACTAGGGTGATAAGACAATTCTAACGTTAATCAAGATTGTACTAATAGATAACATGAAGACAAACACATTATGAACTTAATCAAGAATCAGATTTCAAGACATACCTGAACCTCCTTAAGTCATACCTATTGAGACTTCTTGTAGTCTTCTTATGTAAGGCCTTAGCTTCAACTCCCCCTGAAACTTGATTTGGAGCTTGATTAGGGTTTGCTAGAGAAACCCTAAAAATTCAAACTTTAACTTTCACACTTTCGAATGAATGGAAGGATGTGTCTTGCTGAGCTGATCAAACTAGCATACTTCAATTTTGAAATCTCCAAAATTTGAGCCCTCAAAATTGCCTTTGAAACTTCTGGATCTTCTGGACAGGATCCCGAACTAGGGTTTGATGAAGCCCACCCTTTTTCTCAATCAAAAGGTTTGATCCAAGGCTCTAAACTCTTATTTTTCTGAGGAGCTTCCAGCCGTGGTTATAGACTTCCAAAATTCAAAATTTTGCTGAAGCCCTAATTTTCTATCTTTCCGATCAAAATCCCGAGCTAGGGTTTAATCAAGCCGGGTCTTCTACCCAACCAAAAAATTTGATCTTGGTCTCTAAATTTTGATTTTCCTGAGTAGCATTCAGCTGTGGATTCTGATTCCAAAAATTCTAACTTTCTCCGAAACCCTAAATTCCGGAAGCCATGAATAAAGGTGCTCCAAAAATAATTCTGTTTTGACAGAAATATGTACCTAATTGTTTCTGCTATAACTCTGACATTTTCGCTCCACAAGGTCTCAAAAATTTTTCTGCAGTAGCCTGACCTGTCATTTTTCCATCCTGACAGGTCTAACCTGAATTGGATTTTCTAAGAGAGAGTTATGCCAAATGTCGCAACATGACCTGTTTTGGGATAATACAGGAGAGCGAACTTGTACGGCGTGCCACGTGTCACTGTTTGAACTTCGGCCTCTGAAAACTTTTCTTGAGATAGATCGCCCTGTTATCTTTCCATCCTAATAGGTCGGACCTCAATTGGACTCTCTGAGAGAGATTTATTCCAAGTGTCGCAACGTGACCTGTTTATGGGATAAAACAGAAGAGTGAACTTGTACGGAATAACACGTGTCACTGGTTCAGCTTCGGCCTTTGAAAACGTTTCTTGAGATAGTACAGTCTGTGCACTACGTGTCACTTTTTACGAAATTGCATTTGGAGCTTCCTAGCCCAAGTTATGACCTTGTTTCCTAGGTCACCTTATTTTTACCGAGATCTGGAAGAGGCAGAAACCCTAACTTGTACTGATCATAACTTACAAAGTACAACGAATTTGAGGGTGCCCTTTAGACACAAGATACCTGGAGATGTTGTCTACGACCTGTAAAGGTTTTATATCCTTAACCTTTTCCAAAATGGATTTATAGCGAAAGTTCCACGATGACTTTGTTTTGCTATGTAAAACCCTAACCTTCAAATTGTCGTAAGTGAAGCAAGTGTCGTAAGTTCCGTACCTTGCCTTCCTTCAGGTTAGCTCTGATACCATGTTAATATTTAATATGCTAAGACAGAAAATAGCAGCATTACATTCGATTTCACAATAATAGCGTATACAGGATCACTAAATGTAGGACCCCTCCTTTAGGGTCCCCTTGAACTGAACCTGAAACTTTAAAAACTTCATACAAACAAATTAGCCATTATAGTTATTGGAAAAATAAAATAAAAGAGTGAATAACTTAACAAAAATAAGCAAACCTTAACCTGTCAACCTGATCCAGCTGGTCCATTGTTGTCTGCGTCTTCCGTAGGATCCCTCCAGCAAAGCTCGTTTAACCATAGGCGAAGCAACCGTTAGCTTCGCCACCCAACCATAGGCTCATGCTTTCAGTCGCATGGCCTCCCCCGAGCTTTGGGTCGTAGAGCTCACACAAGTATTTCAGAAATTCATCTTGGGCTTCCCTTCCCACAAGGATTTCTAAGCCAAACCCTTAGATAGCAGCAAGTCTTTGAGGCATTCAAAAATTACGACAATCGTCCAAATTATCGGCCCTTTACCCATTCCCCAAGTCTTGCTTATAAAGGAAAATCTCATGTGACACATGTCGCTTCATGCATAATTAAATATTTTTAATTAATTATTTAATTAAAACACTCACCCATCAAGGTGTCATTTTCTCTAGGAAGTGCACCAACACCCCTAAGTTTGCTCCAGTTTGTCCCCCAGATATTTTAATTAACTCCTAGCTTTTAGTTGACTAGGTGTCTAATCTTAGGATTCTATTTTGCTCCTAAATAATGATTTCTATTATTTTAAATGCTCAACAAAAATAACTATTCATGTGCAAATGCCTAAATTATTTTTATGCATTTGCTAAGTAATGATCTAGAGTTATTCTCATAAGTTTTTATGCAGTTAAATTTAACAATCAAACTCACTAGGATCACGGTGCCGCGCCGTTGGGCTCCTAGTTCCTTAATTTTAATTCCTTGACATGGCACCACTCCGTCGGGTCCAGTCATCCATGGTTTCCATTCCTTGGCATGGTACCTCATCGTTGGGTCCTTGCATCCATTCTTTCCGTTCTCGACAGGGTACCGCATCGTCGGGCCCTTCTGCCACCATATTTTCGTTTTGACTTGCGGGAACTTTTGTAGGGATTTTAGGAATCGTTACCATCCATCCTCCGTCTACATGCTATCTAGGGACTAATGGCGCTGAGGAGTGAGTCCGTTCTCACTGCGCGCCCCTCAACTCGTACCTGACTAGCTCCGTCGTGGCCCACCTCGTACGTCCTCACGCATTCCTCTTGAGCAAGCGGATCAATGCTTATCTGCTCATGCATGGTATTCTTGTCAGAAGTTGACATCGTCGTCGCTTCCCCTGTGTGTGATTTACCCGTACTCTACGACCCTCCATGTTCCTTTGTGTGTCCGTTGGTGAACCGTCTCACTTGTTTCTACACACACTTCTCGCAACAAATTATTAGTAGCACTGTTACCAACAATCATCATCTGGTTTCTAACTCTAGCATTGTTAAACATTTATGATTTATTCAAACTGCTCATTCATCTTATCAAATATACATTTCGTCGCCAAATACATAATCACCATACAGCCAGTCGTTAAGCATTATCCATCAACATAATTTTCCATAGTCATAGCTAATCGTTTAACATATGCAATTATTCATTTACCTCAACAGTTCAGATACACATACTCAAAAAATAAGGTCAAAAGGTTATTTAATTAATGTTTCAATCAGCCGGGTCACTCGGCAGGTGCCCTCAATGTCTACACAAGTCTAGGGGCACTACAATTGCACACACTCAAGTGCACATTAGTAGCGCTGCACTATATAAATTATTTACATCATGCATTCTAATATCTCAGTTAGTCGAGCATATACACTATTCTTCATTCTAAAGCATTCTCAAAGTAAATTCAAATGGTTCGTGTTTTACTTAGCCGGTTCATTTCAAAACTAGTACCTCATTATTCTAAACAGTTAAGGTACCGAGGCGGGCATTACATACACCTCCTCTTATTAAAACTTCGTCCCGAAGTTAAGTCTCATGTGTTTCCACGGTGATTTTTCACTTTCTTTTCACATTCATTTCTTCAACATAACCACAATTGATAATAACATTTCATTTCTTCTTTTCTACCCTCATATAAGTATAAATTGCATAATTGATAATATAACTAAATCACACCTTTTATAGTGTAGTAATCCCCACAACAGTTCTCTCTTGACTCACTAGTTGCAACCGAATTTGAAATCGTCCATAACAAATTCCTTTCATTCGACAAAACTTTAAATATATCATTTATGTAAATCCTTTAAGCACTAACATATTTCTACATAAGGAATAAAATCTTCAATCCCAATTTCTTCATTTTCAATGGTTACGTATAACCATCATATATTTTAAACAATATATGAATTTCAAAATAAGAATTAACCCTTCTGAATTATGTTCTTCAATACATAACGTATCCATTCATAAATTAATCTTACATGCAACCTCTCTCTTTTCATAATCCAAAGTATAATTAAATACTGGAGTGTCATTTACTTAGTATAGCTAAAAGTATAATCTCAGATTTTTATAAACAAAGTCATGTAAGGTTTTCTTCTCTTCCTAACTTAAGCACAGTTAAGATTCTATAATTCAAGTAAGTTTAACTTCTCTCTTTTCACAATTCAAAGCATGATTACAAACTAGTAGTGCATACCTGCGAAGCCGTCGCCTTGATTTCAGAAAATAAGCATTTCCAACCAATCGATAAAATTCTTGACGCAAGACCGCTCATCAAAGTATATTTTTTTCATCACAATTCTTATACAACTATCATCTTAAAAAATGGATGTACATTATTATATTCATATATTCTTATTCCATAGTTCCTCAATCAATTATAAATGTGTTAATTCTTTCATGTTTAAGAAAAACATGTATATATTGATATATTCCCGTTCACATATCTTTTACTCTAACATATTAAAAGGATTGTCCATAAGGATATTCCTATATTCATTACAACTAACATAGTTATAATAATTCTACTAATTCATCGCCACTAATATAATTCAAACGAAATTATGTATATGTATACCAAAATATATATATATATATATATCACAATTCACCTTCAATATATACACCTTGCCATTTAATTTCCATTGCTCTAATCTTTATACTAACCTGCACAATATACCATCTAACTTTTATTAACCATATCTTTTACATTACCCATAAAATTTTATCATTAAACATTTATTAACATATCTATTCATATATCTATGTACTCCAAAATCTGTAGCCTAACATTCCAGTTAGATACAATATAACTTTATAGTTTCTTTTAACCTTCAATATATTTCGATCTACATATATTTGAGTGGAAAGTGCATATACATATATCATAATGATGAAATGTAATTTATGTAAGCTATGATGATAATAACAAACCATGTTTTTCTTAATGCTTTTTAATTGAGTGTGCATAAAAATATAATCCATCCAAATTAATACTATTTCAATATATAATCCTTAATTTGTTTGCATTCAAAATTGCATATGAATATGAAACTATATAGTGATGATAACTCTACATAATATACTTTCCTAACACATTCTAATATACTATAAGGTAAGGAATTAATAACCAATCCTTATGTTCCTTATTTTCAATTGCATATCTGTTTACATAAAAATATTATTATGTTCCTTATTTTCAATTGCATATCTGTTTACATAAAAATATTATTATGTTCCTTATTTTCAATTGCATATCTGTTTACATAAAAATATTATTTAAACTGTGGAATTCTTCTATTCTTTATTAATGCATTTTAATTTAAGATATTAAACAAATCATGTATCACCACCAATTCTATATAATCCTAAACTTTAATTACATCTTAATTGGTAAAGCTATATGTCTTCGAGTAAGATCATATTGGAGACTATTTTTCCAATTCATTTCAAAGTTAAAGGTGTTTAAAAGTAATGTGTTCTGTTTTATTTTATTTTATTTTTTTATAAAATAAAAATCGTGAAGTACTCCATTCAAGGTGTCTTTTATATACTACAATTAAAACTATAACTTAATTTTAGATGACTCACACTTGAAATTAGATATAACGTAAGCATGCATTCAAGAGGTATATGATCGGTTTTTAACCGTAACATGAATTCACTCCAGGCATTACGCTATATTGAATGTTCCTTATTTTCGATTTGGTTATGACTTTAATAAGTGGAGCAATAATTATTAGGAATGTCGTTGTTACATAACAGACATATGCCCTCAGCAAAATAACCTATTAAACTGGAAGACGATTTCAGCAAAATCATCAAAATGCAAAATGCGATTTCCAGCATCACTCTTTCGATGAAATTATGATCCCATAAAATGCCCCATCGGTCAAATTGATTAATCCAGCACGGAAATTAACCTACTAAATAAAAGATGTTTTCGAGCAAATATCATTAAGATGAATAAAATGCGTTCTTTTTAGCATTACTCTAGAGGGATTCAACACGAGAGTGTTTACACGGTTTATGGCCAAACGCAGCCTTCCTCAGTGTCCTTACGCTGTTCACAGAAACACAACATACATAATGGAAATGGAAGGGATCCATGCGGTGCTAGGGCAGATATGTATATATCTTAATACTAAACACAGTCGCAACATTTACAGTAATAAAAACAAAACAGAGATGGAGAACATGGATCGGCTAACCAGCCGTCCATCTCCCATACAGTCAACAGCGACTCACTCCATTGGGCAGCACGTAGAAATTAGAGAATGGAGACCTCTATCTAATAATGGTTGCAGCTATACAAAAGTTTAAATATAACTTCTATCAGTGACACACGATGCGGAGATCGCAGATACTATACAAACTTGGTTGATGTAGCTATCGTCACCGAATTGCAACTCTTTCAAATAATATCTATAAAGCATAAATCAAACTTCTATAGGGTGAGGATTTATAACACAAAGATCTGAAGCAGAAATTAAATAAGGCAGAGATCACCATATTTCTTTGACAAGCAATTTTTGATGCAGATCGCTCTTCGTGAAAGACAGTCCAACCAACCACTACTGGGCGGACTGTTCTGGGTGCTATGAACTCCTGGGCTGTAAACAAGATGCATTTCTTTTATACACATACATATCTCTAATATCTAATACACGGGATCAACTCCACTCTCTCACAGCTTGATTAGCGCATGAGTTGTCTCTGCGTTTAAGTTGCGGACGAACAGTATCAATAGTTTAACCATCACTTAGTTAAAGAAGTGTGATTGCAAAGCATCTCACTCGGCGACTACCGGCACTTCTCGTCAGCTACTACCAATATTAAACACTATCGATCCAGTTCTCTATCACCGGTTTTAATGACGCGTGGAACTGAATGCCAAGTCTAAGGTGACTCGCACATCTCCTCCACCAAAGTTGCCGCGGAGCATACTGACAGGGAAGTTAATGACCTGGGCGTTAGACAGAGAGCATCACGGTCATTAACAGGAGTATAGCTGTTTGTCATCAATAAAGGTAGAAAGAGTTCCATAACTTTCGATACACAACCAAGATGGGCAACGACGTGATGAACTGAGGTCTGAGCGACAGAGACAATGGCATTTAGAGAATTAAAGTTACCGGTTGAGTCGGTAAGGTGGAGAGATGAAACGGAGATCTGCTAGACAGGCACAGAATATAATTCCCAAAGGCGTATCTCAGGTTGTTCACGGCCAGGGTACGAGTTGAGGACTATGGTTGAGTTAGCTGTTATTCAGCACACGGTCTAATTATAGATCAGGGACTGAGCAGAGTCAAGACGGCGTAAGGCAGTCCTCAACAAGTAATTTTTTATTTTTTTTAGAAGTAACAAGGGAAGGCATCCAAAACGATTCGGTGAACACCATTAAGAACACAATCCAACAAATATACAATATGGGGTTCACATCGACTCAGCACACGTCAAGTTAGGGCACGGAAGATAAAAGAGTGTTTTGAGCTTGGTATTCAGACCGTTTAACCCTTTAGTAAGGGAAACAAGGATCATATTAAAGAAGAGGGGCTTCCCCATACAACGAACAGAAAGGATTTTCTGTGAATGAGTGAATTACCAGGAATTATTCCAATGCCAGGCTCATATATTGCAGAGATCTTAAGAATTAATCAATAAGGAGAAACCGAAAGTAATAATAGCCCGAAAACACAAGAGATCCCCCTCCGATCATAAAGAATGAAAGCAACAGTTGAACAAGGGGTACATTCAGATCGTTTAAGCAGATCTAACAAGATCCAAAAATATTGTTAGACGAAAAACGAGCAAGCCTCCAAGTTACAAGGATTCAGAAACATACGATAGTTGGGAATCATCTATAATTTGCAGGAACGAGTACTACCAAATCGTAAGGGTTCACGAATAGATAACAAGAAGGATAAAAAAATTGGATACTCAAATTACAGTTTTGATCTAATTCGATCCGTGTGGGATCACACAGAATTCATTTTATGCCTAAATGCTCTAATAACTGTCCACGATTAGATTTATGTCTCCATAGAAGGTAATCAGGGACTCACTATAAAGTCTATCACAATTTCAACTACATCTATTACTGGATTAGATCACAACCAGAACTCTGATAACACTTTTCGGTTAAATTTTCTACTTAAACTTTCTGTCTAATCAGATTACAACCAGAATTTTAAAACTTTCGGATTAACTTTATGTCTGATCAAATACAACCCGTGATTTCAATAATATTATTCAGTTAAGACTTTAAAATAACATTCTGTTTGATCGAAAAGCAACCAGGGAATCCAATAATATCATTCAGTTTAAACTTTCTAATAAACTTTCTGACTATTCGAAATGCAACCAGAAATATGCCTTGAAACTCCATTCAAATTTCTAATAAATTTTAGTCTGAAACAAATAACATTTTACAGTATTTACCTCTCCAGCGACCACGTGCGATGTTCCGAAGGTATTACCAAAGTTGGTTTTCATTGTTCTTCTACTAGAGACTTCAACCATTCACCGGCGGACACCTCGGTCAGCCCACAGTTCAATAGAATTTAGAAATGAGATCCGGTGCCCTCAAGGCTCGACCGGCTCTGATACCAAATGTAGGACCCCTCCTTTAGGGTCCCCTTGAACTGAACCTGAAACTTTAAAAACTTCATACAAACAAATTAGCCATTATAGTTATTGGAAAAATAAAATAAAAGAGTGAATAACTTAACAAAAATAAGCAAACCTTAACCTGTCAACCCGATCCAGCTGGTCCATTATTGTCTGCGTCTTCTGTAGGATCCCTCCAGCAAAGCTCGTTTAACCATAGGCGAAGCAACCGTTAGCTTCGCCGCCCAACCATAGGCTCATGCTTTCAGTCGCATGGCCTCCCCCGAGCTTTGGGTCGTAGAGCTCACACAAGTATTTAAGAAATTCAGCTTGGGCTTCCCTTCCCACCAGGATTTCTAAGCCAAACCCTTAGATAGCAGCAAGTCTTTGAGGCATTCAAAAATTACGACAATCGTCCAAATTATCGGCCCTTTACCCATTCCCCAAGTCTTCCTTATAAAGGAAAATCTCATGCGACACATGTCGCTTCATGCATAATTAAATATTTTTAATTAATTATTTAATTAAAACACTCACCCATCCAAGTGTCATTTTCTCTAGGAAGTGCACCAACACCCCTAAGTTTGCTCCAGTTTGTCCCCCAGATATTTTAATTAACTCCTAGCTTTTAGTTGACTAGGTGTCTAATCTTAGGATTCTATTTTGCTCCTAAATAATGATTTCTATTATTTTAAATGCTCAACAAAAATAACTATTCATGTGCAAATGCCTAAATTATTTTTATGCATTTGCTAAGTAATGATCTAGAGTTATTCTCATAAGTTTTTATGCAGTTAAATTTAACAATCAAACTCACTAGGATCACGGTGCCGCGCCGTTGGGCTCCTAGTTCCTTAATTTTAATTCCTTGACATGGCACCACTCCGTCGGGTCCAGTCATCCATGGTTTCCATTCCTTGGCATGGTACCTCATCGTTGGGTCCTTGCATCCATTCTTTCCGTTCTCGACAGGGTACCGCATCGTCGGGCCCTTCTACCACCATCTTTTCGTTTTGACTTGCGGGAACTTTTGTAGGGATTTTAGGAATCGTTACCATCCATCCTCCGTCTACATGCTATCTAGGGACTAATGGCGCTGAGGAGTGAGTCCGTTCTCATTGCGCGCCCCTCAACTCGTACGTGACCAGCTCCATCGTGGCCCACCTCGTACGTCCTCATGCATTCCTCTTGAGCAAGTGGATCAATGCTTATCTGCTCATGCGTGGTATTCTTGTCGGAAGTTGACATCGTCGTCGCTTCCCCTGTGTGTGATTTACCCGTACTCTACGACCCTCCATGTTCCTTTGTGTGTCCGTTGGTGAACCATCTCACTTGTTTCTACACACACTTCTCGCAACAAATTATTAGTAGCACTGTTCTCAACAATCATCGTCTGGTTTCTAACTCTAGCATTGTTAAACATTTGTGATTTATTCAAACTGCTCATTCATCTTATCAAATATACATTTCGTCGCCAAATACATAATCACCATACAGCTAGTCGTTAAGCATTATCCATCAACATAATTTTCCATAGTCATAGCTAATCGTTTAACATATGCAATTATTCATTTACCTCAACAGTTCAGATACACATACTCAAAAAATAAGGTCAAAAGGTTATTTAATTAATGTTTCAATCAGCCGGGTCACTCAGCAGGTGCCCTCAATGTCTACACAAGTCTAGGGGCACTACAATTGCACACACTCAAGTGCACATTAGTATTGCTGCACTATATAAATTATTTACATCATGCATTCTAGTATCTCAGTTAGTCGAGCATATACACTATTCTTCATTCTAAAGCATTCTCAAAGTAAATTCAAATGGTTCGTGTTTTACTTAGCCAGTTCATTTCAAAACTAGTACCTCATTATTCTAAACAGTTAAGGTACCGAGGCGGGCATTACATACACCTCCTCTTATTAAAACTTCGTCCCGAAGTTAAGTCTCATGTGTTTCCACGGTGATTTTTCACTTTCTTTTCACATTCATTTCTTCAACATAACCACAATTGATAATAACATTTCATTTCTTCTTTTCTACCCTCATATAAGTATAAATCGCATAATTGATAATATAACTAAATCACACCTTTTATAGTGTAGTAATCCCCACAACAGTTCTCTCTTGACTCACTAGTTGCAACCGAATTTGAAATCGTCCATAACAAATTCCTTTCATTCGACAAAACTTTAAATATATCATTTATGTAAATCCTTTAAGCACTAACATATTTCTACATAAGGAATAAAATCTTCAATCCCAATTTCTTCATTTTCAATGGTTACGTATAACCATCATATATTTTAAACAATATATGAATTTCAAAATAAGAATTAACCCTTCTGAATTATGTTCTTCAATACATAACGTATCCATTCATAAATTAATCTTACATGCAACCTCTCTCTTTTCATAATCCAAAGTATAATTAAATACTGGAGTGTCATTTACTTAGTATAGCTAAAAGTATAATCTCAGATTTTTATAAACAAAGTCATGTAAGGTTTTCTTCTCTTCCTAACTTAAGCACAGTTAAGATTCTATAATTCAAGTAAGTTTAACTTCTCTCTTTTCACAATTCAAAGCATGATTACAAACTAGTAGTGCATACCTGCGAAGCCGTCGCCTTGATTTCAGAAAATAAGCATTTCCAACCAATCGATAAAATTCTTGACGCAAGACCGCTCATCAAAGTATATTTTATTCATCACAATTCTTATACAACTATCATCTTAAAAAATGGATGTACATTATTATATTCATATATTCTTATTCCATAGTTCCTCAATGAATTATAAATGTGTTAATTCTTTCATGTTTAAGAAAAACATGTATATATTGATATATTCCCGTTCACATATCTTTTACTCTAACATATTAAAAGGATTGTCCATAAGGATATTCCTATATTCATTACAACTAACATAGTTATAATAATTCTACTAATTCATCGCCACTAATATAATTCAAACGAAATTATGTATATGTATACCAAAATATATATATATATATATATCACAATTCACCTTCAATATATACACCTTGCCATTTAATTTCCATTGCTCTAATCTTTATACTAACCTGCACAATATACCATCTAACTTTCATTAACCATATCTTTTACATTACCCATAAAATTTTATCATTAAACATTTATTAACATATCTATTCATATATCTATGTACTCCAAAATCTGTAGCCTAACATTCTAGTTAGATACAATATAACTTTATAGTTTCTTTTAACCTTCAATATATTTCGATCTACATATATTTGAGTGGAAAGTGCATATACATATATCATAATGATGAAATGTAATTTATGTAAGCTATGATGATAATAACAAACCATGTTTTTCTTAATGCTTTTTAATTGAGTGTGCATAAAAATATAATCCATCCAAATTAATACTATTTCAATATATAATCCTTAATTTGTTTGCATTCAAAATTGCATATGAATATGAAGCTATATAGTGATCATAACTCTACATAATATACTTTCCTAACACATTCTAATATACTATAAGGTAAGGAATTAATAACCAATCCTTATGTTCCTTATTTTCAATTGCATATCTGGTTACATAAAAATATTATTTAAACTGTGGAATTCTTCTATTCTTTATTAATGCATTTTAATTTAAGATATTAAACAAATCATGTATCACCACCAATTCTATATAATCCTAAACTTTAATTACATCTTAATTGGTAAAGCTATATGTCTTCGAGTAAGATCATACTGGAGACTATTTTTCCAATTCATTTCAAAGTTAAAGGTGTTTAAAAGTAATGTGTTCTGTTTTATTTTATTTTATTTTTTTGATAAAATAAAAATCGTGAAGTACTCCATTCAAGGTGTCTTTTATATACTACAATTAAAACTATAACTTAATTTTAGATGACTCACACTTGAAATTAGATATAACGTAAGCATGCATTCAAGAGGTATATGATCGGTTTTTAACCGTAACATGAATTCACTCCAGGCATTACGCTATATTGAATGTTCCTTATTTTCGATTTGGTTATGACTTTAATAAGTGGAACAATAATTATTAGGAATGTCGTTGTTACATAATAGACATATGCCCTCAGCAAAATAACCTATTAAACTGGAAGATGATTTCAGCAAAATCATCAAAATGCAAAATGCGATTTCTAGCATCACTCTTTCGATGAAATTATGATCCCATATAATGCCCCATCGGTCAAATTGATTAATCCAGCACGGAAATTAACCTACTAAATAAAAGATGTTTTCGAGCAAATATCATTAAGATGAATAAAATGCGTTCTTTTTAGCATTACTCTAGAGGGATTCAACACGAGAGTGTTTACACGGTTTATGGCCAAACGCAGCCTTCCTCGGTGTCCTTACGCTGTTCACAGAAACACAACATACATAATGGAAATGGAAGGGATCCATGCAGTGCTAGGGCAGATATGTATATATCTTAATACTAAACACAGTCGCAACATTTACAGTAATAAAAACAAAACAGAGATGGAGAACATGGATCGGCTAACCAGCCGTCCATCTCCCATACAGTCAACAACGACTCACTCCATTGGGCAGCACGTAGAAATTAGAGAATGGAGAACTCTATCTAATAATGGTTGCAGCTATACAAAAGTGTAAATATAACTTCTATCAGTGACACACGATGCGGAGATCGCAGATACTATACAAACTTGGTTGATGTAGCTATCGTCACCGAATTGCAACTCTTTCAAATAATATCTATAAAGCATAAATCAAACTTCTATAGGGTGAGGATTTATAACACAAAGATCTGAAGCAGAAATTAAATAAGGTAGAGATCACCATATTTCTTTGACAAGCAATTTTTGATGCAGATCGCTCTTCGTGAAAGACAGTCCAACCAACCACTACTGGGCGGACTGTTCTGGGTGCTATGAACTCCTGGGCTGTAAACAAGATGCATTTCTTTTATACACATACATATCTCTAATATCTAATACACGGGATCAACTCCACTCTCTCACAGCTTGATTAGCGCATGAGTTGTCTCTGCGTTTAAGTTGTGGTCGAACAGTATCAATAGTTTAACCATCACTTAGTTAAAGAAGTGTGATTGCAAAGCATCTCACTCGGCGACTACCGGCACTTCTCGTCAGCTACTACCAATATTAAACACTATCGATCCAGTTCTCTATCACCGGTTTTAATGATGCGTGGAACTGAACGCCAAGTCTAAGGTGACTCACACATCTCCTCCACCAAAGTTGTCGCGGAGCATACTGACATGGAAGTTAATGACCCGGGCGTTAGACAGAGAGCATCACGGTCATTAACAGGAGTATAGCTGTTTGTCATCAATAAAGGTAGAAAGAGTTCCATAACTTTCGATACACAACCGAGATGGGCAACGGCATGATGAACTGAGGTCTGAGCGACAGAGACAATGGCATTCAGAGAATTAGAGTTACCGGCTGAGTCGGTAAGGTGGAGAGATGAAACGGAGATCCGCTAGACAGGCACAGAATATAATTCCCAAAGGCGTATCTCAGGTTGTTCACGGCTAGGGTACGAGTTGAGGACTATGGTTGAGTTAGCTGTTATTCAGCACACGGTCTAATTATAGATCAGGGACTGAGCAGAGTCAAGACGGCGTAAGGCAGTCCTCAACAAGTAATTTTTTTTTTTTTTTAGAAGTAACAAGGGAAGGCATCCAAAACGATTCGGTGAACACCATTAAGAACACAGTCCAACAAATATACAATATGGGGTTCACATCGACTCAGCACCCATCAAGTTAGGGCACGGAAGATAAAAGAGTGTTTTGAGCTTGGTATTCAGACCGTTTAACCCTTTAGTAAGGGAAACAAGGATCATATTAAAGAAGAGGGGCTTCCCCATACAGCGAACAGAAAGGCTTTTCTGCGAATGAGTGAATTACCAGGAATTATTCCAATGCCAGGCTCATATATTGCAGAGATCTTAAGAATTAATCAACAAGGAGAAACCGAAAGTAATAATAGCCCGAAAACACAAGAGATCCCCCTCCGATCATAAAGAATGAAAGCAACAGTTGAACAAGGGGTACATTCAGATCGTTTAAGCATATCTAACAAGATCCAAAAATATTGTTGGACGAAAAACGAACAAGCCTCCAAGTTACAAGGATTCAGAAACATACGATAGTTGGGAATCATCTATAATTTGCAGGAACGAGTACTACCAAATCGTAAGGGTTCACGAACAGATAACAAGAAGGATAAAAAAATTGGATACTCAAATTACAATTTTGATCTAATTCGATCCGTGTGGGATCACACAGAATTCATTTTATGCCTAAATTCTCTAATAACTGTCCACGATTAGATTTATGTCTCCATAGAAGGTAATCAGGGACTCACTATAAAGTCTATCACAATTTCAACTACATCTATTACTGGATTAGATCACAACCAGAACTCTGATAACACTTTTCGGTTAAATTTTCTACTTAAACTTTCTGTCTAATCAGATTACAACCAGAATTTTAAAACTTTCGGATTAACTTTATGTCTGATCAAATACAACCCGTGATTTCAATAATATTATTCAGTTAAGACTTTCAAATAACATTCTGTTTGATCGAAAAGCAACCAGGGAATCCAATAATATCATTCAGTTTAAACTTTCTAATAAACTTTCTGACTATTCGAAATGCAACCAGAAATATGCCTTGAAACTCCATTCAAATTTCTAATAAATTTCAGTCTGAAACAAATCACATTTTACAGTATTTACCTCTCCAGCGACCACGTGCGATGTTCCGAAGGTATTACCAAAGTTGGTTTTCATTGTTCTTCTACTAGAGACTTCAACCATTCACCGGCGGACACCTCGGTCAGCCCACAGTTCAATAGAATTTAGAAATGAGATCCGGTGCCCTCAAGGCTCGACCGGCTCTGATACCAAATGTAGGACCCCTCCTTTAGGGTCCCCTTGAACTGAACCTGAAACTTTAAAAACTTCATACAAACAAATTAGCCATTATAGTTATTGGAAACATAAAATAAAAGAGTGAATAACTTAACAAAAATAAGCAAACCTTAACCTGTCAACCCAATCCAGCTGGTCCATTGTTGTCTGCGTCTTCCGTAGGATCCCTCCAGCAAAGCTCGTTTAACCATAGGCGAAGCAACCGTTAGCTTCGCCACCCAACCATAGGCTCATGCTTTCAGTCGCATGGCCTCCCCCGAGCTTTGGGTCGTAGAGCTCACACAAGTATTTCAGAAATTCAGCTTGGGCTTCCCTTCCCACCAGGATTTCTAAGCCAAACCCTTAGATAGCAGCAAGTCTTTGAGGCATTCAAAAATTACGACAATCGTCCAAACTATCGGCCCTTTACCCATTCCCCAAGTCTTCCTTATAAAGGAAAATCTCATGCGACACATGTCGCTTCATGCAAAATTAAATATTTTTAATTAATTATTTAATTAAAACACTCACCCATCCAAGTGTCATTTTCTCTAGGAAGTGCAACAACACCCCTAAGTTTGCTCCAGTTTGTCTCCCAGATATTTTAATTAACTCCTAGCTTTTAGTTGACTAGGTGTCTAATCTTAGGATTCTATTTTGCTCCTAAATAATGATTTCTATTATTTTAAATGCTCAACAAAAATAACTATTCATGTGCAAATGCCTAAATTATTTTTATGCATTTGCTAAGTAATTATCTAGAGTTATTCTCATAAGTTTTTATGCAGTTAAATTTAACAATCAAACTCACTAGGATCACGGTGTCGCGCCGTTGGGCTCCTAGTTCCTTAATTTTAATTCCTTGACATGGCACCACTCCGTCGGGTCCAGTCATCCATGGTTTCCATTCCTTGGCATGGTACCTCATCGTTGGGTCCTTGCATCCATTCTTTCCGTTCTCGACAGGGTACCGCATCGTCGGGCCCTTCTACCACCATCTTTCCGTTTTGACTTGCGGGAACTTTGTAGGGATTTTAGGAATCGTTACCATCCATCCTCCGTCTACATGCTATCTAGGGACTAATGGCGCTGAGGAGTGAGTCTGTTCTCACTGCGCGCCCCTCAACTCGTACGTGACGAGCTCCGTCGTGGCCCACCTCGTACGTCCTCACGCATTCCTCTTGAGCAAGCGGATCAATGCTTATATGCTCATGCGTGGTATTCTTGTCGGAAGTTGACATCGTCGTCGCTTCCCCTGTGTGTGATTTACCCGTACTCTACGACCCTCCATGTTCCTTTGTGTGTCCGTTGGTGAACTGTCTCACTTGTTTCTACACACACTTCTCGCAACAAATTATTAGTAGCACTGTTCTCAACAATCATCATCTGGTTTCTAACTCTAGCATTGTTAAACATTTGTGATTTATTCAAACTGCTCATTCATCTTATCAAATATACATTTCGTCGCCAAATACATAATCACCATACAGCTAGTCGTTAAGCATTATCCTTCAACATAATTTTCCATAGTCATAGCTAATCGTTTAACATATGCAATTATTCATTTACCTCAATAGTTCAGATACACATACTCAAAAAATAAGGTCAAAAGGTTATTTAATTAATGTTTCAATCAGCCGGGTCACTCAGCAGGTGCCCTCAATGTCTACACAAGTCTAGGGGCACTACAATTGCACACACTCAAGTGCACATTAGTAGCGCTGCACTATATAAATTATTTACATCATGCATTCTAGTATCTCAGTTAGTCGAGCATATACACTATTCTTCATTCTAAAGCATTCTCAAAGTAAATTCAAATGGTTCGTGTTTTACTTAGCCGGTTCATTTCAAAACTAGTACCTCATTATTCTAAACAGTTAAGGTACCGAGGCGGGCATTACATAAATGTAGGAACCCTCCTTTAGGGTCCCCTTGAACTGAACCTGAAACTTTAAAAACTTCATACAAACAAATTAGCCATTATAGTTATTGGAAAAATAAAGTAAAAGAGTGAATAACTTAACAAAAATAAGCAAACCTTAACTTGTCAACCCGATCCAGCTGGTCCATTGTTGTCTGCGTCTTCCGTAGGATCCCTCCAGCAAAGCTCGTTTAACCATAGGCGAAGCAACCGTTAGCTTCGCCACCCAACCATAGACTCATGCTTTCAGTCGCATGGCCTCCCCCGAGCTTTGGGTCGTAGAGCTCACACAAGTATTTCAGAAATTCAGCTTGGGCTTCCCTTCCCACCAGGATTTCTAAGCCAAACCCTTAGATAGCAGCAAGTCTTTGAGGCATTCGAAAATTACGACAATCGTCCAAATTATCGGCCCTTTACCCATTCCCCAAGTCTTCCTTATAAAGGAAAATCTCATGCGACACATGTCGCTTCATGCATAATTAAATATTTTTAATTAATTATTTAATTAAAACACTCACCCATCCAAGTGTCATTTTCTCTAGGAAGTGCACCAACACCCCTAAGTTTGCTCCAGTTTGTCCCCCAGATATTTTAATCAACTCCTAGCTTTTAGTTGACTAGGTGTCTAATCTTAGGATTCTATTTTGCTCCTAAATAATGATTTCTATTATTTTAAATGCTCAACAAAAATAACTATTCATGTGCAAATGCCTAAATTATTTTTATGCATTTGCTAAGTAATGATCTAGAGTTATTCTCATAAGTTTTTATGCAGTTAAATTTAACAATCAAACTCACTAGGATCACGGTGCCGCGCCGTTGGGCTCCTATTTCCTTAATTTTAATTCCTTGACATGGCACCACTCCGTCGGGTCCAGTCATCCATGGTTTCCATTCCTTGGCATGGTACCTCATCGTTGGGTCCTTGCATCCATTCTTTCCGTTCTCGACAGGGTACCGCATCGTCGAGCCCTTCTGCCACCATCTTTCCGTTTTGACTTGCGGGAACTTTTGTAGGGATTTTAGGAATCGTTACCATCCATCCTCCGTCTACATGCTATCTAGGGACTAATGGCGCTGAGGAGTGAGTCCGTTCTCACTGCGCGCCCCTCAACTCGTACGTGACCAGCTCCGTCGTGGCCCACCTTGTACGTCCTCACGCATTCCTCTTGAGCAAGCGGATCAATGCTTATCTGCTCATGCGTGGTATTCTTGTCGGAAGTTGACATCGTCGTCGCTTCCCCTGTGTGTGATTTACCCATACTCTACGACCCTCGATGTTCCTTTGTGTGTCCGTTGGTGAACCGTCTCACTTGTTTCTACACACACTTCTCGCAACAAATTATTAGTAGCACTGTTCTCAACAATCATCATCTGGTTTCTAACTCTAGCATTGTTAAACATTTATGATTTATTCAAACTGCTCATTCATCTTATCAAATATACATTTCGTCGCCAAATACATAATCACCATACAGCTAGTCGTTAAGCATTATCCATCAACATAATTTTCCATAGTCATAGCTAATCATTTAACATATGCAATTATTCATTTACCTCAACAGTTCAGATACACATACTCAAAAAATAAGGTCAAAAGGTTATTTAATTAATGTTTCAATCAGTCGGGTCACTCAGCAGGTTCCCTCAATGTCTACACAAGTCTAGGGGCACTACAATTGCACACACTCAAGTGCACATTAGTAGCGCTGCACTATATAAATTATTTACATCATGCATTCTAGTATCTCAGTTAGTCGAGCATATACACTATTCTTCATTCTAAAGCATTCTCAAAGTAAATTCAAATGGTTCGTGTTTTACTTAGCCGGTTCATTTCAAAACTAGTACCTCATTATTCTAACCAGTTAAGGTACCGAGGCGGGCATTACACTAAAGAAACAACAAGCATAGCATAAACACAAGAGACACAGATTTATCCTGGGAAACCCTCATGGGGTAGAAAACCCAGTAAAGCTTCCTCAATATAGATTACCAGCAATATACAAAGATGCAAACCAAAGATATGATCTCCTCCTCCACCATAGAAGACCTCTCCTCCACAAGTGCGCCTCTCTCTCAAGTGAGTTTGTGTATCAAATGAGGAACACACCTCCTCTATTTATACACTACTCTGACATATCTTTTACACAAGTACACGTAGGCTCGTATTTAACCAATGGGTTAAATACCCCACTACAACTGACTGGGCCGACCCCTCTAGGGTGGTCTAATAACCCTTTGACCCACATAACACATATAGGGCCGACTCCCACTAGGGAAGTCTAATAACCCGAGTTACCACATTCCGACGGAGGAATAACCATCTCCAGATATACAATAAGATCTTCACGGAGGAATGAAACATCTCCGGAATAATAAAGTACAAATATAATATTCTTTGAAGTTACAATATCTCAACAAATAAGCATATGTGCATGTAAAAGACTGAGTTATATAATTTTGGAAATGCATAACACTGGAAGTGCGCAGTATTGATTTCTTGTTTGATTACATCAAGTATAAGGCTAATTAATCGATGGAAATAATTGAATGAATAAGTGCTAAGTGAAACCCTTAATACAGTTACATTCAAAGTGGAAGTGCATAAGTTTGTTGTGCTATCCCATCGAGTGATTTAAACCAGCCCGTGCAGTCCGTGGAGGTGCTGGGTGCGCAGCATTGTAACTTGTAGAAGTGTTAACCCGCGACGAAGACAATCGTCGCGTGGCCATCAAACCACAATGCGAGCCTGTAGCGCATTGCGTAGTGTATTTACCTAATCAAATCATCACACTGTTGTGGAAACTTGATTCCGCAACACCCCCATAGCTTCGCCTCGAGTGAGACCTCAACCTGCACAGGTTGTTTCCGAAAAAGCCGGTGAAAAGGGGTTTTTTTGGTTAAAACTAAAACCGTAAAGAACCCGAGTCTATATTTAGATCAGTTAAGTATGCCAATAGATTTTTATGTTTTGCTTGAAAGATGAAAAGAGTGTTTTCATTATCATTTTTGGTAGATTTGGGACTTGTTGAATTTTACTATTTTCTAAGACCATTGGAAAACGTTTTCTCCTTCCCGCCCATAGATTTCATCAAAAGAAAGAGTGCATTTGCATATAGTTAGGGTGCATTATGTTTACGTTTATGTACTCACCTCATGCATTCACCTAACCGTCAAGATAAAATTTATCGGTAGAACTAGGTTAAAATTTACTAGTAACTTGTGTGTTAATTTAGAGACGTGTTCCGGCATCGTAAAATGTGGCAGCTGTCGTTACTTGCCTGCACTGCATCTCGGGGGTACTACAGTTCTTCCACGTACTAACTAGTATATCCAAGGCTCTTTCATGTACCTTAGGGTATATCAAAAGGAACTTCACGTACTTGTTATTATATAGGAAGGATCTTGTCTTACGGTTGTGCATTAGACAACACCACTACATATTTGAGATCCCACGGACCTTGAGTATATCAGGAGACACTCCTAAGATTCCTGAGACCAACAGAGCTAACCATTTGGCCGTCTTGGAAGATCGATAAACCGAGAATAATACTTGGGGAGCTACTATGCACATACTATCAGGTAGTCAGGTTATATGGTCAGGGGTACAATCTGAATCCTCCCTGGTTAGTGCTCTGAAATATGGGGCCGAGTATAACTATTGGACCCTGGAGTATATCAAGAGTTGTGAATCCTTGACAATACTATGAGGTTCCAAACTTTTGAATCCACACCTATCACATACGTTTACTTGTGGCCTTAGTTTGTGTAGATTTTTCTGGATTGCTTTTCTTTTGTTTAGAATACCCTTAGGAGAAATTCTGGTTTGGTCATTCTGGCTGAACAACCATTGAGAAGGTCCCGAAGAATTTTAAACTTACCACCCGAATATCCCCTTAATCAAGAGGTAATTTCAGGGGTAAGCATGGACATACAAGTTATGGTCGTGTCACCTGAAGCATAAAACTCCACTATGGAGTCTAGAGCGAACATGTTTCCTCCTGATTCACCAACCTCTAACCCACCAAGGGATGAAGAAGTGGAACCTTCCACTTCATGAGACACATCCTTCCATTGCGTGATGGTAGGAGAACCTGGATCTATAGGATAGTTAAATACATCCTAGGACGACCCTGTATCCGTAGTGTTTGTTCTTTCCTCATCCTTTTGGGATACTTCTCTCAAGAAAAAATGGGCCCACTTGGCTATAGAGCGGGAGGTAGAAACCACCCCTTTCCATTGGGCTCCACATGCTCAGGACTTGGCTCCAATCTATGCACTCATGGACCAACTACACCAACATGGTAACGAACTTCGGTGCCAGAGTCTCACACGAAGAAGAGACACTTCGGAGACACCCATGTTTCAATATACTCCCATTTGTTCCTTAACTCTTGCTTCACTGGAGACACCCACACACAACGTGGCCACTTACAAACCTGGTCAACCTTCATTTCCTACAAGTACATTTCTTAGTCAGGACACCAGTTCCATACCTCAAATGACTCAAAATGTTGTTGAAGGACAATAGTACAACAGCCCGCCCACTGCAATTGGAACATTGCATATCCCTCCCCCACCTCAAAATTCGAGGGGAGAGTACATTTTACCTCCTAATTTCTTTACAAGTATTGTTCCACCACAAGTAAGTCAACATCAACCCATCATGATTCAACCATCCACTAGTGGTCCACACATTGTCACTGGGGGGAAACCCGTTTTTTCTAGCCATAATACAAGTGGAGGACTACCAATTGGTCATTCCCTTTGCAACTCTTTACCTGTTGTGGGAACCACCATGGGATCACATCATGGTGGAGGATTGTCCAAACCAACCCAACCACCATGGAATCACCTATTTCCAAGTCCTTTTGATCATGTGTCGGGACAATTTAATCCTAGAAACGTACTCCATGGGATAAGTTATCCTGGAAACCCATACACTCCATGGGGACATTTCAACGTTGCACCAATTGGACCCCCACCAAATTTTCCTCATGCCCCACTAGCCCCACCACTGTCTGGTCCACCTCCATCCAGAGGAGGAGGACCTCCACCTTCTGGTGGAGGTGGAAGGCCCCCCCATTCTGGTTGTGGAAGGCCCCCCCATTCTGGCTGTGGAAGGCCCCCCCATTCTAGCAATGGAGGGCCACCCCATTTTGAAGGAGGATGAGGAACACCACCTTATGGTAGTGGCGGGCCCCAACCTTATGGTAGTGGTGAGCCCCCATCTTCTAGAGGAGGCCCACCTTATTCTAGAGGTGGTGGCCCACCTTATTCTGGCGGTGGCAGAGGTGGCCCACCCTATTCCGATGTAGGAAAAGGAACACCACGTTCTGGTAGTGGAAGACCCCCACCTTATGGAGTAGGCCCACCTTATTCTAGAGGCAGTGGACCACCTTATTCCAGTGGTAGAGGCGGTGGCCCACCCTATTCTGGCGGCAGAGGTAGTGGACTCCCTTATTCTGGCAGTGGTGGAGGACCCCTACCTTCTAGTGGAGGTCCACCTTATTTGGCGGTGGAGGAACCCCACCTTCTACTGGAGGACCACCTATTATGGCGGTAGACCTACATACGATACACCACCCAACCTTGGAGCCCCATCCCATTATGGCCATTCCCATCGAGAAGACCTTATAATCAATCGATTCAAGGTCCTACCAGTCCATATATGCCATATCAATACTATAAGTATTCGCAATCGAACCAACAACTTCCCTTTTTGGCTACTTTGGAACTAACTGACCTGTCTCATCTAACGAATGATCGTATCCTACATAGTTATAATTGGCCACCAATTCCAGTCAAGCTACTTTTCGATATCAGGGAAATTTTTAGGGGCGAAATTTTGCCAATTTCTTTTTTTTTGGGCATTTTTTCAAAAAATAAATTCATTATTTGGTAATTTTTAGTAGTAATATCGCCTATATTTACAAAAAGTATGTTTTTTTATCATAATATTCACCAAAATTTACAAGTTTCAATAGTAAATTGTATGTTTCATATTTAATATTCTCCTACCAATCTATACATATGCTTTTTTCTATCCAAAATAATCGCCTAGAATACTACACTTAAGTATACTTTTATAATCCTTAAAAAATACTCTGTTCGATATTCCCAAATTTGACCAAAAACCTGGCGACGACCCGAAAAACCATGTGATGACTTACCATCTTTGGTTCTCATCCAACTCCTTGATGGATGACTCGATCCGTCTAAGGTTGTTTCAAAGGACCCTCATCGGCCCAACTTCCAAGTGGTATATTAAATTACCACCGCACTCCTTTCCCGATTTTCGCTCTCTTGCTATGTCTTTCTTGACACACTTCCAGTTACCCATACACTACGAAACTGGTATGGACCTATTGAATTGACTCTATCAAACCACCGCGACTCATATCTCTGATCATATCCATGAGTGGCAGAGGAGAGGACATCTCATTAAGGCTCCCATTCTAGACCAACTCTTAGCTGACTGGTTCATGGAGTCTCTTTTACCCACCGTAGCTTAAGATGTGGCCATGGGAGGGGCCATCACCGAGGAACAGGATGTTTCCCGTGCCCATTACATAGACCTTTTTTATGCCCAATCTAGCACGTTGTATGACCTTGTTCCTGACGCACCCTACCCTACATATGATCCTTCAAAACCACCTAAGGTATCTCATGTCGACAACATTATCAATTCCCTTAAATCCTAGCCTTCTATTCAAATTGGTGGATTGTTAAACCTCCATGGTTCTTCCCCAGCCCCACCATAGGTTGGAAACAACACCACCAAGTCATCCACTCCTGCTTCCATCGAGGAGGTGAATTCTGTTCAATCAGCTTCACCTCATAAATCTAGTGGTAAGAATAAAAACAAGGTAATCCCAAGAAATCTTCTAACCAGCAGGAGCACAAGAACACCCCTGAAGATACCAAATAGAAGCGGAAGCTAAAGTATCCTTTTTTACTGTTTGGTGGTGACCATTACTCCAAGGAATTTCCCCACCGAGAGGAAGTGCATAAATTTCTCCAGGGAAACCCCACTCCCACAGTTCTCAATGATCCCTTCCCCACTCAGAACCAACAACTGGTCACTCAACCCTCTCCTGCTCACGGAGAGGCACCATCCACCGCGCATGTTCTCATGATGTGCTATGAGATGGTTGACCTGAACAGACAATCGTGTTCATACAACTTGGTCCCTCCGAAGGAACCCATTCGAAGTAATGCTGAAAAATCTTCCACCTCTATCCCAGACATCACCATGGCACCAGCTTCTCTCACCATTGAGAAGCCTTCTTTCGAGTCAATTTTGCGTCCTCCTAAGAGCATGATTCGAAAAGTTGTTTTCAATCTCAATGCTCGTGCAACTCAGAACTACAACATTGTAGAGGACATGGCACAAGCTCCTTGTGCCATGTCGACGCTAGAGGTCTTGCATAATTGTCCTAATCAACACAAGATTCTTCTCGCTGCTATTGGCAAAGTAGATCCAGATTCCTCAAATACAATCATGTTTCGACTTGAGTACTTTAAACTGAGGCTTTCCCACTAGCTAGAATTTCAAGTTGCCATGAAAGTTGCTAGGAAAACACTCCATCATACTGTACTAGACAAAGGAGCTTCTACCTCGGTCATGTCTTTATCTTGTTGAAGAGCCATTGGTTCTCCCGAGTTAAATCATTCTCCCACTACCCTGAAAGCATTTGACGGTCATGGATTTCAACCCCATGGGATATTACAAGCCTTAGTAGTAGAGTTGGGGGGTAATACTGCAACTATTAATGTGGAATTAGTCGCAGCCCCTTTGAACTACAATCTCGTACTTGGTATTAATTGGCTTTATTCCATGACTGCAGTCGCATCATCTATCTTCCACATTGTGGAATTCCCCCACCAAGGCTGAATTGTCACTATCGACCAACTAGACTTATATACACTGGACAAAGCTACTCATCCTAGCGATAAGGTCCCATTGCTAGGACAATCTTCGCTTTTATATGAGAGAGTGGGGTTCAAACTCATAATAGATTCATCTCTTATGGGCGTCTTTCCAACCCTGGATCCCCCTAACCATGTTGCCTCGGTGAACATGATATCCTCGATGATTCCATCTTTTCACAAATCTACCAACCAATGGCTCATACCCAATGAAGCCACCATGCATTTGATTGGAGACACCATGCCTCTTTCACCTACTGAAATTAATTATGAGGCTATCCAGTCAACACTTAAGGACCACTTGGTTGTGGCCTCTAAATCATGTTCTCTACAGTGGACATCATCCTTACTTGATCCTCTGCTCTGGAATTTTCATTCTGACGAGTACGTTATGGATATTATGTGTGCGGATGACCCTCCGTGGGAATACCTTCACCATCGATCGTCTTTCCTATCCCCACTGGATTCTATGGAGAACAACATCACCACCATTTTCACACCCGATGTCTATCGTTTCCCCTAATCACTGATACTCATGTGTCATACGGTCACTAAGGGAAATTTTGGAAACATCGAGCCCACCATTATGGTTGAAATTTCGGTTACCCCTGGTGTCATGGAACATATTTGTTTAGGCCAGAACTGTTCTCCAGAAGAGATCACCACTTTCACGGCCTTATTCAAGCACTTCCACAACGTATTTGCTTGGACCTACGAGGAGATGCCTGGGATAGATCTTTCCATTGTTTCACATGAGATTAAAACCTATCCCAACACCAAACCATTCCGTCAAATGTTACGACCGGTACACCATCGAAAAACTGCAGCAATTAAGGTAGAAATAGAAAAGCTCTTGAAAGTCGGCTTCATCTACCCTGTTCCATTAACATGATAGGTATCAAATGTCGTCATTGTGGGTAAGAAATAGGGAATCATCCGCATCTGTGTCGATTATAGGGATCTAAACAATGATTGTCCTAAGGACAACTACCCCATTCCCTTCATTGATCAGATCATAAACAACTATGTCGGAAGTGCCATCTTCTCATTCATGGATGGCTTTTTTGGTTACAACCAGATTGAGATCCGCCTGACCAACAAACATAAGAATGCTTTCATCTTCCCTTAGGGCACATTTTCTTATCGCAAAATCCCTTTTGGTCTTAAAAATGCTAGTGCAACATTCCAGCGGTCTATGTCGTACGCTTTTCATGATGTGAAGGACTTTGTGGATCCCTATCTTGATGATCTCCCTGCTCATTCGCAACATTGTGAGTTCCACATCGATCATCTGATGATCGTATTCCTCATATGTAGGCGGTATAACATCCATCTAAACCCTCACAAATGCATTTTCTGCATTGAGTCTGGATTCCTCCTATTTTTTATCATTTCGAAAGATAGGATCCGCATTGATCCCTTGAAGGTGGAAGCCATTGTTGCTCTCCCACCTCCTACTGATATTACAAAACCACAGATTTAGCAAGGGAAGGAAACTTACCTACAGATTTTTGTCTGTAATTCGCTCAGAAGACATAGGGATATATGATATTACTGAAGAAGGACAACCCATTCATTTGGGATGATCAAGCGAAACAATCCTTCGATAGTATGAAACATGCCATTACCCAAGCCCTTGTGTTCCAACCACCCAATTACTATGAGGATTACATCCTCTATCTTGTCACTTCTGCCACAATGATCGCCATGGTCTTGGTCGAGGAGGACAACAACGCCTAGGAACATGTGATCTATTACCTTAGTAAGGGTCTTATTGACTCTGAAACTTGTTACTCACATGTCGAGAAACTTGCTCTCACGGAAGTCATTGTCGTCCAAAAGTTATGTCATTATATACTGCTCCGTACCACCACAATTATCGTTGACTCAAACCCCATGTACCACATGCTGACACATCAAGTGCTTATGGGAAAGTATTCATGTTGGATTGTGATACTTCAGGAATTCGATCTCCTCTTCGATAAGGCCAAGTCAAATAAATCTTTGGTGTTTGCGGAACTCATTTGTGATCTTCCCCATGTTGATTTAGGATTGGAGACCAACAATTCTCTTCCAGATGAGGCATTGTTCCTCAAAAGCATGTCATACCCATGGTATGGAGATATTATCTTATATCTTTAGACCCAACGGTTCAATCCCCATCTATCTTGTGATGACCATCGTTGTATACATAACCATGCCAGGTTTTACTTGATCATCAGCGATACCTTGTATCCTCGTGGTGTTGATTTTGTTCTTCGACATTGTCTAACACAAGAAGAGGCTGAACACACTTTGAATGATTGTCACGCTGGGGCTTGTGGAGGTCATCTCTTTGGGATGGATATGGCCCAGAAGATACTACAAGCAAGATATTACTGGCCATCCATATTTAAATATTGCATTGAGGACGTTAAGAAATGTCCCCCATGCCACCACTTTCAAACGAAAAGGCGCTCCCACCCAACCCCGTTACATTCGTTTCTTGTCATGGGCCCCTTTGTAAAATGGGGCATACATTTCATGCACTGTAAGCCTACCTTAGCTAGGGGGCATGGTTACGTCATAGTAGCCATGGATTATTTTACTAAATGGGCCGAGGATATGCCTTCGTACAACAAAGACGGAAAAACCTTTGCACTCTTCATGTTCAACCATGTCATTGAACAGTTCAAAGTTCCACAAGCCATAGTCACCAATCATGGATCTAACTTCCAGAACCGTATGGTAGATGAATTGAGCATGAGACTTGGTTTTTGTCACGAAAACTCAACCCCTTACTACCCACAGTCCAATAGACAAGTAGAGACCATTAACAAGGTCTTGAAAAGCATGATCCAACACATGGTGGGTACACACAAGTAAAACTGGCATAAAATGTTCTTTTCCGCACTATGGACATACAAGACCTCTGTCAAGATTAGCACTGGATTTACCTCATTCCAATTAGTTTGTGGATTGGAAGAAGTCCTGCCAATAGAGTGTTATTCAATCCCTCAAACTCGTAGTTGAAAATATTTTGAACACCACTGCCAAGGAAGAACGCTTCCTCTACCTAGAAAAACTCAACGAGACCCACCGCGATGCTACTCTTTCCAATGAGGCACATAAGAAGTGAATCAAAGATCAGTATGATAGGTCAGTTAAACCTTGTGTCTTCAATGAGTGTGATTTGGTCCTCACATAAGACCAAAATCATGATAAGTTGGGGACAGGTAAGTTTGAGTCCATGTGGGATGGACCCTACATAGTGAAACATGTTTTGGAAAAGGGAGCCTATGAACTAGAGGATTATGATGGGATATATTTGGGAGAGACTCGCAATGGGCTCTACCTGAAGAGGTACTATGCCTAATTTTTTCACGCATAATTACTTTGTATATACTGTACATGGTGTGTGTTTTGTGTGGTGTGACACATCTGCAGGAGCAAGGAGTCATTAACTACATCATACATGATACATCTGTATATCATTGGAAGCTTTCTCAACATCATCAGTAACTCAACCAGTTACTAGAATATCTTCAGGTCTTCAATAATGGAGTATCCGCATCGTCAGTATTGAGTCTTCACCTTCTGCAGCACTTGATCAGCTACAACATCGTCATCATCTAGATCACCTGATCAACAACCTTATCATCTGGATCTACTAATCATCATCATAACAACATCAAATGGATCATCTCGATCAACAACATCACATCATCAACTGGATCCTCTCGATCAATAGCATCACATCATCAACTGGATCATCACAATCTACAGCATCTAGATCATCTCCATCTACAGCATTTGGATCATATCAATCTACAGCATCTGGATAATCTCAATCTACAACATCTGGATCATCTTTATCTACAGCATCTGGATCATCTTGATCTACAACATCTGGATCATCTCCATCTATAGTATCTGGATCATCTCGATCTATAGCATCAACCTCATACTCTGCAACATACATGATCCAATTACGGGATGATCAATCCCTCTCCTTTTAAGACAAGCCTCATGTCTATGGATGATGCAATCTAGATCAAGTTCCCAGGATGATCAATCCTTATCAATTTAAAACAAGTCCCATGTCTATGGATGATGCAATCCAGATCAAGTTCCCAGGATGATAAATCCTTATCAATTTAAGACAAGTCCCATGTCTATGGACGATGCAATCTAGATCAAGTTCCCAACATGATCAATCCTTATCAATTTAAGACAAGTCCCATGTCTATGGATTATGCAATCCAGATCAAGTTCCTAGGATGATCAATCCTTATCAATTTAAGACAAGTTCCATATCTATGGACAATGCAATCTAGATCAAGTTCCTAGGATTATCAATCCTTATCAATTTAAGACAAGTTCCATGTCTATGGAAAATGCAATCCAAACACATACATTTTGAACTAAATGCTCAGGGACGATGCAGACCTATTATCAACTTTCAGAGACAGATGTCTACGGATCAGTTCAGGGACCTAAGTCCAAGGATGATGCAATCCCTCTTGTCCACTAGGGACCACTTCTCAGAGACATATGTCTTCGGATCAATTCAGGGACCTAAGTCTAGGGACGATGTAATCCCTCTCATCCACTAGGGACCACTTCTCAGAGACATATGTCTACGGATCAATTCATGGACCTAAGTCTAGGGACGATGCAATCCCTCTTTTCCATTAGGGGCATAGCTCGGGGAATATTTCTATGGATCAATTCAGGGACCTAAGTCCAGGGATGATGCAATCCCTCTCATCCATTAGAAAATGTCGAAGGACCATATATCGACCTCATTGTCGGAATAGTAACCTCATCATCATCGACTATATCACTCCCCCTTTTGAGGAGGGTCCTTCTGAACTACACCAAGATTTTCTCAGAAATACTCAAACTTTACTCGAGACAGAGGTTTGGTAAAAATATCAGCAATTTCTTCATCAGTTCTCACATACTCTAGCTTTATAGCTCCTTTCTGCACCATATCCCGTATATAGAAATAGCGTATCTCTATGTGCTTTGACTTATCATGGAACAATGTATTCTCTGTCATCTTGATACAACTCTGGTTGTCGCACAGGATCATAGTGGGATCCATATCTAAGTCAAATAATCCTGGTAACAGTTTTCGAAGCCATACTGCTTCACAACTAGTAGAGCAAACAACAATATATTCCGCTTCAGCTGTGCTGAGAGCCACACTAGAATGCTTCCTGCTAAATCATGAGATGATGGCAGATCCTAGACAATAACATCCTCTCGATGTGCTTTTCCTGTCTGATACACTTTCTTCCCAATCAACACCCATGTATCCATACAATCTGAAGTCATGATCTCCAAGATAACATAGACCAAAGTATATTGTACCCTTTATGTACCTCATCACATGCTTTGCAACTATCAGGTGAACACACCTAGGTTCCACTAGATACTGACTCAAGGTGTTCACAACAAAGAATATATCTAGCCTGGTATTCATTAGATACATCAATGACCCAATCTATCTATACAGAGTCACATCCACTAAATCTGATGAGTCATCAGTTAACAGCTTCAAGTTCGAATCCATGGGAGTGGTCATGGATTTGCATTCCAACGTATTAAATCTTTTCAAGATTTCCACAGCATACTTTCCCTGGTTGAGAAAGATTCCTTCTGGGCCTTGCCACACTTCCAGACCTAGGAAGTAGTACATCAATCCGAGATCTTTCATCTCAAATTCTGTAGCTAGCTTCTTCTTGCTTTCCATGATCTGTTTCTCATTCCTTGTCAAAAACAGATCATCCACATATAGTAATAGTATGACAGGTTCATCATCCATAGCCTTAAGGTAAAGGTTAGGATCAACTTTACTTTTGGTAAATCCCAAGCTATCAATTCTTCCTCTGTGATTGAACATAATTCACACTCTGCATTGAGTGATCTATCTGTGCCATCTCTTGTCAGATGGGTCTACTGATATGATCCTCAAGATCATTCGAACTTCTTTCATCCATATAAGAGAAGAATGTCATCTTTATATAGACACCATCTTCAACCTTGTAGCAAAGGTTGAAATCTGCATCACCCATGGTGATCACTAAGCTCATCAAATGACTATCGATCCTGGGTGCCCTTTGCAGAGCTTTATTCAATTACACCATTAAGGGAATGGTCTTATCTAGCCACTTGGAGAAAACATTTCGTCATGATCCTCTTCTTCTTTCTAAGAGAATCTTCTATCCATGAGCCTTCTATAGTATGTTTGATTTGTAAGTCTTTTTGTTGAACATCCATCACTCGTTCTTTGGAACAAGTGTTCATCATCATAGCACATGATCTTTTCTTCAAATCAAAGTTAATCACATGATTAGTAATACTTCATAATCATCAAATCATGTTGACATGATAACCTATAATTCATACAGATATGATTGACATTGTTATGCAACTATCTTGACCAATACTTTTGCACAACACTTTTCCATATCCTATATGCATACAGTGGCTATCTAGATGCCTTCCATCTCTACCAAAAAATACTGTCAATAGCGTGCACAGCTCTTACCATGTCATCAAAGAGGTTTCATTCTAGACAAGCAACAATGGAATGTTTGTCCAACTTACCCATCATATGCATATTAGTAGTATATTGTTCAATGCTATATGAATGCTCACACTATGCATGATATAGACAAATACGCATGCAACTATTATGAGCAATATCATTAACTATTCAGAGATTCAAATAACAACTCAAATACTTATCTTTTATGTTGTGTGGTTTCCTCCTGCTTGATCTCTATATGTCTTTGAACTTCTATTCATTTTGTACCACTAAGCATGCTTAAGTGTGCACTAGTGTCATCCTCAGGATGTCATACATAATCATACATTCATTAGTATAATCTCAAAACTTTTAAAACATTATGTATGGTCATGATCATTTCATACACGGGTATACTTACCTAAGATCCCAACACAAAGTAGGATTCTAACTTGATATAGGAAAACATACCAAACAATATCTTCTTTGTTCTCTTCAATGATTTAGAGACCGTGTGCTAGAACCTGCATATCTCATAAGTTAAGCATAGTCGAACAAAGCCATACATACCTTGTAAGTAGATCTTCTATGTGGTCAAAGACTATGGATGAGTCTTTTTCTTTATGTCATCATGGTCATAGAACTTGATTTGTCTTTCATGACGTACCTGTATCTTGTTAGCAGACAACATCATCCTCATACAATACCACAGGTGCATTAGTGCAATCATATAACCCTGATCAAAGAATGTATTCTATCATTCACATGCATTAATACTTTTACTAGGTGATAAGACAATTCTACGATTAATCAAGATTGTACTAACCTCAATAATATGAAGACAAACATATCATAAACTTAATCATGAACATATTTCAACACATACCTGTCGATATTTCTTGTAGTATTCTTATGTAAGGCCTTAGCCTCATCTTCCCCTGAAACTGGATCTGGAGTTGGATTAGGGTTTGTCAGAGAAACCCTAAAAATTCAAATTTTGAATTTCAAACTTTTGAATGGATGGAAGGATGTGTCTTGCTGAGCTGATCAAGCTGGTATACTTCAATTTTGAAAACTACAACATTTGACCCCTCAAAATTACCTTTGAAACTTCTGGATTCACTGGACAGGACCCCGAACTAGGGTGTGATAAATCCCACCCTTCTGCACAATCAAAAGGCTCGATCCAAATCTCTAAACTTCAATTTTTCTGAGGAGATTCCAGCCGTGGTCACAGACTTAAAAAATTCCAACTTTTGCAGAAGCCCTAATTTTCCATCTTTCCGATCAAAATCCCAAACTAGGGTTTGATCAAGCCCGACCTTTTTTATAACCAAAAAATTCGCTCTTGGTCCCTAAATTTTTATTTTTATGAGTATTCAGCTGTGGTCTCCGACTCCAAAAATTTCAACTTTCTCCGAAGCCCTAAGTTCCCGCAGCAGTGACAAACCAAGAATGGAGGTGATCAAAATCCAATTCTATTTTGACAGAAATATGCACCTGATTTTTTCTGGTGCATATCTGAAATTATGAATCCATAGGGTTTGAAAATTCATCCTGTGGTAGCCTGAACTATTATATTTCCAACCCCATAAGTTTGACCTCAATTTGGATTCTCTAGGAGAGATTTATTCCAAGTGTCGCAACGTGACCTATTTATGGGATAAAACAAGAGAGTGAAATTGTACGACGTGCCATGTGTCACTGGTTCAAATTCAACCTCTTACAAAATTACTCGAGAAACTACAGTCCATGCTCTACCTATCACTCTTTACGAAATTTCATTTGGAGCTTCCTAGTCCAAGTTGTGACCTTTTTTTTAGGTCACCTGTTTATGCCTGAGATATGGAAGAGGCAGAAACCCTAACTTGTGTTGATCATAACTTACAAATTAAAATAATCTGAGGCTGTCCCTTGGACACAAGGTACAAGGGTATGTTATCTATGACTTGTAAAGTTTTCATGTCCCGGACCTTTTCCAAAATGGATTTATAGCGAAAGTTCCATGATGACTAGTTTTTTCTATATAAAACCATAACCTTCAAATTGTCGCAACTGAAGTAAGTGTCGTAAGTTCCATACATTGCCTTCCTTCAAGTTAGCTCTGATACCATGTTAAGATTCAATATTCTAAGACATAAAATATCAGCATTACATTCCATTTCACAACAATAGCATATACAGGATCACTGAAAGAACAACAAGTACAACATAAACCCAAGAGACAGATTTATCCTAGGAAACCCTCATGGGGTAGAAAACCCAGCAAAGCTTACTCAATATAGATGACCAGAAAATACAAAGATGTAAACCCTATACATGAGCTCCTTCTCCTCCATATAATATCTCTCCCTCACTTATGCACCAATAACAAGTGAGTGTAATGTGTGTTGTGTTAAATGAGGAACACACCTCTTCTATTTATACACAACGCTGACTTGTCTTTTATATTATATAGGTCGTCCCCAACTTAACCACTTTACATAATGCTAACTGGGCCGACCCCTCTAGGGTGGTCTAATAACCCTTTTACCCACATAACACATACAGGGCCGACCCCACTAGGGAAGTCTAATAACCCAAGTTACCATAATCTCCACAGAGGAATAAACATCTCCAGATATACAACAAAGTCCCGTCAGAGGAATGAAACATCTCCGGAATAATAAAGTACACAATATAATATTCTTAGAAGTTACAATATTTCAACACATTCGGCATACCCGTAACCTTTCTTTGGTATCTATTGCTTGGTTTTTCACCCAAGCATGTGTTAATGAGCACCTAATAACTTGTAGTAGCAGTTTCAATGAAAAGAATAAAAAACTAATAAAGTAAAAAAGTAGAACTAATCAAAGATGTAAGAAAGTAAAAAGTTAATCTAGCATGTTCATGTAAAAACTTGAAAGTAAATGGTAAAGACCTCAAATCTATATGTAAAACAAATTATTTATTTATGAAAAAATAGCTTTACAATAATCGTGTTACCTCAAATGGTGAGGATTGTTGAGTTTGAGCAGTTGCAAGGTTGAGGTGCTCCAATGTTCCAATGGACTCTTCTTCTCTAATGCTCTAATGGGGATCTTCAAACTCAAAAGTGAGGCTAGGGATCTCAAGAGTGAATTTGGCAGCATAAGGATAGGATGAATATGGATGGATAGTGAGGATCCCCTATCACCTTTTTATAGTTTTTTGGTGATGTGGAATACCATCATGGTTTAAAGAAACCAATGGTATTAACCAAAATGGTTTAGGTTTCCTTTTCCTATTTTTTCCTCTTTTTCCTTTTTTGAATATATTTTATATTTTTATTCCCTTTTAATTGATTTTTTGGAATTCTGGACCCTTTTTGAGGGGTTTTTGTATTTTTTGAGGAAAATTATATATTTTGAGGGGAAAAGATGGATTTTGGTCTTTTTGGTGACCTTTCGAAGGTTTTAGAGGCTAGAATGGTAGGAAAAGTGGACAAATGGGTCATGTGAACAGGGAAATGATTTAGTGAGCACTTTTTGGGTGTTAATAGATTGCCCCCTGATGTGTGAGGGCATGAGCTCATCATATGGTCGATAGACATCATAGTTTCTTTGTCTTTTTCCTGGGGTTTGGACAAGAGAAGAGACCGATTGGAGACTGGAACACCGGGCCCATGCAAACTACACAATCTAAAAATACATGTCCTAAAAAATGAATAAGGAATAATCTCTAATAATGGATGAGGCGGGCATACCCATGCTCGTATCAGGACATATAAATAACAATAAGGCCCAAAAAAGGGGGATCTTAAGAATAGATATAAACTTGTTGTGTACATCATAATGGTCCAGAGGGGACACAATGCTGGGAAATACTCATGGTCATACCATGATTGATCTAAAGAACTAATACACTGGAAAAGAGCAACAACCGTTCTGAATAAGGTGTCAGAAGGGTTGATGAACTGTTGAATCTGAAGCTATCCAACAACTGTAGGGACTCAATAACTGTGACTCTACTTATGAAAAGTATATGGAACTGTATACTCGAGGGAGTATAAAACTGGGGTACTTTCGAATATTGTCACCAAGCGCATCCCAGATATCTGTAGGAACATGTAATTGGTTGTTTCCTCAAGTAGACTCACAAATGTGCTAGAGTCAGGTGACATCCAGGGTCTTCAACAAATAACTGAAAGGATTAATACCCTGTATGAATCTCAACAATGTGATCAAGGTGTTGACGTCGAGCATGTGAGAAAAAATCATTTGGAGAGGTACTAAGGACTCCTTTCAAAATTATCCGTAGGCACTCATCGCTAATGGTGATGAGTCCAAGGCATAGGGACCTTTGGGTCTATCTTCTAGAATAGATTTGGTTTGCATCGACAGAGGGAGAGCGAAAACTACCAAGGAAATTATGTTTTCTTGGTAGGAGCGCGACGTGTACAACCAAAGTGTGATAGTACTGATGGTAGGACTGATATACTGTGGGGATGGGGAATAACTGGGGTCATAGAGTGGGTGGACTCAAACTTCCTTTGTTCAGAGCATGATGACATGGTTGACCTGGCAACATATGAAACTAACTTTAGGTATGGGGACCAAAACTTAAGGGGTCAAGGGTATGTACTGCAATGAGATAGGCTGAGTAGGGAAAACTGATGTATTGTATCAGGGGATTCTGAAGGTGGCATATCGTAGAATACTCTGAACAAAGGAAACCAAATTGGGGAAGCTTCCTTAATAGTGTCATTATCTATGCTTTGATGTGGTGCCAAGAGGCACCATTGGGGCCTTCTTCATGGTTTAAGGAGCTCAAAGAAGAGATAGAAGTGTGCTCAATAGTGGTACTGTCGTGTGGATTTTATGAGCCCAGTACAGTTCATGCTCGTGGTCGCTTTCAGTTTTAGAGAGTTTGAAATCGATAAGTAGACTACAAGGGGTTTTTTTTTGTGTGTTATTCTTCAAGGCCCGAAAAAGCATAAAAGGATGAAAATGAAGAACTCTTCTAGCCGATGTGACTAGAGTATTCCTTTTTTGTAATTAGTCTACATGGTCCAGAAAAGGGTTAAACTTATATTGGGTAGACGCCCTTTCAGATACATTTAATGAGCCTGAAAGGAAGCAATATTGCTCAACGATCTTTTCATTGTTTTAGGAGTCAGAAAAGAGCTTAACAGAAACTCCCTAAGTGCCTTTTTCGTAAGGGAATTGATCGGCCCGAAAAAGGGATAAAATTATACCGAACAAAAGTGATGGTGAGGCAAGGAGGAAGTGTTCAATCAAGGGATGAGTATGGGGATTTAGCATAGTGGTGGGGAGGGGGAACTAATGGGGCCTCCTTGCAAGTTGATGAATGATAGAAAAACAATTCCATAATTGTAGTGTGGATGGAGCGAAGGGCTCATGGATAAGTTGTGATGCAAAATTTTTGTAAAATCTGACAATTGCAGATGAGGAATGAAAATCGAGGAGGCAAGGTGTGAGGAAACAATGTCAAAAAGGGTTTCTAGTGAGAGCGAGAAATGATCTCAAGCACCATCACGATCATGGAAAACTTAATCCAATGATATAAAATTTGTCAAAAATGGACAACGGTCGATGTGGTATGCAAACCGAGACGACGACAGGCATGTGAAAAAGATGCCTGAAAAATATGGTGGTGAGAGAGAGAAATGATCTCAAGCATCATCACTAGAGTGGAAAACTGAATCTGGCGATATAAAAATCATCAAAAATTAACAACGGTCGATGTGGCATGCAAACCGAGGAAATGAGGGGCGTGTGAAAAAATGCCAAAAAAATATGGTGGTGAGAGCAAGAAATGATCTCAAGCATCATCACGGGCACGGATATTTGAATCCGGCAGTGCAAAGGGTGCGAAAAATGGAAGTCAAATGACTCCGGAATGGTCAAAGGAAAAAACGAGGTTAAAAAATGCCTATAAAATAAAGGTGAGCCCACCAAGCCAAAGATGTAGTGGTGGGGAGAAATGATGACCCTTGGGGGTGAAATACTAGACATATCAAATCAAATCAAATATACAAGTGACACGTGACCTCAAAAATGGTTGAGATCATGAATGTGAAAAAGTGAGCAGGGTTAATGACCTGCCCCCATGGTATGTGCATGGGGTTTGTGATTGTGGATCACATATGTGTTGGTTTGAACGATGGGGTCACTGAAGTGTTAATATAGATGTGATGGGGTAGGGTCAAAATGATTAATCATGCCCCCTATCCTAGGTTCGAGGTAGTTTATTATGCCCCCAAACTCAGGGGTGTCAATGCGGTGCAGATGTTGTCTTAGAGAGGGATCAATAGGGCATTGACCAACTACTGGAGGTGAAGTGTACCATGAGGTTGTGGGCCATGGTGGCATACTGAAGTGATGATATGATAATGGGGGATCCCCTTACGTGGTGGATTCCCCCAGTATCGTCAACGAGAATGATGATGATGATGAGTAGGCAACGTTTCGGGCCTGCCTTCATGCTGTGGACATGTGGTTTCCTCTTTGATTTGAAATGGTTGAATAAGTGGGTCAGAGGGATCAATGGAAGGGGTTGACCGAACAGAGGGGTCTGCATTGGAAACCATGTAAATTGTGTTAATATCTTCCGAGGAGGAATATGGTAGGGGATGAATTTCTTCAATAAGAGTAGGGGATGTCTCTAGGTTGGCATTATTCAGTTCGTATAGAGCTGCTCTATAATATGGGAGATTAGGGAAGTGATGTGAGTAATGACCGTAAATGTCGCATATCACACAAGGGTGGTTGGTACACAACGATTTATCGTGAGGCTAAAGGGGCAGTTCTAGTTTGACAACTGAGATGTTAGTGTCATCATCCAACATTTGCATGTGTTCTTGAAGTGATATTAATTGTGGACATTGATTGGTAGCGTGGCCTATATCATCGTAGAAAGAGAACTTGGGGGGAACACGGATTGTTGGGGGATTCTTCTCCAGCTTGGGAGTCGGTGGGGTGGTACAGGTTGTGGGTCTGGTGGTGTAAGTTTGTGGGCCTCTACCCCCATTGTAGAGGAGTTGAGGGGGAGCATTACTAGATGTTGATGTAGTGGCCCCTGTTGGAGGTAGTCGGTTTTGGATGTTCACTACACCAGGTGGTGGATGATTTGAATTATTGATGGGTTGCACCAGTTGTAAAATGACATTCAGTGTTGGGGGAGGGGTTGGGGAAGGTAGGTACCACACAGGTAGTCCTAACACTAACCCTGGAAGATTGAGTGTAGCCATTACTGGCATGTTGATGACTCCTGAAAGAGGAAATAAGAATGGGATAGCATGAATTGGTGTTGCTCTGATATGACTAGACACTGCGGGTGGTTGTGGCAGTAATGGTGGCTGTTGAGTAGGTGGTTGTGTGTTCTACGAAAGGGTGCACAAATAAGATATTTCAATTATCTGCAAAGGGGGTGGGATAGATTGGAACGTGGAGGTCAAGGCAGTACCTGAATATGTCCCTGGTCCGACTGAGGAGACGAATGATGTGGGTGCACTCTGAACGGGTTGTTCAATCTTATGTAGAAAGTTTTCAGGTTCGGCGGGGGCATTAGGATCGTAGTATGTTATCTGATCGATTTTAACTACATGTCCTTCATGTGGAAACATCATAAGGTGGAAGACGGAAGAAGTAACAACTTTCATTTTATACATGTAGATTCGTCCTAATAGGAAGTTGTAAGAAAGATGCGCATTGAGGACCTCTATGTCTATGGGAACCATTTTTCCCCCTAATTGCACGGGTACGTTAACTAATAGGCCCTGCAGTTGAGTTGAACGACTATCGTAAGCTCGTAATGTGGTAGTGGATGGTTGCAATGTGGGGGATCTGAGTTTCTGCCAGACAAAAGTCGGCATTATGTAGGTGGAGGCACCTTCATTGATGAACGACAAGGTTTCGAATGGATACAAAAACCTTGGAGACGAATGATGTGGGTGCACTCTGAACGGGTTGTTCAATCTTATGTAGAAAGTTTTCAGGTTCGGCGGGGGCATTAGGATCGTAGTATGTTATCTGATCGATTTTAACTACATGTCCTTCATGTGGAAACATCATAAGGTGGAAGACGGAAGAAGTAACAACTTTCATTTTATACATGTAGATTCGTCCTAATAGGAAGTTGTAAGAAAGATGAGCATTGATGACCTCTATGTCTATGGGAACCATTTTTCCCCCTAATTGAACGGGTACGTTAACTAATAGGCCCTGCAGTTGAGTTGAACGACTATCGTAAGCTCGTAATGTGGTAGTGGATGGTTGCAATGTGGGGGATCTGAGTTTCTGCCAGACAAAAGTCGGCATTATGTAGGTGGAGGCACCTTCATTGATGAACGACAAGGTTTCGAATGGATACAAAAACCTGAAAAGCTAGTGACGAAGGAAAACGTGGTTCGGCTTGGTCTAAGTTGAATGTCATCATATGTGAGTCGTTAGGGTCTATGGCACCAATGGTGGATAACAATAATTTCTTTCGTGCAAGATAGTTTTTTAGGACTTCTAGAGAGGACATAGCAGCGGGGTACTAGGCTAAGTCTTCTACAATATTATAGTGTGAGGCTGCATGAGCATTAGGATTGTTGTTGATTCATCTTAGGGGGAAGCAAGGGGCTTTTGGACCCCCGTCCATTGGCATATTAGGTATTCATAATGTTTGATCAATTGGGAGGTTGCTGTTAAATTTTCAGTATTAAATCACAATACTATAAGATCTTTGCTGAGAGAATAACATCTACAGTATATCAATGCATGACAATCATAATATGACAAGCATCACAAGCATCATAAGAATCAAAAGCATAGAGACAAGAGACACAGAGTTTCCGTGGGGAAAACCCTAAGGTGAAAAACCCCACAACTTCCTCAGAGATAGAGAGAGCAATGGCTCAACCAAAATACAACCAAATAATACAGAGATAGTCTCCTAGCAGATGATCCTCCTCCTCCTCACTAGTGCGCCACTTTCCAGAGAGAAAGATAGATACTTTTCCGAGTGAGTAAAATAGAGATCTCCTATCTCTATTTATACTCACCTTTTTGCCCAGTGACCTACTGGGGCCGACTTGTCTACTTTAGTACATCCACATTATATTATATATTAATTAGGGCCGACCCCATAAGGTGGTCTAATAACCCATCGGCAAGTACACACACTTGCGACACTTGTCAATCCACATGACGACACTTCCTTATAGAGGAATAACACATCTCTTATAAGGGTACAATAAATATACATATAATATACTGATGAAATACATTCCGAAGTTACATATACATCAACACTCCCTCTTAACAAGGAAGGTATTTCTCGACACAGATTTGCTAGACAAGTCTTCTTCTCTGGATCATCATCATCGATGCATCGTCATCGTCATCGTCACTGCTGCTGCTATCTCGTCCAATCTCTGTCTCTACTCGTCATAGGAAGTTCTACAGAGCCAGTCCTTTTTCATACTGGATGTAGGCCCACCACCTGCAGGTCTTCATCATCACTGGCCATACTGTGGAATCCTCAGGACTTTTACGTGCGTCACAAAACCTCGAAAGAGCATCCCAGGATATTACGGGTACACAACTCCAACCTGTAGGATCTCCCAGGGCGCTATTACATGTGACCCCACCACAAAACCTCGAAAGAGCATCTTAGGATGTTACGGGTACACAACTCCGACCTAAGATCTCCCAGGGCACAAATTACATGTGGTCCACCACAAAACCTAGCAAGAGCATCTCAGGATGTTACGGGTACACAACTCCGACCTGAGATCTCCTAGGGCACAAATTACATGTGGTCATGGCAAAACCTCGCAAGAGCATCTCAGGATGTTACGGGTACACAACTCCGACCTGAAATCTCCCAGGGCCCAAATTACATGCCATAGGACAAAACCTCGCAAGAGCATCTCAGGATGTTACGGGTACACAACTCCGACCTGAGATCTCCCAGGGCAACGAATTACATGTCCTCCCAGAGCAATGTCTCGAAAGAGCATCCCAGGCTGTTACGGGTACACAACTCCGACCTATAGGATCTCCCAGACATGCTCATCTGCACAACCTGATCCACGGCCACAGAGTATCAACCTGATACTCACCATACATCATCCTGATGTACTCATGATCGTCTTGATCATAATCACTGCAACGTCCTGCTGCAAGTCATCTGGAGCAACATCCTGAAGCTCGTCATCTATGATCATCCTGATCATCACTGCAACATCCTGCTGCATGTCATCTGGAGCAACATCCTGAAGCTCGTCATCTATGATCATCCTGATCATCACTGCAACATCCTGCTGCATGTCGTCTGGAGCAACATCCTGAAGCTCGTCATCTATGATCATCCTGATCATCACTGCAACATCCTGCTGCATGATCTACCTGATCATCAATGCATCTTCCTGATGCATACCAAGTATCATACATGATCCTCCTGATCATCAATGTATCCACCTGATACAAATATATGATACATATCATCATACATGATCCTCCTGATCATCAATGCATCTACCTGATGCATACCAAGTATCTACCTGATACATATCATCATACATGATCCTCCTGATTATCAATGCATCTACCTGATGCATACCAAGTATCTACCTGATACATATCATCATACATGATCCTCCTGATCATCAATGCATCTACCTGATGCATGCCAAGTATCTACCTGATACATATCATCATACATGATCCACCTGATCATACAATGTACCCACCTGATACATATACAGATACATGGTCCAAGCATCCAACATGATGCATAAACAATACATACACATGATCCAACTGATCATATCCAGCATCCAAAGTGATGCGTACATACATACATAAAATGATCCAACTGATCATATCCTGCATCCAACATGATGCGTACATACATACATAAAATGATCCAACTGATCATATCCTGCATCCAACATGATGCGAACATACATAAAATGATCCAACTGATCATATCAAGCAGAAACTAGAACATCATCCTGATGCTCATCATCCAGCGCTTACATCCACAGCCATGTGAAGGATCCTCCTTCCAACATGCTTGGAATGGATTCAGCAAATGTGTCCGTCACTTCTTCCTCGAAGTGTCCTCGATCTGAATAACGCCAAGCCTCTCTCTGAAGTACTCGAACTTCACCCTGGCTAGTGGCTTCGTCAGCACATCTGCAATCTGCTCGTCCGTCGCAACATACAGGAGCTTCACATCTCCTCTCTGCACCATATCCCTGATATAGTGATATTTGATCTATGTGTTTCGACCTGTCATGAAACACTGGGTTCTCGGACAGCTTCACACAACTCTGGTTATCACAGAAGATACCAGTAGCCTCCAACGGGAGATCAAATAACTCAGACAGTAGCTTCCTTAGCCATACTGCCTCACAACTAGCTGAACAGGCTGCAACATACTCTGCCTCAGCTGTACTCAGTGCTACGCAGGACTGCTTCCTGCTAAACCAAGAGATCACACCTGATCCCATACTGAAGAAACACCCAGATGTGCTCTTCCTATCTGCAGCACTGCCATCCCAATCTGAATCAACATAACCCTGCAGGTTAAACTTTTGATTCTCCTCATACCTGAGCCCATAATACACTGTATCCTTCAGGTACCTCAGAACATGCTTTACAGCAACCAGGTGAACACTCCTCGGATCCGTCAGGAACTGGCTCAATGTGTTCACATCAAAGCAAATGTCTGGTCTCGTGTTCGTCAAGTACATCAAGGACCCAATCATCTGATGATACAAAGAGACATCAACCGGCTCAGATGAAGCATCACATAGAAGCTTCAGATTTGATGCCATAGGTGTGGCCATGGCCTTGCAATCCATCATCCCAAATCTCTTCAGGATATCTACTGTGTACTTCCCTTGACCAAGGAAGATCCCACCTGCATTCTGCCACATCTCCACGCCAAAAACAAATAGTGCATCATCCCCAAGTTCTTCATCTCGAACTCGGTAGTAAGCTTCCGCTGCGTGTCGGCAATCAATCTATCTTCACCATACCAAGTTCTGCACATATATGATTTCCTATCATGTGTCTCAGAACGAAGTGGCTGCTTCTTCTTCAACTACATCATTCAAGAAAGCTGTCTTGAATCCATCTGGTGTATCTTCTATTTCATCACTTTTATATTTCTCTATGCTGCCATCTGCAACATGCTTGATCTGAAAGTTCTATTCGGAAGTCACAACAGACTTCCCTTTAGCTCTTGGGATCGCATCCCAAACATCATTCTTCATGATCGACGGATCATGGCATTCCATGTCTTCATCCCAGATCCTGGGAATTTCAATATCTTCAATAGATATCTTTGTTGCTGGAACAAATGTTGTAGTCCTTTTGTAGGTGAAGATATACGGTCTTTCCTACAAAACAGATTAAATTGCATGATTAGAAACATCTCATAATTTTCAGAACAAATTCTTACACATGAAGAAATATGTCATACAGTCATGCAGTCATGCAATTATCTTAGCCAATGCTTCAATACAACATTTATCCATATCCCGTAACTTTCTAGATGCCTTCCAATCTCTACCAGAACATTGTTAAGAGTGTGCACAACTCCCAACATGTCAGCAAAGAGGTTTCATTCTAGATAAGTAGCAATGGAATGTTGTACAGTTCCATAGGCCACTTACCCAACACATGCATATTAGTAGTATACTGTTCATTAATTCAATCATTCTAATATGCACAATACATATCCTAAGTCTAGGAACATGAGCATATACATCATTGAACAATTTTATTTAAGCAAACAAATATGCAAGATAATTAAAATACTTATCTTTGTTTGTTTGTTGGGTGGACTCCCTCTGAGTCTTTTCTTCCTTGCAGGAGCCGCTGGAGTCCTTCTAAACCTTCTTGTTGTGGAATGTAGAGATATGGACAACTCCCTCTGAATATCTGCACCCTTGCAGAAACCACTGGAGTGTGCTCCCTCTTGATCTTTGCTTCCTGGATTACCTGTTCTTGAACTCATATTCATCCTTGGTCCCTATGCATGCTTATTAGTATCATGATTGTGTTATCCTTGTAATCTCATACAAAATCATACATTCATTAAAACACAATAATCTCAAGTATGTATAGTCATGATCATTTCAAACAGAAATAATAAGCATTAGCATTCAAGGTTTATATAGGACTCTTATGGTTAGTCATATCATAAGAAACATAACATGTATAAACCTATAATTACTCAAACCTATGACTCTTCTGGTTAGTCATATTATTAATTAAGGTAAGACACATAATATGCATATGCCCATGATTATTCAAACTTATGACTTTATGAACAATCATCATCAATCATGCCATGCATACTTATATGATGGATCCTATGATATAAGAAACACATACCTGGTCACCATATTTGCTAGTTATGTCTAGCAATGTGTTCTTGTTCTCTTCAATGACCTGCATAACTCATTAGTTAACTTTTGCAAAAACAAATTATACATACCTCTATGTGATCCATGACTATGGATGAATCTTTGTATTTATGTCACCATGGCATGTTCAGGTTGTCCCTTCAAATTGTACAAACCTCCCTCTTGCTTTCCAATCACTACTGCATCATCTATGGTCTTTCCCTTTGGCCACATTAGGACTTGGCCATCCACAAATGCAACCCTCATACCTTTTGCATCTAATGCAGAAATGGAGAGTAAGTTCTTCTTGAGCCCAGGTACATAAAGTACTTCTTTCATCTTCAATGATTTTCCAGAATCTAGATTGTAGGAGGCTTCACCACTTCCTTTGATTGGGTATTGATAATCATCCCCAAGTTTCACTTTACGGGGTGATTCATGTTCAGAAAGATTCACAAAAGATTCCTTGAACCCAGTCATGTGTTTGGAGGCCCCACTATCAATTAACCAATCATTACATCCATGGGAGATGGTACCTGTAAGAGCAGAGATCAGAACATACTCTTCTTCACTTGATGAGTCATCATCACTATCACTTTCTGCCCTAGCCTTCTTCTTTGGAGGTTCATCATCTTCGGCAGCATGAGCATGAAACCTTCTTTTGCTGCCCTTCTTTTTCTCACTGGAGTTGTTCTTATTATCCCTTTTGTTCTTGGGACAATCTGAAGCAAAGTGACCCTTCTCATTGCATGTGAAGCATCTTAGGTCCTTCTTATTCTTTTGATGGAATCTTTTGGGGTGAGGGTGATCCTTCTTGGTTTTGCTTCTTTTGGTGTGAGCTGCAAGAGCTTGATCTTCACCTCCCATCTTTTCCTCACGAGCTATAAGTCTAGCTTCTTCTTGAGAACATTCTTCCCGAAGTCTACTGAAGGAGATCAACTTCTTCCTTGCACAAATTCCTTGAATAAAGGAATCCCATGACCTGGGTAGGCCATTTAGAGTGGTCATCACCACTTCACCATTCTCCACCATTTCATCTACTGCTTCTAATTGTTCCTTGATCTGAGAGACCCTTGAAAAGTAGGATTGAATGGTTTCCCCATTCTGAAACTTTACTGCTTTCAATTGGTTCCGCAGGGTCATCTTCCGATTTATGTTCTTTCCTTCAAATAGCTTGGTCAAAGATTCAAACATCTCTTTGGGTGTCTTGAGAGAAGACACATGGGGTATGAGATGGTCTTTGATAGAATCAGCAATGATTCTCTTTGCCTTGACCAAGTTCTTCTTGTGCAATACCTTGGCCTCTTCATCCTCTGGGATAGGGATGTCTTCTTTCACATATGAGTCCAACTCATTCTCTTCCAGGATTAGCCCAATCCTATACTTCCAGGCTCGGAAGTTATCAGCCCCTTCAAGCTTATCCTCAAGCTTGGTGTGAAGAGACATCTTTAAGAGTACTTCAAATGGAAATAGAAAAGATTTAGAACTTACCACTTGAAGTGTTGAAAACTGGATCTGGTCCCGGATTAGGGTTTGTCAGAGAAACCCTAAAAATTCAAAATGTGAATTTCAAAATTCCGAAAGGATAGAAAGATGCGCCTTGGAGAGCTGATCAGCCTAGTACATTTAGAATTTGAGATCAGCAAAGTCTTGTCCTTCAAAATTGCCTTTTTGTCCTCTCGGGTTCACTAGGGAGAGCCCTGAATTAGGGTTTGAGTTTCCCGGAGATCTACCCAGCCAAAAATCTCGATCCAAAGCTCAAACCTTCGATTTTTGCAAGGAGCTTCCAGCTGTACCTTCAGTTTCCAGAAATTCCTATTTTTGTGGAAACCCTAATTTTTAGGGCCAAAACTGAAAATGCTCAGAACTGAAATCTGATTGGACAGAAAGATGCGCCTTGATGAGTAGATCCAATCTACTATACTGAATTTCAAAAATCTGTGGAGAGAAACCCAATAAACAAGGAATACAAGCTTCCGTCACTGCAAAATGTCTTCTTCTCAGTTAGGCTCTGATACCATGTTAAATTTTCAGTATTAAATCACAATACTATAAGATCTTTGCTGAGAGAATAACATCTACAGTATATCAATGCATGACAATCATAATATGACAAGCATCACAAGCATCATAAGAATCAAAAGCATAGAGACAAGAGACACAGAGTTTCCGTGGGGAAAACCCTAAGGTGAAAAACCCCACAACTTCCTCAGAGATAGAGAGAGCAATGGCTCAACCAAAATACAACCAAATAATACAGAGATAGTCTCCTAGCAGATGATCCTCCTCCTCCTCACTAGTGCGCCACTTTCCAGAGAGAAAGATAGATACTTTTCCGAGTGAGTAAAATAGAGATCTCCTATCTCTATTTATACTCACCTTTTTGCCCAGTGACCTACTGGGGCCGACTTGTCTACTTTAGTACATCCACATTATATTATATATTAATTAGGGCCTACCCCATAAGGTGGTCTAATAACCCATCGGCAAGTACACACACTTGTGACACTTGTCAATCCACATGACGACACTTCCTTATAGAGGAATAACACATCTCTTATAAGGGTACAATAAATATACATATAATATACTGATGAAATACATTCCGAAGTTACATATACATCAACAGTTGCTTGAGGATGGATCAGTACACGTGGTTGCAAGGGCTGAGCTGTATTGGTTTCGACGATTTTAAAGGTTGATATCATTTGATGACATCATTAGCAGATGGTGAGTGCTTGACTCTGTATGCTGGTAATCGATTGCAGCATAGGTAATTTGCTGCTGTGGTGCATCATATCCTTGTGGGGGATCCATTAGATAGGTGCTTACTACTCCTTGGTTGGGTGGAGGATTCTGTAGTATCATGGGTTGCGGTTGAGGAGGTGGTGCTAGCTGTGTAGTGTGCCCTTGTCATTGGGCATCATCGGCCCAAAGTTGACGCGCTTTCTCCAAATGGGGGAAATTATGTGTGTAGTGGTCGTATACTGAACAAAAGCAACATGGGTGGTTTGTTCTTAAGTTAGGATTTTTACCCTTCTTCGGTGGACAATCAGGGTTTTGGTTGGTGGGGGCAGCGTTATTATTATTCGGGGGATTATGTGGTTGGCCGCCTTGGTTTTGAGGTTGATTATTTCCATGGTTACATCCTCTTCCGCGGTTCTGTTGACCTCCTTGGTTACGCTGGTTGTTCTGGTTTTGGGGTTGGTTTTGTTGTGCGTATACCTTCCCTTGGGCGGTAGGGGGGTTTTGAGGTCGTGCAGGTGTTGGAGCAGGATGTGGTGGATAGTAAGTAGGAGGGTTCTGAGGTGGAATCGATGCTTGTTGTGGTTGTTGGTAACCTTGAGCTATTGGAAGTGTTGGGGCAGACGGTGCTGCTGGTTGAGGGTAATAAGCCAATTGGGCTTGTGAGTGAACCGGGCTATGATTGGCCTGCTAGTTATACTATGTAGGTGGTGTATAAGATAAGGGTGCATGTCCATAACACTATGGTGGACATGAGGGTCCATGAGTGTGGTGGGTGTGTGTCATTGGAGCATACGAAGTTGTAGCTCCAGAATGAGATGTAGACCTAGAAAGGTCTAGGGCGTTGTTGGTACTCATCATTGTGAAGGGTTTGTTTTGTGACATAACCTGGCCAATGATGTCGTCGGTGGCATGGGATGCCCCCGGCATGTTGTTCCAATATGGATCACCGCGCAGAGCGTCAGGTAATATGGTGTATAGATAGCTAGACCGGGTGTAGATTAAGTCGAACTGCTGGGCTTATAAAATGGCTTCTTCTTCTGACTAGGGTCGTTCAGAAGCTACATCCTTAGCTATGAGTGGAAGGAGAGATTTCAAGAACCAATCCAAGAAAATACTATCATCAAGCTTGATTTTGCATAGAATACGATGCTTACAACACTCATGGATATGATCTGTGATATGAGTAGCCGTATTCTATCTACAAGACAGTAAGATTTCTACTCCTGCATCATAGAGAATGGGTAATTGAAAGAACTGTAGGAAATTTGAGGCAAGGGATGTAAACATAGGGTGTGTCCTATGGGGCTTCTCAATATACCATTTGGCTACCGAGCCAATGAAATTTCTTTGTAACAGTCAGAGGCGAATAGAATCATCGACTATGGCGTTTGAGGAACACCATAGGTGAAAAGACATAACATGGTTTTGGGGGTCTTCTCCAGCCTTTTCTTCAAACTTTGGGATGTCTGACAGGAGTTTAGTGGGCATGGGGGGCTAAGTAGGGTCATGTTTGATGGGGTCATTTTTTAACCTTGCCAAGTCTGGTAGGTTAATACTAGCCATAAATGGCAGACTGGCAGAGGGGTGCAACATAGTTGCCGGGGCAAAAGTGCTAGTGGTAGCATTATGGATTGGGCCACTACCCCAAAAGGAATATGAGTTGTAAAAAGGATGTGTCGTCCACCTAAAGACGTGTGAGAGGGGCCAACGCCCCCAAGTGCAACATGAGTTATAGATGAGTTTGGGATAGTTCCAGTAACTCCTGGGATCTGAGTAGTGGCGGTGATGATGGGTGTAGGTCCCATATTGGGCATACCTAAGATAGGTGTGGGTCCCATGTTGGGCATGCCTAAGGGGGTTGTTGTTGTAGTTGTGGCTACCGTGGTGGCCATTGTGGTGGAAATGGTGGTTGATGTTCCACTAACAATCCTTGTGAAGAAAGGGTTGAAAGCCGTACCGGCCATGGGGCTACTGGGTGCAGTGTAAATGGGGTATTTAGATTCTATGTCAAAATCAGATGTCGTATATGGGGCATCCAAATAGGGTGACGAGGCTCTATGTCGGCGACGTGTGGAGTTGAGTGACAAAGCTCTACGTCTATGATGTGTGGTGTCAAGTGAACCAAACTAAGGGGATTCACCCCTGAAACGCTGAGAACATCTTGGGGACTCAATGGTAACAATCGTCTAGTAAAACTAATGTCTGGTGGTGAGTGTAAAGCTTGAAAACTTTAATGCAGTCCTGTGTGCAAGAAGGGAGCGCAAAAAAAAAATCGCACTCAGGCCAACAACCAAACTCAAAACACTTACTGTAACAGCTGTGCTATAGTAAGTGGAGTAATCAAAAAATAAGGTCAAACTATCAACATGCAAACGGATTCTAGAAAATAAAAAATGGTGGACTCACTGACCAAGGGGAGGTAATAGAGCATGCAACCACCTAACTAAAAAGTATTATGACTCAACAAGATGTATCCTCTACAAGGTGATGAAATCCAAGTCAAGCAATATTAATTGTAGAACCAAAGGCTAGATATCCCCCTACTGGGAGGGACACCGGGTAGACAATCCTAGAAGATAGGCCACTATGATACCCCGTTCATGACATGTTCAGAAAGGTGAAGCTGCAGCTCTTGTTCTATCACCATTGTACTCCCACAAGGGTTGTACAATGAGAACAACAAGTAGGCATCCTTTAGTGACTGAATGTATTGTGGTAGTCCACTCAGGCCTTCAGAACCAGTCTGGCTACTTCGACCCTCCTAAGGGAGAAACCTTTCCAAAAAATTGGTTTTAAACCGTGCCAATAAGCACTAGGGGATTTTGGTACCCTAAATGTCAACCACTATGTCTCAAAATGAAAGTGAGTGAGGGTTGTTATTTGGATACTTATCCCCTCAGTCCTACCTAACTACAATATTACTTTAGTGTTCCCCAAGTGGGGTTAGGATGTTGGTTGAGTTAGATGTATTTTAATGCTCACTTTAATTTATGGTGACAGAATGTGTGATGGTGTGGTTGTGTACCAAAAGAAATTGCCTTGCTTGAGAAACTATTCACAAATAATGATTTCAAATTGTGAAAATGAAAAATGATTTAAATGTAAATGCTTTAAAAATATTTTTCAGAAAATAAGGGTTCCTAAAAAAAAATTTAAGGTAAAGCAAATATCATAAAAAATGATTAAATCTCCAATGTCTCGCTTGGGTGAAATATCAAACAATTTAAAATTCTGATTTTAACTTGCAAAATATGAAATTTCTAACTGAAAAATACTTCACTCTTTTATCTTTCACTAAACTGAAATTTTTTTAAAATGATGTAGCAAAGCAAATAACGGAAAATAAATATGAGTAGCAAAGAAAAACTCAGAAAAAAGAATCGGACATTACTTGACGAAGCCGTAGTTGTTTGTGGCAAAAGTTGCGATCTGGATCACGACTTTCGGGATAAAATACGTGATGTGAATCGCGGTGATCTGGGAAAAAGGCATGATGTGGATCGCGGTTATAAGGCTGAATCCCGCAATGTGAATCGCGGAAAACAAGCTAAAAGTTGCGATGTGAATCACGGTTGTGGGTGTCGAAAGCCGCGATGTGATAGACGGAAAACGTCGCCAAAAGATGAATCCAAAAATTGAATTTGGGTTGTTTGGGCTGTAGAAAAGACTAATGGCTAGTACAACAAGCAAGAGGCTTACTAATATGGCAGATCTGCAACATTAAAGGGAAAAAAAACTAAAATATAGATCTAAATCAAAGATTCAATGATTTGAAACGAAGCGGAGTCACCAAAAACTGTTGCTTGGGTTTTCACCCAAGCATGTGGTAATGAGAACCTACTAACTTGTAGTTGCAGTTTCAATGAAAACAATAAAAAAACTAAAGTAAAAAAGCAGAATTAATCTAAGATATGAGAAAATAAAAAGTTAATCTATCATGTTCATGTAAAAACTTGAAAGTAAATGGTAAAGAACTCAGATCTATATGTAAAAACAAATTCTTTATTTCTGAAGAAATAGCTTTACAATAATCATGTTACCTCAAATGGTGAGGATGGTTGAGTTTGAGCAGCTGCAAGGTTGAGGTGGTCCAATGTTCCAATGTTCTATTCTTCTCCAATGCTCTAATGGGGATCTTCAAACTCAAAAGTGAGGCTAGGGCTCTCACGAGTGAATTTGGAAGCATAAGGATAGGATGAATATGAATGAATAGTGAGGACCTTTTTATAGTTTTTTGGTGATGGGGAATACCATCATGGTTTAAAGAAACCAATGGTATTGACCAAAATGGTTTAGGTTTCTTTTTCCCCTTTTTCCATCCTTTTCCTTTTTTGAATATATTTTATATTTTTATTCCCTTTTAATTGACTTTTGGGATTTTTGGACCCTTTTTTAGGGTTTTTTGTATTTTTTGAGGGGGAAAAGATGGATTTTGGTCTTTTTGGTGAACTTTTGAAGGTTTTAGAGGCTAAAATGGTAGGAAAAGTGGACAAATGTGTCATGTGAATAGGGAAATGAGCTGGTGAGCACTTTTTGGTTGTTAATAATAGCCAGGGTACTTTTTTCCCCCACCAACGAGCTTATCAGCTCAGGAGGAAGTTGTCTAGGATATGCAACAAACGATGCCGCAGAATATCAAGTGGTGATTGGAACCCTAATCGACGCTCTATATTTGGGTATGAGCCACGTTGTCATCCATCTAGATTCACAACTAGTGGTTTCTCACCTTAACCGGATCTATGCTATCTACGACCCCACTTTGCTCTGTCTCTTCTGACGAGTTCGTCTCCTTGAAAGGTCCTTTGAATCTATTCAATACCTGCACATTCCATGAGATATGAACACAGTTGCTGACTCGATGGCCAATTTCATTCTGGATTGGTACATTGCATGCACATAATATATTCATAAAATATAACAACATACATCACATGCAAATCATGCATTGTATAAGAAAAACATGTGAACAAGATCCCATTAATCACCAAAAGAAAAAATATGTATAAAAATTGCCAATAGTGTCTGTATATATATAAATCGGTACAAAGTACAAAAATGGTAAAGTTGATACAAAAGTATGAAGCATGCTAGCTTTCAGTAAGAGTCATCTCTACAAAATCTAAAGCTCATAATATTTCAGTATATACATATAAAAACATGTGCCTACTCCCTAGGATGCACATGGAAGCAGACCACGGCCCTTGCCACCTTCCAGAGCAGCGTGCCAAAATGTGATGATACCGCGACCATCAACTTCTCGTAGCGATGGGGTAGATCATGGACACTTGTCTCTGGAATTTCCAAATTCATTCCATGGATGTTCTCCTCAAGCTCCTCCAACTCCTCGAGAGCATCTCAGATTGTAGGGCCCACGTCTGGTACCTCCCCTCTCCGAGCAAGGGGAGAGACTCCAAGTGGTTGCATTAGATCCACATATGCAAGAAACATGTAAAAAGTCATCTGCACTACTCCAAAAAAACTCATAAGTGCATAAAATGAAAAACACAACAATAGTTTTTCTTACTGATATCATCCCACTGTGCTCCCTTAGGAAGCACCAATTCGGGGTCCCCTTCAAAGTTTGTCTCGTGGTATGGGTAGTCCTCCACCGTGAGGATCTGTCACCTCAACCATGTGAAGAAACTTGTGCCAAAACTGAAGATGGGACCCTCTCCACCATGGTGAGCCATCACCTCTTCCCACCTGGTCATGTGAGGATCTCGTGCATCCTAATCCTCGAGGTCTACTTGTTGCCGTAAGTGTGGCACCTACTCCAACATGAAAGACAAAACCACCGAACCATACCCAAACTACTTCAATGTCCCGTGCTGGCATTTGGTCAACTGGTCACGCAGACTGGTGAGGAGCCCCTCACACTAGTTGAACACAGTAGGAGTCATGCACTCCAAAGGGTACATCATCAGCAATTTGCTCGCCAAATGAGCAGATCGACTGCCAGCTACCCTCACAATGGTGAAGAGTACAGTTTGAAGGGATTGGTCTCATACATCCTTGATGGGAATATTCCCACCAGTCATCGACGTACCTGGATTCCACAACTTCTCTATCATGTCCTCTACAGAGCGATCCTCACCTCGTGATCCATTCAAGGACACAGGGTTTCATCGCGGGACAACCCTGTCAAAAAATAGATGTCCTCAACATCTATGGTCAGCGTGTGCTCTCCAATTAGGAAATGTTGTTGTACTGGGTCATAGCATTGGATCAAGTGTGTCAAAAAAGGTACTTGGGACCTCATCCCTGGCACTCTGAAATACTTCATCAAACCACAGTTTCTCAACGCAGCAATACATTTTGGATCATTTCCCACTTGTGCATCATCAAACTCATGCTCGTGTTCTCTCCACTTGAGAACCATTGTCATCACTGCAAACCTATCAAAAACGCGATTTTAACACCTTTATAACTTTCCCCAACTATATAAAAAAAAAATTGGGTGGGATTTTGAATTTGCCATGAGGGTTTGTGCTGGCGCAGCTCGTCCTTTCAGGTAGGGCACCGCCAGTGCAAGATTTCCTTTTGGGTTCTACACCAGTGCATATCCCTAAAGGGTGACCTGCGTCATCGCATGAGTGCAAACCCCCCCATTTAACAAGCTCAAAACTCACCCAAATGAAAGAAAAAACAAATTCTAATCCACTAAAAGTTAAAGGGTCAAACTTAGGGTTACCTGTCACTGACGACGTCCAAAATGATCGATCACAGCTGTCGGAATCAACAAAAGAAAAATGGCTCCAAATGGCACTTCTCACCTTTCCAATTTGGTAAAAAACAAATAGTAATTTTTTTTACTATTTACCCCTTTTTATATAAAAAATAGCATATTCCTTTTCTAATTTATTTGAAATGTGGGTTATTTTCCTATAGTTGGAACTATTTATACTCGGTTAATCATTTTGACCTAGTTTTGAAGCTTGCAGGTGAAGTTAAGTACCTCATCGATCCTGTTTTTCACAGTTGTGTTCTTTTCACACGTATTTTCAGGTATGAACAACTCATAGAGCATCTTTTTGTCATTATTTCACTCATTATATTCAATTATTAATGACAGGAAGATAACTCTTTGTTCTTTCTCGTGCTCGTAAAACAATGAGAATAATTTACCGATTTATGGTTTATCACCTTTTCGGGCATGTTAAAATCCTACGAAAAAGGAACCCCCCAAAGTCTTTTCTTTAGGCTCTTTTTAGGCTCTCTAAATACGAAAATATTGCCAAGTGAACTTGATACATTCATGCTTGTAAAAGTATTTGAATGATAGTCTTTCTGGTGATATTTTACCCCCTTTTCGAACCAGGAGGCACTACTTATGAAAAATGAATACTTCGGCCAATCATGACTGGAAGAGTCCTCTCTCGCATTGTTTTACCCGTTCCCGGGCGAAGAGGCTAACTTTACGAAAAAGGACCTTTGGAGTATTCTTTAGTTCTTTTTTAGACTCTCTGAACATAAAATGACGTTGATTTTACCTTCTATGGACTCGTTAAAATTCAACATTGAAGGGCCCATCATGGGATGAACCCCTCATATCCCAGGTTCATAAAACATTTGGGATTGGACTTATCCATGGGATGAGCTATACTGAGAATCTATTTACCCTCTTCAAGAACATTAAAAAATAAGTGAGGCACTCATCATTCATGATGGGGAAAAAGGAAAGATTTTGTGTTACACTATAATTTATAGAAGTACATCATCGCTCTTTAACATGACACTCATTTTCATTTGCATTCAGTACTTGGGTCATCTGTTTGTCTTTGAGTCATGTTGATTACATGAGTTGTGTCACTCCTTTGGGTAGTCCAAAGCATGCTTCCACTATTAGTCTCATTGGGGGTTAGTATCATTATCATCATGTCAATACTACCAAGTCATGCCATGCCCATGTTCAAGATATGTTCATTGCTCATCATATGCAGTCAGTACACCTTCCATCATGTCGGTATACCTTGAGTTCAGTCTTACACATTACTCTACCGCCTGATCTACTCCAAACATCTGTTATCGAGTTTTGTTTCATTCATGGGGGATTCATCATGGACCTCCTTTGACAATTTCATCCTTGTCGACTTCAACACATCATTCGAGGATTGAATCTACAAACTAATCGAGTACCTTGGTATAGCATGCCTCAATGGCAGGTTACCTCTCTTTCAACATGAGTTTACATCATTGGTTCTTGATTGAGATATCTCATCGAGCATTCCACCTCAACTCATTCATTCGCGCTCGATTATATATATTGTGATACCTTGGGGATCATTGACATTAATGGTGATTTCCCTCGCACTTGTTAATGGTATACATCAATGAGCGGTAATCAAGTGGTTTCTACCATGTTCGACTCCAAAACATTGTAATCACATGGATAGATTCGTATCATTGCAGGTTCGACTGGAAGACCCTAGGGAAGTCATATTCTACCCAGGTTGTGATGGAGATTTTTTGAGTCATATTACATGGATACACTTTATATTGGTCATGGTTGTGTTATCATCTCATCATGGATCTATGATTGTGTCCAGTAGCCATCATTGTGTTCAGTCGGTCTTTACTATGATGGATTTGTAATGTATTGGTCAACATACATGTTGTGAGTCATGTGAGACCAGTATCTTAGATTCAGTTGTACTGTAGCAACATCTTCCATCCAACAAGTCCTTGCCATCCATATTTCAAATCACTTCACCTATCTTTTTTTTCCATCTTCATGCTTTGGGGGGCATTCTGTTACACCTAAATTGCATCATCATTAGTCTCTTGTCAACTCAATGCCTTGATACCTAAAGTCTCCATGATCAAGAAGCCAGTTAGAGAAAGTTGATTCCCTTTGTCCACAAGTTTCTTGTTGGTCTAGTGCATGTTGTCTTTGAGCAAGAAGCGCCCAACTAGGGCCGACACAGAGTGTAGTCTTCCAGACTGCGCCGGTGGCATAGGTTGTTTTTGTGCATCCTACTTTTATCTTCCATGATGTAGATTTCCCTCATGCAGCTTGCACCGGGGTTGGTTAAATTGGATAAAGGTAGCTTTTGAGTTATTTCTAGAAGTTGGATGAGGTGGATCCCTATCCCTAACTCCTAGGTGATATTTTATACGGTTCCCTAACCTCAAGGGAGGATTCCTTATCCCTCTCCCCATGATACTCAACCTACTCTATCCACTTAGTCCTATAAATACAAATATCCTCTCCATTCCAAAGGGAAGAAGTCTATAGCACTTACATGTTGGTGGAATTAGCCTAGGTGATCCCTATCCATCTCTTGGGAGGCTTACATTTCCTTTGGAGGCATTGGCTTGGCTTGTTGGAGGATGATTGCAGTGTTAAGGCTTGGGTTGTAATCATCTCTCTACTTTGTATTTCCCTCTATTTATACAGTAATATAAACTCTTTCCACAAATTTCATTGTGTTGATAATGTTTGCAGTTTACTTCCTTAATTGTTTACTTAGATCAGTCAGTGTTTAGACATGTTTTACTGCTTGTATTATTTCCACATGTTTTGGCAGGTCTTGTAGCTACAGATCTAACGACCACGGATCTCAGAGAAAAAATGAGGAGAAAGATCTACAATCTGAGGGTAAGATGTCTAATTACTCGATCTCTAACTAGATCTAGGAAAGTAATTTATGTTCTGTCTTTGTTTGTTCTAGATTCCCATTGAACTAGGGAGATATGGCTCATGTTTGCTCGAGTAGATTGTCCAATAACATGGATATCTTACATTGGGATTTGGATGCCATATTTTTTATGTTCTCTTATTATCCCACGGTGACATAGAAGAAAACTCTAGGAACACCACCCTATCATTCTTATTCACTTTTTTTCAAAATATTTTATCAATATAGAAAATAATTGTGTCAACAATGGTGAAAGTTGTTCTTCAAGCCATGCCTCTCTATCTCTTCTTAGTTCTAGAATCTAGCAAGCATATTCTCAATAAAATTAGGAGTCTTCAACAAAAATTCCTTTGGGAAAAAAATCATTAGCACACAAAATAGGCTCTGGTTGGCTTGGAAGAGGTTTGTAAACTCAAGCTTTCACAAGGGCTACGTCTCTAACATCCCGAGCTATTTAATGAAGTGATTGGATCAAACCTTTGGTGGATATGGATCACTCATCATCGGGATCCATTCGAGAATATTATGGCAATACATGTACACACTTGGAATCAATAAACAAGAGCTCATTAGATTCAAAAACCACATCTCTAGATCAGCCATATGGAATATCACTTAGACTAACCATAAACTCAATCAGAGTAATAGCTTCAGGGATATCAGGAATGGAGACACTACTCTCTTCTAGGAATAATCCTGTAAAAAAGATTCCAAGTTGGAATGGTTGTGTCCAAACAAATCCTATCGTGAAGCTTAATGAAGGATAAACTTATATCTCGTAAGACATTTTGGGGGCAATGCAAGCATGGATGAAGAATGGAGACACTGGTTGTTGGAAGATAAATGGACTATACAACTGCCTCAAGAGTTCATTGTACCCCTTAATGTTGAGCTACAAAGAAAAAGGATAAAATTGAAGCATGGAAAAGACTGACTCCGATGGGGTTACAAAATGTCTAGAGGGTTCACCATCAAAGAGGTCTATGTTATAGTTGTGGGGCACAATGAAATTCCAATGGAACCCATCTGGGATCTATTATGGACCATGTACCTCTCACCCAAAATATCCACCCTCCTCTGGCTTCTCATCTGCAAACAAGCTCTCACCTGGGACAACATCCTAAAAAGAGGCTTCCATGCCCCCTCCCACTACACTCTGTACAAACTAAAAGAGGAAAATAAAGAGAACCTATTCAATGATTGTCCCTTCTCCTCAGTTGTACGGGATAGAGGGACTACTCTCTTCCACACCTTGGAAAGAGATCGGACATACATGAAAAACTCTCTCATTAATTGGAAACGGTTTTCCTTCAACAGTCCTCTTATCAATAAAATCTAGCACATTTTCCCTCTGTTCCTCCTATGGGAAGTATGGAAGGAAAGGAATCAAAGGATCTTAAAGGATGAATCTCACCCCACCATATTTGTTTGGTAGAAAATCAAGGCGTCATTCAGAAGACTCTTCAGACCCATAAATGGAACGACCAAGACAAATAGCTAAGCCCCCAAGAGAATGCCATCTTCAAAGCTTGGTATCTTACCATCAATCAAACTTTTTCTACGGTGAACCATCACCAATAAAGAACCATCATCCCTTCAGCTTGGAATCCCGCTCCTCCTGGTTTCATCAAAATCAACTTCGATGGGGATTCGAAGGAAAATCCTAGTCAAGCAGTCTATGGACAGGTGGTTAGAGATAGAAGGGGAGAAATAATAAGAATCTACATTGGCTATCTAGGCATCAACAGTAATAATGCAGCAAAATTATAGGCACTTCTAGAGGGCCTCAAAATTGCAATTGTGCAGGGTTAGAATCAAATCATCATTGAAGGTGATTCCCAAATCTTGGTAAACATGATGGTCAAACTCCAAAATGGAACCCCAACACAAAGTTGATTCACAATTGGATACTAGAGGATGACATGTGGGCTCTTGCAATATCTCTTAATTGGATCATGACCCTTATCCTATACCATGTAATAAGAACAACCAATAATGCGGTGGGAAATCTAACCAATGTTGGAGTTATGCTAGGGACAATATTTTTTAATGACACGATGTCCAATATGGTGGGGGAAGCATTTATGAGAGACTGTCAAAATTTGGCTTAGGAGTATCTAGCGAAGGTCACTCATTTCCCACATAGTCTAGGAAAGGATGAGAAGGAGCCCATTAGGGAGGATGAATTTCATCTAAAAGGTGTCACGCATGGGGTCCCTACATGCAAACCTCAATTCATGGCAATTTCCGGTGAGTGGAACATGTGGAGGGTACTGACCATGCAAAGCACATGGAGCCAAATGATGATTTTTAATGTGTGGGTGACCAAATATTTCTGAACTATGCTCCTTGTCCTAGAGTTGATCCATTTGGTTGGACGGAATGGAGAAAAGCTAGGAAAAGGAGAGTACAAATCCATGACAAACTTTGATTTCATATGTCTGGCATTGGATTTTCCAATTATGAGAACCTTTGGGATAATGAATTTCAAGAGTGGTGGAGGTCTTAGTATTGTTATCCTCATTTAGTTTTGGGCAAGAGAAAGAGGTGGAGAGAAATTTTAGAACATACTGAAAGTTACCATGGCTAGGATTAACCCAAATAAGAGGAGGAGAATTTAGGTAAAAAGGCCAACCAATAGCCAACGTCGAGCAGTGGAAGAAACCAACCTCTATAAGAATTTCATTCTAATGGAAAACAAAATAAAAATAGAAGGAATAGAAACCATAATTTAGTAAGGGGTTATTGTTTTTCAAGAGTTGGAGGAGTTTCAAGAGCTAGATCACTAGATTGTGGATCTGGGGAACTCCATATCCTATCAAGATCTATATGAGCACTCATTGATCATCTTCTGAACTGGGAAGGTCATGATAGGGTGCATCTTGGAGGAATGAAATAGGCTAAAATATAGAATGGATAATGATTTGAGTACTTTGGAGGGTCTTGTGTTAATATCCTAGTAGATGGCCTTCACTAACACCTTGGGGTTTTGGTGTAATGGTTCGTATCATTTAATATCAGATCCTCCACCAACGTTTGAGTCACAGAGCGGGTGGAAACGTCGGCATTGTAGTGTTCTTCCGGGGCTCATACGGCTCAAAGAGGACACCACCGTATGGGAAGACATTCAGCCAGAGTCGAGACTGTGGAGCGTGGTGGGATGTCAAGATCCTAGTGGATGGCCTTCACTAACACCTTAGGGTTTTGGTGTAACGGTTTGTATCATCTTGTGGATGATGCCCGTTGTCTAAATTCTGCCCTGAATCACTTGGGGTACAAGATGGGGATTGAATTCATTCTGAGACCCCCTATTCCAAATACTAGTTCCAGTGAGGGGGAGCTATGGGAAAATGATGTCGTTCAAACAACCCAGGACCGGATCCAAAGCAATCTGGTTCTCGAGGTGTTAACACTCATAAATTCCCTAGGTTGTTTAGGAAGATCCCTGAGGTAACGTCAAACCAATATTTCAGGATGAAAGCTAGCACTTCCAGCCAAGAGAGGGCTCTCTCTACTAAACTGATAGCCTAAGGTCACTTTAACAACAGTTCATACATATAAACAATGGCTAGATCTTCAAAATAGTTTCAATATTGTGGTTGAATCAAAGATTAGAAACCATTGGGAATGGATTGAACACATGAGTATCTCAAAATTATTAGAGACTGGTGGTAGGATAAATCATTTACAGAGGAAATATAGGTATCATTTCTTCAAATAGATAGCAATTTCAGTATGGTAGAGTATTTAGAGAAGATAACTCATTAACACATATCACCAAGATAGGATGAATTATGTATAAACTTTAGAAGAGAAACATTGACAATATTTGAATGTATGAATCATAGCATATAACGTGAATTCTAATTCATATAATTCATTCAAATATGAAGCAAGATGGAAAAATGGAATGAAATAGGAAACACCTTCACATACGAAAGTTTTACAGAATGAAGAAAATAATAACGCTTGAATCTCTGCTAAGAAGAATATGTACTTCTTCTCTCATTAAAATTTTCAAAAATATTACATTACACAGTTCTCTTTCTCTCGGGTCCAACCGCAATTACTTTGAAAAATTCAAAATTTATACAAAATGCTCTGCGAGAAAGCCCTAACTAACTGTATTTTTAAAATAACTTTTTGTTAACTAACACGTATTTTCCTAGAACCACATTTGATCTTTGTCTTAAACCATCTTCATCATCAATATTTGAACTCAAACTTGGAATACCATGTTCCCTTCAAAACAGATCTTTATGAAATCATAAATATTTTGCAGCTTTAAGTATTTTTTAATTAAGAGTGGAGTTGTTAATTTTTTCAGAATTTACTTCAATCTGATCTAGGATCTTAACTGGGAGAACAACATGTATAGCATGTCTACAGCATATCAATCATGGACACAATAATGCAAGCACACAAGAGACACAAAGTTTACTTGGGGAAAACCATAAAGGTGAAAAACCCCAATAACTTCCTCAGAGATAGATAGAGCAATGATACAACCCAAGCATAAGAGATAGACATCTCCTAGCAGCAGCTTCTCCTCCTCCACAAGTGCACGACTCTCCCGAGAGTGTGAGAGAGAATAGAAAGATGAAATAGAGTGCCTCCCACACTCTATTTATACTTGACTTGACTTGCCTAATAACCTTTACTAGGTCGGCCTTAACTTAACCACATAACATAATGCTGACTGGGCCGACACCCAATAGGGTGGTCTAATAACACTTTGACCCACATGGCCGACCCCCAATAGGGTGCTCTAATAACCTTCGACCCACATGACTTATACAGGGCCGACCCTAACAAGGTGGTCTAATAACCCATCAAGTATAAGTTACGACACTTACAATATAAATGACGACACATTCGTATAGAGGAATAATAACATCTCTATAGGAATACAAACACTTCCGTATAGAGGAATAATACCATCTATAGGAGTACAATATAAATATATGAAATACATTCCATAGTTATATATACATCAACACTCCCTCTTAACTAGGAAGGTATTTCTCGACACAGGTCTTCTAGCACAAGTCATCTTTTCTGGATCATCGTCACTAGATAATCGTCATCGAGTCATCGTCATCATCACTGTTGTTTCTATCTCAATCAATCTCTGAATCTACTCGTCATAGGAAGTTCTATAGAGCCATTCCTTTTTCATACTTGATGTAGGCACACCACCTGCAGGTCTTCATCATCACTGGCCATACTATGGAATCCTCAGGACTTATTACGTGCGTCACAAAACCTCAAAAGAGCATCCCAGGACTAATTACAAGCACACAGCTCAACCTATCGGATCTCCCAGGACCTTTTACATGCTAGTGCACAACCTTTCCACGGCCATAGAGTATCATCCTAATAATCATAATCATACCGATCATTGTCCACGAAGCACAGTCCAGATGCACACAACACAGCACTTACACTCACTGGCATGGAAGGACTTTCCTCTAACCATCTGGGAAAGGCTCAGCACTCGCATCAATGCACATGGGAGAACACATATTCCACCATGTCGGAAAGGTTTTGCACTTACATCAACGCACATGGGAGAACACATCTACCACCATGTCGGAAAGGCTCTGCACTTACATCAATGCACACTGGAGAACACATCTACCACCATGTCGGAAAGGCTCTGCACTTACATCAATGCACATGGGAGAACACATATACCATCATATCTGAAAGGATCTGCACTTATATTGCAGCCATGGGAGAACACATCTACAACCATGCTCAAATGGCCCCAGCACTTATATCGCAGCCATGGGAGAACACATCTACAACCATGCTCGAATGGCCCCAGCACTTATATTGCATCCATGGGAGAACATATCTACAATCATGCTCGAATGGCCCCTGCACTTATATCGCAGCCATGGGAGAACATATTTACAACCATGCTCGAATGGCCCTGGCATTACATCACGTCCATGGGAGAACACATCTGCCACCATGTCGAAAAATCCCAGCAATTACATCACGACCATGGGAGAATACATCTACAACCATGTCCGAAAAGCTCATGTGCATCTGTGTCTTCGGAACTCATCACAAATAATCCAACTGACTATGTAATGTATCCACCTGATACATATGATCATCCTGATCATCATCATAACATCATCCTGATGCATATCATCTAGAGTATCATCCTGATACTCATCACTGCATCGTCTTGATGCATATCTGGAGCAACATCCTGAAGCTCATCATCCATGATCATCTTGATCATACAATGCATACACCTGATGCATACATAGTATCTACCTAATACACATCATCATACATGATCTACCTGATCATACAATGTATCCACCTGATACATCTACAGATACATACCCATGATCCAACTAATCATATCCAACATCCAACATGATGCGTACATACATATATATAAATGATCCAACTGATCATCTCCAACTTCCACCTGATGCATATACAGTGCAGTAAATGGAGCATCATCTTGATGCTCATCATCCAACACTTACATCCACAACCATGGGAAGGATCCTCCTCTCACCATGCTTGGAATGGCTCCTGCACATGTGTCCATCACTTCTTCCTTGAAGTGCCATCAATCTGAAGAACACCAAGCCTCTCTCTGAAGTACTCAAACTTCACTCTGGCTAGTGTCTTCGTCAGCACATCTGCAACCTGCTCATCTGTCGCAACATACAAGAGCTTCACTGATCCTCTCTGCACCATATCCCTGATATAGTGATATTTGATATCAATGTGCTTCGACCGGTCATGGAACATTGGGTTCTCAAAGAGCATCACACAACTCTGGTTATCACAGAAGATACCAGTATCCTCCAATAGTAGATCAAATAACTCAGACAGTATCTTCCTCAGCCATACTGCCTCACAACTAGCCGAACAAGCTACAACATACTTTGCTTCGGATGTACTTAGTGCTATGCGAGACTACTTCCTGCTAAACCAAGAGATCACACATGATCCCATATTGAAGCAGAACCCAGAAGTGCTCTTCCTATATGCAGCAGTACCTGCTCAATCTGAATCAACATAACCCTACAAGTTAAACTTTTGATTCACATCATACTTGATCCCATAATCAACCGTACCCTTCAGGTACCTCAAAATATGCTTTACTGCAACCAGGTGAACACTCCTCGGATCTGTCAGGAACTGGCTCAATGTGTTCACCGTAAAGCAAATATCTGGTCTCGTATTTGTCAGGTACATCAAGGACCCAATCATCTGACGATACACTATGACAACAACCGGATCGGATGAAGCATCACACAGAAGCTTCAGGTTCGATGCCATAGGTGTGGCCATGGACTTGCAGTCCATCATTCCGAACCTCTTCAGGATCTCTACTGCATACTTCCCTTGTCCAACGAAAATTCCATCTGCACTCTGCCACACCTCCATGCCTAGAAAGTAGTGCATCATCTCCAAGTTCTTCAATATCTTCAATAGATAATTTTGTTGTCGAACAAATGTTGTAGTCTTTCTTTTGTAGGTGATGGTATACGATCTTTCCTACAAAACAAGTTAAATTGCATGATTAGAAACATCGCATAGTTTTCAGAACAAATTCTTACTCATAAAGAAATATGTCATACAATCATGCAATTATTTTAGCCAATGCTTCAATACAACATTTATCCATTTCCCGTAACTTTCTAGATGCCTTCCAATCTCTACCATAACATTGTTAAGAGTGTGCACAACTCCCAACATGTCAGCAAAGAGGTTTCATTCTAGATAAGTAGCAATGGAATGTTGTACAGTGCCATAAGCCACTTACCCATGTATATTAGTGGTATACTTGTCACCTACCCAAATTTCTGAACATTATTATTTAGTTGCAAAAATACTTTATGTTAAATTTAATTACAAGTTTTGTAATTATGATCAGTTTTGATCATGGATGAATGTAATTACTGAATATTATTATTTAAATAAATTAATTAGGAGACAAACACCCAAGAGGATTGTTGAATGAGTGTTCACTGACCCACTGAGAGGAATGGAAGCTGTTGGAAGGTATGGGACACATGGCAACAGTTGCATCACACCACTAACTGTTGGTTATGGGACAACTTCCCCTTAAATAGGGCATTATCCCCCAGGTTGAGGGAGTGCGCAGGCAGCTCATTTAATGACCCAGTAACATTTGAAAATGCCTAGGCAGCCTATAAAGGCAAATTCAAATTGGGCAGGCAGCTCATTTAATGACCCAGTAACATTTGAAAAGGCCTAGGAAGCCTATGAAGGAAAATTCGAATTGGGAAGGCAGCTCTTGATCAATATTTCTGCATAATATTTTCCGCTTGTGAATCAGGTGATTTCAAGTGAGATTCGAATAATGGAGGTTAGTGGTGATTGAAAACTGAGTTTGCATATTATTGAGGAGAAATAGAGTTGTAGGAGCAAATCTTTTGGACTGCTACCTATTGAAGATTTAGAATATTACTACTATAGCAAGAAGAAGTCCTAATTCCTGAAGTTTCTTCCTCTTGGTGGTTCAGTGAACAGGCTCGGGGGTCCTAAGACAGTATTTAACTGTTTTCAGGAATTTGGTTGGGTGGAACAGTCTTCCTGGGTTGTTTGTTTCCCTATAGAATTTCTCAGGTTCTTAAATATTTCCTAACTTATTCTCAGTAAATAATTCTGATCTATTTATCTAGTATTTTTCTGTTTATTTGTTTTCGAAAAAGAATCTGACCCTAGAAATTGCTTTAAGTCTGAATGTTTAAAATTTAATGTTAAAGCTGAATTGATAAAACAATATCCCTATTTTTTCACATGTTGTTATGAAGCATCGTACTCTAGTAGAGATATACAAATTAAAATAGATTAAAAGATAGGCAAAAATTTCCATTTTAATTCGATAGATAGATAGTAATTATACATGTTTCAATTTTTCTGTTCCCAAGTTAAATAATAGTAGAAAGATTATGCATAATATCTATGTATGTATTATAAGTATCAAAGCTTTCTGAGAATTTAAATAATGTATAATTTATGCATTCTTATCAATATTTTGTATAAAAGAAAAATATAGATACCACAAGTATACATGTATCATAACAAAGTAACAATTAAATGATAGCGATCATCAAAATAAGTTTGTACATAACAATCATTTACCAGCTTTTCATATTGTTTATAGACACTTGATTTCATTATCTCTATTAATGTTTTTCAAGATTATTATCTTTCTGTATTATTACCATGAATTACATGCTATAAGCAAAAGATTTTCACAGTCCTTCTAAAATTCTCAGTTTCTACAAATACACTCATACACACACCATTTCTCTTTTATTCCTTATTTTGTCAATTTCGTAAACTTATAGTTTAAACAGATAATAGATTTAATAGAAATATTCTATTGGGGGTAAGTAATAGTTTTCTATATCCTATTATAAGCATCGTGTTGATTATCTTTCTAACAAATAATAGAATCTTTATAAACATCATTTTGTTTTTACTCACCTATTTTATTGCAAGCTGTTAGTGTCATTTGTATTCTGTTAGTTTTCATTTCAAACCCTAGTTAGGTTTAGTTTTCCATTCTTATCTATATTACATCCAGATACAAATAAAACATGAATGTAGGGTTTAATACTATTTGTTTCCAATGTATATATTACTGTAAACCATTTCGACATATTACTCTATTATTTATCAACTTGGACAATCATGAAACACGACATCAACCTACAGTATCAAGACAAGCAACTTAAATATCTACACAAAACTGTCGAGTATATATTTGATTACCAATAAGAGTATCATCTTTACACAGAAAATGATCCCTCGGTTCTTCTTCATACTGTCACTCAGAACACGAAACAAGTCTCTCTTCACAGACTCTTAAAAACATCACATAAGGCATCTTCAAAAACGAAGTCGACGCTCCCAAGCGCAAACATTTTAAAAAGTATGTTTGTAACAAAAACCCTACAGGGTTTATTCCATAATCCAATAGTTGGAAGAATCCAATAGTTGGAAGAATCCAACTTTCTAGTGCATCGGCGAGTCACAGCTCCAGCCAGCGATACTAAAAGTTCAAAGTATAAAATTCTAGAATATTCAAACAATGAGCATTATAACACTGCTCAGCAATGAGCTTCGGAATTTTTTATCAAAGTTCAACAATGACAGAGTTATGGCAAGTCTTGGTAAGGCCGACATTCATCCCTTGAAAACTTTTCAACCACAGATGAAGAACACTATGAGGGTATGGAACAGCTGAAGCTTACCAGTGTGGGAGCACGCGACTTCTCCATTCGTCAAACCCTCGACAAACCCTTTCCAAAACCCTGTACCTAACAAACGATAGCTCGGGGTTAGATAAATGTTACATTTAAAACTGAAATCGAAAACACAGCAAAAGAAATAATCTCTTCTTAGAAGAAAGCTTACCTTCGTAAACGTTGGCAAACACTTGGAGTCCTCAAACAAATGACGAGATTGATGCTGTAAACACTACCACGAAGTTTTTAACCATGATTTCGATAACACTCTGAACCAAAGACTTAGGTCTCCACTAAAAGAATTCCATTGTAGAGGTTTAAAGACCTGTAACTACAACTCGTTTAGAAGGTATCGAGGTCAAACCTCTCCCAAGGCATTTGATAGAAAATTTGGCAGCCTGTCGGCCACCCCAAACAGAAACAATAGCACAATGAAATAGATTTTCCCAGTTCATAAACCAAAACAACGATGATGGTAGGGTTCCCATTCCAACAGCCCAATTTCAACACCATCGACGGTCTCCACTTTGCTTGCAATCGTAGCATTGCAATAAACGACGTCCACATTTAATGCCCAACCTATTTTACAGGTCGAAATTGCCACGATGGCACACAGTGGAGCAACATGATCAACGCATGGAATATAACACTTACATAACAACAAGCATGGAGGCATTCACGTCTATGTGGATCTCTGGGATTTACACTCAGCAGGGAGGCAGTACCAAGTTTTAATGCAGGATTGTTGGGCGATCTCTACGTCAGCTCGAGACCGGCGCCAAGTTAAATGAGACAACAACCTATCAATTTTCACATTAATTACATGTCATCATTTTTTACAAGACTGTAAACCTTGTGAATTCATAGTATTATAACCTTTTAATTTTACCATAGTATTTTAACATCTATGCAAAGTTCGATATAATATTTCATTATAGTGCTTGCACTTTATTACCATCGAATCCAACATATTACAATGTTGGAAAACGTAGATTATAGTTTGGATATGATTCTTTTTGTTGCATGCTATTGTAATAGTTACACCTATATTTTAATATTGATATCAAACCGAGGATTAATATATTGCACCACTATATTCATAAGACCTAGATTTTATCACGATATAGAATGGAATTTAAATAGCTGAAGACTTTTTTGTACCATAGTCAATCTATGGTTTACATTTGTTTATATATTTAATTGCTACCAATGTCTAGTCTTTGGAAAAGATCACAATTGCTTATTAAGACCTAAATAATTATAGTGGTGAATATGATTTTTAAACCATAAAATTTATATAGTTAATCAATAGTGTTGTATAAGCTCACAAGCACATACATGCTATAATACATAGTTTGGTAATGGGAGTAATAATTTTCTCCAACCCCTATCCACTTTTATTCATGCGATACAATGGTACTGTACCATCTTGGTACTACCAGCTAAATGGTGACAACAAGACAACTATGATGACAACAAAATTAGTTAGTGAAAGGACGAAGACAGAACCAGCTAAGTACGAAGACGACTACAGTGAAAACGCTGCTAATTAGATGCTTATTCATACAACTAACTTGGGTTGATCTTACTACAATACAAGACGAATTATGGAAAGAAAAAGTGTAAGAATATGAATCGTACCTATATGCTTTTATAAATGCAACACTCTTTAATCATTTCTATTTTTATTTTGAAACGATGAATTGGAACTCACACGAACTGGAATTTATTGCAATCATGAAACTTCTTACCTGTCATCTGCACATAGAACAGGTCCAATGTTTTAGCGTACAACTAAGTAAGCTTTGGGGTCCCTCATAGGACTCCCTTGGATAGAAAAGAAGCAAACTGTCAGTATCATCTCAAGGAAAGAGCATCATATCACATTCTAACCTGGAATTTCATTATTACATCAATCATACTTATCATTGCATTAAAAAGGGTCGCATCAAAGTCTGATTTATTCGTGCATTTAACTATCATAATTATAGTTGTTATGAATGCAATTAAGTTGTCACTGTTGCTTTAGTTATAACATAATTTTATTTATGTTGAGTACAACAACTGTTTAGTTAGCATTGTTACATCTAGCAATTATTATTTTCTGCAATTATAAATTATCACAAATTAAGCTAATTATTGCTATTTACAAAAATTTTAAATTTTTATGAAAATATGGGATGTTACATGTGGTATCAGAGCACAGATTCAAACTCTAGGCCTGAATGAGGTCCAAAACACGTAGTAGAAATTTTTATATATAGCAGAAAATTATACTAACTTGAAAATTTTATCATTATGTTATCCTCAGAAATTATTTTCAGTTACAAGTATGGAGAACTCAGTTGAACATTTAAGTGACATATTTCATCCAAACAGTCATAGTTCGGGACAACACTTTGTAGAGGAAGGTCACAAGGAGTTACATAAAAGTTCAACGGAACTGTTATGTGCATTTCAAGAATTAAAGGCAGAAATAAAATCTATGAAACTAGATAATGAAAAGATTCTGCAAGCTCAAGAACAACTCAATCAGGTGTTGTTTGAACAGCCAAACAGAGGAACAAGAAAGAAACCATGAAGATGTTTCCAAGGTTGAAGATATGCCTCACGCTAATAAGAATTAGAACATCAAAATCAGTGAAGTAGAGGATAGCTCAACCTCATCCATAGATGTTATTAGCAAAAAGAAATGTAATTATACGAGTGACAGTAGTGAAGTAGATTCCAAACCAAGAAGGAAAAATTGTAAAGAATATGAGCATATTTCTGGAGAATTCAAGAAGATAAGACCTCCAACTTTCAATGGAGAAACTGAGAAAGGCGAGACAGCTAAAGCTTGGCTGTCATGGATGAAGAAATACTTCCATATCTACAACTATTCAGAGTTCTTAAAAGAAAAAATGGCCATATATAACTTAATCAAAAAAGCGGATATCTGGTGGCAGGATGTCAAAAGAGTAAAGGGAATCAAGGATAAAGATGTAAGCTGGAGTGCTTTCAAACGATATTTCAAAAAGAAGTATTTATCTGAACAGTACTACGAAGAAAAATATAAATCATTCTACGATTTGAAGTTGGGAAGTATGAACATGAAGGAACTGAACAATAAGTTTCTGAACTTACTGAGATATGTACCATACTTCATAGAAGAAAAAACAAAAATTCAAAGGTACTTAAGCTGTTTACCTTTCAGCATTAAAGACAGAACTGAGTATGACAGTCCTAAAAAATTAGAGGAGGCTATGAGGAAGGCGGTTTTCTATTATGATACAAATCGAAAGAGAGAGGGTATATCTAATTGGAAAAATCATAAGCCCAGCAATTTTGGATAGAAAAAGAAAAATTTCAGATTCAGTGGAAATTCTTGATTCCAAAGGAAGAATTTTCAGAATCGAAATTCCCTAAGGAATAAGTCTAGAAATAATTCACAGCTGAATTCTATAGCATCGAAAAATGCATCTAATACTGCCAAGACTAGTGAGCCAAAGACACATATTAAATGTTTTGAATGTCAAGGCCGTCATTACGCATCAGAATGTCCCTTACGAAAGTGGAAGACAAACAACATCAACTCTATTCAGACTGAACCTACTGTTGGAGACGTAGCAAGGGAGATGCCAAAAATTAATGCAACACTTGACAACAGGCAAGCAGATCATCAAATCTCTATGGTAGAGATTGAAGGTATGATACATGACCATCCTGTTATTGTTTTAATTGACCCAGGTGCTAGTTTAAGTTATAAATCACCAGATGTTGTAGAAAGTCTTAAACTGAAAAGTTTAGTAAATCATGGCTAGTTAGACTAGCAACTAGAACAAAGAGGAAAGTTTCAGATTTTATAGAGAACTGTGTTTTATCCATGAATCATTTGAAAACACAAATCAAGATGAATATTTTACCTTTAGGTTCGTATGATATTATAGTTGGGATGGACTGGTTAGAAGCCCATCATGTCATCCTAAACTGTTATGGAAAAAGTTTTAGCTGCTTAAATGATGAAGGGAAAACTATAGAAATAAAAGGCATTCCAAAGAAGGTAACCCTTAGACAAAATTCAGCCATGCAAGTTAAGAGGGCAGTTAGGAAGGGATGCCAAATGTTTGCAGTAAATGTTGTAAATGATGAGATTATGGATAAAGAGGACAAACTAAAATTAGAAGACATAGCTATCCTAAAAGATTTTAAAGATGTATTTCCTGAGGAGATTTCAGGATTACCACCCAAAAGAGATTTATATTTTACCATAGAGTTAATATCAGGAGCAGTACCAAATTCAAAATATCCATATAGAATGAATATACTGGATTTAAACGAATTAAAATCTCAGTTGAAGGAAATTATTGACAAGAAGTATATTAGACCAAGTGTGTCTCCTTGGGGAGCACTTGTCATCTTCGTTAAGAAGAAAGATGGAACATTAATACTGTGCATAGATTATCGCTAGCTTAATAAGATGACAATCAAGAATAAACACTCGTTGCCCCGCATAGATGATCTATTTTATCAGCTGCGTGGAGCAACAGTATTTTCGAAGATTGATCTAAGATCAGGGTATAATCAAGTAAGGGTTAAAGATGAAGATATTTTCAAAATAGCTTTCCGAACTCAGTATGGACATTACGAGTTCATAGTCATGCCATTTGGCTTGACTAATGCCCTGGCTGTATTTATTTGTTTGATGAATAATATTGTGCATAAGTACTTAGACAAATTTGTTGTTGTGTTTATAGACAATATTTTAGTGTATTCAAAAAGAAAAGAAGAACATGATGAACATTTACGGATTATCTTACAAGTATTAAGAGATCATCAATTGTATGCCAAATTTAGTAAGTGTGACTTCCACAAAGACAAAATTCAGTATCTAGGACACATAATTTCAGCAGAAGGAATCTCGATTGACCTCGGCAAGATAAGGGCCATTAATGAATGGACGGTTCCTAAAGATGTGTCAGATGTAAGATCATTTATGGGCATTACTGGGTATTATAGAAAGTTTATAGAGAATTTTTCAAAAATTGCCAACCCCATAACTTCCTTGCAGAAGAAAGGGAAGAAATTTGTTTGGGATTAGAAGTGTGCTGAGAGTTTTAAGAAATTAAAGGAACTATTGATGACAGCACCTATCTTGAAGATAGATGACCCCAACAAGGATTTTGTAGTTTGTACAGACGCATGCAATGATGGACTCGGTGGAGTCTTGACACAAGAAGGGCATGCGATAGAATATGAATCTAGAAAGCTGAAAGTACATGAAAAGGATTACTATACATATGATTTAGAGTTATTAGCAGTTATTCATGCCTTAAAAATGTGGCATCATCACCTTATTGGAAGAAAGTTTACATTATTAACAGATAACATGGGTCTGAAATATTTATTGGATCAGACAAACCTAAACGCTAGACAAGCTAGATGGTTGACGTTCTTGAGTATGATTTCGAAATTCAACATATTAAAGGAAAGGAGAACAAAGTTGCAGATGCCTTGAGTCGCAAGGAAAAACTAAATTTCATTTCAGCGATCAGTAATTTTTCAACTAATTTGGAAAACCAGATTCTAGAAAAAGGTGAAACAGATGAAGAATATAGAAAAATGAAGGAAAAGATAGCCAATAACAGTTCTGATAATTGTATGACAGATTTCAGAATTAAGGAAAATGGTCTATTACTGTATAAAAATAGATTGTATGTACCAGATATACCAGAAATAAAATTTCTGATATTAACTGAAATGCATAAAAGTCACTATTTTGGTCATCCAGGATATCAAAAGACCATCACTATGATGAGAAAAGAATACTATTGGCCCAGAATGAAAGATGAAGTAGCAGAATACATCGCAAAATGCTTGGACTGTCAAAAAGTGAAGCTTGAACACCAACATCCTGCTGGATTGTTGCAACCACTACCAATACCAAGTTGGAAATGGGAAGTGATCAGCATATATTTCATTACTGGATTACCTAAAAATAAAAAACAACATGATTCTATCATGGTGGTGGTGGATAATCTCAGCAATGCAGCACATTTCATACCAGTGAAGACCACACATAAAGCACCAAACATTGCAGAGATTTTTATGAAACAGATTTTTAGACTGCATGGAATACCAAAGGTAATAATTACAGATCGTGACTCGAACTTTACAGGAAACTTTTGGAGGTCACTGTTTAAGGGATTGAACACAACTTTAAATTTTAGTACAACTTTTCACCCTCAAACAGATGGACAGACAGAAAGGGTAAATCAAGTGTTAGATGATTTATTAAGAATGTATGTTAAGGATCAACCTGGTAAGTGGGAAGATTATCTACACTTAGCAGAATTTGCTTATAATAATTATTATCATGCTTCAGCCAGACTTAGTCCTTTTGAAATTCTTTATGGTTGGAAATGTAATACACCTGTTTCATGGAATGATCCAGTAAATAGAGTTGTTTTAGGACCTGAATTATTGCAGGAGTTAGAACTAATTGTGAAACAGGTGCAAGGACATTTAAAAACTTCCCAAGATAGGCAGAGAAGTCAAGTAGATTCAAAAGGAACTCATAAAGAGTTCCAGGTGGGAGAACATGTGTTTCTCAAGGTAAGACTGAAAAAGAGTTCACTGAAATTGGGGAGCTATGCCAAGTTGGCACCCAGGTATTGCGGTCCTTTTGAAATATTATCTAAGGTTGGAGTAGTGGCATACCAACTAGATTTTCCACCTAACCTGAAAATACATAATGTTTTTCATATATCGTTTTTAAAGAAATATGTGCATGATACTACTCATGTTGTAAACTGGAATGATGTACAGGTGGGACAAGACAGAGATTTTCCGATGGAACCAGATTGTATCCTCGGAAGGAGGGAAACTATTCTCTGAAATCGTAGCATTGGGAAAGTGAAGGTGTAGTGGAAGCACCTTAGCCCAGAAGAGGAAACCTGGGAGTTGGAGAGTAGTATGCGGGCAGTATACCCAACTCTATTTCAAGAACACTCAAGGAGTGACTAGCCAACATCGAGGATGATGTTGAGACGTAAGGGGGGGTGTATGTCACCTACCCAAATTTCTGAACATTATTATTTAGTTGCAAAATACTTTATGTTAAATTTAATTACAATTTTTGTAATTATGATCAGTTTTGATCATGGATGAATGTAATTACTGATTATTATTATTTATATAAATTAATTAGGAGAAAAAAACCCAAGAGGACTGTTGACTGAGTGTTCACTGACCCAATAGGAGGAATGGAAGCTGTTGGAAGGTATGGAACACATGGCAACAGTTGCATCACACCAGTAACTATTGGTTATGGGACAAATTCCCCTTAAATAGGGCATTATACCCCAGGTGGAGGGAGTGAGCAGGTAGCTCATTTAATGACCCAGTAACATTTGAAAAGGCCTAGGCATCCTATAAAGGCAAATTCGAATTGGGCAGGTAGCTCTTGATGAATATTTCTGCAGAATATTTTCCTCTTGTGAATCATGTGATTTCAAGAGAGATTCGAATAAGGGAGGTAGGTGGTGATTGAAAACTAATTTTTGCATATTATTGAGGAGAAATAGAGGTGTAGGAGCAAGTCTTTTGGACTACTACCTATTGAATATTTAGAAGATTACTACTACAGCAAGAAGAAGTCCTAATTCCTGAAGTTTCTTCCTCTTGGTGGTTCAGTGTATAGGCTCGAGGGTCCTAAGACAGTATTTGACTGTTTTCAGGAATTTGGTTGGGTGGAACAATCTTCCTGGGTTGTTTGTTGCCCTATAGAATTTCTCAGGTTCTTAAATATTTTCTAACTTATTCTCAGTAAATAATTATGATTTGTTTATCTAGTATTTTTTTGTTTATTTCTTTTCGAAAAAGAATCTGATCCTAGAAATTGCTTTAAGTCTGAATGTTTAAAGTTAATGTTAAAGCTGAATTGATAAACCAATATCCCTATTTTTCCACATGCTATTATGAAGCATCGTACTCTAGTAGAGATATGCAAATTAAAATAGATTAGAAGATAGGCAAGAATTGCCATTTGAATTCGATAGATAGATAGTAATTATACATGTTTCAATTTTTTTGTTCCCAAGTTAAATAATAGTAGAAATATTCTTCATAATATCTATGTATGTATTATAAGTATCAGAGCTTTCTGAGAATTTAAATAATGTATAATTTCTGCATTCTTATCAATATTCTATATAAAAGAAAAATATAGAGATCACAAGTATACATGTATCATAACAGAGTAACAATTAAATGAGAGCGATCATCAAAATAAGTTTGTACATAAAAATCATTTACCAGTTTTTCATATTGTTTATAGACACTTGATTTCATTATCTTTGTTAATGTTTTTCAAGATTATTATCTTTCTGTATTATTATCATGAATTACATGCTGTAAGCAAAAGATTTTCACAGTCCTTCTAAAATTCTCAGTTTCTACAAATACACTCATACACACACCATTTTTCTTTTATTCCCTATTTTATCAATTTCATAAACTTACAGTTTAAACAGATAATAGATTTAATATAAATATTCTATTGGGGGTAAGTAATAGTTTTCTATCTCCTATTATAAGCATCGTGTTAATTATCTTTCTAACAAATAATAGAAGCTTTATAAACATCATTTTGTTTTTACTCACCTATTTTATTGCAAGCTGTTAGTGTCATTTGTATTCTGTTAGTTTTCATTTCAAACCCTAGTTAGGTTTAGTTTTCCATTCTTATCTTTATTACATCCAGATACAAATAAAACACGAATGTAGGTTTTAATACTATTCCTTTCCAATGTATATATTATTGTAAACCATTTTGACATATTACTCTATTATTTATCAACTTGGACAATCACGAGACATGACATCAACCTACAGTATCAAGATTAGCAACTTAAATATCTACACAAAATTGTCGAGCATATATTTTATTACCGAGAAGAGTATCATCTTTACACAGAAAAAGAGCCCTCGGCTCTTCTTCATACTGTCACTCAGAACAAGAAACAAGTCGCTCTTCACAGACTCTTAAAAACATCACATAAGACATCTTCAAAAACGAATTCGATGATCTCAAGAGCAAACATCTTACAAAATTTGTTTGTAACAAAAACCCTATAGGGTTTATTCCATAATCCAACAGTTGGAAGAACCCAACTTTCTAGTGCATCAGCGAGTCACAGCTCCAGCCAGCGATACTAAAAGTTCAAAGTATAAGATTTTAGAATATTCAAACAACAAGCATTATAACACTGCTCAGCAATGAGCTTCGAAAGTTTTTCTCAAACTTCAACAACGACAGAGTTATGGAAAGTATTGGTAAGGCCGCCATTCATCCCTTGAAACCTTTTCAACCACAGACGAAGAACACTATGAGGGTATGGAAGACCCGAAGCTTACCAGTGTGGGAGCACACGACTTCTCCATTCGTCAAACCCTTAAGGGAAAACATTTTTAAAAGTATGTTTGTAACAAAAACCCTACAAGGTTTATTCCATAATCCAACAGTTGGAAGAACCCAACTTTCTAGTGCATCAGCGAGTCACAGCTCTAGTTAGCAATACTAAAAGTTCAAAGCATAAAATTTTAGAATATTCAAACAACGAGCATTATAACACTACTCAGCAACGAGCTTCAGAATTTTTCCTCAAACTTCAACAACGACAGAGTTATGGAAAGCCTTGGTAAGGTCACCATTCATCCCTTGAAACCTTTCAACCACAGACGAAGAACACTATGAGGGTATGGAAGACCTGAAGCTTACTAGTGTGGGAGCACGCAATTTCTCCATTTGTCAAACCCTCGACAAACCCTTTCCAAAACCCTGTACCTAACAAACGATAGCTCGGGGTTAGATAAATGTTACATTTAAAACTGAAATTGAAAACGCAGCAAAAGAAATAATCTCTTCTCAGAAGAAAGCTTACCTTCGTAAACCTTGGAAAACACTTGGAGTCCTCAGACAAACGAGGAGATTGATGCTGTAAACACTACCAGGAAGTTTTTAACCATGATTTCGATAACACTCTGAACCAAAGACTTAGGTCTCCACTAAAAGAACGCCATTGTAGAGGTTTAAAGACCTGTAAATACAACTCGTTTAGAAGGTCTCGAGGTCGAACCTCTCCCAAGGAATTTGACAGAAAACTTGGCAGCCTGTTGGCCACCCCAAACCGAAACAATAGCACAATGAAATAGCTTTTCCCAGTTCATAAACCAAAACAACGATGATGGTAGGGTTACCAATCCAACGGCCCAATTTCATCACCATCGACAGTCTCCACTTTGCTAGCAGTCGTAGCATTGAAATAAACGACATAAACATTTAATGCCCGACCTATTTTATAGGTCGACATTTCCATGATGGCACACGGTGGAGCAACATGATCAATGCATGGCATATAACCCTTACACAACAACAAGCATGGAGGCATTCACGTCTACATGGATCTATGGGATTACCACTCAGTAGGGAGGCAGTACCAAGTTTTAATGCAGGATCGTTGGGTGATCTCTACCTTAGCTTGAGACCGGCGCCAAGTTAAATGAGCCAGCAACCTATCAATTTTCACATTAATTGCATGTCAGCGTTTTCCACGGGACTGTAAACCTTGCAAATTCATAGTATTATAACCTTTTAATTTTACCATAGTATTTTAACATCTATGCAAAGTTCGATATAATATTTCATTATAGTGCTTACACTTTATTACAATCGAATCCAACATATTACAATGTTGGAAAACGTAGATTATAGTTTGGATATGATTTTTTTTGTTGCATGTTATTGTAATAGTTACACCTATATTTTAATATTGATATCAAACCGAGGATTAATATAGTTTCACCACTATATTCATAAGACCTAGATTTTATCACGATATAGAATGGAATTTAAATAGCTCAAGTCTTGTTTGTACCATAGTGAATCTATGGTTTACATTTGTTTATATATTTAATTGCTACCAATGTCTAGTATTTGGGAAAGATCACAATTGCTTATTAAGACCTAAATAATGATAGTGGTGAATATGAATTTTAAACCATAAAACTTATATGGTTAATCAATAGTGTTGTATAAGCTCACAAGCACATACATGCTATACTATATAGTTTGGTAATGGGAGTAATAATTTTCTCCAACCCCTTCCACTTTTATTCATGCGATACAATGGTATTGTACCATCTTGGTACTACCAGCTAAATGGTGACAACAATACAGCTATGATGACGACTTAATTAGTTAGTGAAAGGACGACGACAGAACCAGCTAAGTACGAAGACGACTACAATGACGATGCTGCTAATTAGATGCTTATTCATACAGCTAACTTGGGTTGATCTTACTATGATACAAGACGAATTATGGAAAGCAAATGTATAAGCATGTGAATCGTACATGTATGCTTTTATAAATGCAACAGTCTTTAATCATTTCTATTTTTATTTTCAAACGATGAATTGGAACTCACATGAACTGGAATTTATTGCAATCATGAAACTTCTTACCTGTCGTCTGCACATAGAACAGGTACAATGTTTTAGCGTACAGCTAAGTAAGCTTCGGGGTCCCTCATAAGACTCCCTTGGACAACAAAGAAGCAAACTGTCAGTATCATCTCAAGGAAATAGCATCATATCACATTCTAACCTGGAATTTCATTATTACATCAATCATACTTATCATTACATTAAAAAGGGTCGCATCAAAGTCTGATTTATTCGTGCATTTAACTATCATAATCATAGTTGTTATGAATGCAATTAAGTTGTCACTGTCGCTCTAGTTATAACATAATTTTATTTATGTTGAGTACAACAACTGTTTAGTTAGTGTTGTTACATCTAGCAATTATTGTTTTTCGCAATTATAAATTATCACAAGTTAATCTAATTATTTCTATTTACAAAATTTTTAAATTTTTAAATTTTTATGAAAATATGGGATGTTACAATACTGTTAATCAATGCAACTATGCACAACCTAATTCTAGGAACACCAGTGTATACATTATTGAACAGTATTATTTAAACAATCAAATGTGCAAGAAATGATAATTCAAACACTTATCTTTTTTTTTTTTTTGGGTTGACTCCCTCTCAGTCTTTGCTTCCTTTCTGTAACTCCATTCTGATGTGGATTGTGAGAAGTGGTCAACTCCCTCTGAATATTTGCATCCTTGTAGAAACTACTAGAGTGTGCTCCCTCTTGATCTTTGCTTCCTCGATTACTTGTCCTTGAACTTATATCCATCCTCGATCATTATGCATGCTTACAAGTATCATTATTGTGATATCCTCAAGATCTCATACATAATCACACATTCATTAGTATAATCTTAATACTATCAAAACACAATAATCTTAAACATGTATAGTCATGATTATTTCAAACACAGATAATAAACATTAGTATTCAAGGTTTCAGGGAAGACTTCTTTTACTCATGCATATTCTTATTTGATCATGGGACTCTTCTGGTTAGTCAAATCATCAATGAAGATAAGAGACATAATATGCATAAACCCTTGATTACTTACATTTCTAACTTTATGAATAAACATAACCAATCATACCAAGTATACTTATATAAGGGATCCTAAAACAAAGTAGGATTCTAACTTGATATAGGAAAAACATACCTGGATTGGTATGTTACATACCCACATGATGCCTTCTTGTTCTCTTCAATGACTTGTGCTAGTAACCTGCATATCTCATAGGTTAACCATTATAGAACGAAGTTATACATACCTCGCAAATAGATCTTCTAAGTGATTCATTATAATGGATGAATCTTTATCCTCATGTCATCATGATCATATGTTCTTGAACTAGAACATGATTTGTCTTTCTTGGTGTACCTTTCATGTTAGCGAACAACATAAACATCATACAACACCATAATGCATTAGTACAATCATAAGTGTCAGCACCCTAATCAATGAATATCGTCTATCATGCATTCATAATTTTATTAAGGTGATACGACAAGTCTAAATTTAATCAAGATTGTACTAACTGTAATAATATGAAGACAAACATACCATAAACTTAATCATGAACAAATCTCGAAACATACCTAGATAAGTCATACCTGTCGAGATTGCTTGTAATCTTCTTATGAAAGGCCTTAGCCTCATCTCCCTCTGAAACAGGAACTTCTTCATTTATGCAGGTGACCAATCCATTCTCTTCTAGGATTAACCCAATCCACTTGATTTGCAGGAACTGGATCTGGAGTTGGATTAGGGTTTGTCAAAGAAACCCTAAAAATTCAAACTTTGAATTTCAATCTTCTGAAAGGATAGAAAGATGCGCCCTTCTGAGCTGGTCAATCTGGTATACTCAGAATTTGAAAACTGCAAAGTTTCACCCCTCAAAATTGCCTTTGAAACTTCTGGATTCACTTGACATGACCCCGAACTAGGGTTTGATAAATCCCACTCTTCTGTCCAATCAAAAGGTTTGATCCAAATCTCTAAGATTCTATTTTTCTGAGGATCTTCCAGATGTGGTCACAGATTTCAAAAATTTCCATTTTTGCAAAAGCCCTAATTTTCCACTTTTCCGATCAAAGTCCCAAACTAGGGTCTAATGAAGCCCGACCTTCTTCCAAACCAAAAATTCTGATCTTGGTCTCTAAATTTCAATTTTGATGAGTGGCATTCATCCATACTCTCCGATTACAAAAATTCCAACATTCTCTGAAACCCTAAATTCTAGAAGCCATGAATGAAGGTGCTCAAAAATAATTCTGTATAAATATGTACCTGATTTTTTCTGGTGTAACTCTGAACTTTTCGATCCATAGGGTCTAAAATATTTTCTTGTGATAGCCCGAACTGTCATATTTCCAACCCCACAGTTCTGACCTCAAATGGATTCTCTGAGAGAGAGTTATGCCAAGTGTCGCAACGTGACCCGTTTATGGGATAAAACATGAGATCAAACTTGTATGGCGTTCCATGTGTCACTGGTTTAGTTTCGGCCTCTGAAAAAGTTACCTGAGAAATTACAATCCTTGCACTACCTGTCCCTTTTTATGAAATTTCATTTGGATCTTGCTATCCCAAGTTATGAACTTTTTTCCAAGGTCACCTGCTTATGAGTGAGATCTGGAAGAGGTAGAAACCCTATATTGTATAGATCATAAATCACAAAGTACAACGAATTAGAGGTTGTCCTTTAGAAACAAGGTACATGGGGATCTTAGATTCTCCCTATAAAATTTTCAGACCCTGAAACCTCTCTATAATTTATTTATAGCGAAAGTTCTATGATGACTGGTTTTTGCTATATCAAGCCCTAGCTTCACAATTGAAACAGGTGTCATACATGCCATACCATGCCTTCTTTCAGGATAGCTATGATACCATGTTAATTTTTTTCATAATTTACTTCAATATGATCTAGGATCTTAACTAAGAGAACAACATGTATATCATATCTACAGCATATCAATCATGGACACAATAATGCAAGCACACAAGAGACACAGAGTTTACTTAAGGAAAACCATAAAGGTGAAAAACCCCAATAACTTCCTCAGAGATAGATAGAGCAATGATACAACCCAAGCATAAGAGGTAGACATCTCCTAGCAGCAGCTTCTCCTCCTCCATAAGTGCGCCACTCTCTCGAGAGTGTGAGAGAGAATAGAATGATGAAATAAAGTGCCTCCTGCACTCTATTCATACTTGACTTGACTTGCCTAATAACCTTTACTAGGTCGGCCTTAACTTAACCACATAACATAATGCTGACTAGGCCGACACCCAATAGGGTGGTCTAATAACCCTTTGACCCACATGGCCGACCCCCAATAGGGTGCTTTAATAACCCTTCAACCCACATGACTTATTCAGGGTCGACCCCAACAAGGTGGTCTAATAACCCATCAAGTATAAGTTACGACACTTACAATATAAATGACGACACTTCCGTATAGAGGAATAATAACATCTCTATAGGAATACAAACACTTCTGTATAGAGGAATAATACCATCTCTATAGGAGTACAATATACATATATGAAATACATTCCGAAGTTACATATACATCAACAGGAGTTTGTCTTTCATTCTTCCATATTTCTCCACAATACTCCATTGCTCTTGAGAGGGAATTTAATAGTCCACCATTTCCTTGATCATAACATATAATTCCATATGTGTTGTATAAGACATAGCAGGTAAACTAACTTTAATCATTTGGAATTGATTAGTTATATCAAAGTCTTCGGCCAATTTATAATCAATAATGATATTTCCACTTAGCCCCTTGGTCACATATTGAAATTTTGTATGGTCCATACGACTCATAACTAATAGGTTGTGAGAATTATCTGGAGTAATAAGCTTATTATTTTCATCCCAAAAAGAAGGGAGGCCTCTACCAAACAGCTCAGTGAATAAGTCTTTGAAATTTTTAACCTGTTGTATCATTTGATTTTCTTTTCCATGTACATTGCCAATATTATGATGTTTCCCAATAATTTTTCCATCCCGTACAATTATAGTGTTTCTATATTTAATCCCCATTGTCTTCATTTCAACCTAAGTTAATGTATTTAGAAAATTCACAACATTCTGAGCTGTCTCTAGGGGTCTTTTTTCCATGGTTTCATTCATCACTCAGCATATCTACAAGGCTAGAAAGGATATAGATTCTTTATCATTCATATAGTCCAAATAAGGCCTGAATTTGGCGATTTCTGCTGATAAGTTGTCCGGAATAAGGTATTTGGCTCCCTACAAAGGTAACCTACCTCTTACTTGTGCTACAAGCTGTAAAGAAAATATGGTGACAAGTCTTCCAATGGTATCTTGCAGAGATGGTGTGTGTTCCAGTTGTGTACTCGGAAAACATCATTGATACAATTTTGAAAAACGTGCCTCTTGGCACGCCTCGGTTCCCTTGGAGCTTGTGCATAGTGACTTGTGTGGTCCTCTTCCATCTGCTTCCTTTTCTGGGTTCAAATATTTCTTAACTTTCATTGATGATTACACCAGATGCACTTGGGTTTATTTCCTAAAACTTAAGAGCGAAGTATTTAACATGTTCCCACAAAAAAATGACTATATTATTGACAGAGGAAGCTATATAGGGATGGCTGAGAGCAAAAAAATGACTATATTTGGAGAGGCGATCAACCACAAAGAAAATCACTATCTTCCCGCTAGATTTAGGGAGCCCTTCAATGAAATCCATAGAAATATCTGTCCAAATCCGTGTAGGTATGGGAAAGGGTTCAAGTAGTCCCGGAAAGAGTGTTGTTTCACCCTTATTGCACTGGAAAGTATCACATTCGACCATCATCTATTGAATTGTCCTTTTCATGCCGTTCCAAAAGAAGTTACGCCATGCTCGTTCATACGTTTTGAGGAACCCAGAGTGCCCTGCCGATGGAGAAGCATGGAGTTCATAGAAGACAGCCTGTTGAAGATCTGTGCTCTGGGTAAGCACCAGACGACCCTTGTATCACAGAGAAGCACCATCCCAAGAGTAATGTGGTACAGAAGAAGGGTTGTTGGTCAAGCGTTGGATGATTTGAGATAAGGAGGAGTCATTGACATAACCTCGTTGAACATATTGAAACCAATTTGGAACAGGCATAGAAATAGCTGAAAGAGAACCTTGGGCCTCAAATGTGCGAGAAAGAGCATCTGCCACAATATTGTCTTTACCCTTCTTGTAAGTGATCTCATAGTCATAACCCATGAGTTTGCTAACCCATTTATGTTGTGCTGAGGAGGAGACACACTGGTCCAAGAAATATTTCAAACTCTGGTGATCAGTCTTGATGCAGAAATGATTCCCTAATAGGTATGGGTGCCACTTCTATACTACATGCAAAATAGCCATTATTTACTTCTCATAGGTAGAGGCAGCTAGATTCTTACCTGAAAGGGCTTTGCTGGTGAACGCAATGGGGTGTTCATCTTGAAGGAGAACATCACCAATTCCATTGCCGCAAGCATCACTCTCAATAGTGAAGGGCTTGGAAAAATCGGGCATAGCTAGCACAGGTGTAGTACACATAGCTTGTTTTAGTTTGTCAAATGCACACTGAGCAGCAGGTGTCCATGTGAAGGCATCCTTTTTCAATAGAGCAGTTAATGGAGCTACAATCTTCCCATAATCCTTGACAAACTTGCGGTAGTAGCCATTCAACCCCAAAAAAACCACGAAGGCTCTTGAGTGTCTGAGGCTGCGGCCAATTGTTCATGGCATCGATTTTGGCAGGATCCACGCGAACCCCTTGTGCTGAGATAATGTGCCCAAGATACTCAACTTCCTTCTGTCCAAAAACACATTTAGACTGCTTGGCATGGAGATGATGGTCAGAGAAAAGTTGCATGACAAGATCCAAATGCTAGAGATGTTCATCCCATGTTTTACTGTAGATGAGGATATCATCAAAGAATACCAGAATGAATTTCCGCAAGTAGGGTCGAAATATTTTATTCATTAAGGCCTGGAATGTGGAAGGAGCATTAGTGACGCCAAAGGGCATGTCCAAAAACTCATAATGGCCATCATGTGTGCGGAAAGCTATTTTAGGGATATCATCCTCATGAACCCGAATTTGATGATACCTAGAACGAAGATCCAACTTGGAGAAAAAGTGAGCCCCATGAAGCTCATCAAGAAGCTCATCAACAACAGGAATTGGAAAGTTATCCTTGATGGTGAGGTGATTAAGTGCTCGGAAGTCAATTCAGAGGCGCCATGACCCATCTTTTTTGCGGACAATAATAACTGGAGAAGAAAAGGAACTAGTGCTTGGGCGAATAATACCTTGCTTCAATAAGTCTCGAACGAGCATTTTAATCTTCGTTTTTGGTGAAATGGGTAGCGATAGGGCCTGATGTTGGGGGGAACATTGCTAGGAAGGAGCTGAATACAATGGTATTCTGGCCTGGAAGGTGGCAATCCCACTGGTTCAGCAAAGACACCTGTATATCGATCCAGAATTTGTTGCAGATCCAAAGGAGTAGTGGAGACCACTGATGGTTGCATCTGGATGGAATGGATATGAGTGATGAAACCATGTGAATTCTTCTTGAGGAGTTTTTCCATGCGGTGTGAAATGATGATGTTGAGAGAACCTGGTTGTAATCCTGTCAATGTGTGTTTGTGTCCATTAAGGGAAAACTGCATCCAAAGTTCAGCAAAATCCCATAAGATAGGGCCAAGTGTGCGTAGCCATTGAGCGCCCAAAACCACATCACATCCACCTAAGGGCAAGGCAAACATGTCAAAGCACAAGGTATAATCTCCCATAGAGATACGCACATTTTGACACTTCCCTTTGCAAGGTAAGGTGCCCCCATTGGAAACCATGACTTCAAAGTTGGAGCAAGGATGGATAAAACAATCAGCTTGTTTGGCGATCCGAGGGTTAATGAAATTATGAGTGCTACCAGAATCAATGAGTATTGTAATAGGAAGCTTCTTGAAGTAACCCATGACCCGCATTGTTTGGGGGGTGGTGATTTCAGCTAAAGCATGGAGATATATCTCTGGCTAGTCATCCTGAGACGGAGGGTCAATAGGCAGTTCCTGAATGTCGACCAGAGCATCCAGTGTTTCTGGATCTTCGTCACCAATTTCAGAGGCAGGCGGAGACTCCACATCCAAGAGATAGAGCTTTTACTGAACACATCTATGTCCCTGAGTGAATTTCTCATCACAATTATAGCAAAGCCCCTTTTCTCTGCGTGCTTGCATCTCTGTTTCAGAAAAACACTTGATAGGAGTCGGTCGAGGAGCCTGCGGTATAGGTGGTCGCTGAGAACCCATATTTCAAAAGGGAACAAAAGTGGGCTTGGAGAGTTGTTAGGATGCAATCTTGTCTTCTACCAACTTATCCAACCCTAGTGCTTCCATCATTGTGTTGGGACAGAACATTTTGACCTCAGAGCGGATGGCATCCTTTAGACCACTAATAAAACAACTCCGGTAAAAGTCATCAGACAATCCTTCGGTGTGGTTGGCTATATTCTCAAATTTGGTTTGATACTCTCTCACAGTGGCAGTTTGGCGAAGTTTAGTGAGGGCTCCTGTGAAGTCATCAAAAGCACTAGGACCAAATCATTGCAAAAGGAACTGGCAAAAGTCTGGCCATTTGGGCTCTGGATGAGCCTTGATGTACCAACGATACCATTGAAGAGCTTCTTGTTCCAAATGAAAGGATTCCAACGGAACTTTGTTGACATCAAAAGTATTATGCAGACTGAAATATTGTTCTGCACGATAGATCCATCCAGTTGGATCAGCACCATTGAAGCGAGGAAAATCAAGCTTCGGACCATGGAAATTGATGGAAGAAGAGAACACATTGTTTGCTGAAGACTCAGACTGTCGTTTCTTGTTCATAGTTGAATGTTCAAGATGGAGACCGAGAAATTTTTCATCCAGGTCCTGGAGTTTGGCTTGGATGGTTGCAAGTGCATCCTCCATGGTTTTTGCTCCTGCATGGGTGACAACCATAACCAGGAGATTTTTTGCTTTTTTTGTTTTTTTTTTTTATTTTTTATCGGTTGACTGGGTATGAAAACAGAAACATAAACTACTTCAATAAAGGAAAATATGGACTTGGGAAAAAATGAGGAAGCAAAAATGAGGATTTCAGAAGCGGGGTGAAAGAATGGGAAAATTTGGCAGAGGGGAACAAAGAAGCAGAATTCAGAAAGGAACTCTGTGGTAAAATTTGAAGGTGATTGGGTGAAATCTGAGGAAGTTATGGCAAACCCTAAAAATAGACAAATGTGGGATTTTGGGATTTGGGAAGGGGAATTGGGGATAGCGTCCTCAGGACTAAAATATGCAGAATGGGATGACAGGGATTCCCCGAAAATTTCAAGGGAAACAGAGTGAAAATAAGGGAGATATGGAGAAAAAACTTTTTTTTTTTTTTTCCAGACTGGAGTGGCTACGGCTCAAAAGGGATCTGGAACAGCGCCGAATGGATTGAAAAAGGCTGAATCTGGAATGGCTTGCAAAATGGATCTGAAACGGCGCAGCAGTGATCGACAATAGTTCAGCTGAAAGTAGATATGGACCCCAGGTATGTGCGACTTCTTAACAGTTCAGGGATTTCACTCGGCCACCAATGTTGTCTAACGGCTTGCGTATTGGGGAAGTACCCCTCACTCCACGGCTCAGGTAAAACTGATAACCGCTTTGCCACAAACGACAGCTCTTGGTTTACCTCACGGGTGGGAACTAGTCAATCAGGTAGGGGTCATTGCCCTTTTCGCTGGCAGGTCCTCTCAATGGGCCAACTACTTCGAGGTTCCTGTGGTACTCCTCACAATGAGTTTTAGGGCTTATGCCCAAGTACTTCCCACAGTTAAGCGGATAGGGATTATTCCCAGATCCGAACCTGCAACAGATGCGAAGAAAAAATTTGGCAGAAATTTCACCCAGCGAGCCCAAGAAAGTGCTCTGATACCAGATGTGATGCACCTGGAACAATTAATTAACAAGAATATGCGAAATAGCAGAAATGACATAACTCAGAATCACTTTTATATTGATCACAGGCCACTTCAAGGGGGCAACCTCCTTTGAGCAATCTCAATACAATTAACTTCACAATGCCTTCATGGTCTCAACACACACTTATATACTAATTCTAGGCGCCAATACTATGGGTCAAAACCATGGGCCGTTACAAACTATGGATCAACAATACTATGGGCGACTTACAAAGCATATGCGCCAACAACAATAACATAAACTATTGATCAACAAATACTACGGGACGACTTACAAAGCATATGCGTCCAACAACAACATACTAACAAAGTAAAGACATGGGTTCCTAACAGGTATATCTTCGGAGTTTCCCCCTATACACTCACCTGGTAGAGTTCATAGTTCACTTCCTCTCCCCGAAGTCAGTAGTCCTATTCAGATTCCACTTTCTTAGGCATTGGTCTCACTTCCCTCCCCAGACAAAGGTGTGTCAACTCTTCAAGTCATCATTACACCTTTAGGTATTGCTCAAGTCACTCTACCTATCCCGACCTCTATTGTTACTCAAACACCTTCTTTGGTTTCCACAATTAGTGTCACCTATGTTCCTACACCGTTCATTACTGAGTATATAGACACAGATGTGGTTCCTCTTGGAGATGTCTTCTATCGTCAAGATGACAAGGCGATAGTTAAAAGAGGCAGGAAGAGGGGTCAAGGACAAGGTGTTTTGGAAGCACATGAACCAGATCAGGTGATATGGGCCCCCAGAACTAATAACCCAAGAATTGAACCGGTTGAAACAGTAGCAAACTTAGGGGCTTTTGCCTCTGCCAAATGGGATTTGGTCCAAGTCTTGGACAAAGAAGTCGACCTCAAGGAGGAAGAAATCAGAAACTTGAAGGAAGAATTGGCTAAAACAAAAGATCAACATTCTGTTGATGTGGCTAACCTTAGGAAATCTTTGGTAGACAAAGTGCAAGAACTAGAATAGAAAAATGCTACTCTTCTTACTGAATTTAACCTTTTGCAATCTCAACATTCTACTTGTATTGTAAAGATAGCCTCTTTAGGAAATCAGATGGAAGATGCAATTGCAAGTGCAGCTTCCTCAAATGTTCTCAATTTCACACCTTGGGACCTCAAGAACCTAGCTCTTAAAGTGAATCAAAGTCAGCATGAATTACCAAAGAAGTTATTTATTGCCTTAGATGAGATCAGGGAAAATTTCATTAATTTTTCTAAGATGTTTTCTACTCTTGAGGAACCGAAAGAAAAAAGGCACCTAGCTTGTACAGCTAAAGATGAAATTGGTCAATGGCAATTATATATCAAGAATGCTCTAGAAGATATCCCAATACTTAATACTTTCCAGATGAAGATGTTTAAGGCATCCCTGAACTTTTGGCTTGATTTGAATGAATCAGCTGAAGAAATCATTACTAAGTCACAGGACACCTGCACTAGACGATGGTATGCCGCTGATAATATCTTGAAAGAATTAGGTTTTCCACTTACGAATCCTTTTCTGGAAGCTCTCCCACCAAAGTGCAAACTTGAAGAACTTGACAACAGATGTGAAGAATTTGCACAGAAGATTCGAGACTTGGAACAAATCAGCATCCAAGATGTGGTTTGTTTGGTTAGAGAACCGGTCATCATGGAAGGAAGGATTCTTATGTACTTGCCTATTTGGCATAAGTTGGAAAAGCATGATATGGAGAACAGCGCATGCAATGCTCAGTTGTCCCTTGACTCAGTTGTTTTCCCAAATATAGATGAGCTGTTAGATATTTATGAAAAATGGCAGGATTTTCTGGATCTTTAAAGTAGATTTGATTTTGTAATCCCTTTTTTGTAGAACTTCTCCTTTTGGAACTCTTATGTAAATTTAGTTTGTAAGGAAGAAGGTTTTTCCTTAGTAGGAGGTTGGGGATTTTGGAATCATAATTCGGCAGGACATATGACTGAAGATACTCTATGGCTAGAGTCATTATAATTTCAGTACAAGGCTTCTTTTGTTTTCAGGACCTATTTTCTAATTGTCACTTAAATTTCATTAAGTATCTCTGATTTTATATTCCAGATTGTCATCCTTTGTGCACATGATCTCTTGTTGAATATATTATGAATACATAGATCTGTTGTACTGGTTTTTCTGTATAACTAATGTGTGTATGAAAAGCATTTAATTAAATTTCTTTGATTAAATACTTTCTGTATCGATTTCTGCAATTGATCACACATATATGTATTTTATCTTTGTTGATTCTTCAATCAACGAAAGCATAACAGATCACATCTTGATGGTTGCTAAACTTGGATTTTTTTGTTTAATTTTCATTGAATAAACCGTAATTTAAGTCAACAAATATTTCATCTGAAGGCATTTCTGTTAAGGGTGATACATTGTTTGCTTCCACACATGTCAAGGTTGACCTGCATGAATACTCAACTTTCACTTTCACAATAGATTAGATTTAAGATGAGGATCTTTTCTAAATAAGCATAGTTATAATTACTAACTGTTTTCCACACTTTTGTTTCCCAAAATTGGGGAACTGATCTTATAGGTCAAAACTATTTACTCATAGAGTGACAGCGGAGGCCAAATATCTGTGGGTGATTACCACACCAAACAGCTCAAGGATAGGGTGACCCTTGCATAGGGTTAACTGAAGCCTTTGGATGGGTTTTCATCCCCTGTTCTGTGCCTTGGAACTCATTCCAGCATCTTGCACTCACCCTGCACATCCGAGGCATCAACAAATGGCACTAGAAGGAGGGCGTGGACTGGCACATGCCAACGATGAGAGCTAGTTCCCAGTTATTTTTATTTAATGGCTCTTTACCATATCCCTGCATGGGAGTCTGATACCACATTGAACCTACTGGGGCCTTTACATGAACTTCTCTAAAAAGGCAGTTAAGATCTTGCCAAAATTTGATGGAGAAGGTAATGTTTATGTCACTGAGCACATTAGAAGGTATGAATCTATTCTGCGTTTATATAATATCATACATGAAGATGTTGCTTGCAGATTATTCCCATTTACCTTTGAAGGTAAGGCTTCTCTTCGGTTTTATTTTCTACCTTTTAATTCAATTTCTAGTTGGTTAGAATTCCAAAATGTTTTTAGAGATTCTTTTGAAGATTATCATGCAGTTGAAATTCATCAAAATTTGATTCGAATGCAAGTCCTTGATGGAGAATCAATTCGGGATTTCAACACACGTTTTCGACAAGTGTATTATAGTTTATGAGAAGAACATAGACCTCCAGTACAGCTCACTTTCTGTTGGTATGTTATATCTCTTCCAAAGATTATAGCAATGTTTATCTTGCGACCAGGGATAACAAATTTCAATGAAGCATGTAAAGAGGCTCAACTTCTTGAGAAATATTTGAAGGAGTATCCTCCTGATTTTCTTTATCCTTTCCTTTCTTATGATGTTCAATTTGTTAATGAAGGATCAAATGATTTACAAATTGCTCAATTTAATTATCAATTAAATGACATGGACAATGAAGTTATGCCCATAAAGAAGGAAAAGGATATTCAAAATACTCTACATAATTTGAAAAAAATAATTTTTGCATCCGATTTTCAATCCTCCCCAAAGGAATTAGATGCAGATTCTAATAACCCTCTTTCTTTTTCAAAAGAATGTAAGTACCATGAATGCTTTACATCTTCCCTTCATTTTTCGGAACCTTGAGCTGAAATTATTAAAGAAAATCTTAATCTTGATATTTCTGATCTATGTAAAAAAAAATTTGTTCGAATGAATTTTGGACATTTTCCTTTCTCTCAATATGATCATAAGAATACAACTATCAATAAAAATGGAGATTTTGAGAATTATGAAGAGGATTTTTCATGTATTTCTGATAATTTTAAAGGTCCTTCTTTTATAAGTGATACTCATTCTTCTTCATTTAATCAAATGATGGATGTTCGAATAGAAAATTTTGAAGATGCTGATTACACGTCAGATACTAAAGAACCTAATAATTCTACCCATTTTACGAAATCTAAAGATTCTTGTTCTTCGTCCTTCTACTCCGATTGTTATGAACGAAATGAGAACCACAAGTCTTTAGAGGATGAGTTGGCTGAAATTGAAATTGAATTTCAAAATATTTGTTCCAAATATACTTTCTCTATAAATCAAATTTCAAATAAAAAGTTAGTTCAATCAAATGCTTTGAAATCAAATAAATCTTTTACAGTTGACAAAAGCGAATATCTAAGAAAGGAGGTTGATCATGTACAAGATATAAATTCCGATATTTCCTTTCAATACAATAATGATGATATATTGCTAAAGGAAATATTTCCCACTCTCAATTCGATGAAAATATTTTGGATCGTGATCTTAATAATATCTAGCATACCTTTTATGATTCAATTTATTTATGGTTAGAACAATAATTTTTTAGCAATTTTCCATGTCATTTTCACTTCTTTGTAAATAAGAAACTTACTTCATTTTTTCTTATTTTTGGGCTTCCAGTTTCAAGATTCTCATTATTGATTCATTATTTGTTTTTATCCTGCAGGTTTTAGGTTACTCGATTGGCTCCATTGGATTTTAGAGTATACTTAATTTCTGTTTATTTAAGAATAGTGTAGGAGTAGGCATAGAACAGGTTAGTTTTGAGAAATTCTTTAATAATTAGATTTACCGTCTAGTTCCCTTCAATAAGATACTTGTGATGGAAAAAAAAATAAAAGATTGGACCCACCACAATTCAATTACAGACATTAGAGGGGGTTGTAGACATCTATTCAGTGAATATGTCTCTTCTCAAAAAGTATTTGGTTTAAACAATCAGATGCACTTGTAGATAGGAGTGGTCTGTTTTTCAGCTATTCTTTTTTCTTGTTTTATTACATTGACGTTTTTTTTGTTTTGGTTTGGTTTTCATTAATAAGGCTTCACACTTGTGGTAGTGGCTTATGATCACTTTTCTTAGCAACAATTGCTTCTGAAGTTTCAAGCATCGTTATTCATCTCACTTTCTGGCTTTTGATTAGAATTTGCTCTAAGAATAAACAATCAAATAAGTGAAGTGCTTTTGGATACTTTTGACTTTGATCATTATCTTTCACCATGATTGATTTGTGTAAGTGAGGTGTGGATGATGGTCATCATTTCTCTATCTAGTGTTTCATGGTTAAACAGCATATCATAATCACCTGACTAGTTCCGATTGCTCATGGGTCCTTTTACGATCACTTTGAATATGAAATTTGTTCTAACTTATAAGTTACAAGGTGGGTGGTCTTGTTATTAAGCCAGCCCATTAGGTTCACGGTTGTTTAAAGTGGAATGACATCTTCATATCAAGCCACCACACTTAAAAGATGACTTTCAGTTCTCCTGGAAGGTGGAAGATTCTATCACAGGTCGGTCCATTCATGATCCGCAAAGCACTGGTGACTAACGTTGTCACTATATGGTCACCAAGCCATGGTAATGCCTTGTAGCTTATGCCAAAATACATCTTTTCTTTTTTTTATAAGATTTTGTTATATACAAGAACAGGGGGGTCTTATCACAAGCGAGCCCTACTATGATCATGGGTTTGACCTTGGACTGGAATTATCACTATGTGGTCACCAAGCCATGATTATTTCTTTTGGTCCTTCAACCATAAGACAATGAGTCTCGTCATCGAGCTAGCTTGACCAGTTTCCGGATTAGGCATGTGAATGGCACTGTTTCATCTGATCACCAAGTCAGTACAGTAGTCTTGTATTAACAAAGTTTTATGCCTTAAAAAAAAAAAAGCCAAGAGAAAAGATAAAGAAATCGATAGAAAATCATTGAGTACACATATAATTAATAAATCAAGGGGATCGGTAATGAGGATATCCATGAGCATTTCCAAGACTGTGCCAGGGCTCAATACAAGCTGCTTTTCAATGATTACATCATGGTAAAGATTTGGTATTACTCTCTAAACCTCCTTATCAAAAGAGTGTTATCTTTAAAGTGGTCATTCTTGAGAGCTATCCATTTTCATGTGCATTGTTTGTTGGCTGTTATCTTTTGAGTATCTTATTCGAATTGAGTTTCAAAAGTGGTTGATTAACATGATGTCTTTAGTTGGATTTGATTACAGAGATAACTGGTACTTCCCAACCAGTCGCCATTTGTTGTGGCCACAACAGATCCCATACTCAGCCAAGCATGGGAGCCCCCAATTTTAATAAACACAAAGGTATTTGGGTGAGTCATTTCCAAAATTAAGGATTTTTTATTTTACCTCTAAAATTATTCACCCATGAGTCTGGTTGGTTTGTTTGTCAGGGTTTCATTTATTTCTTCCTAAGTGATTCGGTCTGAAGAAATCCAAAATTTGGAGTATTTTTTTGATTGCCATCATCGTTCCGAAACCCGAAATTTTGGAGAATCTCAAAACTGCAAACCCGACAGATGTGGGTTGCAGAATTGTTGTTTTTAAGTTTTGATTTTGTTGATTCTGAAGCCCGCAACCCAACGGTTGCGGATTGCGGAATTAGTCTTTAATAAGATTAAAAAATAATCACCCCGAAACCCGAACCCCGCAATGGCGGCATTCAGATTTCGGGATTGCGGTTTCTCATTTATTTGGTGTCTTTCCAAAACCGGCAACCCTTAATTTCGGGATGCGGCTTTTGGGATGGTTTTTTTTAGTTAGTTAGTGTTTCCGAAGTCCGTTGCTCGCTTAGTCAGTTTTCGGTTTTCGGAATGGTTACCTCTCCTCACAGTTTCACATTCTGAAAACTTCCACCCGCATGATCAATTTTTGGCTTTCGGGAATCTTTTTCCCACTCCCATTTTCATGAACCCGCAACCCTCAAATCTGTACGTTTGGGTTTTGGCTTGCGGAACCTTCGAATAAAGAGTTTCATAAGCGTACCTGAACCTGATTCCACGTCGTCCATTTGTTATGATCGCACGGTTGGTTTTATTTCAGTAAATGTATTTAATAGGGTTTTTTACCTTTTAGTTTTACATTTTTACTGTTGAAGAAAATACGCTGTTGCATTTTCTTTTACTGTGGATTGCATGTCAGGTGCCATTTTCAGTCAGTTCGTTATTTCAGGTAAGTCCACTGTTATCGTTACACCACTAACCTGCATTTCTTCTATTTTGGGGTTGAATTTCATTTAAATTTTTTGCATTGATCAAATATTGAAACATTCATCCACTATGTCGAAGAATACACGGTCTAAAACATCACTCAAAGACCCCCTGAACAAAGACCCAAATTTTGGTTTTCTTTCTGACACCAATGGAGGAGTAACAGAGACGTACCAAATGGACTGGTCCAAGATATACGCCATTTTTTATAATGATGACCTTTCCCACATCGAGGATGATAGGCCAGTCTATGAGAGAATTAGGGCTTCCCAAATCCACGCCCTCGATGCACGCCCTACCATCCTACCCTACACGGATGCAGTTAAGTGGATAATTGAGAATGTTGATGTTAAGGACTGTTCGTTTAATGAAATTGCAGGTTGCAAATTGACAAGTTTTCTCCCAGAGGTTTTTGTTGGAGCCTTTGCTCTGAAACCCTATGTGCAGATACTCTCCCCTAAGTTCATTCAGTCGTCCAAAACTCGGTATAATTTTGAGAAAATGATTAAGTCTTGGATGCTCAAACCCAATGCCTTTGTACCTAATTCGGATAACCTTTATCCTATCATCTGGTTCAAAGAACCCTATTCTCTACTTACAGCCATGCTTTGTCGATTTTTGGTCAACCCAATTGTTCTCATTTCAAAGCAGAGTGGGCACCCATAGCACATTATGTGTGACTTACATGTGATTCTTTCCCGTGGGCCTATGTTCTATCATCGGAACTGAAAAATGCCATTCAAGATTATCAGAGAGCACCAGCTCATAAGAAACCACCTTTCTTCCTATCAGCATATGTTTTGGACGTTTTCAATTCAAACTTCCAGTATCCCAATTTGTGTTGGCATTGGACTCCTTCAGACCCACCCGTACATATTTATCATTCGGCACTTTGGGAAGGAAATTTTGTACCTTTGATATATGAAATTTGTGATTGTTTTGTGGGTACCATTTATTTCAAGATCTTCCAGCAGCAGCCACTTGCATTCTCAGAAGATGCAAAAGCTTTTATAAACACAATGGGCGATTGGTATGTAGGTGAGTACTTTACATACATTAGAATCTGGGGGAGTGAAACAATTCATTTCTTTCCTAGAATAGTCTCAGACAGGATGGTTATATAGGAAGTTTCTTTTTAGACCCTCATTAATGGTATGTATCAGAAACTCATGGAAACTAAGAAGAAGAATTGGCCTAAGTTTGCATTGAATCTAGGTCAATTGGTCATCCCAACTTCAACCTAGGCTACAATTCTGGGTGATCAAATAGCCGCTCTCAGATTAGGTGTTGCTCTGAAAAGAAAACATGATCTCAAGAAGTTTTTGGATGCACACCTAAAGCAAATTCATAAAAAGATGGACTGCACACCTAAAGCAAGTTCATAAAAAGATGGACTGCACACATGAAACAATCTCTGATGATTCCATATACCAAGGGATGGACACCTTTTCTCAAGTCTTCGCCAAAGTAAAGGACTCTCAAAGACAACATGATATTCCACAGTACCAAAAGCAATTGAAAGACAGGATCTTAAGCTACAACGCCATGCAGATGAATCTTGTTGAAAAAGCAAGAAAGGACAGGGAAGAGAAAGAAGCTCAGAAGTCTACCAATCCTCCTTTGACCACCGCTCATGATGAAGACAAAGGTAAAGCTATTCAAGGGGAACTATCTAAAAAGAAAGCTAATGAAGAAGCTAAACTCATGCTGCAGTCAACCCATGAATCCAAACAACAAATGGCCCAATTGTCATCAATGTTGCAAACTCAGTTGCTAGAACCTCTAAGGCCTACGAACAAAATTCAGCCACTGGGTACTCTAGATGATCACCTTCCTACTCCATATACTCCAGAAGATGATGAATTGATCATAACCAAGGCTAATCCACCTAAGAGACAGAAGTTCATGCATTCCTCATTGCAAGTTTCCACTGTAGATGTAATTGACTGTGATGAAGAAATAACTTCATCTTCTCCAGTACCAGTAGTGGAAGAAGTTATTGAAGATGCTAAGACTGACACTGAATTGTTGGACAAAATTGATATGGACCAGTATTTCCCTGAACAATCAGTGTTGGAATTCAATGTTTCCCCTGGTATCACTTCATCAGCAATTGTGTTGCCATCTGTGAAGTAAAATTCCACTGTGACTTTAGGAGGGCCACTTCCATTTTCATTACCCCATTTATATGATACCCTCAAGAATGCCACTACTACATCGATAGAGTGAGTACTCAGTTCCTTTATCCACTTCACCCCCTGTTATTGCAGAAGTCTAGTCTGTGCCTATCTCTCCACAATCATCTACAGTTGATTCAGTAAAAAAATCCATCGGTATATCTTTGGAGTTTCCCCCTATACACTCACCTGGTAAAGTTCAGAGTTCACTTCCTCTCCCCGAAGTCAGTAGTCTTGTTCAGATTCCACTTTCTGAGGCACTAGTCTCACTTCCCTCCCCAGACAAAGGTGTGTCAACTCTTGAATTCATCATTACAACTTTAGCTACTACTCAAGTCACTCTACCAATCCCGACCTCTGCTGTTACTCAAACACCTTCTTTGGTTTCCACAATTAGTGTCACCTCTGTTTCTACACCGTCCATTACTGAGTATATAGACATAGATGTGGTTCCTCTTGGAGATGTCTTCTATCGTCAAGATGACAAGGCGATAGTTAAAAGAGGTAGGAAGAGGGGTCAAGGACAAGGTGTTTTGGAATCACATGAACCAGATCAGGCGATATGGGCCCCCAGAACTAATAACCCAAGAATTGAAGCGGTTGAAACAGCAACAGCCTTATTGGCTTTTGCCTCTGCCAACTGGGATTCAATCTAGGTCTTGGACAAAGAAGTCGACCTCAAGGAGGAAGAAATCAGAAACGTGAACGAAGAATTGGATAAAGCAAAAGATCAACATTCTGTTGATGTGGCTGACCTTAGGCAAACTTGGGCAGACAAAGTGCAAGACCTAGAATAGAAAAATGCTACTTTTCTTACTGAATTTAACCTTTTGCAGTCTCAACATTCTTCTTGTCTTGGAAAGATAGCCTCTTTAGAAAAGCAAATGGAAGATGCAACTGCAAGTGCAACTTCCTCCAATGTTCTCAAGTTCACACCTTGGGACCTGCTGGCACCCCAACAATTCCCCTTGATTTTTGCAAATAAAGTGCCCCCCAATAGATTTTTGTTAATACATAGCTTTTTATTCCATTTTATCTTGTTTGATTTGGTAAGTGATTTCATGCTCTTCTTTCATTGATCCCTCACTCTTTGTGACTCTATCGACTTGGATTTCTTGAGATAGAAATTTGGTGGTTTCCTTTATGTCTTCTTATTTCTTGGATTCTCTTTAACACTTTTATGCTTTGAATCAATTGTAATATTTGTTCGAAGTATTTTTCATTTAAAATGAGCCTCGATTGGATAAAAATATTTTACTTAGGTTCTATTTTTGTCATAAAAACTAATCTTATTAAAACATATTAAAAGAGTAATATCTTATATTTATATCAATTATACACACAAGTTATGAGCTTGTGGTTATTATTTTAATACCTTTATTATAAGACTTTATTTTTAATATAAACTTTATTATGGCCATTCATGATTAATCATAATAGTGAATCTTATTTAAAAACATGCACGTGACTTTTGAACTCCATACATTGAATCTTACCTCTTGAAATGTGGTATTTTAATTTAAAAAGTTTCTTTTTATATTTTATTAAACCACAAAAGGAGTAACTTTCTTAAATAAAATCAAATACATGGGCATTTCGTTTATAAGTATTCATGTTGGCTTATAAGTGAAATACACGAGAGGATTCATAAAGTTATACACATTGGGCTTGACTCCATTTTTCATGATGGAAGCTTACGAATTATACTAAGGAATATGATTATATTATCGTGAATCTGAACTCATACAGTTTTTGATGTAAAGGGGATGGCCGATCAAAAATTTTATTTAGCTTTCCACGTGGATGCTTGGAAATTAGTTAAAGCCTACATATGTTGACAACGATCCACCGATTAATGAAATAAGTTATCCAACAAGCCAGCTCATCAAACCGAAGATCGTTGGAAGAAGCTACCGAAATTGTGGGTTCGTTAGCATGAATTCACTACAGACATGTAAAAATACCCAAACACAGTAAATGACAGTGTGTCGAAGGATCTCTTTTACCATGACGTTGCACTCTTAACTCAAAATTTCATTTACGGTCAACTAATGTCTTATGCAATCAGACAGATTTTATAATATGAAGCTTTTAGTGTCGTAATGTTTCTCTCTCAGCTGTCGTTGCATCCACTTCTTGATAACCATGCATATAAGATCAGATCGCAATTATTTATTTGTCGATATGAGAATTATATCAGTTGAATCAGATTTTGATTATGCAACGACATGGTCAGTTAACTCTACCCATTCTTTTGACTGTTTGGATACTGCTTTGACTTTTGATGAAGGCATCATGGAAGCTATGGTAGGCTAGGATCATCTATGGGAACAAATGCATCACATGTCCTACTTTCTTCCATATCTAGACAATATTGAGAATGGTGAGTTTTCATTGATACCCAATGGGAATATCGATTTGTCCATAATTCGTTCTAATAAATACATGATTTATGTTGAAGGTAATATGGAAAACATTTCGAAGACTATACCAATCGATATTTCCACCAAACCTAATGTTGTGGAAAACATCTTTATTGGAGAAAACTGTTCTCCACAGGAGATCACTTTGTACACCAATTTATTTAAGGAATTCTGTGATGTTTTTTCCTGGTCTTATGAGAAGATGCCAGGCATCGACCCCTCTAGTTGTCTAAGCCTAGAAAGGGTCCCTAACTGGAAAAGTATTATGCTTAGGCATACATGATTTTTCTTGTACTATAGCTATACATTTTCATAGAGTTATTCATTTTTTTTGGATTTATTACCTTATGTGTCATCTGGATTGCGTTTTCAGATGAAAACTGAATACTTCATAGGATTCGTCGATGGCGCTAGTCGCCGCACTCGTTAGTTGGCTTCAACATCTTGGATTATTTACTCATCCTCTGGCCAGCTCATTTCTTCAGGAGGTGCTTGTTTGGGCCCTACGATGAATATTGTAGTTGAGTATAGTATAGTTATTGAGTTACTCCGAGATGCTATTCATCATGGAATTTCACATTTGAAGGTATGACTTGATTCACAGTTAGTATTACTTCAGTTGTTGGGTGAGCACAGGGTTTGAGATCCTTATTTGTTACATCATTTTTTGCAAGTTAGGTTGCTTGAAATAAATTTTGATTTCATTACATATCAACACATTTCAAGGATTTTAAATGCATTAGCTTATTCATTTGCAAACTATGTACTTGATTGGAATTTGTATCACACACAATAGCATTTCAAACACATAAGCATGCATGTATATAATCCCTACTGTATATATATATATATATATATATATATATATATATGGTCCAAAAATTACATATGAGTTTGAGTCATCCATTGTCAAAATATACAAAATGGGCGTAAAAGGCCTAAACAATAATAATGTGAATCACTCTCCCTATGGAGAGGGAGGAGCCTCAGCTAGCTCCGTTATGGCCTCCTTGTAACATATGACCAGCCTAGCTACTTTCCTAAGTAACCTAATCCAGGATGGGGGAACCCCTACAACATGTTGCTACATCTCAAGCAGCATGCACCACCTGGCGCGGTTGGTCGGACATATGTCCTCGGATGTCCTGCCGGTCTAGTCAGCCCCACATCTGCATACATTACATTTTGTCAGCACTCTTACTCATCATAAAAGCAATATATAAAAAAATGTAAATAATTTATATAATTTTTCAAAAACAAAAACATTGTGGCACCTGTGTCGCCCCAGGATACTCCTGGAGGAAGCATGAGCTCTGGATCTCCTCATAAATCCATGCCTGCATACAGGAGTTGCTCCAAAGCCGGTACTTGGTGGCTCAACCATGCCAGATAGTCTTTGTCATCATATGAAAGGCTAGTCTCGCCACCACCCTGGCACAAGAAGATATGTCCCCACGGAGTCATCAGTGGCTCACGAGGGTCCAACACTAGTAGAGATACCCCTGAACTCAGAGTGGGGACTCTCTCTCGAAGAAGGTACACAAGATACTTCCATATCCGAAGTTATTTTTTCCCGGTTTTACACTCTATCAACTGGTGTTTCATAATCACCAGTAGGCCCAAACACCAATAAAATATCACACCACACAAACACTCAACCCCTATCTTCATATAGTTTTGAGAGGCCAAATGTTGCGCGACACCCCCTCCGATACTGTTAAGTGTGCTCAATATCACTTTCAGTGGGAAGCTCGCAATGGACCCAATTGGAACTTGGATTTCACTTTTCTCGGTGCCAGGAAAGTAGTAGGCATTGATGTACTCTTGGATAGATAGAGCACCTACCCCTCAAAATGTTCCCCTTAGGTTGACTCACTCACCTCTTCGGGATAAACCGGTGATGAAATATATATCATTTATTGTGATATCAAGCATCTCCCCTTGGAGATCAAACATCACATGATCGACATCCCAGTAGTTGACGAGCATTTGGAGTAAGTGTGTTTCCGCAAATATACTTGTTGTTCAGAAAAATTTGAGAAGCCCGCATCTTCTTATTGCATTCAAGGTGAGTGGATCCCCCATGGAATTCCTATCCATGGATTCATGCCCCCTCTCCCTCTAGTTCAATACCATCCTGCATCATTCACCCCATTCCATGCCCCCTCTCCTTTTTTTTTTTCCAGTTTAAACAACAGTACCACATTGTATATCATTTTTACCTAATATTAAGTTCCCTATTCCATATAGAGTCTCTTTAATCCCTTGTTAGACTCTTTAAAACTTAACAAGATTTCCGAGCATGCTTGTCTTGTTCAAACTCGTTAAAGGACTTGAAGAGATATCCACTTACATATAAGTTTACCCCTTTTCCAAATCTTTGTGGATTACTTACGAAAAAGGAATACTCTAGTCATGGATGGCTAGAAGAGTTCTTCTCTCATTGTTTTACACTTTTTCAGGTAAGGAGACTAACTCTACAAAAAAGTACCTTTAGGATTCTTCTTTAGGGTTTTGAGACTCTTGAAATAAGAAAACACCAGTGAGCATTCACCAACCCGGGCTCGATGTGAAATCCACAAGTAGGTATATGGAGTTATTGTTTAAGTTTTTCAGACTCCTTAAATATGAAAACATCGGCATCACATCCCACTCGGGCTCGATATTAAAATCCACGAGTGGGTGTATGGAGTTATTGTTTATTTTTTTTAGACTCCTTAAAATTGAAAACACTGATGAGCATGAACAGATCTAGGCTCGATATTAAAATCCATGGATAAGTGTTATCGAGTATTAGTCTATCTCTTCTTCAAACTCATTAAAACATGATGAAGGTCTTGAGTTTCCCTTCCATGGACTTGTTAAATTACACATTGTTGGACTTATACCAAGCAATCTTCTCCTTCCTTCTTCAAGCTTGTTTCAAAAATGATGAGGACTATTGAGTTTTCTTTCTTGGACTCATTAAAACTAACAAGAATGACATTTTTTAACAAAAAGAGAAAAGGAAAGGGAATAATGTCAAGTATATTTTAGTATAAAGGTAGCAAGTCAATTATGTCCTTGAACACAACACCTTTTTGAGTCTTCCAAACAAGTTGGTTTTTAGTTTTGGCCTTAGGATAAACCTGATCTCAGAGTTTTTGATCCTTCGATTTGTTAGTCTTCCAACCATATGGAGAATCTGTTAATATATCCTACATTACAGATTTAAATCATGGTCCCTTTGTCTTCAAAGCTACCTAAGTCACTCTTGTGTTGTGCTCAATGTTCAAGGATAACCTTTGTATCGGCCATTCTGCAGTTACCTTGACCTCATGTGTCGGCCATTCCTTGGTTTTAGTATGCCTCAACATGTACTCATTCCTATTCTAGATCAAATCAACCTTTTGATTATATCTCGCGTTGGATGATGGAGGATTCCTTAAGTCCTCCCTTCCAACAGACTTCTTCCCATCAACTTCAACTCATCTTTCTCTGGGAATGAAGTTTATAGTTTTGGGTAGTAACTTGGGGATTGTAGTCATTAGTGGTAATTTCCCTCTCCATTGAATAGTGGGAATACATCAATGTCCCCTACTCAATGGATTCTTCAGGTGTTCGACTTAAAGACCCCTTATTCACACTTCTTAGAATGTACTAGGTACTTTGGGCCCCATTTTCACTATTGGTGGGTGCCCTCACATTTGTTAACGGTCCACATCAATGGTCGGTAATCAGACGGTGTCCTCCATGTTCGACCTCAACTTATTTATTCTCATGGTTAGGGATCATACCTTGAGACGGTTTGGATGAAGACCTTGGGCCTATAATAGCATCATCACATTTTGTTATTGCCCAAGTTGCGCAAGACTGAGCCACACCCTTTTTTGGCTCTTGATGAGACATAGATCTAGTTTGTTGTTATCGTTATGATATCATGTTTGTCATGGATCCACGCTTGTATTTCAGTGGCCATGCTATATACATATTTCCGTTATGTATTGGATATTATGTTCTACCATTCTTAACATCTCATGATGTCAATAATGTAAACTGCTCGCTGAAATTGTTTCTGTTTCAAGTCTTGTTTGTGATCTCATCTTGTGGCCTCTTTTCTCCTCCTCTTCTTGGATTGTAATGTATTTCGGCCATCGTTTCCCTCTGACATCATATATTAGGGTCATCTGTTATCGGTCAAAATAGCACTTCTTCATTCGTGACCACAATTCCATGTTGGTCACACAAAAGGACACCATGGATGGAAGAGCTTACTTTGACCCTAGATGACCTAGAGCTAAGCCTTGCAATCCTTTCCTTAAAAGCATATTTCTTTGCATACGTTTAAGCATAAATGTGACTCTTATGCTTTCCAACAAGCAAGTTAGCCGCGGGTGTTCACACAAACAACCCGCAGATATCATTTAAAAGTTGCACCCGCTAGATGCAAGTTAGGATAGTATCGAGTGACTCTTTAGTTGTCCTATATCATAGTCGTGGGTGTCTTAATTAATCTTGAAAAATATATTAAAAACACGAATTGGGATTAGTTGAGATAGGTACCCTAACTACCCCAACTTCCCAATCTAACTACCTTTCGAACCTACCCTCCTTGCCTTGCTATAAATAAAAAGGGAGGGGCTTGAGAAAGGGATCCCGAAGGAACGAATTTGTGGAGAAGGTTATGCTGAATGAATTCATAATCAAGAAAGAGGATTAGGAGCCCAGGTTCTGGTTACGACGGTGCTAGTGCAGGACAGGTATAGATTTATGTACTTATTGCATTTATCAATAAATAATGGAGATTCTTCCCTTTCCAAATAGATTTGTTTATGTTTATTGCAAATCTTGTTACAATTTGATGTTACATTGTCTAATGAATATCAATCTCTTATTTGTAGTTAAATTGGTTTGAGGAAGGTTTTGTAACTGTTTTGCAGGTTGTTGCATTGGAGAATAAGAGGAGAAATCTTGGATCAACCTTTTGAATAAGGTACACATTCTCCTAAAACCTAATCATTTTTCTTAATAACAATGTTTTCAAAACTTTATATGTCTATCTGATACCCCAGTATGTTGGTAGTATTTCCCCTGCTATAAGAACATTTTTCTTAACAACAGGGAGCATGTGTTGGACCTAGATCTGAATATCCTTGAAATTTATTCTAAAAATAAAGATCTTGATCCTCATCTTCATTAGAAGATATATCGCTCTGATCTTCATCAGATGCCAATGGGGTAGGCAGAGAGTATGGAAAAAAATGGGAGAATTCATATGCCTTGGAGACATGGTTTGCAAACCCTTTCTCTATAATCTTACAAGTAGAGATCTCTGCAATCTCAATTGTGTCAATATCAAAGACCACTTTCTTTGGTGAACTTGTGTTAGTACCCTGATATACACAAAAAAATTTCGAACAAAGAAGGCACAAGTAGAACTTTTTTGAACTTTCCATGCTCTAGATGTACTATTCCCTTCCCTTCAGAAGAGATATGAGAGTTGTCTCCCATGTTAATAACCGGACCATCTTTGAGATCTAGAGAAGAAAATCATTCTCTAGAGGAAACCATGTGGTTGGAGGCTCCCAAATCTATGAGGAGGGCTTGTGATTTTGAAAATCCATCCTTTAGTGCATGGAATCTCTCGTGACCATCAGACTCACTTCCATAATCAATCTCTCTTGTTCCTTTTGGGAGGGAAATGTTTTGTTATTCAAGAATCTTGGTCATCTGATCTATCTTCTTCTACATGCAAGATCTCTCTGGGTGGTTTCCTTTCTTGCAATAGGAACACTTGGATTTCTCAAATCCATTTTGTTTTTCCTTCTTGGAGCTGGAGGCTTCGTATGATGGACTTGAATTGGAATTTTTATTGGGTTCAAATTTCCTATTCTCCTTTCCCTTGTGATTCCCCTTTCCATTCGCACTTTTTTCTTCTCTAGCCACAAGAGCTTGATTTTTGGAGGCCTTCAAGGCACCCATTTGGATCAATTTATCTTGTTCTTAGATGAGATATTTAGTGAAAAACATCTAGGGATGGTATCTTCCAACCAAGAATTGACATTATACCTGAATGAAAGGTAGAGACAAAGATGGAGAACTCAGGACCTAGCTTGCTCAGAATGCATAGCACCAACTGCTCATCCTTCTTCTCAATGCCACACTACTTACATTGCATGACCAAAGATTTGAATTTGGAAAAAAACTGTTGGATGGTCTAAAAAATGCTCGGTTGAAGAGAAATCAACTCATTTTCCATAATATGACCTCTTAGCTCATCTTGTTTTCTGAAGAGGGTCTCTAAATTCAACCATGGCTCTCTTGGAGTCTTCAATCCATTGAGGTGGAAGAGTAGATCTCTGGAGATATGAATACACATGAAACCAAATGCTTCATCCAATCTATGCATATACTTGGCATTCTCCATAGCTGATTTTTTGTTCCCCATTGTTACCCTGTACACTGACTTGTTGCGCAATACCATCTTCATATTATTCCTCCTATCAAGGTAATTGAAGGGTGTCAAGATCCTAGGAGAGAGAGGGTAGTTCAAATTGTCCATGAGAACTGTTGGAGTGAATACAAGGTGAAACTTCTGCAACTGCTGCACTCAAAAAACTTTGAATAACCTACCAGAAACTCAATTTTTTGAGTTAGACTACTACTGAGAACTGCTTTAGGACAATAGGCATTTTTCTGGATTCTTCACACCTGACTAGACCTCAAAGGATTCCTCCAATAAATTCAATGCAATTGAACCAGGATTTGTTGTGGAAATACATAGGCTTATGGTGCACTACTGAAATAAACTACTCAACCTACGCTCAAATGGCTCTGATACCATGTGAAATTCTAAATCAAAGCATATCAAAGAGTTGAGTATACCTCACAGAGAAATAATGAGTAGAAAATATGAATTAGAGTGAAAAATGCAGTAAAAATGAGCAGACAATTAATCATGCATGAGAACATAGATAGGTGGAGAATAATGTCACATGATCCAATAACCAATATAATGAAAAATGATTTTACAATGGATATAATTCGAATCACCGAGGAGAATTTGAGTCTCATTTGATCTAACATAGTAATTGTGACCTCTATCAGTGCTCCAGAGCTCCCAAACTCAGTTAAACTCAACCAAAACTCAGTTAACTGAAGACACAATTAGCTAACTGACCAAGGGGGGTGGATTAGTGAGTTTGACATGCAAATCAATCAGAAAATGGAACATGAGTCCACAATCATTGGCACTCGGAGCATAAACCCCCCGCAAGAGTAAACTAACTCAGGTGGAATGAACTAGAGCACTAAGTTGGATCCTAAAAAGTAGGGAACTGCCTCTAGTGGTCCTAAAATCATGCATGTGTTAGGAACCCATGTCTTTACTTTGTTAGTATATTGTTGTTGGACGCATATGCTTTGTAAGTCGTCCCATAGTATTTGTAGATCCATAGTTTATATTAGCCCATAGTATTGGACGCATATGCTTTGTAAGTCGTCCCATAGTATTATATGTCCCATGGTTTTGACTCATAGTATTGGTGCCTAGACTTAGCCCATGGTTTGTATTGAGACATAGTATTGACCCATGGTATTGGCACCTAGACTTAGTATATAAGTGTGTGTTGATGCCTATGAAGGCACCGTGAAGTTAATTGTATTGAGCTTGCTCAAAGGAGGTTGCCCCCTCGAAGTGGCCCATGATCAATATAAAAGTGATTCTGAGTTCTATTATTTCTGATATCTCGTGTATTTGCATTAATTAATTATTGCAGGTTCATCACATCTGGTATCAGAGCACTTTCTTGTGCTCGTTGGGTGGAATTTCTGCCAATTTTTTTTTTGCATCTGTTGCAGCTTCGGATTTGGGAATAATCCCTATCCGCTTAACTGTGGGAAGTACTTGGGCATAAGCCCTAAAACTCATTGTGAGGAGTACCATGGGAACCCCAAAGTAGCTGGCCCATTGAGAGGACCTGCCAGTGAAAAGGGCAACGACCCCTACCTGATTGACTAGTTCCCACCCATGAGGTAAACCAAGAGCTGTCGTTTGTGGCAAAGCGGTTATCAGTTTTACCTGAGCCGTGGAGTGAGGGGTACTGCCCCAATACACAAGCCATCAAACTACATTGGTGGTCGAGTGATTCCCCTGAACCGATAGGAAGATGCACATACCTGGGGTCCATATCTATTTTCAGTTGAATTGTTGCCGATCACTTCCGCTCTAGATCAAGCCGTTTCAGATCTATTCTGAAAGTCGTTCCAGATCCAGTCGCCATTTCAGATCCATCCATTTTTTATCCCTTCCGTGCCGTTGTAGATCCATCTGTTGTGGATCCCTTCCGCGCCGCTGTTGCCGATCCATTTCTGGAAAAAAAAAAAAAAAAAAAGAAGAATTGTTTTTTGGCCATATCTTCCTTGTTTCAACTCTATTTTACCTGAAACTTTACTGACATCCCTACAATCCCATTCTGCATATTTCATTCCTGAAGACCCTATCCCAAATTCCACTTCCCAAGACCTGAAATCCCACATTTGTCTATTTTTTGGGTTCACCATAACTTCTTCAATTTTCACCCGATTGCCTTCAAATTTTACCATAGAGTTCCCGCTTCTGAAATCCCCATTTTTTGCTTCCCTGTCCCTTAGAAAGTGTGGAAAACCTAGTGAAACCCCAATTATCCCTCTGAGTTTTTCCCAAATCCAAATTTCCCCTTACTAAATAAGCTTGTGTTTGTGTTTTTCTATCCATTCGCCCCCCCCCATAAAAAATAAAAAATAAAAAAATTATTGGTTATGGTTGTCACTCGCACAGGAGCAAACACCATGGAGGAAGCACTTGCAACCATCCAAACCAAACTCCAAGATCTGGATGGAAAATTTCTCAGCCTCCATCTTCAGCATTCAACCATGAACAAGAACTGACGGCCAGAATCTTTTGCAGCCACCGGGATCTCTTCTTCCAACAATTTTTGTGGGTCGAAGCTTGATTTTCCTCGCTTCAATGGTACTGATCCAACTAGATGGATGTACCGAGCAGAACAATATTTCAGTCTGCATAATACTTTTGATGTCCAGAAAGTTCCACTTGCATCCTTTCATTTGGAACAGGAAGCCCTTCAATGGTACCATTGGTATCAAAGCTCATCCTGAGTCAAACGTGAAAGATTTTTGCCAAATCCTTTTGCCACGATTTGGTCCTAGTGCTTTTGAAAACTTCATAGGAGCATTCACTAAACTTCACCAAACTGGCACAGTGAGAGAGTATCAGATGGAATTTGAGAAACTAGCCAATCACACAGAAGGATTGTCTGATGAATTCTACAGGAGTTGTTTTATCAGTGGTCTCAAGGATGAAATCTGCTCAAAGGTCAAAATGTTTTGTCCCAACACAATGATGGAAGTCCTAGGGTTGGCTAAACTGGCCGAGGACAAGATTGCAGCTCAACAATGCTCCAAACCCACCTTTGTTCCCTTCAGAAATATGGGTTCCCAACGACCTCCCATCACGCCTACTCCTCAACCAACTCCTCTCAAGAAATTGTCTGAAACAGAGATGCAGGCACGTTGAGAAAAAGGGCTTTGTTATAATCGTGATGAGAAATTCACTCGGGGACATAGATGTATTCAATAAAAGCTCTATCTCTTGGATGTGGATTCTCCACCTGCCTCAGAACTTGATGAAGATGCTCCAGATACAGTAGATGATCAGGTCGACATTCAACACCTGCTTGTTGACATCCCATCTCAAGACGACCCACCCGAGATCTCTCTCCATGCTGTAACCGGCATCACCACCCCACCAACAATGTGAGTTAGGGGATACTTCAAGAAGCTCCCTCTTACCATACTCATTGATTCTGGTAGCACTCATAACTTAATTGATCCTCAGATCGCCAAACAGGCTGATTGTTTTGTCCATCCTTGCTCCAACTTTGAAGTCATGGTTTCCAATGGGGGCACCTTACCTTGCAAGGGGAAGTGTCACAATGTGCTTATCTCTATGGAAGATTATAACCTGCGCTCTCACATGTTTTCCTTGTCCTTAGGTGAATGTGATGTGGTTTTGGGCGTTCAATGGTTACGCACACTTGGCCCCATCTTATGGAATTTTGATGAACTTTGGATGTAGTTTTCAGTCAATGGGGCACAACAAAAATTTATGGGCTTACAACCAGGGTCTCTCTGCATCATCAGTTCACATCTCCTCGAAAAACTACTTAAGAAGAATTCACATGGTGTCATTGCTCAGCTCCATTCCATTCAGATTCACCCATCAACAGTCTCCACTACTTCCTTTGATAGATATGTAGGTGTCTTTGCTAAACCAATGAGCTTATTGCTTTCAAGACACCTTTCCGGTAAGAATTTAGCCGCATCTACCTCTCAGCAGGAAATGATGACTATTTTGCACACAGTACAGAAGTGGCAGCCATCCATATTGGGGAATTATTTCTGCATCAAGACTGATCTCCAGATTCTAGAAACTTTCCTAGAACAACGGGTCTCCTCCCCAACACACCTGAAATGGGTTATCCAACTCATGGGTTATGACTATGCGACCACTTACCAGAAGGGTAAGGACAATATGGTGGAATATGCTCCTCCTCGCACATTTGATGACCCAGTTTCTCTTACAGTTATTTCTCTGCTTGTTCCAAATTGGTTGCAATCTGTTCAACGGAGCTATCTCTTCTATGAACTACATGCTTCTTCATCAGTAGGGAACTCTGGGTTCCTCAAAATGTATGACCAAGAACAATGTAACTTCTTTTGGCAGGGACTCAAAAGGACAATTCAAAGGATGGTGGTTGACTATGATACTTTCCAGGTCAACAAGGGGGAAATGACCCTCCTTTCGGGACTGCTCGAACCCTTACCCATCCCTCCACAGATTTGGACAACTATTTCTATGGATTTCCTAGAAGCGCTCCAATGGTATAGTACCACATCTCAAAGTACACCATATGAAGCAGTATCTGGACACGCACCACCAGTTCTTCTTCCATACACCTTCAGCAGCTCCCCAGTTCAGGAAATTGACTCAATTCTTTGAAACCGTGATCAACTTCTTCTCATTCTGCAGGATAGTTTTCAAATGGCAAGACTTCGACTAAAACAATAAGCCGATTAGCACCATTCTGAGTGCACTTTTCACATCGCTGATATGGTTCTTCTTCGTCTACAGCCTTCCATGCAATCCTCCCTGAAACTCCAAAGGCGCCAGTGGCTCGGAATGCAACCCGAGGATGCTACAAGGGACCCACTCCTTCAGATTCTGCATCAATTTCCACATCTAAAGCTTTGAGGACAAATATTTTCCTAAGGGAGAGGGGTGGTTAGGAACCCATGTCTTTACTTTGTTAGTATATTGTTGTTGGACGCATATGCTTTGTAAGTCGTCCCGTAGTATTTGTTGACCCATAGTTTATATTAGCCCATAGTATTGGATGCATATGCTTTGTAAGTCGTCCCATAGTATTATATGTCCCATGGTTTTGACTCATAGTATCGGCCCCTAGACTTAGCCCATGGTTTGTATTGACACATAGTATTGACCCATGGCATTGGCACCTAGACTTAGTATATAAGTGTGTGCTGAGGCCTATGAAGGCACCATGAAGTTAATTGTATTGAGCTTGCTGAAAGGAGGTTTCCCCCTTGAAGTGGCCCGTGATCAATATAAAAGTGATTATGAGTTCTATTATTTCTGATATCTCATGTATTTGCATTAATTAATTATTGCAGGTTCATCACAGCATGTAGGGTGCATTAGGTGGACATTGATTCCTGGACGACACATGCACACCACTAGGGGGTAAATAACATCACTAAGTACTAGAAACTGGTAAATAATACAAGTAGGACAAGGATGGAGTATTAAAATATCCTAACACCATAAAGCAATTGAAAAGGTGATGTACCAATAGATATTTTTGTACTTATTCTATCTTCCCACAATGCATACTTTAGTTTGGTGTGTCATTCCTTTTTGTTGTCCTGTAACATCCTTTTGATAATTCTAGCTATACTCTTATTAGATGATTCATCTAATCCATTTACCTAATGATAATAATCTATAGAGTGATTTAAATTGATATGATAGTCATGGCAGAAATTTATCTTTTTCTTTGATTTAAAATCCTTAGCATTGTCAGTCACTATTATTCTAGGACACCCGAATATGGAAAGAATATTTTCCTCCAAACACCTAATGATAACAGCATCTATAGCCCGCCTCCTAGGTACGTCTTCTATTCATTTTGTGAAGTAATCTGTTGCAGTCAAAATCCATCTATGCTAACCTAAATATATAGGATTGATTTCTCCAATGAATTCAAGCCCCCATTGCTGGAAAGGAGATTCTACTGAGATAGGATTCAAAGGTAAAGGCATCAATTTCCTCTTTCCATAAAAAATATGGCATTTATGTCAGGAAACAACTTCTTTATATACACCTAAGAACATATAAGTTGGGAAATAAAAACCATCCCTTAAAATCTTGTTGACATTGGCTTTCCAAAAATGGTGGCCTCCATAAACACCTTGATGGAGCTCTTTCATGGTTTGTGAAGCTTCATTCTCAAGCAAAAAAATCAATAGGACTCCTCCCGGATCCTTCCAATACAAATAACCATTCGTGATACATAATTTTGCTGCTTGTAATTTCACAGATCTTGCTCTTGTTTTGCTTAATTATGGTGGTGCTTGTAAATTCTGCAAAACATAAACAATGTTACTATACTACGGATATAAATAAAATTATTATGATACCTGCACTTAGGGTAGTGATTCACTTGGCATGATGGCAATAAAATTAATCCTCAGAGAATCACAATTTGACTCAGTCATCAACGTTTACAATCCTTGTCCTTTAATCAGCTTTCTTGGTCTGATTTAAAGGTCATATCCCAATAAAAATGCAATCCATTTCGTTCTTTTTCCTTCTGGATCAGGCTGGGTTAAAATGTCCTTCACCATATTATTAGGAACAAAAGAAATCACATGAGAATGTAGAATATAAACTTTAAAATATTTTAATGACTTGCTCAAAGCATATGCATGTTTCTCCATAATATTATACTTTAATTCTGCATATCTCAATATCTTGTTGAAAACGGCAATGGGTTGTTCTGCATTGTCTTGGTTTTTCTTTAATTGTACTCCAGCAATGGTGTGCTCTGAAGAAAAAGAGAAAAATATAAAATCCTTTGTAAAATTAGGACTAATTAAAATTGGTCCCTCTGTCAGTTCTTTTTTAATATCATTGAAAGAATTCTTTGCTTCTATTGTCCATTTGATCTCACTTTCTTTCTCAGCATATTTGTAATAAACCTCAAAATCTCAGCAAAGCTTGGAATAAACCTCCTTAAAAAATTCACCCTACCAATAAAAGACTGAATCTCTTTCTTATTTCTTGGAATACCAATATTTTGAATTGTAGCTACCATGTCTGGATCTATTTTAATGCCATCCTTTGATATCACATGTCCTAAAAAACTTCCTTCATGCATAGCAAAATTAGACTTCTTTGGGTTAAGGGAGATGCCAAATTTTCTACACTTCAGAAAAACCTTTTTTCAAATGCTTTAAATGATCGCAATCAGATTTAGAGTAAATGGTTATGTCATCCATGTAGAAAACAACAAACTTTTCCTTTTTCTCTACAAATGTTATATCCATTTCCCTTTGAAATGTAGCTCTTGCATTCATCAACCCAAAAGGAATTTTTGCATACATGAATGTTCCCCAAGGTGTGGTAAAATTTTTCTTTTCTTGATCTTATGGGTGGACTTTGATGTTATTGTAACCTGAGAAACCATCCAACATTGATATTATTTTTGTGCCAAAAAATTTCTACAAATATGATCCATCTTTGGGAGAGGATAGTTATCTTTCAAAGTCACTTTATTCAATTTTTTGAAGTCTACACACAACCTGATATATCCACTCTTTTTTCGAACTGGGACCAAATTGGCTACCCTGTTGAAATATTATAACTTCAAATAATATTATATTTGTACTTTATTATTCCGGAGATGTTTCATTCCTCCATAAAGATCTTATTGTATATCCGGAGATGTTTATTCCTCCGTCGGAATGTGGTAACTTGGGTTATTAGACTTCCCTAGTGGGGGTCGGCCCTGTATGTGTTATGTGGGTCAAAGGGTTGTTAGACCACCCTAGTGGGGTCAGCCCAGTCAGTTATAATAGGGTATTTAACCTAATGGTTAAATACGAGCCTACATGTACTTGTGTAAAAGATATGTCAGAGTAGTGTATAAATAGAGGAGGTGTGTTCCTCATTTGATACACACACTCACTTGAGAGAGAGGCGCACTTGTGGAGGAGAGGTCTGCTATGGTGGAGGAGGAGATCATGTCTTTGGTTTGCATCTTTGTATATTGCTGGTCATCTATATTGAGGAAGCTTTACTAGGTTTTCTACCCCATGAGGGTTTCCCAGGATAAATCTGTGTCTCTTGTGTTTTTGCTATGCTTGTTGTTTCTTCAGTGATCCTGTATATGCTATTATTGTGAAATGGAATGTAATGCTGCTATTTTCTGTCTTAGCATATTAAATCTTAACATGGTATCAGAGCTAAACTGAAGGAAGGCAAGGTATGGCACTTACCACACTTGCTTTACTTACGACAATTTGAAGGTTAGGGTTTTATATAGAAAAAACCAGTCATCGTGTAACATTCGCTATAAATCCATTTTGGAGAAGGTTCAGGATCTGAAACCTTTACAGGTCGTATATACTGTCTCCAGGTATCTTGTGTCCAAAGGGCACCCCCATATTCGTTGTAATTTGCAAGTTATGATCAGTACAAGTTAGGGTTTCTGCCTCTTCCAGATCTCAGTCAAAATCAGGTGACCTAGGAAAAAAGGTCATAACTTGGGCTAGGAAGCTCCAAATGAAATTGCGTAAAAAGTGACAGGTAGTACACAGACTGTACTATCTCAGGAAACGTTTTCAGAGGCCGAAGCTGAACCACTGACATGTGTCACGCCGTACAAGTTTGCTCTCCTGTTTTATCCCATAAACAGGTCACGTTGCAACACTTGGCATAACTCTCTCTCAGAGAGTCCAATTGAGGTCAGACCTGTCAGGATGGAAAGATAACAGGGCGAGATATCTCAGGAAAATGTTTTAGAGGCCGAAGTTCAAACAGTGACACGTGGCACACCGTACAAGTTCGCACTCTTGTATTATCCCAAAACAGGTCATGTTGCGACATTTGGCATAACTCTCTCTCAGAAAATCCAATTGAAGTCAGACCTGTCAGGATGGAAAGATGACATGTCAGGCTACTGCATAAAATGTTTTCATACCCTGTGGAGCGAAAATTTAGGAGTTATCGCAGAAACAATCAGGTACATATTTATGTCAAAACAGAATTATTTTTGGAGCACCTTTATTCATGGCTTCCGGAATTTAGGGTTTCGGAGAAAGTTAGAATTTTTGGAATCGAAATCCACGGCTGAATGCTACTCAAGAAAATCAAAATTTAGAGACCAAGATTGAATTTTTTGGTTGGGTAGAAGACCGGGCTTGATTAAACCCTAGCTCGGGATTTTGATCAGAAAGATGGAAAATTAGGGCTTCAGCAAAAGTTGGAATTTTTGAAGTCTGTAACCACGGCTGGAAGCTCCTCAGAAAAATAAGAGTTTAGAGCCTTGGATCGAACCTTTTGATTGGACAGAAAGGTGGGCTTCATCAAACCCTCGTTCAGGTTCCTATCCAAAAGATCCAAAAGTTTCGAAGGCAAGTTTGAGGGGTCAAATTTTGGAGATTTCAAAATTGAAGTATGCTAGTTTGATCAGCTTAGCGAGACGCATCCTTCCATCCATTCAGAAGTGTGAAAGTCAAAGATTGAATTTTTAGGGTTTCTCTAGCAAACCATAATCAAGCTCCAGATCAAGTTTCAGGGGGACTTGAGGCTAAGGCCTTACATAAGAAGACTACAAGAAGTCTCGACAGGTATGACTCAAGGAGGTTCAGGTATGTCTTGAAATCTGATTCCTGATTAAATTCATAATGTGTTTGTCTTCATATTATTTGTTAGTACAATCTTGATTAATGTTAGACTTATCTTATCACCCTAGTAACAGTATGAATGCATGTGAATGATCGAAGACATTCATTGATTAGGGCTATATGATTGTACTAATGCATTATGGTGTTGTGTGAGGTTGATGTTGTTTGCTAACAAGATTCAGGTACATCACGAAAGACAAATCAAGTTCCACATGAAGACAAAGACTCATCCATAATCTTTGTTCTACTTACGAGGTATGTATGACTTTGATATATTATGCTTAACCTATGAGACATGCCGGTTCTAGCCCAGGATCTCTAAATCATTGAAGAGATTGTTTAGGTATGTTGTACATAACTAAGCATGTATACTAATCCAGGTATGTTTTCCTATGTCAAGTTAGAATCTTACCTTGTGTTAGGATCCCCTATATAAGTATACTTTGTATGATTGGTTATGCTTATTAATAAAGTTAATCAAGGGTTTATGCACATTATGTCTCTTATCTTGATTGATGATTGAACTAACCAGAAGAGTACTATGATCAAACAAGAATATGCATGAGTAAAAGAAGACTTCCTTGAAACCCTAAATACTAATGATCATGACTATACATATTCAAGATTATTTAGAATTAGAATGTTTTGAGAATATACTAATGAATGTATGTTTGTGTATGAGATCATGAGGATGACACTAGTGCACACTTGAGCATGCACAGTGGTACAGAATGAATATAAGTTCAAAAGACATACAGAAGATCAAGCGGGAGGCAACCACACAAACATAAAAGATAAGTATTTGAGTTGTTATTTGAAATAATAAATGATATTTCTTGTATGCATATTTGTATTCCTAGAACATATCATGTTGAGTGCAAACATTCATAAAGCATTGAACAGTATACTACTAATATGCATATGATTGGTAAGTTGGACAAACATTCCATTGTTGCTTGTCTAGAATGAAACCTCTTTGCTGATATGCTGAGAGCTGTGCACACTCTCGATAGTATGTTCTGGTAGAGATGGAAGGCATCTAGATAGCCACTGGATGCATACAGGATATGGGAAAGTGTTGTGCCAAAGTATTGGTCAAGATAGTTTCATAACTATGTAAATGATACCTGTGTGCATAATAGGTTATCATGTCAACATGATTTCATGATTATGAAGTATTACTAATCATGTACTTAATTTTGTTTTGTAGGAAAGATCATGAAGAATAATGAACACCGAACAAGTGATGGATGTTCAACAAGAAGATTTACAAATCAAACAAAATATAGAAGGCTCATGGCTAGAAGATTCTCTTAGAAAGAGGAAGAGAATCATAACAAGATGTTTGCTCCAAGTGGATAGATAAGACCATTCTCTTAATGGTGTAATTAAAGAAGAAGTGTGAATCAGGTTCTGTATGGGTACCCAGGATCGATAATCAATTGATGAGCTTAATGATCATCATGGGTGATGTGGATCTCAACCTTTGCTACAAGATTGAATATGGCTTCTATGCACAGATGACATGGATACAAGATGGAACTCACCTCAGAGTTCGAATGATGTTGAGGTTCATATCAATAGACCCATCTAACGGGAGATGGCACAGATAGATGGCTGCATAAAAGAAAATGAAAGATCTCAGATTAATGTATTACTTCCTAGGTCTGGAAGTATGGCAAGGCTCAGAAGGAATCTTTCTCAACTAGGGAAAGCATGCTGAAAAATATTAAAAGGACTTGATGTGTTAGAATGGCCACTCTTGAAGTTGTTATCAGATGACTCATCAAAGTTAGTGGATAGAACTATGTACAGACAAAATATTGAGTCATTGATGTGTCTAACAAATACTAGGTCAGATATATGCTTTGTTGTAAACACCTTGTGTCAGTATCTAGTGGAAAACCAGATGTGTTTACCTGTTAGTTGCAAAGCATGTGATGAAATACCTAAAGGATACGATAGATTTTGATCTATGTTATCTTAGAGATCATGACTTCAGATGGCTACACAGATGTTGATTGGGCAGAAATTGTATCAGACATGAAGAGCACATCGAGAGGATGTTACTGTCTGGGATCAGCCATGATCTCATGGTTTAGAAGGAAGCAATATAGTGTGGCTCTTACCACCAGCATAATATATGGCTTCTTGCTCTACTAAGTTATGAAACAGTATGGCTTCAGGATTTTTTGACTTAGAGATAGACCCAACTATGATCCTATGTGACAAATAGAGTTGTATCAAGATGGCAGAGAATCTAGTGTTCCAAGATATGGTGCAGAAAGGAACCAAAAGTTTGAATTTGTAACAAGTTACCAATGTACTAACCAAACTTCTACTAATCCGATGTACTAACCAAACCTCTACCTCAAATAAAGTTTTCCGAGACAAACTTAATATAGTTCAGAAGGACCCTCCTCGAAAGGGGGAGTGATGTGATAACTCATGATGAGATTGCCTGCATCGACAGTGAGGTCGATGATGAGGATACCTATATTAGTGATGCCGACAGAGAGGTTGGTGGATGGTCCTTAGACAGGGTCAAAGGTGACAAGGGGATTGCATCATCCTTGAACATATGTTCTAAAGAGAGCCGTAGACGTATGTCTTCGAGAATGAAGTCCTTGGTGGACATGATAGGATTGCATCATCCTCAAGAGATCCGTAGACGTATGTCTTCGAGAATGAAGTTCTTGGTTAACATGTGAGGGGACTGGATCATCCCTGGACTTCAGTCCTAAAGAATAGCCATAGATGTATGTCTTCGAGAATGAAGTCCTTGGTGGACATGATAGGATTGCATCATCCTCAAGAGAGCCGTAGACGTATGTCTTCGAGAATAAAGTTCTTGGTGAACATGTGAGGGGATTGGATCATCCCTGGACTTTAGTCCTAAAGAAGAGCCATAGACGTATGTCTTCGAGAATGAAGTTCTTGGTGAACATGTGAGGGGATTGGATCATGTTGATTAAGTTGTCATTGATGCCAATAGTGCCTGGTCATTGATGCCAACAGTTGAGTCTCGGTGCCCCTTGTGGAGCCCTTGAGGGTTAGTATTTGTTTAGTGATTGTCTGTGTCAGAGGAGACCTTTTGACTTTGTCCAAGCCCAAGCTTGAAGCCCTTGGAGGCCTTGGGACAATGCCAAAAGCCCTGGCTACCCATTAACTTGTTTGAGTGACCCCTAAGGTGTTTCTATACCCTAATACCCTAGAATGTGTCCTTGATGTGTTGCAATAGGCCAAATGACCCTTTCAGTGGTCATTTATGTTTTAATAAGCCCATGGCACCCTAGGAGAAGTCTAGGCAACCCCACACGTAATGAATTTATTGGTCCTTGAAGGAATGGCAAAAGTGATACCCTGAAGGTGGTCAAAATGGTCAAGAAAATTCTTGAACCCACACCTTGATGGTCATGGGGTCTTGATGGCTAATAGAACACACCCATACATATGTTAACTTTAAAACCTTAATAATAAATTTCAAAATAACATTAAACCCCATATGGGAATCCCTCTTAACATAACCACGAGCTTGATGAAGACCAAATTTAATTATACATTTTTTATTGTTTTTTTATTGATGAAAATGCTGGAATAAAATTAATGGTATTTAAACAAATTTAATTGGAGGTCGGTCCCATAAATTAAACAAAAATTCAAATTAAAAATTAATTTGATTATTAAAAAAAAATAATAAACAATATAATTTTGCAAGGTCGGCCCCATAATTTAAATTAAAATTAAATTAAAATTTCAAATTAGAAAATTACATAATTAAAGGTCGGCTCCATAATTTTTGGTTAAAAAAAACTAGTATAAATACACCTCCACGATCTCACTTTTGATGAGGGTGTTCGCTGGTTTTTGGGAGCTCATTTTTAAAGGCACAGCTCGGATGCTTTGAAGGAGAAGGCACAGCTCAGAATTATAGAAGGAGAGCTCGAATTGTTGTGAAGACAGAACTCAGATTTGATTTTGGCACAGGTTCATAGCACGAATTTTGGTGAAAGCTCAGATTGTGATTTTGAAGGAGAGCTCTGATTCTTTTGGTTTACACAAGTGCTGAAGGTGGAAAAGATCCTTAATAAAACTGAAACTCGTGGGGATTCCTTTCTCTAATTTCGTGTAGCAAACATTAAGGAATGCAACAACAGTCTGAAAGTTAATTCATGGTGAAGGCACAGCTATCTAACAGCTCGATTTTTTGGTGAAGAAAAGCTCTGATTTTTGGTGATTTAACAGCTCGATTTTGGTGAAGAAAAGCTCAGATTTTTGGTGATTTCACAGCTTGATTTTTGGTGAAGAAAAGCTCAAATTTTTGGTTTACAACTCGAGGGGACTAATTTCTTTGGTTTACTTCAGTGCTGAAGCAGCATTAGGTGATTGAAATTCTTCTGAGTAGTCATTCTTATCAAGGTCATGTTATGAAGCCCTAATTATTTCTTTGAGTGAAGGCAATGCTGGAATGAGAGCTCTGAATTTTTTTAAAAACGCTGGAGATAAAGCCCTAATGTTTGGTAAAGACTCAGTTGTTTTAGAGCTCGAATTTTTGGATCAACGTTTACAAGCTGAGTGAGAAATTGTGAAGGCCGCATACCCTAGTGTTACCAGTTGGCTGTTATTTGACTGTTCTGAAGGCCGCTTGCAATAAAAGAGCTGAACCGTGACACAACTAAGTGCATGCTTGTGAGAGCCGTAAGCTCTGATTGGGGTTTGTTGCACTCAAATCAACCCATTGGCGTGTACAGGATCAATTGAATTATGTGCAGCAGAGAATAAAGGTATGCATTTTATAATTTTGAATTGATCAGTGGTTTATAATCTGCCTTGAAAATTAGTAGCTTTGAAATTTCGGATGAATGTGAGGATTCGATAGGATATGATCCCTGTCAAGTATATTATGGTCTGCTTTGAGTATTGGTAAACTATGACTAGGAAATAAACAAACTCCTGTAGTTATCTGAGATGAGAACCTATAGTGATTTGAAATAAGCTTGAAAGAGCCTGACAAGTGAACAGACCTTAGATAATCTGATAAGAGCAGCATGTGAACATACTTCTTGGATTGGAATGAGTAGTGGGTGAATAGTCTTCAGATTAATTTGACAGAGATGGCAGTAAAATCATAGGATTGATGACAATGACAGTGACTTGATCATCATAATGGGATTAGTGACATGTGAAGATAATTGAAGATAGTGCCAGCAGTGGACTGGGTTGATGACAGTGATTACAGTAGAAAGTAATGACACAGTACAATTGTGCTTCTGCCTAGGAATGATTTTACATAACAAGTATGTGAACTGGAATGAATGCTCAGTGACATTTTGATACATGCTAGAAGTGGAAGTAGAGCAGAAATACTTGTTCAGTGATGGTGAAGAGTACTGGGTAATAAATGAGCAGGTTATGATAGTGAAAAGGACTTGTAGATATACAGGAATGATTTGACAGTAAACAGTACGCACAAGCAGAAATTGGTATGTGACAGATTTACGGGATGTGCAATGTGGTACAGATAGTGTCAGGGACAAAGCTGAAGTGGCAGTGAATAGTTAACAGAAGGATCAGTAGCAGAGAGTACAAGGATTGTTGTTTGACAGGTCCACAGGGTCAGCAATCGTTTTCTACAGGGTGGTAGGGTGGTGCTAGGGCTCACAATCTTGTGAGATGAGCTGTTGCAGCAGCTTGTCAGTTGTGGCTGATGAAGCCTAGGGGTTGTAGCCCCTTCCAGTTGTAGCTGGAGAAGTTGTATTAAATTTGTAACCCCAGTTGTTGCTGGGTCAAATTTTATTATAAAAGGCTTCCGTGGTTTTACCCCCAGGACTTGGGTTTCCACGTAAAAATCTTGTGTACTGTGCATCTTGTTTTCATTGTTGATGATATACTGCTATGCTTGGTGATTAGCAACTTGCTTTCAGTTAAAAATTTTAATGATTGGCAAATACTGATTCACCCCCCTCTCAGTATTTCAACAATTGGTATCAGAGCGGGTTCCTTCAAGAACAGTCTAATCACTGGAAGGAAATTATGGGCAAGTTTTCCAGGCACAGTAAAAATGGAATACCCATGTTTGATGGGACTGGCTATACCTTTTGGAGTATACGAATGAAATCCTTTCTGCTAGCACAAGGAGTACAGGTATGGCAAATAGTTGAAAATGGATATAAAGTACCAACACCCCCACCAACAGATCCAGATGACTTAGTTCGTTATGATACAAATTCAAAAGCCATGAATCATATTTCAAGTGCATTGGATGAATCGGTCTTCATCAAAGTCATGCACTGTACATCTGCTAAGGAAATGTGGGACAAACTCAAGACCATCTATGAAGGGGAAAAAAAGGTCAAAGAAGCCAAACTCCAAACCTACAGAGGACAATTCGAACATCTAAAGATGATGGATGACGAGAATATTGCAACCTACTTTCTTCGAATTGATCAACTTGTAAATACTATCAGAGGCTTGGGTGAAACGGTTGAAGAATCAATTGTTGTTCAAAAGATACTAAGAACGCTACCCAACAGATTCAATCCTAAAATCTCAGCCTTGGAAGAAAGGACTGACTTGGATACTATGACAGTAGACCAGCTACATGGGACACTTGTGGCTTATGAAATGAGATTAGAAGATGAAGACTCACCTAGAAAAGAAGCAGCCTTTAAAGTTTCGTCCAAGCAAGCAATGAAAGACAAACAAGCCAAGAAGGATAATTCAGAAATAAAATCCAAATCCAAGACAGCATACCACTTCAACTGCAGTGACGATTCAGATGATGAGGAGATAGCAAACTTCGTAAGAAATCTCAAAAGAGGCACAGGTAAGTACAAAGGTAAGTTACCTCTTAAGTGTTTTTCATGTGGTAAAATAGGTCACTTTGCTTCAAAATGTACCTATGCGAAAGACTCAGATAGTGATGGCAGTTTTAAGAAACACAAGAAATACAGGAACTTCAAAGGAAAGAAAAATGGAAGGTTTTCAAAGAAAAAAAGTTTCTACTCTAAAAGAAACCCCAACTCATCAGATGAAGATTCTGAAAATGACTCAGATAGTGATAGTGATTCAGACAGTGACAGTGATAACGAATCAAAAAGGGTACTCTTCATGGCTGTTGATTCAAAAGAATCAGATGAGATCACCGAAAACAAAGAAGAATCCGATTCAGAAGGTGAAGTAGACCTGGAGGAAGAATTGATAAGTGCTTTGAAAGAGCTAAGAAGAGAAAGGAAAAAGAACAAACTATTTAAAGAAGAGATACAAGAGTTACGGGAAAGACCTCAGACATCTGAAGAAGCAGATCAACTCATTCAAAGTCTAAGTACTATTCAATTAGAAGAAGCCAAAAGAATTCAATACAATCTCAGAAAACAACTAGAAGAAAGTATGAATGAAGGTGAGAAACTAATGGGGGAGATAGTGACTCTAAGAACTCAAATACACAAGAAAAATGTGAGTCAAGGCTATGACAATAGTTCCAAGATACTTGATTAGATCATCAATAATCAAAAGCCATATCTCGACAGAACAGGTCTTGGTTATAAGAAGCACAATGATGAAGGTTCAAGCTCCAAGACAGTTGAGGATAAACCAGAAGCTATCAAAGACTCTGTCATCCAGGAAGTACCCATATATCAGCCAAAACAACAACCAGAATAGGCTCCAGTTGAAAATCAACAGGTTAATACGACAGTACCTCTAAGAAGACCATTTCAACCTAGACAACCAACCTCAGAATGGACTCCAGTTGAAAATCGAAGTTTCAGATGGGAAGCACCTCCAAGAAGACCATTTGTTCCCAGGTATGAATATTCATTTTATGGTTATTTTTTTTCTTGCAGAATATTTGGGCATAAAGCAATGTATTGTACAAAAGGAAGATATGCAGAAAACAGAAACAGGTATGAAAATTCTAGATGGCAACAAAACAACAACAACAGTTTTTCTCCCTTGGATTCTGAAGTCGAATGTCAGAAATGAAACAACTTTGGGCATATAGCCAAAAATTGCAGAATGACAATCCCTCCTACAGTCATTAAACAAGTATCAACCAATCAAACAGGTGACCAGCAAAAGGTATGGATCAGACAGAAGAACAACCTGAATATTCATGAATGTGGGATAGCTCTTCAAGCTCAAGCTCAAACTGGTAGCAACAAATGGTATGTTGACAGTGGTTGTTCTAGGCATATGACTGGTAACAAAGATGCTTTCATGTTTCTTGAAAAAGATAAAGGATCTGTTCTTTTGGGAACAATAAATCAGCAAAAGTTGTTGGAAAAGGTACAGTAAATCTTGGCGGCAAAGATACGGTAGCAGAAAATGTGTTGTATGTCGACAGTATGAAGCATAATTTGTTGAGTGTCAGCCAGATGTGTGATCAAGGACATGAACTTACATTCAAATCAAAGTCTTGCAAAATAAGAAAAGAAGGATCAGGAAAGTTAGTGGCTACTTCTACCAGGACTCCAAACAACATATATGTTCTGGACGAAATCAAGGAAGAGAAATGTCACCTAGCAAAAGAAGATGAGAATTGGTTATGGCATAGAAGAATGGGACACGTGCATTTTGATAATCTGGTCAAGATCAGCAAGAAGCTAGCCGTAAGAAACATGCCCCAGATTACCAAGCCTTCTGATACTATCTGCAAGCACTGTCAGCATGGGAAACTTACGAAAGCCAATTTCAAGACAAAAGAATACTCTTCTACAAAACCCTTAGAGCTTGTTCACACTGATCTATGTGGGCCAACCAATAATAAAGGATTGGATGGTGAAGAATACTTCATGCTTATCATTGATGACTACTCCAGGATGACATGGGTATGCCTTCTTAACAGGAAATCGAAAGCCCTTTAATGCTTCAAGATCTTTAAAGAACAGGTTGAAAATGAAACAGGTAAACGAATCAAGTGTCTCAGATATGATAATGGCGGAGAATTCACATCAAATGAATTCTATCAGTGTTGTGAAGAAAATGGTATAAAAGACAATTTTCAGTTGCCAGAACACCTCAGCAGAATGGAGTAGCAGAAAGGAAGAACAGATCAATGTTAGAAATGGCCAGAACTATGTTGAATGAAGCTAAATTAAGCGAAAAATTTTGGGCTCAAGCAGTACATACAGCAGTTCACATTATGAACAGAGGACTGCTCAGAAGCAACACTGATAAAACTCCTTATGAGCTATGGACGGGAAGAACAGCTAATGTTCAACACTTCAGAGTGTTCGGAAGCAGGTGCTACATCAGAAGAGATGATAAGAAGATTAGAAAATTCGAATCTCGTGCAGATGAAGGAATATTTGTTGGGTACTCCTCCACAAGAAAGGCCTACAAATGTTACAACCTGAGATTAGGTAAGATAGTGGAAAGCATCAATGTAAAGATTGATGAATCTAGCTTGCCAAAATGTCAGGAAGACTCAAAAGACCATGAAGAAGAAGATGAAGATGATGAAGTAGAAGAAGAAGAAGAAGAAGAAGAAGAACAGAGAAAAATTCAGCCAACAGTTCCACAGGATCAACAACAAGAACAACAAAAATCTCCTAAGAATTGGTATCAAAAGAATCATCCACAGGAATTGATTATTGGTGACAAAAATGCCGGCATAGAAACCAGAAAAGATCGAAGACAAGTCCGAAGACCAGAACAAGTTCATTTCTCACTACTATCTACAGTTGAGTCGAGTAACTTTGCAGAAGCTAGTGCAGATGAACATTGGGTCAAAGCCATGGGATAAGAACTTGATCAAATCGAGAAAAATGAACCATGGGAACTAGTTCCCAGACCCAAGGACAAAAATGTGATTGGCACAAAATGGATTTTCAGAAATAAGCTGAATGAAGATGGACAGGTAATCAGAAACAAGGCAAGATTGGTTTGCAAAGGATATGCTCAAATCGAAGGGATAGACTTTGAAGAAACATTTGCTCCAGTAGCCAGAATGGAAGCTATAAGAATGATATTGGCCCATGCTTGTGCTAAAAACATCAAAGTATATCAAATGGATGTCAAATCATCCTTTTTGAATGGAAAACTAGAAGAAGAAGTCTACATTGAACAGCCAGAAGGATTCCAACTATCAGCAAACAAAGACTATGTGTGCAGATTAAAAAGAGCCCTATACAGGTTAAAGCAAGCTTTTAGAGCTTGGTACTCCAGATTGGACGGTTACTTGCAGAAACAAGGTTTCAAAAGGGGAACTGTAGACAGCAACATGTATATCAAAACTGATCATGACAGCATAATTATTGTTGAGGTGTATGTTGATGATATTATCTTTGGTAGTGATGATGATACTCTGAGCCAACAATTTTCCAAGGTTATGCAAAACGAATTTGAGATGTCACTACTTGGTGAACTGACCTTCTTCTTGGGACTTCAGATATCACAATGTGAAGAAGGAATCTTCATCTCTCAGACCAAGTACATTAAAGAAATGTTGAAGAGATTCAAGATGGAAGATTGTAAGCCTGTGAGCACTCCTATGACTACTAGCTGCAAGTTAAGCAAAGATGATGAATCACATGCAGTGGATCAAAAATATTACAGGTCAATGATTGGTATCCTACTGTATGTGACAGCTTCAAGGCCAGATGTGATGCAAGCTGTTGGACAGGTTGCAAGATTTCAAGCAGCTCCGAAGGAAACTCATGTTATTGCAGTCAAAAGAATCTTCAGATATCTTAAAGGAACTATGGACTTTGGATTATGGTATTCAAAAGGAAATGAGTTGGACTTATTAGCTTACTCAGACGCGGATTGGGCATGATGTGTGGATGACAGAAGAAGCACAAGTGGTGCAGCATTTTTCTTAGGAAACTGTCTGGTATCATGGTCTAGCAAAAAGCAATCCTCAGTATCCTTGTCAACAGCAGAAGCAGAATATATAGCAGCAGCAGCATGTTGTACTCAAATCTTTTGGATGAAACAGAACCTGCAAGACCTACAAGTAACATATGATGAGCCGATTCCAATTCTATGTGACAACACAAGTGCCATCAGCATCTCCAAGAATCCGTTCATGCACTCCAAGACAAAGCACATCCCTATCAAATATCACTTTCTTCGTGAACAAGTCACAGAAAAGCACATCAAGTTGGAATATATTGAAACAAAGGAGAAGATAGCAGATATATTCACCAAGCCACTTCCTAAAGGGACATTTGAGTACCTCCGAGAAAAATTGGGGGTCATTCCTTCTTCCCACTAATTGATTCTTCACAGAAAAGTGCCTAGTGTTTGGGAAAGCATGCTCTGACGGGAAGTGTTACTTCAAGGTAATACCCTTTGCCATTGATGCCAAAGGGGGAGAGAAGTTGTGGCTAGGGGGAGCCTGAGTGTTTTCAGCAATGACAAAGGGGGAGATTGTTGATTAAGTTGTCATTGATGCCAACAGTGCCTGGTCATTGATGCCAACAGTTGAGTCTTGGTGCCCCTTGTGGAGCCCCTGAGGGTTAGTATTTGTTTAGTGATTGTCTGTGTCAGAGGAGACCTTTTGACCTTGTCCAAGACCAAGCTTGAAGCCCTTGGAGGCCTTGGTACAATGCCAAAATCCCTGGCTACCCATTAACTTGTTTGAGTGACCCCTAAGGTGTTTCTATACCCTAATACCCTAGAATGTGTCCTTGATGTGTTGCAATAGGCCAAATGACCCTTTCAGTGGTCATTTATGTTTTAATAAGCTCATGGCACCCTAGGAAAAGTCTAGGCAATCCCACACGTAATGAATTTATTGGTCCTTGATGGAATGGCAAAAGTGATACCCTGAAGGTGGTCAAAATGGTCAAGAAAATTCTTGAACCCACACCTTGATGGTCATGGGGTCTTGATGGCTAATAGAACACACCCATACATATGTTAACTTTAAAACCTTAATAATAAATTTCAAAATAACATTAAACCCCATATGGGCATCCCTCTCAACATAACCACGAGCTTGATGAAGACCAAATTTAATTATACATTTTTTATTGATGAAAATGCTGGAATAAAATTAATGGTATTTAAACAAATTTAATTGGAGGTCGGTCCCATAAATTAAACAAAAATTCAAATTAAAAATTAATTTGATTATTAAAAAAAAATAATAAACAATATAATTTTGCAAGGTCGGCCCCATAATTTAAATTAAAATTAAATTAAAATTTCAAATTAGAAAATTACATAATTAAAGGTCGGCTCCATAATTTTTGGTTAAAAAAAACTAGTATAAATACACCTCCATGATCTCACTTTTGATGAGGTTGTTCGCTGGTTTTTGGGAGCTCATTTTTAAAGGCACAGCTCGGATGCTTTGAAGGAGAAGGCACAGCTCGGAATTATAGAAGGAGAGCTCGAATTGTTGTGAAGACAGAACTCAGATTTGATTTTGGCACAGGTTCATAGCACGAATTTTGGTGAAAGCTCAGATTGTGATTTTGAAGGAGAGCTCTGATTCTTTTGGTTTACACAAGTGCTGAAGGTGGAAAAGATCCTTAATAAAACTGAAACTCGTGGGGATTCCTTTCTCTAATTTCATGTAGCAAACATTGAGGAATGCAACAACAGTCTGAAAGTTAATTCATGGTGAAGGCACAACTATCTAACAGCTCGATTTTTTGGTGAAGAAAAGCTCTGATTTTTGGTGATTTAACAGCTCAATTTTGGTGAAGAAAAGCTTAGATTTTTGGTGATTTAACAGCTCGATTTTTGGTGAAGAAAAGCTCAAATTTTTGGTTTACAACTCGAGGGGACTAATTTCTTTGGTTTACTTCAGTGCTGAAGCAGCATTAGGCGATTGAAATTCTTCTGAGTAGTCATTTTGATCAAGGTCATGTTATGAAGCCCTAATTATTTCTTTGAGTGAAGGCAATGCCGGAATGAGAGCTCTGAATTTTTTTAAAAATGCTAGAGATAAAGCCCTAATGTTTGGTAAAGACTCAGCTGTTTTAGAGCTCAAATTTTTGGATCAACGTTTACAAGCTAAGTGATAAATTGTGAAGGCCGCATACCCTAGTGTTACCAGTTGGCTATTATTTGACTATTCTGAAGGCCGCTTGCAATAAAAGAGCTGAACCGTGACACTACTAAGTGCATGCTTGTGAGAGCCGTAAGCTCTGATTGGGGTTTGTTGCACTCAGATCAACCCATTGGCGTGTACAGGATCAATTTAATTATGTGCAACAGAGAATAAAGGTATGCATTTTATAATTTTGAATTGATCAGTGGTTTATAATCTTCCTTGAAAATTAGTAGCTTTGAAATTTCGGATGAATGTGAGGATTCGATAGGATATGATCCCTGTTAAGTATATTATGGTCTGCTTTGAGTATTGGTAAACTATGACTAGGAAATAAACAAACTCCTGTAGTTATCTAAGATGAGAACCTATAGTGATTTGAAATAAGCTTGAAAGAGCCTGGCAAGTGAACAGACCTTAGATAATCTGATAAGAGCAACATGTGAACATACTTCTTGGATTGGAATGAGCAGTGGGTGAATAGTCTTCAGATTAATTTGACAGAGATGGCAGTAAAATCATAGGATTGATGACAATGACAGTGACTTGATCATCATAATGGGATTAGTGACATGTGAATATAATTGAAGATAGTACCAGCAGTGGACTGGGTTGATGACAGTGATTATAGTAGAAAGTAATGACACAGTACAGTTGTGCTTCTGACTAGGAATGATTTTACAGTAACAAGTATGTGAACTGGAATGAATGCTTAGTGATATTTTGATACATGCTAGAAGTGGAAGTAGAGCAGAAATACTTGTTCAGTGATGGTGAAGTGTACTCGGTAATAAATGAGCAGGTTATGACAGTGAAAAGGACTTGTAGATATACAGGAATGATTTGACAGTAAACAATACGCACAAGCAGAAATTGGTATGTGACAGATTTACGGGATGTGCAATGTGGTACAGATAGTGTCAGGGACAAAGCTGAAGTGGCAGTGAATAGTTAACAGAAGGATCAACAGCAGAGAGTACAAGGATTGTTGTTTGACAGGTCCATAGGGTCAGCAGTCGTTTTCTATAGGGTGGTAGGGTGGTGCTAGGGCTCACAATCTTGTGAGCTGAGCTGTTGCAGCAGCTTGTCAGTTGTGGCTGACGAAGCCTAGGGGTTGTAGCCCCTTCCAGTTGTAGCTGGAGAAGTTGTATTAAATTTGTAACCCCAGTTGTTGCTGGGTCAAATTTTATTATAAAAGGCTTCCGTGGTTTTACCCCCAGGACTTGGGTTTCCACGTAAAAATCTTGTGTACTGTGCATCTTGTTTTTCATTGTTGATGATATACTGCTATGATTGGTGATTAGCAACTTGCTTTCAGTTAAAAATTTTAATGATTGGCAAATACCGATTCACCCCCCTCTCAGTATTTCAACAGATCATCCCTGGACTTCAGTCCTAAAGATGAGCTGTAAACGTATGTCTTCGAGAATGAATTTTTTGGTGAACATGTGAGGGGATTGGATCATCCCTGAACTTCAGTCCTAAAGAAGAGCCGTAGACGTATGTCTTCGAGAATGAAGTCCTTGGTGGACGGTTGAGGATTAAGTCATCCTTGGACGTAGGTCCTAAATGTACGGTTGAGGATTAAGTCATCCTTGGACGTGGTCCTAAATGTACGGTGGAGGATTAAGTCATCCTTGGACGTAGTCCTAAATGTACGGTTGAGTATTAAGTCATCCTTGGACGTGGTCCTAAATGTACGGTGGAGGATTAAGTCATCCTTGGACATGGTCCTAAATGTACGGTGGAGGATTAAGTCATCCTTGGACGTGGTCCTAAATGTACGGTTGAGGATTAAGTCATCCTTGGATGTGGTCCTAAATGTACGGTGGAGGATTAAGTCATCCTTGGACGTAGTCCTAAATGTACGGGTGAGGATTAAGTCATCCTTGGACGTGGTCCTAAATGTACGGTGGAGGATTAAGTCATCCTTGGACGTGGTCCTAAATGTACGGTTGAGGATTAAGTCATCCTTGGACATGGTCCTAAATGTACGGTGGAGGATTAAGTCATCCTTCGACGTAGTCCTAAATGTACGGTTGAGGATTAAGTCATCCTTAGACGTGGTCCTAAATGTACGGTGGAGGATTAAGTCATCCTTGGACGTGGTCCTAAATGTACGGTGGAGGATTAAGTCATCCTTGGATGTGGTCCTAAATGTACGGTGGAGGATTAAGTCATCCTTGGACGTGGTCCTAAATGTACGGTGGAGGATTAATTCATCCTTGGACGTGGTCCTAAATGTATGGTGGAGGATTAAGTCATCCTTGGATGTGGTCCTAAATGTACGGTGGAGGATTAAGTCATCCTTGGATGTGGTACTAAATGTACGGTGGAGGATTAATTCATCCTTGGACGCAGTCCTAAATGTATGGTAAGGATTGGATCATCCTTGGACTTTGGTCCTATGAACTGAGTCGTAAACATGAGGTCTCCGAGAATTGATAGGAGTGGATCGTCCCTGGACTTCGGTTCAAAAGGTACATGTTAGGACTGGATCATCCCTGAACTTCGGTTCAAAAGGTACATGATAGAACTGGATCGTCCCTGGACTTCGGTTCAAAAAGTACATGATAGGACTGGATCATCCCTGGACCTCGGTTCAAAAGGTACATGGTAGGACTGGATCGTCCTTGGACCTCGGTTCAAAAGGTACATGACAGGATTGCATCATCCATGGACCTATGTCCTAAAGAGAGCAGGATTGATCATCCTGTAATATGATTGTGTGTGTTGATGTGGTTACTTGTATCGGTATGGATACTTGTGTGATGACGATGTTGATGATCATGTGATGGCGATGCTGATGATCGTGTGATGACGATACTGATGATCGTGTGATGACAATGCTGATGATCGTGTGATGACGATGCTAATGATCGTGTGATGACGATGCTGATGATCGTGAGATGACGATACTGATGATCGTGAGGATCCAGATGTTGATGTTGTTGTAGCTGTTCGAGTGCTGCAGAAGATAAAGACTCAGTACTAAAGATGTTGATGTTCTGGTATTGAAGATGTTCCAGTAACTGCTTGAGTTACTGATGATGTTGAGAAAGCTTCCAATGATTTATAGATGTATCATGTATGATGTTGATGACTCCTTGCTCATGCAGATACTGTTATAATATCCTTCTCGTTAAGGGGGAGTGTTGAAATATTGTAACTTCAAAGAATATTATATTTGTACTTTATTATTCCGGAGATGTTTCATTCCTCCATAAAGATCTTATTGTAATCCGGAGATGTTTATTCCTCCGTCGGAATGTGGTAACTTGGGTTATTAGACTTCCCTAGTGGGGGTCGGCCCTGTATGTGTTATGTGGGTCAAAGGGTTGTTAGACCACCCTAGTGGGGTCGTCCCAGTCAGTTATAATAGGGTATTTAATCTAATGGTTAAATACGAGCCTACATGTACTTGTGTAAAAGATATGTCAGAGTAGTGTATAAATAGAGGAGGTGTGTTCCTCATTTGATACACACACTCACTTGAGAGAGAGGCGCACTTGTGGAGGAGAGGTTTGCTATGGTGGAGGAGGAGATCATGTCTTTGGTTTGCATCTTTGTATATTGCTGGTCATCTATATTGAGGAAGCTTTACTGGGTTTTCTACCCCATGAGGGTTTCCCAGGATAAATCTGTGTCGCTTGTGTTTTTGCTATGCTTGTTGTTTCTTCAGTGATCCTGTATATGCTATTATTGTGAAATGGAATGTAATGCTGCTATTTTCTGTCTTAGCATATTAAATCTTAACATGCCCATCTAGAGAATTTGAGAGAAATAATGATCTTTGCATCAAAGAGATTTTTGACTTCTTTCTCTATGAGAAGCATCAACATGGGATTTATCATCCTGATATTTTGTCTATATGATTTTTCATTAGGCTTGATTAAAATGGTATGTTGAATAATGGATGTGTCATACTCTTCCAGGTACTCATAGCTCCATGCAAATACATCTGAAAAAAAAAACTCATTAATTCAACATACTTATCTTTCTTTTCTTGCGACAGATATGTAGACAGTTTAACCATTTTTTGTTCATATTTTATTCCAATATTGCAATCCTGCACTTCACCTTCATTGGGGATCACCTTGGGATTCTTTTCCACATAATTATTATCAAACAAATTTTCCAAAGGAACCAATCCCTTGGGTATGCAATTGTTTTTTATTTGGATTATATGCTTCCCTCCAATTTCATTTAGAAATTTCTCCTAATTTTGATCTTCGTTTCCATCATTTTCATTCTGCTCATCATATTTTGTATTTTTTTCTTCTCGATCAATCACAGTATTATAAAATTCATGAGTCATTTCAAGAAATCTTTTAATATGCATGTCATCTTAAAAAACTTGCCAATATTTGGTGTTATCGGGAATAGATGGCCTATTTATAACTTCAATTTCATATTTTTGTTTTGATAAATAGGGATCTTGAAAACACTTGCAGCAGAGGCCAAGGATTCAGCTATGCCATTTTTCTCTCTCGAGATTAATAAAATTATGTGCTCAGTAAAGAAATTTCCAAGCATGTCCCAGAATTCATTTCTATATGCTCTCATTATTGGATGTCTAGTTTGGTATGCTCCATTTACTTGATTTATGACCAACTCTGAATCACGAAACACTTCTATCCTTTTTCTTTTAAATCCTTCAAAGCATTTAACCCCAAAATCAAATCCTCATATTCAGCCACATTGTTAGTGCATTCAAAGGTCAATTTGAAAGAATAAATTTTTTAGTCATTGTCTGAAGGAATTATCCAAATACCTACACCAGCTCCATCTTTACTAACTACTCCATTGAAGTTCATGTTCCATATCCCTTCAACATTATTTTTTTGTTTTAAAATATGGTCTTCTTTATATATTTAATTATTGTCTTATGATTTGTTGTTATTCTGGTTCTCCTCTTCAAAATGAAAATCGTTATAGAAAATAGAAGAGCCTAAATCTGTATCTACTGCATAAATGTGATGATTATGAGGTTTATCCTGAATGATGACCACATATGCTAATTATTTTCCCTATACAACTTCATTTGTTCACCAAAAAATGGGATAGTAGCATATGACATATCCATCTGCAATGTGCCGTTCAATTTTGAATCCCATGACCTTGACAATAACATCCCAAATTTGGGTGGAATGTCTGCAACTACGACATCCATAATAATTCTTTTTGCTGGAATTTGAGTCAAATTTACAACCAAATCCTTAATCAAACCAAGACACTTGACCTTTTTAGAATCAAAGGAAAATAGATCTTTGTAAGTCCTTGTGACTTCTAATCCAAGATTTTCCACAACAACTTTAGGCATTAAATTATGTGAAGCTCCTAAATCCAGCATAGCATTGTGAAGGATCATATCATGAACATTCAAGCTAACATAGAATGGAGGCACATATTCATTATTTGTATCTTCAAACTTTGGAACAAAAACAATAATGCGATCATCATCGTGTAGTTCCAGGGTATCAGGTTGTTTCTCATCTTCATAGCTTACCATTTTCAGAATTTGGCCGTAGTACTTTGTGTTCTTTAGAAGTTCATTAAAGGGAATGGAGATTTTAGTTTTCGATATTTCATCTTCTAGGCTGAAGGATGAATGTGTTTTTTCAACTTCTTTCACTGCATCTTTCTTATTTTATTGAGATTTCTTCAAGGTATCTACCTTTGAATCATCTTTTTTAGGGGTTTCTTGTTTTTGCTGACTACTTGTGGGCTGGTCAGGAAGGGATTTATTTCAATTCACAATAAAATTTTTGTTTCTAAGATTGTACTTTTTTTTAAAATCAGTCACTGCATTTTGATATCCTCTTTGATATGTTTCTAATTACCTTTCCAATGTATTACAATCTTGTTCCTGAGAAAACATATCATGTTCCTCTTTGGTCAAATAGAATTTAGGCTCATAATGATCAAAATGATCGATTTGAGCTTCCGATTGTTCAAAATATTCCTCATCAACAAATTTATTAGGTAATGGGGGCCGGATTTTTTGGTCAGATAGATTTATTTTGTCTCTACGATCCCTTTGACCTCTTTGATATTTTTGTTTTATCTGAGGAACAACAGGTCTTCTAAAATTTGGATTTCTCTATGTGTTTCAAGATTATGTCTAACCTGAGGCATGTTTTCCAAAGTTAATATCTCTACCAATATCTCCATGGTCCTCATCATCATATCAAATTTAACATCATTTTTTGTGAGGTTGAAGGATTGTTTTCTCCTCTAGTTCTTCTCCTATCAGTTTCCACCTTTTGTTTCATTTTACCTGATGCCATAAGATTTGCTTCTACTTCTACATCATCGTTCAACCTGTCAGGAAAAGTTGCATACTTTATTTCTCTTAAAAACAATGTAAAGTCACTGTCAAAGGCATCAACATAATGTAATTTGGCATCTCCAACAGGGGGTTTAATTTCAGTTGGGATTGAATTAAAAAATTTCATGACTTTAGTGGAGAACTCTTGTACTAAATCCACATTACGATTTTTCATATTGTTGTATTGGGTTAGAATTGGAAAAGGGTTTTTCTTGTCTTCCCAGCTTCCAAGGAAATCTATCTCAAAATTATTGTAATTATGTATACCCCCTCCTGGAATTGCTTTGAACCATTTCTTGACTTCTCCAGAAACAATTTGTGCCAATAGCCTCATCTTAACATCATCATATTCAACTTCTTCTAGGTATGCAAAATCATTGAATATGTATACATGTTGTTGAGCAGTAATATTACCTTCCCCATCATATAATACAATTCTCTTAGCATAATTTTGAGGAAGGTCATGTAATACAGCAGGAAAGGAAAGGGGAACAAACCTAACAATGATGCGTTTAGGAGGTGCTTGATGAGGGTTTTGGACTTGTGAAGTTACAGACCCTTTGCTTTGTGTACTGGTTGAAAAGGTTTGTACCTTTTTATCAATTTGAGTTTCTTTAAGGAAAGCAAAAGGATTTATTTCATCTTCTTTAACCTTTTCTTTTTCTTAACTCTATAATTTTTCCCAAAGAGACTCTAACAAATAAGATTGAAACTTTACCTCATCAATGACTGTTTCACCTAGATCTGTTCCATATTTTTACTTAAAAGATGACTATTCAAATTTCAAATCAAATGGAATATTTTCAATACTTATAACTCCTTCTTTTGGCAAAGATAAAGTTCTTTCTATTTGAGAAGTACATGATTGGAGTTTTTCTTTACCCTTTCTAAGGATTTTTTCTATATTTTGAGCAATCTCTGGTGGCTCAATATTTGGATTCCTCCTAGTATATACTCTTCTCTAAGCCAAGGCTTCCCAATGCAGTCACCTTTCCCTATCAAACAATTATGTCTCCAATGAAAAAATACAACCAATATTTGTATCTAATCCCCCCCCCCCATAAATTAGATTTATTTTCTTTGTTGTTCCTTTCCAAGGAAAATATTTCTTTCGCTGCTCGGCAACTGAGCCAAAATGTTAAGACTCATAAATTTCCTAGGATGTTTAGAAACATCCCTGAGATAACCTCAAGCCAATATTTCAGGATGAAAGTTATCCCTTCCAACCCGGAGATGGATATTTAGACTAAATTGTTTCCTTAAGGTCACTTTAACAACAATTCATAAATATAAACAATGGCTATATCTTCACAATAGTTTCAATATCATGGTTGAAACAAAGATTAGAAACCATTGGACATGGATTCAACACATGATTATCTAAAAATTATTAGAGACTGGTGGTAGGATAAATCATTTACAGAGGAAACATAGGTATCATTTCTTCAAATAGATAACAATTTTAGTATGGTAGAGGATTCAGAGAAGATAACTCATTAACACAGAGAACCAAGCTAGGATGAATTCTGTATCAACTTTAGAAGAGAAACATTGACAATATTCGAATGTATGAATCAAAGCATGTAACGTGAATTCTAATTCATATAATTCATTCAAATATGAAGCAAGATGGAAAAATGTAATGAAACGAGCAACACGTTCACATAATAAAGTTTTGCAGTATGAAGAAAATAATAACACATGAATCTCTTCTAAGAAGAACATGAACTTTTGGTCTCATTAAAGTTTTCAAAAATATTACAGTACACAGTTCTCTTTCTCTCGGGTCCAACCCCAATTACATTGCAAAATTCAAAATTTATACAAAAATGGTCTGCGAGAAAACCCTAACTGAGTGTATTTTTAAAAATAGCTTCTTGGAAACTAATGCCTATTTTCCAGTAACCATGTTGTTAGGATATTTATACACTTAGGAGTTAGTTAAGATCAAATTGTGTAATATATCCGTTAGGAAAAGTGTGTTTCTTTATTATGTATTAGCATGCATTTGTAAATATTTAATTCGACGGTCACGATATGTTTTAGACATAGAGTGATCCGATGGCTCAAATTATTTTAGATCATACATAACCTTGATCCGTGGCTTAACACTCAATTGGTCCATGATCTCTATTTAAAGAGCATGGAGGGTCGTTGTCTAGTTGATCGATTATGAGAAGCTCATTTGTAACTTTCTTTCTTTGCATAATAAATTGCTCTGTAGAAGCTATTTGGTCGGGGCATTGGAGTGTTTCCCTCTCGAGGGTTTAAACCATGTCAAAAAATCAGTGTATCAATCTGTGATTTGTTTGTGTGAAGTGGTCACTCTAGGTGTTCTGTATTTTGGGAGTACCCTGTGTACCCGAACATGGTATCAGAGTTGCTTCCGGTTATGATCTAGATCTTGAACTGTTATTGCCAAAAATTGAAATGGTTTCTGGTTCTGCTATTTTTGTGCATTTTTGGGCTGTGGGAGATGTTCCATTGCATTCGGAGCATCGTTTCCATTGGGAAATAGTTTTCGTTTGATCGAAAATGGTTCCCGGTTGCATATTTCATTAGATTTGAAGGTATAGAGTTACAGTGACGTTTTTTTTATTTATGTTTAAAAAAAAATCTCATATTTTATCAGTTTTTATTATTAGATTTTTTTAGTTTTGGATTGTTTCTTTCCCTATCTACGTATTCTCTTTGCCATGCACCTTGTGTGATCTCGGCGAATCAGAAATAGAAAGAGAAAGGGTTTTTTTTGGCTGCATATGCTCTTTGCCGTGCACTTTGTGTGATCTCGGCAAATCAGAAATAGAGAGAAAACGTAGACTTTTCGAGAAAGCTAACAAGATCTAAGCCTACAAGTGTGGAATTTTTTGTTTTGTTTTGGTTTATGGTGTGATTTGCAGGAAAAAGGCAAGCACGGAAACCGAGCAAGAAGAGTAAAAAAAAAACAGTCTTCATCCGTCCCATATTTTACATACCTTTCAATATAGATCACTTGGTTCAAAGTTGCTTTATTCCTTAATAGGTTTTGAATTTGAGTCTTAGGAAGTTACTTTTAAAATAAAAAGTGCATGGAATTTCTATTTTCAAGTTACTTTATTGTAAAAGTGCATCTCACTTAAATAATAAAAAAATAAAATAAAAAGTGAGCCACTTAAGTTCATTTTTATTGCTGCATTATTTAAAGTAACATCACTGTAAAAGTGAAATCACTTATTTTACAAAAGTCATTCACTTAAATCAACTTTCTTGTAAAGTGATTGTCAAAGGTTCATCTTGGGAAGAGGGGGGTCCTTTTTTTTAGCTGGTCATTCTCTATCAGCCACGTCACTATTGGGGACATCTTCAACATTTTCTTTGATCAAGCATAATTTCATCATACGGAGTCAGTTTTGAGTGCCATTTTTTTTAAACCACCTATTTTTTTTATCTCTTCGCATCCAGACCATTGGTTTCTACTTTTATAGACATTAATTTACAAATATGGCCTCCCCTTGTGATATTCTACTCACTAGTTCCAACTATTTCTCATGGAAATCTCATATGGAGGATGTTCTACGAAGTAGAGGACTTTTCATAATTACCTCAGGGAAATAAACAAAACCCACTGATGATGATAAGAAAATCAAATGGGCAAATAGATGTGACGAAGCTTGTGGATTGATTGGGATGTCAATCTCTACTAATTTGCGATTCCACATATTTGGAATTGGTGAACCCGATGCTGCTTGAGACAAGTTGGAATCTGTGTTAGGTAAACATAATGAAATTCAAGGTCACCAACTCAAAAATGAGTTGATTTCTTTAAATCCAAGTGATTTTTCATGCATACAAGATTATTTATCTAAGTACAAAACTCTTAAACTCTTATGTGAAGAATGCAAGATTAAGAGGGAAGATAGACAATGCATTTATCATATTCTTTCCAAACTTGGACCTGCATATTCTGTTTTTGTATCTACATTTTACTCCATGAAATAATCCTTGAATGCAGGTAGCTATCAAGAGCCTAGTCTTGAATCCTTTTGTGATTCCTTGATTAGAGAGAAAGATAAGCTCATCCATCTTGGAATAATTAACAATGCAAATACATCTGGGAAAGCCTTATTGTCCCAACGGAAAGAAAAGTCCAAGCCTCCCAAGAAACAAATTTTTTGAAATAATAAGTCAAACAAGGGTCCCAAACCCTCTCAGTCAGCTCCTTATTTAAAAAATGACAAAGGATCCAAGCCAAAAGGAAAGAAGACTGAGCATCATTGCAACTATTGCGGGAAATATAATAATGATGAATCTAAGTGTTTCAAGAAGATGACAGCCTTAGAAGCAACAATGAAGAAGCACCACATCAACCTAGATTCTCCTTTAGAATCTACCTCTCATGGACATGAACTTTGTGCTTCTGGTTATTCTTATAATGGATCTTCTTCTTCTAATTCAAATGAATGGCTCATTGATTCTGGAGAATCTTATCATATGGCTAAGGATCAAACCATCTTTTATACTATGCATGAATGTAACACCAAACAAATATTTGTTGGTGATGATAGATCTCTAAGTGTTGTAGGAGATGGAATAGTTCCAGAAGATAATGGTCATTTCAGTGATGTACTATGTGTTCCAAGAATTTCCTACAATTTGTTATCAGTCTATCAAATCACTCATTCTAGTGAAGTTAAAAATGTGATGTTTACACCTCACCAAATTGTAATCAAGGATTTTAAATATCCTGAACAGGTCCCAGCTACTGGAATTGTTGATGATATTACCAGGTTATACAAATTTAACAACTTTGGGTCATCACATTTTCCTTCAGGTTTTGTTGCTCATAGTGATAACTTGAGAAAACTTTGGCATGAGCGATTTGGTCACTTAAATTATTGCTCAATGCAACAACTATGTAAAGAAAATATGGTGACAGGTCTTCCAATGGTATCTTGCAGGGATGGTGTCTGTTCTAGTTGTGTACTTAGAAAACATCATCGGGATAGTTTTGACAAACGTGCCTCTTGGCACGCCTCGGTTCCCTTAGAGCTTGTGCATAGTGACTTGTGTGTTCCTCTTCCATCTGCTTCCTTTTCTGGTTTCAAATAGTTCTTAACTTTCATTGATGATTACACCAGACGGACTTGGGTTTATTTCCTAAAACTTAAGAGCGAAGTATTTAACATGTTCTTGGCCTATAAGGCCCTTGTTGAAAAACAATTTGGCCATAAAATTATTAAGTTAAGATCTGAAAATGGAGGAGAATATGTTAACAAAAAGTTCACTACTTTCTGCACTGAACAAGGAATCCAACAACAACACACTGTTCCATATACACCACAACAAAATGGTGTATCTAAACAGAAGAACCCCACATTAAAAGAAATGGCTAATTGTATGATCCAATCTAAGGGATTAAGTCTTCAATTTTGGGCTGAAGCCATAAATTGTGCAAATTACATAGTTAATCACACCCTCACTAAAGCCTTACAAGGTATCACACTAGAAGAAGCATGGAGTAAAATTAAACTAGATGTAAGTCACTTCCGTGTGTTTGGTAGTGAAGCATGGCCTCACATTCTAGATGAAAAATGGAAAGCATTGCAGCCTAAAAGTGAAAAGTGCATATTTGTTGGATATTCTGAAGATGTAAAAGGTTATAGACTTCTTCAACTACATTCTCATGATGTAATCATTAGAACAGATGTTAAATTTAATGAAAATCTCTTGGCTTGCGAGCCTAACTCGGTGATTGTGCCATCTTTGGCCTGCGAGCCTGATTTGGTGATTGTGCCTTCTTCTTCTTCCAACTTCCTTGACGGGTTTCCAACTCCAGCTTCTGATGATGATAGGAAGGATTAAAATCCATCTCCACCTGCTCATGTTCCTCCAGTTGCACCAACACAAGTTCTTCCTCGATGGGTCCGTTCAACATGTGAAGCAACTGGTGATCTTGCCGGTGATCCTAGAGATGAACGTCAAACACGTTCTCAGTTTCAGCAAGCCTCTTCTCTTTTAGCTCAATTTTTTGAGAATCATGATCCAGAAACCTTCGTAGAAGCTTTAGGAAATCTAGATTGGGATGCATCTATGGATGAAGAATATCGTTCCTTAATGGCGAACGATACTTGGGATCTTGTACCTCTTCCAAAAGGAAGAAAACTTGTCAGATGTAAATGGGTCCACAGAACTAAGTATGCATCAGATGGAAGTGTTGAAAGACTTAAGGCAAGGTTAGTTGCCAAAGGTTTTTCCAGAGTTGAAGGGATTGACTACAATGAAACCTTTGATCCTATTGCAAAAATGAACTCCATCTGCCTTGTTCTTTCCCTTGTAGCCTTACATAAGTGGGAAGTCCATTAAATGGATGTCAAGTATGCCTTCTTACATGGTGATTTACAAGAGGAAATTTACATGGAACAACCTCCTAGATATGTTCAAAATAACTCTAGCCTTGTCTGCTGCCTTAAGAAATCCTTATATGGCCTTAAGCAAGTTTCTAGAGCTTGGTATGCCAAAATGGATAGCTTTCTCCTTGACACTGGTTTTTCTAGATGCCATTCTGACCCCAATGTCTACAACAAGAAGGTAGGAAACCATCTCATCATACTTGTTCTATATGTTGATAACCTTATTCTTACTGGTAGTGAACCTAAGCTTATAACCCATGTGAAATCCAGTCTTAAGCAAAATTTTGAAATGTCAGACTTAGGACATTTGCATTATTTTCTTGGTCTCCAAGTCCTGCAAACCAAAGAATGAATCTTTCTTTCTCAATCTAAGTATGCTTGTGACCTTCTTCGTCGCTTTCACATGGAAGATTATACACCAGCCCCTTCTCCCTTCCAGTATGGAGTCAAACTTTCTGCCACTTGTACTTCACCTGAAGTAGATTGCACCTTGTATCGTCATCTTGTTGGTAGTCTCTTATACTTGACTCATTCCAGTCCTGACCTTTCCTTTGCCATTGGTCTTGTTTCCTGTTATATGCAAACACCTCATGAAAGTCACTATAAAGCAGCTAAAAGATCAATTTGATATATTCGAGGTAAAATTCAGTTTGGGATTCATTACAGTACAGGGGGGAAACCTTTGTTGGTTGGTTTCACTGACTCAGATTGGGCCGACGATCCTGATGATCAAAAGTCTACAGCAGGTTATGTTTTTAGTCTAGGATCTGGACTTGTCACTTGGGCTTGTGAGAAACAACAATCTCTTTCTCTTTCTTCAGCAGAGGTAGAATATCGAGCCGCGGTTAATGCCAGCCACAAAGCTTTATGGCTTCGACAGATCCTTTCATATTTTGGATTCGAGCAGCAGTAGCCTACTCCACTTTGGTACGACAATAAAGTGCCATCAAGATTGCCAATGATCCAGTCCTACATCAATGCAGCAAACACATTGAGCTACATATGCACTTCATTATAAATCGTGTTCATCATCGTGTTCTTGAAGTGCTCTTTTGTCCTGCAGATGATCAAGTTGCAGACATCTTCACCAAGTCTCTTATAGAAACGAAGTTTTCTAAACTTCGATCTATGTTAGGAGTTCAGGAATTTGTCATTAAGGGGGGGTAGGCTCTAATGCCTCCTTCCTTCTCCTAATAGTGTCACTTTTGTAAATCCTTCAATCCTATCCCAACTTGTTATTAATGGGGGATGTTAGTATATTTAGACACTTAGGAGTTAGTTAAGATCAACTTGTGTAATATATCCGTTAGGAAAAGTGTGTTTCTTTAGTATGATATAGTATGCATTTGTAAATATTTAATCCGATGATCACAATATGTTTTAGACATAGAGTGATCTAACGGCTCAATTTCTCTTAGATCATACCTAACCTTGATCCAGGGCTTAGCACCCAATTGGTCCGTGATCTCTATTTAAAGAACATGGAGGGTCATTGTGTAGTTGATTGATTATGAGAAGCTCTTTTGTAACTTTATTTCTTTGCATAATAAATTGCTCCGTAGAAGCTATTTGGCTGGGGCCGTGGAGTGTTTCCCTCTCAAGGGTTTAAGCCACGTCAAAACATCAGTGTATCGATCTGTGATCTGTTTCTGTGAAGTGGTTGCTCTAAGTGTTCAGTCTTTTGGGAGTACCCTGTGTACCCAAACACATGTTTCATCTTGGTCTTCAACCGTCTTCATCAGCAGTATATGAACTTGAACTTGGAATACCACGTTCCCTTTAAGTATCTTTGAATTAAGAGTGGAGTTTGTATTTCATTCTTCGATATTTATCCATAACATTCCATTGCTCTTGATAGGGAATTTCATAGTCCACCATTTCATTGATCGGAACTTCTAATTCCACATGTGTTGTATAAGACATTGGATGTAAACTAACTTTAATCATTTGGAATTGATTAGTTATCTCAAATTCTTCAGCCAATTTATCAATAATGATGTTTCCACTTAGCTCCTTGGTCACATATTGAAATTTTGTATGGTCCATACGAATCTTAATTAATAGGTGGTGATAATTAGTTGGAGTAATAAGCTTATTATTTACATCCCAGAAATAAGGGATGCCTCTACCAAAAAACTCAGTGAACAAGTCTTTGAAATTTTTAACCTATTGTATCATATGATTTGCTTTTCCTTGTACATTCCCAATATGATGATGTTTCTCAAAAAACATTCTAGCCCATATGATTATAGTGGTTCTGTCTTTAATCCCCATTATCTTCATTTCAACCTGCATTAATTTATTTAGAAAATTCACACCATTCTGAACTGTCTCTAGGGGTCTTTTATCGATGGTTTCATTCATCACTCTACATCTCTACAAAGCTAAAAAGGATATAGATTCTTTTTCATTCATATAGTCCAAATAAAGCCTAAATTTGGTGATTTTTGTTGATAAAGTGTCCCAAATAAGGTGTTTGTCTCCCTGCAAAGGTAACCTACCTCTTACTTCTGCTGCAAGCTGTTTATTTTTCTATATCAACTCATTCTGGTCATCCTTATATTTATTATTCTCTTCAGTCTTGTGTGCTAATTATTCTTTTAATTTTTGTTTTCATCCTTCAAGTATTTGATCTCTTTATCTTTAGGCTGATTTGGGACATATCCTCTGTCAATTCCTCCAAAGGCACTTCACCTGCTAGCTTCTCTATCGATACTTCTTGTACTTGTCCTTCATTTGTTTATTTTTATTTAAGGCTTTTATTACCTTCAACAATTCTATTTTTTCGTTTTCCTATTCCTTCTTTTCATTCTTTAATCTTAACATTTTAACTTTGCAACTCATCAAATATTGATTGATATGCTCTTTTTCTTCTTCCAAAGATGTCAACTTTGAGGACTACACAAGTTGATTAGCTAGAATTTTCAATCTCTTTCTTAGTATTTGTATGATTTCCTCTTTCTCACCTTGGAGCTTCTTAGTAACTTTTGCACTGTTTGGCCCTGTTCCCAAAGCTAAAATATATGTTTGCATCTTCTTGCAGCTTATTGATTTGAGTTTTCTTAGTCCTATTTTCAGCCTTTTCTTCCTTGAGTTTGCTTTCAACTTTGTCTGCTACCGATTAAAACTTTCACATCTTCAAGGTTGATTGGAGAAGATATAAATACAACATCTCCCCTATCTTCCTATGTAACTAAATTTTATCAGGAATGTTAATTTGACTTAAATCAACTTCCATTTCAGAATTTTCTCATCTGAAACCACTGCAATCTTTAACACCTTTTTTTTTCAGTATCTCTTGCAACCACAAAGGACACTTTTCCATCCGATATTTTTCTAACTTGTGGAAAAAGTTGTTTATTTACTTCTAGGGATTGCTTCCTTTTCGTTGCATTTTGAGATATCAAGTCACCTCTAGATTTGTAAGGAGTGTTTGTTTCTCTACTCTAAGTACATGGAAATAAAAACTGTTAAATATCAACTGCAAGTGGATGTAAGAAAACTTATTTTCGAGAACTACATCCTTCTAAAACAATAATTTCATTTAACGGTTCAGTTTTCTTCTTTTTGCTTGAGATTTCTTCATCTGTATCCATGTTTGTTACCTCTGAAATTGATCTTTTGCTTGAAAAATATGTCTTAACAAGAGTCTGAATTATTTGAAGTCTAGAACTAGTTTTCTCCACCCTTTCCTCTTCCACATATTGTCAATGTTCTTCAAAGATCATAAATATGGAAAACTTATCCAACCCTTCCATTGCTTGATGCTCAAATGCACTACTTTAATTATGTTGTCTCTTCTGATAGATTATGTGATGTGTATCATAATTGATATTGTTTTCAACTTGGAAATCCATTTCCTGTAACATTTTTTCTACAATTGGGAGGGTTGTTCTACTCTTTATAACAAATGTACCAACTTGAAAAGGAAACTTAAGAGTAGAATTATTCTTAGAGTCTACAAAATTTTCATTATCAGAATGCAATCTCTGTCTAATAAAATCCAAAGCAAGAATCCTTGAAGTCAAGAAAGCTGACAACTTACAAGAAGTTCCTCTAAATCCATAAACTCTTATCACTGTATGTTCTTTTTAGAGGAACCAATCACATGTTCTGTCATTTGGGGAAAATTGCAACACTCCTTTCATACCTTCTGTAACCCTAAGTAACTCAGAACTGAAAAAGACCTTGTAGACTTCTGACATAATATTGTTTGTGAAATTGAACATGGTGATTTGATTGGAAAGGTCTATAGTAGTATTCAAGTAAAAAAACTTCAATTCAAATACATTTGAAAATATAATCATGTTCAATAAATGTGTTTGGTACTTGAAATACCTCAAAGTGTGGAATCTCATTAGCTGGGTATGGATCACCTCAGCTAGGAACTCATCAAATTTAAGACAAAAACTTGGACTGGAATTTGACTCATAAGATTTGAGAAGGCACCCTAGCATAACTTCAAAGACAGACTTTTCACTGTCAAGACCTAGAATCTGACTCAGTAAAGATAAAATTGGCTGAATTTCTTCCTAAAAGAAACCAACATCCAAAGAAAATACTAGACCATCAATGGAAATATCAGGTTTAAAGGTTTTTGACAAAAAAATCATTTTTGACCTTAGGAGAACAATCTCCGTAAACCCTAACCATATTTTCTTCGACAAAGGCCTCAGTTTTTTGGAAATCGGACTTGGGAAGACTCAAAGACTCTATGGTTGTTTGGGGACTCATTTTAAATAAAACATTTGATGCACTAGTTTTCATTATGACCCTTTCTAATCATGAATAATTCGTTGAACACCAATTAATAAATTCTGCAAAGTGAAGGGTTTGTTCCAAACAGAAATGACAGAGAATTGACCCTAGGACACTTAAAAACCATAACCATTTTGAATCTAGTTGTTTTATCTTCTATTGGGAGTAGGAAATAGTCCCTATGAACATGATGGTGTTGTGTTTATTACCTTCCCCATCGACAATGAACTTTTCTTTCTTGTCCAAGTATCTACAGAGGGTTAAATATTTTTTAATTTGCTCCATTGAAAAGAACAAGGAGAAAATTTAGCTTTTGGTGGCTACCTAGTGGTGAAATGCTGCAAGGTCGACTTTGGAGTTATTAGGCTTGATTCTCGTAGCCGATTGGTTCATTAACGTGTCGGCACATTACTGGAAATGGTCTACTCAAATTTGAAATAATAAAATAACATTAAACATCAAACTCCCTTTTAAATAACTTGGAAGTGGTTTCAGGGTATCAATTAGGTGGTTTTCCCCTTCACCTTTTTGAGTGCGAAATGATGCTAGGGGTGCCACCTAACCTAGTGGTATACTTTTAACACCACCCTTCTCCTTTAAACGACATGAAAATCGTGGGTGTGAAATGCATATAAGTGGTTGATTTCCTTTCGTGAAGATCCTACTCCATTGAATTAAATATCTATAGAATTATCTTGTCATCAATGTCCAACCTGTCGAACCTACCTCCGTCGATGCCTTTTGAACTTCCTCATGGCCACAACCCTTGATCTTATGGTATCACTCTTGTTTTAAGTTCAAGTCTAATTTGTATCGCTTCTTTGTTTTAGCCTAAGGTCATGCCACTTGGTTATATGATTTAATTGTTCCACACATAGGCTTCAATTTCTATTTTTCGAAATCCACACATTACTAACTCTTTTTAGGAATATAAATATTCACGTGTCAACAATAGGAAGAAACAACTTTGAATCCTCTAGCCGACTGGATCCAAAACCATGAGGACATTAAAAGAAGAGTAATGCTATTGAGCATTCGAAGGTGTTTCATTGGGTATCAAAAACTCTGATGCAGAGGGTTATAGAGGACCATAATTTAGTCATTGGCATCATTAAGCAAACGATGGAGGCCTTGAAGGACTAGTGTAGGATGAATGCAATAATGGAAGGGAAATTATATATAATGGGGAAGCGGTTAGATGTTTAGAGGAGGCAGGGAGATACAATTGAGGGAGGCTCGAAGGATACACCCATCATTGTCGATCATAGCACAAAGTAAGCACCTCTACATCAAATTTCATTATAGCATAATTAATTTATAGGTTTTTTTATATTGAGCCTGACTGGGCCTTTTTATTATAATCCTTGTTAGTTCTCTAGTCTTAATATATCTAGGATTTTGTTTTAGACACCAAACAAGAAGACAATTTAAAAAAAAAAATGTAACAAGGTTCAAAACCATCATGGATATCCTCATAAGTTAAACTTTGTTCTACAGCCTGGTCTCTCCTAGAAGTAGGATAAAAGTCATTTTCTATTCTCATATTCCACTATGTTTTACCATTGGTTATTAATAGAATTTCTCATCTCTTATTTACAAAAAAACTACTTTGATGACATAAAGGGTTTTGTGCATATCTTTCACCACATGAAATATTTCCTTGAAGACTTTGATTGAATTCATTATTGTTTGCAATTATGGTTGGTATAACATATCGATCATCAAGTATTATACATGTATTTAATAATTTGTTTACCCAAGTGGTTATGTGCAAATGTTTCTCCAATGGAAAAATTGTCATGAAGATTTTGGTTGAGTGCAACATCAATTTCATGTCTAATTATCCATCTCATTATTTCTTCCAAAATTTGGATTTTACATGCATCTACATTTTGAGGATTGATGATACGATAAAACTCGTTAATACATACTTTGGTTTAATGTTTAGTCCTATTCTACCTTTTTTTATAATTTGAAAGGAGACTATGATTGTTTTGTTTTTTTATTCAACCATAATCTGCTCAACGTCTTTGATTGATATCTTCCTTTTGTTGATGGTATCGTGTACAACAACATTGATTCAACATATATCTGCTATATTCTGAAGAGTTTTGTTTGTTATTATTTTCATTAAAAGGGTTGGAATACATATCTAAACACAAAAAAATTATATATAAATCAATTATGTTGCACATCGTTACAAAACTAAGAAATATATTGATTTGTAAAGTGTCGTTGATATTCCATTGGAATAGTTCATCACAATGGATATTACAAATTAGTTATGTTATTAGTTTATTAAATAACTAGAACTAAAAGGAAAATAAATACACAATCCACAAAAATAACATAAGCTATACCGTGGGAAAACCCCGGCTAGAAATGAGGACTATGCATTGCTCTTTTCTTCTCCAATATGCAGTACAAATACAAAGAAAGTACGACTCTATGGAGTTACCTGTGAATCTACGGCCATGGTGGATACTACATGATCTCCTACTTCCTCTATTCTTCTTTACTATATATAGGGTCCTAGTTTTGACATTTTTGGGAGTATCTTTGGACCCTTATTTTAGCCATTTTTCCTATTGACTATGTTATTTTTCCACCTCTAAAAGCCTAATAATCCACATTTTTCCTAAGAAGTGTCTGTTGGGAATGTTATATCTCTTCACATGGTGGCTGCGTGTACAATACAATCTCTTGCCCAGTAGTGATTTGCCTGCGCCGGGCACGTAAAGCTAGGCATTACAAGAAGGATTGTAAATCCAAAAATACTGATAAAAGAAGAGGACCTAATGATGCTCCATCCGTAGATGGGAAAGAATCTACAGAGGAAGGAGGAGATGTGTATCTGGCATCTTCAAGTAGACATGCAGAGCATGATTCGCGGTTGATTGACTCAGGTGCGCCTTATCATATGACTCCTCACAGGGAGTGGTTTTCTGAATACGAAAAGTATGATGGAGGAGATGTATTTCTGGGAGACAACCCGGTGGCGAAAATCATAGGTCAAGGAAAGATCAAGCTACTGCTCAAAGATGGAAGAGTTAAAACTCTTCCCGGGGTTCTGCACATTCCAAAGCTGGCTAGAAACCTTATATCTGTAGGTAAAATGGATGATGTAGGTGTGAAAACTTTATTTGAAAAGAACACATGCAAGATGGTTCGAGAATCACTGGTGCTAATGAGGGGAGTTCGGATTGGAACTCTATACAAGTTGTTGGGAAGCACCTTTAAAAATGGATGTAACAACACTATTGTTCCTGAGGGTAAAAATGAAGGAGACAGAGTCCTTACTGTCTCCAGTGAGAAGACATCACTATGGCATCGAAGGCTGGGACATATTGGAGAGAAGGGTCTTCGACTATTACAAGGTAAAAGTATGGCTGAAGGCATGTCTGATTTCACATTAGATTTTGATTTCTGTGAACATTGCTTATATGGTAAACAGAATCGGGTAAGATTCTCATCTGGTGTTGTAAGAGCTAAAGGAATCTTAGAGTTAATACACAGTGATGTTTTTGGACCTGTGCCTGTTCCATCACTTGGTAAATCTGTGTATTATGTTTCATTTATAGATGATTTCTCAAGGAAAACTTGGATTTATTTCCTGTGTAAGAAATCTGAGGTTTTCAAAAGATTCAAAGAATTTAAGGCTCTTGTAGAGAATCAAACTGAAAAGAAAATAAAAGTACTCAGAACAGATAACGGTGGATAATTCTGTGAAAGTGAATTTGAGGAGTTCTGTAAAACATGTGGAATAGAAAGCCAAAAGACTACTCCATACACACCTCAACAGAATGGGGTTGCAGAAAGGATGAACAGGACATTGATGGAAAAGGCAAGGAGTATGCTCAGTGGTGCAGGGCTAACACAACAATTCTGGGCAAAAGTTGTTGACACTGCGTGTTACCTAGTGAATAGGACACCCACATCAGCGTTGGTTGACAAGACACCTCATGAGGTTGGGACTGGTAAGAAAACCTCTCTCTCTCATCTCAGAGTGTTTGGGTGTGATGATTTTGTACATGTTCCAAAGGAGAAAAGGAGCAAGTTGGATAATAAAGCGGAAAAATGTATCTTCATTGGGTACAAGGATGGAGTGAAAGGTTACAAGCTGTGGAACCCAGTAAAAAGGAAAACAGTTTATAGTCGAGATGTGATCTTCAGAGAAGTTGAAAACACTTCCAAGATTGAGGATGTACCAAAGGAAAAGGATTCATAGAAGCTACACTTTGATATCAAGGATGAAAGAGGTGATTCTTTTGAGGAACTAGATTCATCTGAATCAGATGAGGAGGCAGAATCATCTGAATCAAATGAAGAGGCAGATCCAAAGACTCCAGTATTAAGGAGATCTGACCGAGTAAGAAGTAAAGTTGAAAGGTACAGTCCCCCTGATTTTCGTTCTAATTTTTTGTTATCTATTACTGATGATGATCCTAGAAATGCTAAAGAGGCAATGGATTCAGAAGATAGTAAACTATGGAAGAAGGCCATGATAGAAGAAATGGATGCCTTGGACAAAAATGAGGCATGGGATCTGGTTGAGTTGCCAGAAGGAAGAAAGCCTTTTGGAAGCAAATGGGTATTCAAGAAGAAGTTAAATGCAGCAGGTAAAGTGGAGAAGTACAAGGCGTGACTAGTAGCGTAAGGTTATTCCCAAATTGAGGGCATCGATTTTGGTGAGGTTTTTTCACCTGTTGCAAAAATTGACTTCTATTAGATTCCTTCTATCTATTTCTGCTGCTTTTGACCTTGAAGTAGAACAGATGGATGTAAAGACGGATTTCCTACATGGAAATCTTAATGAAGATATCTATATGAAGCAACTAGAACGGTTTGTAGTGAAAGGAAGAAAGGAGCTTGTCTGTAAGCTGAAAAAATCTCTCTATGGATTGAAACAATCTCCAAGAATGTGGTATCAAAAATTTGATACTTATATACTGGGACTTGGTTTCTCAAGGAGCAAAGCTGATCACTGTGTTTATTTTAAGCTAACTGGCGATCATTTTATTTATGTAATATTGTATGTTGATGATATGTTGCTAATTGGAAACAACAGCGAAATCATCAAGGATGTCAAAAATCAGCTGTCATCTGAATTTGACATGAAAGATCTTGGTGCTACAAATTTTATTTTGGGCATGGAAATAAAAGGAGATCGTGAAAATAGGAAACTCTGGTTAAATTAGAGGAAATATGTTGAAACGATATTGAAGAGATTTAATATGCAGGAAAGCAAACCAGTGAAGGTGCCCATTCCTGTAGATGTAAGGTTATCTGCATAATAGTGTCCCACGACACAAGAAGAGGTAGAGGACATGTCTCATGTTCCCTATGCTAGTGCAGTTGGCAGTCTGATGTATGCCATGGTCTGTACTAGACCAGATATAGCCCATTCAATGGGAGTTTTGAGTAGATACATGTCAAAACCAGGAAAGGAACATTGGACTGCAGTAAAGAGGGTCTTCAGGTATTTGCGTGGCACTACAGATTTTGGGTTGCTTTTTGCTTTTTCGTGATTTCGACCCATTGTACTCTATCTAATCCCGGTAAAAGGGATTAGGGTTGTAACCTAATTTCAGGTAAACGAATTAGGGTTTTAGATGTTGCCGAATACGATATATTGTAAACATATAATGAAAAGGAGCGGTGCGGCTCTAAGTTTTGCTGGTTTTTTCCCAGTTAAGGGTTTCCAGGTGAAAATCTCTGTGTAATGTGTGTGCCATTGTGTATTTTCTGTTAATGCTTAAGAATCAATATAAGTTTGTACTTCACTGTTAAGGTTTAAAACTTACAGTGTCATCTAGGGTTCAAAGGTACAAAACCCTTCATATATTCATAATTTAATTATTTATTTTGGATAAACTGAATTATAAGTTGTTATGGTTGACAAGGTGTTGGCTGCTTTCTTGGGCAGACCCGGGTTTTAATGAAGCGCAGCAACAAAACCCCTTGGCGCACTGGCCCTCTCGGCAACGAGCTGCGCGGCAGCTCGAGGTCTCACCCGAAGTGGCTATGGGGGGGTTAAGGAATCAGGTTTCCTTAACCGGGGTGACGCGGAGATAGCTTTTCCTTGAATGGTTCCTGCGAAATCGGCGGTCGGACCTTCCCGCAGGCCGCTCGGCGCAGCTGCGCGGGTCCCTTCCTTGGCAGGTCTACTGCGCAGTTTCTCCTTTCCAACGCAGCAGGCAACTATTTCTTGGGTCGACGCGCGGAACACTTTCTGGCCCTTCGCATCTAGCGCAGTAACGCAGTCTGCTCTCGCCGCAGCGACTGTGCGTTACTACCTCTTTAGTACTTAAGACACTTATAGTTATCAAGGGATCTTTCCAACTCGCTCAAACAGTCACAAAGATAAGACAGAAGTCTTGCATACACAAATAATGAACTCGAAATAGTTATCATTCACACAAACATTATAACAAGAAGACATAAGTGAAGCTCATCTCCTCGAGGAAAACCACGTCCTCAGGAGTTTTATATTAACCAGAAAATGATAGAGTTATACAATATGCTGCGCACACAGCTGCAGCCTTAGAACTTACAGGAAACTCCACGCACACAGCTGGGAGCCCTTTTCTCAAGCTTGTCTCCTCTCTATGGAGATTACAAAGGCACAGACGTCGACTCAGACTGTCTGGCAACTCAGGGATTAGCTCCTCGGCTATCCGATTTCCTCTCTCTAGTTCTACACACCAGGTAGAAATTACAGTGAAGGATAATCAACACATGATCTATCCCTTTAGACTGGCTCTCTAACAGTCTAGCATCTAACTCTCTAACTCTCCAAAAGGAAGGAACTGAAGGAAGGGAGGAAGAACCCTCTACCCATTACAATGATTCATCTATATAGGTAGCCATGACGGTCACACCTTTACAAAACTGTGGGCCTTTCCCAACAGTGATTCCCAAAAACCCTAACCACGCACATGGCTAGGTGTACTGTAGGCGCCGCTTGCAGTCACGTCGCCGCTTCCTGCAGGCTCCATGAATTCCGGCGCAGATTGTGGGTATGGGCGATCGTCCTTCGCCTTCAATGCTCTGGTCCGTTGCTCCTCCTTGATCCGAGCAACCATAACTTCTGTACTAAGCCTTTAAATGAGGGTAGCTAAGCCCTCTACTCCATCACCTTATTTATTATGGTAGATGAGCCACCTTCATTCTTCGATGACGTGCGCGCGAGCTCCGCAATTTCCGGTCCGTGATCTGCGCTGAGATCATCCATCTGGCACCGTACTGCGCACCGTCTCCTTCTTACCCAAAACTTAGTGCTTGTCCCAAAATTAGCACTTTCCTTCCATACTCATGCTTTTTCCCAAAATTCGCAGCTTTTACTATAGCTGCGACCTTGGCCCCAACAGGCCCCCAACACTCACTTGTGGCTCGCCCTCGAGCCACTCGCACTAGCGCGTGGTCGTTGGATTTGCGCATCTGCGTTTGCTTGAATCTCCGCGAATGTTTTCTGCCATTGCGCAATAGCGGAGTCCAATTCCTCAATACACTGATCAGCTGTTTGCACTGTTTCTGCGGTTGCTTCGCCTTTAGTGAGTGTATCAATGATCTCTTGAGACTCGGCAATCTCTTTGATTTTTGTCTCAATCTGGCCAACGATTTCAGCATACTCATCCATGAATGGCTGAATGCTGTTGGTGAGCTTCTCATCTTCAGTTCTGAGCTTGTGCAGTTGCTGCTGCATTTTGCGCACTTCGCCCATTTTCTTCATCTTTGGCAAGCCTGTTAAGGACTTGGCTTCTTCATTCAGAACAGTGAGGGACTGTTCTGCAGCTTGCACCTGTTCTGATAGTCCCACTTTAAAAGGGAGGTTCACAAGCTCTGTCCAAGCTTCCATAGCCTGGTTCATCAGGTTCTTGGCTTCCTGTACTCGACCTTTCATTCGTGTGGAAGCTCTGCTCAATGCTTCCAATTGTACCTGCGCATCATCTGTAAGATGCGCAGCAACGCGAGCTTCTAGCTCAGCGATCTGGGTTTTATGGCCTTCTGCCATAGCAGCTATTTCTTGCTCCAGGGTTTTCGCCCTTTCGCCAATAATTTGAACTTTTGCAACCAGAGGGAGGTCTGGTTGAATCTCGCAAGCCGGCAATTCCTGAGCAATCTCTTCTATTGCGTTTCTGATGCCGGTGTCTTGCGCCTCATAGAGTGCAAGCTTCGCAGAGATATTCTTATGACTTTCTTTCAGCACTATCTCCTGCGATTGCAGTCGTTGGTTTGCCTGGAAAGTAGAGAGCTCTCTAGCTCTCAACTCAAGAGAAACTTTCTCCTGTACTAGCTGTAAAGTTTCTATAGGAATCATAGACAAATTAATTTCTACAGGTCCAACTGTGCTTACCTGCAGTTCAGCTAGGGGATCTGGAAGGGTCATGCTGGTAGGCGGAATATGCACGACAGTGTGCCTTTCTGTGAGTTCTTCAACTCGCTCACCAGTTGGGATTTCTTGGGGCGCCTGCGAAGTAGATGCTGGTGCATGGGTCTGCGCAATCCTTCCTGCGAGACCTTTTAGTTCTACAAATTGTAAGTCTAGAGCACCTCGGATGTGAGCATGCATGTTCCGCATCTCACAAAATTGCTCTTTCAAATATTTGTCGACCTCCGAGGGAATGGCCTCAGTGGGATGCGACACTTTCTGCTTCTTTGTGGCTGGTTCTGTTGAGCCTTCATCGCTTCTTTGCTCGGGGGCTTCCTTGCCCTTATCTTTTTCTTGCGCAGCGGCGGGTGGCATCGCAGGTGCGATGTCAGCTGCTGCTCTCCATTCGTCCGACCACGACTTAATGGTTTCTTCGACATCTTCTGTGGTCATCCTGTAAAGACCTAGCGCCCAGTCACCTGGAATGTCGCAAGGCCGAAGGTAGAGTTGATGGATGTCGGCAGTAAAAGCCAACTTCCCGTCATACAATGTGGCTGTCTCCGCGCTCAGCCTTGGCATATCTTGTATGGTATCGCGGAGGAGATAGTAATACTCACAAAAAACAGCGCGATTCATCTTGCGCTTCGCGGGATTAGGGGAATCCCAGAGGTTGATGTAGCGCATGCCGGCAACCTCTCCTGCGCGGCGTGGACGGAACTGAGTATTCGGGGGCTCCTTCCACCCGACGAGAGCACATAGAATTAAAAGCCACGAAAAATGGAATGATTGGCCTGCATTGTCCTGCACATTCAGGCAATCAGCCAAAAAAGAATTCAGCAGGAAGAGAGACCAGTTGTACTGTTCTCCCTCCGCAGCTGCGATAGCGAGCTCTACGACAGCTCCAGTAACTTCTTTTGGTCGGCACTTGGTGAGAAGTCTGCCTGCAAGCAGACTTCCTGTGAAGCGAAGTGCCTCATCTTCTACGGTCGTGAGGTCATAAGCCCGACCTCCTCTTGTCAAGTTATATTTCTGGACCAGCTTTGCAGCTAATTTTCGGTCCTTCTCCTTTCCCGCAAAATGGATATTGGGATCCTTACCAACCTTAGATAGGCCGGTGATACGGTGTATCAAATCAACATTTAGATCAATTGGCCTCCCGAGCCAAAGGTAACCTCCATGAACGCAGGATAGCAGTGTTTTAACGACTGCGTTCACTTCATTGCTACGCCCAAAGTGCGGTAGCTTCAACAAATTCAAGAGTCCAGGGCGCTCAAGATTTGCTGCAAATCCCTTCGGGATAAACTCATCAACGTTTCTGGTGGGATTATGGACGATATCCAAATATCGGTCCAACTGAAACTGAGGATATGTCTTATAGTCTCCAAGGTTAAAATCAGAGAATTTAACCAGTGGAATGTTTCCCAATAGTTGGCCTTCTACCCGCACACTAGCCGGTAGTGGCGGTAGCGGAATTGGATACTTTGCATTCTTCGGAATCTGGACATCCGGCGCATCGTCTGGACGCGGCGGAAGGTAGTTCACCATAGACGCGAGCGGTTCTGGAACAGGTTCCTCCGGCTGCTGCTGAGATGCTCTTGTGCCTGGAGATGTTCTGGGATCAGTAGCACCAGGGTGTACGTAGGCCGACGGCGTCACCGGAGTGGCCATGCCGAAATCTAAGCCTCGGCGTAGAAATTGACGAATAACTTCTTCAGTCGATAAATTCTCCGTTGTGAACCAATGTAAATAACAAGACTCTGGACAGCAAATGGCGGAACTGCGTAGGGTATAGACTCTGAAAACAAGGGAAAATAGTCTGCACACTCGGCTCTGAAAACAATAATGCAGATCTTCAAAGACAACTTATGCAACTCGAGACAGTAACCCAAAATTGATACAAGTGTGAGGTATTTATAGCCAGTGGGGTTAGTAAATGCGACCAAGTGGGGTTACGTAGCTATAGGCGGCAACAGATGAGTTGACAACACGCTATCCTCCTTGCCGTAGCGGTGCATTTAGTGTGATGGACGGGTTCTGACAGCCTTCCGGGAGAAGCTAATGCTTTCGGCGCCTGAGTTAAATGCAAATCTTTCGGAGATTAGGCCGAATCCGTCAGAACGGGTAGAATTAAATAGCGGCCTTATCCTTCATTTATTCGAACGCGGCTACATAACTGCTGTAATTCAAAATTTTCCGGCGGGTCATTTCAGCTTAGGAAACTGTGCCTCTAGGGGTCCACAACAAAACTCTTTTCAGCGGCAAATTATGAAAGGGGACTTCGCAAGAGCGATAGTCCAATGGTCCATAAAGCAAAACTTCGCCAGAGCGGACCGCTAAGCTTTGTTCAAGCAATTTTTATTCAGGATGCGCGGATATTTCAAGGAACTGCGCAGGAAGCTGGAAACTGAGGGTGTGTCGCAGCTTCCGTGTAGACTAAATGCGATGTCTCTTTCAACTACACTGGGCATCTGCATTCCTGAGTACTATATTATGTCGACAGGGCGGAGTGGCCGTCGCAATAAAGCTTAAGCCGACTTCCGTTTATCATTGTAGGTAGTAGTTCTCCATTCAGCTTCGCAAGCTGAACTGCGCCTCCGTCTGTTATTTTTATTACCTGAAAAGGACCTAACCAATGCACACGAAACTTGCCTGGAAACTTGATGAATTTACTATCATAAAGGAGTACCAAGTCTCCTTCTTCAAAGTGCTTATGCCGAATGTGCCTGTCATGCCAAGCTTTCTGTCTTGCCTTCTGTACCTGTTGATGAAATCCGGCCATAAGTCTGTCTTCTTCTAAAGAAAGCAGTTGCGAAAGTCTTTCATTCATAGTGTCAGGATCTGCCATTTCTGTAATTTGCGCAATTCGGAGACTGGGAACAATGTATTCCATGGGCATAACTGCTTCTTGTCCATACACCAAGCTGAAAGGTGTGTGACCTGTTAATTTCTTGCAAGTGGTTCTGTAAGCCCATAATACAGCTGTGACTCTAAGGTCCCAATCATCTCTTTGTTGATTACAGATCTTCGTCAGGGCATTCTCAAGGATCTTGTTGAATGCTTCCACGGTACCATTAGCTTGAGGATGGTAGGGTGTACTCTTATGGTGATTAATTTGAAATTCTTCAGTAAGGGCCTCTATAGTCTCATTGAGGAAATGTGTACCTTGATCACTCATGAGGATCACTGGGCATCCAAACCTAGTGATAATGTTCTCGAAAATGAACTGCGCGGCAGTAGCAGCGTCGCAGTTCTTAACTGGCTTCGCCTCAGCCCATCGGGTGAGGTACTCAGTAGCTGTAATGATATATCTTGCGCCAGTTCTTTTTCCTGGTGGGTTAATAGGTCCTACAAAGTCAATGGCCCATTTATCAAAAGCACGCAGTGTGATCTGGGGTCTTAGTGGCATTTCATCTCTCCTTGAGGGTTTTCCTGTGCGCTGGCACACATCGCAACATTTACAGAATTCCTTAGTATCCTTGTGCAATGTCGGCCACCAAAGTCCTGCGGCTAATATTTTCTGCGCAGTCGGCTTTCCTGCGAAATGGCCTCCTGCGGTACCTGAATGCGCTTCTGCGATGATAGAGCCCTTTTCATGTGGTAAGATACATCTGCGCAAAATTTCGTCAGGGCCCAACTTATAAAGCTGGCCTGCTATCAAAGTGAAGTCTGCGGCTCGAACAACAAGTTGCTTCTTCTGCTGGACTGTAAACGCAGCCGGCGCTTGTCCGGTAGTGAGAAACTTAAGAATATCAGAATAATATTCGTCTGCTGCTTGGATATAAAACAACTGTGCGTCAGGCAGATTGTCCTCCAGACTCGTAGGTTCCTCTCCTGACTCTATTCTGGATAGATGGTCAGGCCCTGCATTCAATCTGCCTGGCTTTACAATAACCTCAAAATCATACTCTTGAAAGAGTAGTAGCCATCTGCAAATTCTGCCTCCTAAAACTGGTTTATTGACCAAATATTTCAAAGCAGAATGATCAGTATACATTTTAAAGTGAGCTCCTAACAGGTAGTGTCTGAATTTCTGTAGGGCATACACCATGGCTAGTCCTTCCCTTTCTGTAGTGGTGTAATTCTTCTCAGCTGTAGATAACTTTCTGCTGGAGTAAGCAATTGGGTGGTCAATACTTCCTTCTCCAGACTGTGTAAGCACGATTCCTAATGCTATGGAAGAAGCATCAACATGAACATGAAAAGGTTTTCTCCAGTCTGGGAAAACTAGAATAGGCGCTGTGATCATCTTTTCTTTAAGTGTGTCCAAGCTCTGTTGGCATTCCTCTGTCCATTGGAACTTCGAATCCTTCTTCAGCAATCTTTCCATAGGCGCTGTGATCCTTGCATATCCTTTGATGAATTTTCTGTAGTATCCTGTATGTCCCAATGTAGTGCGCAATTGCTTAACTGAGTTGGGCGCAGGTAAATTAGCAATGATGGCAACCTTCGCAGGATCCATCAAGAGTCCTTGTCTGCATACAATATGTCCCAACAAAATACCAAACGGCGCACGGAATATACATTTTTTCAAGTTAAGGGAAATCTGATGCTGTCTACATTTTTCTAGCATCATGCGCAGATTCGCAATATGGTTCTTTAGTAAACCAAATACAGTCCAGTCATCAAAATAGACTTCTAAAAACTTGTGGATAAATTCTTTAAAAACAGCAACAACAACTCTAGAGAAGATAGCAGGTGCGTTTTTAAGACCAAAGGGCATTACCGTGTACTGGAATGAGCCCCATTCAGTTGCAAAAGTAGTCTTGTGGCGGTCATCCGGATGGATTCTAATCTGATGATATCCCGAAAATCCATCAGTGAAAGAGTAAGCCTCTTGTCCTCCAACATTATCAAGTACTTCATCTGTGAAAGGAGTGGGAAATGGGTCGTGCGCTGATGCATCATTGAGTTTGCGCAAGTCGACACAAATTCTTATTTCACCTTTCGTTTTCTTTTCTTGGACCACCATAGGACTAATCCAATCGCTTTCCTCTACTGGCTCAATAATACCTGCTGCAAGCATCTTATCAATTTCTTCTTTGACTTTTTCTTTGTAGCGCGGGTTCAACCTGTATGGGCGCTGCTTTACTGGCTTGGCGTCTGGTTTCAGAGGTATGCGCATCACTCCCAAGTCTCCTAGGATGCCTTTCATTTCTGTGAACTTGGTAGGAAAGATATCCTGGTAATCACGTAATAAATCTGAAACATGCGCAACGGTTTCATCATCCCAATAATCTCCTATAGAAGCAAACTTTGGGTCAGCTTCTGTGCCAATGTTAACTTTCTTGAGCTTGACGTGTTCTGCGATGGCAGGAATATCAAGCTCAGGACCTTCAATATTGCGTGTCCCTTCTGATTCTGGGATATTGAGGTTGCGAGGATCGTCCTCCTCATCTTCGGCGGTAAAGTTATAACATTCCAGGGCATGTTCCATCTGAACAGCCCAATCTGGTTGGGAATATTCTGTTACTAGACCTGGTTCAAATACCTTCTTTTTAATACACTTCAGAGCCTGATCAATGCTTGGATGCTCTGACTCAAAGCTGAATGTAAGTTGAAAACTTTCTATCATAAGAGCCCAAGTAAGAGTGCCTTTGCGCAATTCTATTTCAGTATACCAATTCCTTGGAATTGTATCTAATGTGTGGATGAATTGGTGAACCCATTCATCTTCCGGAATATCTGACCATTGCTGAATACATGCTTCGATGTGTGACCTGGGGTCACTCTGTCCTTCATATTTGCGTAGCGCTTCGGCTGTGGTGTCCTGAAATCTGCGCAGTATCAATCTGCGACAGTCTTTCCATGTATGAATATTCTCCTTGTGCGCAATCCACCATCTTGCGGGTGTAGCGCGCAATGCTATATCCAGTGCCTGGATGCGCTGTGGTTCTGGAAGCTTTTGTTCATATTCCTGTATGAATTTAGTTACTTTGGTTAGACCATCAAAAGTTGGAGTGTCAGTTAATTCTGTGCCAATCCATCGAATGGATTTAGTCATCATGGCGCAACGTCTTGCAGAAACCTCATGTAGACGATTCTGCCAATTTTCCAATCCTGCATTTGAATCTGATGTGCACGAGCTATCACATCGCCAGCTGATATGGCCGTCTGCTGTGGGGTTGACATAGTCACTGTGGTTAGTGGTCATCTGATACAAGCTTTCCATGTGGCGCGCTTCCTCTTCTGCGCGAATAGGTTCTATATATCTTGGTCCTTGAATAGGATCAAGAGGTGCGATGACCCTGATCTGGTCATCCTCAAAGGTCATCTGTCTTTTCTTCAGGTTAATGACAGCCAAATTATCAAGTGCCCAGTCTATTCCTAACAGCGCTGGGTATGGTCTACTATCATCCATAATTTTGATTACTTCAAAATCTGCAGAGCTTCTTACTCCTTCAATATCAATAGGTACATTGGGTAATCTGCCCAATGGAGAGACTCGTTGCTGATTTGCGAGTCTTAGCTGGATAGGGGATCTTGTAAGCTGAGGGCTTCCCATCTGTTCCCATGTCTGCATAGTGAGAACATTGGCTTCTGAGCCCAAATCTAACATGACTTCGTCCATTTCAAATGCTCCAATCTGCGCTGTGAGCCTCATCTCTTTTCCTGTTCTAATGTGACTCCTAATCTGGTGAACAGCACGCTGTGGTGTGTTCGTCGAAGCAGAGTGTTGGCACCGATCCAACAGGTGTTGGAGTTCTAGAGTTGCTTGTTCATTGCGCAACAGTTTTAAACATTGTCGCAGGAACGCATGAACACTGCCTAGGGCATGCTCCTTATCGTCGTCAGGTCTTCCAGCTGTAGTGGCATGTTCTTGTACCAAGTTGTCTTGTCTTAGCACTTGCGATCTACTATTGTTCTGCGAAATTGCGGTAGAACTCGAAGCTCTCGGATCTAAGAAATACTCTTGAGCTTGCTTAAATGCTTCTTTTTGCTTCTGTAGGTTAAGTGGGGCTGGTTTAATGTTAGCGCGGCGCACCCATTGCGTCGCTTGCTTTCCCGTTCCCATCTCTTGCGCACCAGTGGTAGCTCCACTGCGTGTCACTATATTAACTGTAGGGTCTGGTTCTCTTTTTTCGGCTCCAATCAACTGGATATTCTGATTGACCTGTGGTGTCTTTGCTTGCATCTTAGCCTGTAACTGAGGGCATTCTTCAATGATATGGTCAGAAGATTTACAATATCTGCAGAGGGTTGTAGGATTTTGGAAATCCCTAGCAAAATGACCTTGTTCTCCGCAATTATAACAAGTGATCTGTCCTCTTCCACGACCCAAATTTGTTGTGCGTCCGCGTCCTCTGTAATTTGCTGCTCGGGCGTCCCGAGATTGGTCATAAGGTGGACCTGCTGTGGGTCCTTGTGTCTCTGCTTGTACCCTATAAACATCATGCTTTCTTTCTATCATAAGATCATATGCTCTACAATTGTTCTCATCATGACCTACTGATTTACAGAAATTACAATATAGATTCTTTGGAGTTTGTACATATTTCTGAAGTAAGTGGCATTCTTGTGGTCTATGACCTCTAGTTCTGCAGATTTCACACCAAGGCCCTTGTGCCTGTGGTAAAGGATTAGGTGCTCCAGTTGCAATATAGTCTATGAAAACAGGACAATGGTCCTTTGAATGACCTTGGGCTTTACATTTTGTACACCAAATTTCTTCCTTAATCTCCTTGCCTTTCTTAATATCATGCACTTGCAAGGTTAAGTTTGCTAATTGGTTCTGTAAATGCGCAACATCGTTGCTTGTTCCTGCAATTGGCGAAGCTTCTAGTTTCATAGCCATTTCTAGAGCTTGTTCCTGAGTATTGAGATTCTGTTGCATAAGAGGAAGTCTAATGTGTGGGAGCAGCGCAGCAATGAACCATTCTTTATGTTGCTGTGGTGCAAACTCGAAGCTTACTTGATCTATCAAAGCTTTGAACTTCTGGTCAAAATCCCATACTGATTCTGTAGGTAACTGTTTGATGTCTTTGAGCTCTGTTATACACTGTGATTCTGACTTAGGTTTCTTGAATTCTCTAATCATGGCATTTCTTACCTCAGCAAGCGTCCTATTCTGTGCTGCTGAGTATTTCATGAACCAAGTCAAGGCTCTTTCTCTTAGTGTGGTTGCTAACTGAACCAGTTTAACAGCATCATCATTAATTTGCTTAATTGTCCAAATGGCTTCACATAAGAACCAGTGCTGCTCAGGGTCCTCTATCCCTGTTCCTCTAAAAGTTGGTAGTTTCATGTCATCACCCATCCTTCTTGCACGGGTTTGAGGTGGAGGTACTGTAGCAGTGCCTCCGGGATGGTTAAACAAAGGTGGTACAGAGGTACTAGAAGTAGCGTGTGGGCTACTCGAAGGTGTTACTGTAGGATTATACTGAGCTCCGTCTGGTTTTTGCGGTGTAAAGGGGTAATACGGGATATGAGCACTCCCCTGTCTTTCTATATGGCTTGCTCTAGGGACTTGGCGATTGTCTGGGCTAGACTCAAAAGGATATTGGTCAAGGCCTACTTTATATCGTTTTCCACTACGAGTGCAACCAATAACTTCAGGATCACTATCAGAATCTACGGACATTACTTGACTATGCTATTCATCAGAAGCAATACATAGCTTTCCTTTTTCATACAGAAGCATTTTAATCCATAAGTTCAGGGAATTTAAGAACTTACCTCTGTGTACTTGGAAGAAACTCCTCTCAGCTTCACTGAAACTCTTTCTTGTATCGACTGCAAATTCGGTAATAAAACCTTCCAGTAGACTATTCAACCAAAAGTCTACTGCGCGGGACACAGGATTGTCTATCCGCTTCACAATACTAGCTAGCTCAGGCGTCCACGTGACGGGTCGATCAACATGCAGCGTAGGTCTAGAATCTGCTAACTTGGCTATCCAAGCGTGTAACTCCAATGCAAACGTAACAAAGAAAATTTCGTAAAGGTCAGCATAAATATACTTCTGTAACCAATCTTCTGTTTGAAGCGTAGGGCTTCTATTTTCTTATTCAGCAAACTCTTTAGCCTTTAAATCAAACCAATCTCCAATTTCCTTAGTTGTAGGATTCCAGTAACACATTTGGAACCATTTGTTGGTCACTAGGCAACGGAACCATTTGTTGGCTGAGCAACAAGGTTCAGAGCAACGGAAGTGACGTGATCAAAAAGTCATGAGGCAACGGAACCATTTGTTGCACTGTTCTATCTCGCGCGTCACCAAAATAACAAGTCTCATTCGCGCGGCAACGGAACCATTTGTTGCACTGTTCTATCTCGCGCGTCGCCAAAATAACAAGTCTCATTCGCGCGGCAACGGAACCATTTGTTGGCTGCTTTCTTGGGCAGACCCGGGTTTTAATGAAGCGCAGCAACAAAACCCCTTGGCGCACTGGCCCTCTCGGCAACGAGCTGCGCGGCAGCTCGAGGTCTCACCTGAAGTGGCTATGGGGGGGTTAAGGAATCAGGTTTCCTTAACCGGGGTGACGCGGAGATAGCTTTTCCTTGAATGGTTCCTGCGAAATCGGCGGTCGGACCTTCCCGCAGGCCGCTCGGCGCAGCTGCGCGGGTCCCTTCCTTGGCAGGTCTACTGCGCAGTTTCTCCTTTCCAACGCAGCAGGCAACTATTTCTTGGGTCGACGCGCGGAACACTTTCTGGCCCTTCGCATCTAGCGCAGTAACGCAGTCTGCTCTCGCCGCAGCGACTGTGCGTTACTACCTCTTTAGTACTTAAGACACTTATAGTTATCAAGGGATCTTTCCAACTCGCTCAAACAGTCACAAAGATAAGACAGAAGTCTTGCATACACAAATAATGAACTCGAAATAGTTATCATTCACACAAACATTATAACAAGAAGACATAAGTGAAGCTCATCTCCTCGAGGAAAACCACGTCCTCAGGAGTTTTATATTAACCAGAAAATGATAGAGTTATACAATATGCTGCGCACACAGCTGCAGCCTTAGAACTTACAGGAAACTCCACGCACACAGCTGGGAGCCCTTTTCTCAAGCTTGTCTCCTCTCTATGGAGATTACAAAGGCACAGACGTCGACTCAGACTGTCTGGCAACTCAGGGATTAGCTCCTCGGCTATCCGATTTCCTCTCTCTAGTTCTACACACCAGGTAGAAATTACAGTGAAGGATAATCAACACATGATCTATCCCTTTAGACTGGCTCTCTAACAGTCTAGCATCTAACTCTCTAACTCTCCAAAAGGAAGGAACTGAAGGAAGGGAGGAAGAACCCTCTACCCATTACAATGATTCATCTATATAGGTAGCCATGACGGTCACACCTTTACAAAACTGTGGGCCTTTCCCAACAGTGATTCCCAAAAACCCTAACCACGCACATGGCTAGGTGTACTGTAGGCGCCGCTTGCAGTCACGTCGCCGCTTCCTGCAGGCTCCATGAATTCCGGCGCAGATTGTGGGTATGGGCGATCGTCCTTCGCCTTCAATGCTCTGGTCCGTTGCTCCTCCTTGATCCGAGCAACCATAACTTCTGTACTAAGCCTTTAAATGAGGGTAGCTAAGCCCTCTACTCCATCACCTTATTTATTATGGTAGCTGAGCCACCTTCATTCTTCGATGACGTGCGCGCGAGCTCCGCAATTTCCGGTCCGTGATCTGCGCTGATATCATCCATCTGGCACCGTACTGCGCACCGTCTCCTTCTTACCCAAAACTTAGTGCTTGTCCCAAAATTAGCACTTTCCTTCCATACTCATGCTTTTTCCCAAAATTCGCAGCTTTTACTATAGCTGCGACCTTGGCCCCAACACAAGGTTGCAGGATCGGGTTCCTACAGTAGGTTCCAACAACAGTAGTCCATTTCTGGTAATGCCCTCGTTGGTTAGAGTATAACCTCTAATCGTTATGAACCAAAAGGGAAACATGGACCTCGTAGGAAATAATGTCAAGAAGGTGATGTGTTTTCCAAATCTGTTCAAATCATTACCAATAATCTGGCAGTGTGAGAGCTATGGTTTGGTCAATCATCATTCCTGCAATGTGAAATATCGAAGAGATATTTCATGCCTTCGGTCATGAAATCTCATGACAAAGATGAACATTTTTTTTATGTTTATCTAGCATGATATGTTGATGTAACCTCCTACTCCAAAGTTATCTCGAAGTAGTTTTGCATTGTAATATGGCACCGTAATTCCAACAACCATTCTTGTAACGTGTTCTTGCAACACTAATCCTATAGCACGTTGTTTGTGCAATGTAACATGTATATATTCCAATAGATATGGTAGTGATAGATTAAGCTATTAGACATGGAGATCATATAGGAATAGGGATTATGAATTATTGTACTCATTCATTATGATTAACTGAAGTCATTTTCTTCTGCATTCATGACTACTATTTCTAAGTTTTAATTAGAAATAGTAGGCATGCTTCTAGGAGAAGGAAAGTTCCCCTTCCTCTTAGAAATAACACCCTTGTGTGTTTGTTATTTATTTATAGAGTGGTGTGTGTGTGTTCGTGTTAGCTTATTTTATATGCATGAGTGTTTTATAGATATTTGGTTCTTGTAATGCATTTTTCATGTAGCTTGTAATTCAGTACAACACATATTTCCTATAAAGTATCATTCTTGTGATCTGACATAAGTTTTAATTTTGATAATCATCAATACCTAATTTGGTTAGGTTATTTACAGAGTTTTACTTCATGCAATCCTTAATTAATATAAGCTAAAAGAGAAACTTGTAGAGTATTGTCGGCTACGCATGCTAACCTAGATTTATACTTTAAAATTGCATAGCTTGATAGTATTGATCTGAGGGGTTCATGATTGTAGTTAATTTTTTTTTTAGATTTGGTATAATGAGATGTTTTTATAAGCAATGATATACTCCATTAAAATGGGACTCGCATAGAACTATTGATCATCAAGATAGATGATTATCTTGCATTTCTACCTTAGGATATCATAATGGAATGTAGTCAATATTGAATGTTATCTAATGATGAATTAAGTTTCTTTATATTTGCAAGATTTTCTCTCAGTAGTTTCATTTTTGGGTTCTATTTCCAAAATATTTCAATCAAGTTAAATCTCCAGAGTATTGTCCAATACAAGATATGTACTAGACCTACAATTCTACCTTAGTGATTCACGAAATTGTTAGTGACAAGTCCAAAAATGCATGATCAGTAGTAAGTTGTGTGATGATTGGTGATTTGATTTTATAGTGTTTAAAGAACTTTAGGACTTATTTATGAATATACTTTTCCTTGCCCCTCATAATTTGACAAACTTAGATTGGTGGTAAATGTAACAAAAAATATTGCCTTATAATTTCACTAACATTTTGGCGTCATTGCCAAGGATGTGCTAAAGGGACGGTACCAAAGTGGATTTTATTCTTGTTGTTTTGCAGTAGTCCAACATTTCATGCTCGGAGGAGGAGAAACAGTGAGACACAAAGACAATCTCACCACATAATTTATCTAGTGTAACATCCTGACACGTCCACTTTAGTGGGTTTCCCCAAGACCTTGACATGTTAATGTTTTCTTTATTTTTTTTAGTTCAATTGTTTTCAGATTGAATTTTATTTTGGTTTTTGTAGTGCCCCCATGTTAGATATGAAAAAACAAGAAGGTAAGAATTTGGAATTATTTATGTCATTTTGTCACATTTTGAAATATGATAGCTCTGCACAAATAGGGATAGAGATTGTAAAGGTAGGTTTCTTAAGAGAAAAAATAAATAAGTTCAAAATTTTGCTTTTGTTAGGACTATGAAAACTCTCACATCTACCAACTCATTGGTAGGGAAACATATAAAATAAATATCTGCAAGAAAGACTCCTATGTTGGGGATTGAAAGGAAGCCTACTTCAAAATAATTAATTGAACAAAGGACAACTACAATTTCAATTGTGAAGCCTCCAGTTATCCCAACAAAACCTACAGCAGAATCAATCATTATTGAAGAACCAGAGAGGCAACTAGAATAATGGTTCAAGGTAGTTATTGAACCAAATTATCCACTTCCCAAAATAGTGTTCAATTTGTTTGGGGGAAAATAAATGGTATATGAAGAGGGTACATGATCTACTCCATAGGAAACATTTACCATTGAGTTCCTTGTTAGGGATCCTGGTGGAATAACATTCATGAATAATATTCCTCCATCTTCTATACAAAACTTTCATGGGATATAAAGTGAAGATCCAAATGAACTTTTGTTTGAATTTGATGAAATTTGTAGGAGTTATGATTATTGTACTAATAGTAAAAAGTTGAAATTATTCCCTGCTACCTTGAAAGGTGTTGCACTTCGATGGTCTATGGCCCTCGCTGGGCATATGTCATGTCCCCTCGATAGTTATCATTGGATCAAGTTCCTAACCCAACTAATCCATTGGGTTGAGGAGACAACTTCAGTTACTATGGGGTTAATTTTGAATTCTAGGCATTTAATTAATTAGGACTGTGAATTATTTTTGCCTTAAGTTTATTATGCATTTGAAATAATTATTTTCCATCCATTAAATTATTTTATCATAAATAAAATAGGATAATTCTCCACAACTGCACCTTACTGGATGAGGTTGAATTTGGAGATGACTTGCATAAGAAGTTAGAAGAAAGCATCCAAATCTATAAAATCGGGAAAAAGGAAAGAAAGATGGTGCAAATCAGAAAAGCAGTGAAAACTCAGGAAAATAAGCATAAAGCGGAAAGCAACACAAAAGTAGAAAGTAGGATCAAATAAGAAAAGCAGGAAAGTTCAAAAACGCGGGATGATTCGGAAAAGCTAGAAAAAGCAAAAAAGGCTAAAGCAGAAAGCAGTAAGCAAAGCAGAAAAGTAAAAAGGAGAAAAGCAAAGCAAAAAGGAAAAGGAAGGAAAGCTATATTTCCTTATCCACTCATGAGGGAACATTAGTCAAGGATACTTGATCCTTGAGTATTGGTTTGTGTGTAGTTGTGCCTCAGAGACTTAGGAGATATGCCTCTAGTCCAAGTTGGGTGATGTTCCCTTGCTTCCTGTGAGAGGATGATGGAATTAATAAATTTTAAATTATTTTATTGCAGTTCCTGTAGCTTGTTCAAGTTTGGTTTGAATTTCATAAGAATTGTCATGAAGTCTATGGTTCGAATCTTCAAGCTTCATGTTGATTTCCAGTGCTAGTTTGTTGTGTTGAAAGGAGAGGATTTCCTGTGATATTTTGAGAATCCTATTGGATTAAATATGATGTATTTACTATAGTTATGATCCTCTTATATCAGTCATAAAATTTAATATTGCAGAAGTCTGAAATATTCTAATTTTTCTACACCCCTTCTAGATTTGCATAGAATTTGACTAGTTTTCAGAATGCACTTGATAAATGAATGAGTCTTGATCCAAATCAAGTAATTATTGTTCCTATAGTTTTTTAATATTTCATATGAATTACTACAAGTATCATATAATAATTTCGTAAGCCTTAATTGACTATTTGGAAGTCCTGAATTCTAACTAGTTGTGTAATCCTAGTAAGCAATTTTTAGTGTATCTTTGTGAGAATTTATCAAAAACTTATATAAATTTATGAAATTCAACCTGACTTTTATTGGCTATAAAATTATTTTATTTATCCTCCTTAAGTCATAATACTTCACCAATAGCTTCTAGTCAATGAATAGTGAAGTACTAGTCTACATATGTTGGGGTGCTCGGGAGCATTGTAGTAGATTTCACCTTGCTGATTTTGACCCATAAATGGTCCCAATACTTTTTTCAAAGGTATTATCATATATCATAGTCCTCATTCCATCTAGAGTATTTGTTCTTTCCCACCCACAGTCAAACTAACTCCCCGAAACCATTTTTTTAATTGATTCTCCAAAGAAGTAAATTTTTTGTATCAGTAATCCTAGTTGGCATGTTACAGTGGTATGTAATGTCCCCATCCAAATAAATTTCATGAAGGAAAAATCTCCACCAATCTACTAGTTCCCTAGGTTGGGGTGGAAATATTTAGACTTGGAATAAGGGAGCTATAAGACCCCAAATGAACCTTAGATTGGAAAATACACATTAAAGGGGCTAAATAATAATAATAATGAATAAATAAGGTGGCATTTGGTCATCAGGGAGCATAGGTGGTGTGGGACCCACACAAGTCTAGATTCTACATTCCACATGGAATCATTCTCTCACCCATTCGAATCCAAGGTGGAGTATAATGTTCTTGGAGGATTTGGAGAGGCCTTATTCATGGCATTAATCTAGGAAGGTCAAATTGGAGTGGAAGACTAACTCCCATGGAAGAGGAAGAGGCATCATGGAAGAATTCTGACACTTGGAGCTAGATTCCCTAATCTATATGACAACAATGATGAAGATTCCATGATGCCTATGACAAGTATAGACCTGATTTCTATCATATGACACATATGACATGTCATTGCTAAAAATAGCCTCCAAGAGGGTGCACAAGGGAAGTTATGGCAGCCAAGATTTCCCCCATTCAAATTGCTGGAAGAGGAAGGCTAGGAAATGAGGGACAAGTGTCATTCATGAGAATATTTCCCTAACTTGAGTTGGGAGGATACTCTTGAAGGGAATTAGAGCTATGGATGCCATTGAAACTTAATAAAAGGTGTGGAGGAATAAGGAGAGCATATTTTGACCATTTCTCATTTGGCACATTTGGAAAGCTTAGCTTGTCCTTGCACGGTGGATGTTCATCCTCCTTGCCTTAGAACCAATTTCGAGGGTGCAAGATTCCCATACAAGTTGGTTGATGGAGAGGCCATTCAAACCTCTCAACAGAGCTTCATGGAGATGTTTTGATGCAGTTTGAACCCCCATCTAAGTTTGAGTTCATATTCACTCTCTCTTATATATTCTCATTCTACAATCTTTCTCTGAATGTCATGTAAAAGTGTGATAGTGCACTTCTTCATGCATATATTTAATGGAGGATTGCTATTTAGACCTTATGGACATGTTAGTTGCTTCATAACTCTGTAATAGATATTTCATGAGAGCCACAGCTCTAAATACTAAGTACTTCATGTAATATTTCTCCAAGTAACATTGATATTCGAGCTAGTTTTCTCACTACATTGTCATGGTGATTGTAGCATGTTTCGTATTAGTTTGATATCAGAATTTTATGGATATTTTTCCTATGATTTAAGCTGCATATTGAATTTAAATGGGTGGCCACAATATTTTATTCATACCACTCAAGTCATACCATAGTTCGTGACATTAATTCGTGCTCCCTTGTCCACCATTTTCACATGCATTGTAGACCTTAGAATCTACTATTTTTTGGGAGACCTATCCGACCCTAAAACCCGATATAATGTTGCACAAATTTTTTCCTTGATATTCTCTAACAGATTCAATTCTAATACTGAACATTAGGGAAGGATTTATAGTTTTTGGAAGGGAAAATAGTGGCATACCTAAGGGGGATTTCCACCAATCCAATTGACTAGTTTTGTCCCAAGTATTCTCTCCTTGAAAGTTGCAGACCATGAATTTTTATAACAGATTTTTGGGTGTCTAAAGAGTGTAATAGAGTTTCCTATTTCATCCCAAGTCCCTCCTTCCACAATTTGAAAACATTTGGAGGTGTTTGGAACAGTTTATGTACAACATTCCTAGAATCGAAATTGGGTGAATTTGAGAAACTTTCATAGAAGGGATGTCGTAGTAGTATCAGAGAATGGTCCTTGTACCTGATTTGGGTGACCATTGATGAGGTCAAGAAGTCATCCCCCACCCCTAGAAACCGAAACAGAAAGTACCTTTGGTGAAGAGGAAGAAGCAGGAGAAGAGGTGCACTCTATTGAAACTATGGCTAAGGATGAAAAAGGAACCTCATAGATGGAGGAGAAAGAGGAGTTTAGGAAATTCATGAAACCATTTTTTGAGGACATAACAAGGAAGATAATGAAAGGGTTCGAATAAATGGATAGTCAAATTGGAAGCAAATTGGCAAGGAGGTAGTAGTAGTTCTCATTTTGAGGAAACAAATATAGTTGGTGAAAAACATTTCTCAAGGACTGAGCCTCACAACTGACCTAATGACTTCCAAGTCTCAACAAGATCCACCACACCTAAGTTTCTTGATTCCAAAGAGGATCCTAACACTCAATTTGGAATGAATTAAGCTCTAGTAGAATGGCAGCAGTTGAGTGCAGAATGTAGGAGGACCTTACAATTTGAACAATTCTTTAATGTATCAAACAAGCTCAAAACTAGAGGAGGTAGCAAAACCCCTTTCCAAAATAAAGAATTGAAGTCTACCATAGGCAAAGTGACCCTTGCCACCTTTGATGGCTCACCCAAAATTTCTACTAATACTTAGGTACAAATGTTAGATGTGTATTTTCAGCTGAATCCAATGGTTGAAGAGGATGCTTTAAAAATGGCTATTCTTCATCTTGAGGGAGAAGCAAATGATTGGTTCTTCCATGGACATAAAACCTTGCGACGTGATCGTATCACATCATATGAAGAGTTTTTTTAAAATTTAGTGGAAATATTTGATCAAAGAGACCATGTAATTCCTTTCAAGGAACTAGCGCAGTTGAAGCAAACTGGAACCCCTGAGGAGTACATGTTGGAATTCCAAAAATTGTTAGTTATGGTTTCTGATATCTCTATGGTTGGATTGGTATTTCTCTTTACTGAAGGATTGGCTGAACCTTTGAAAGTTTTGGTTAAATCTCACAAGCCTATTTCATTGAAAGATGCCATGAATTTGGAAAGAGATATGCAAAATGTGATACCCAAGACAAAGTATCCTCCCAAACCCAATTTTCCTTCCAAGTTCAGAGATGACAAGAGACCATCGAAAAAAGATTCATTTGGGAGGGACAAGAAAGAGGGACCAAGCAAGGAATAAATTAGAAGAAAGAAACTATGTTTCACATGCCATCAACCATGGGTGCCAGGGCATAAATGTGCTAAGGGGAAAGCACACTTCATTCAAGTATTTTCTAATAATGAAAATGACATGGAGGAAGAAGAAAAACATTGATCCCAAGAAGAGGGATATGACGCAACAGAAGAAGATATTCCATCACCTAAAATAGGGAAGCTGGTAGTACTATCAGGAGTACCTCATTTTCACACCCTCTGATGCAAGGGAGTGGTACAAGGGAAGAAGGTTTTGGTATTGGTAGATGGAGGAGAAACTCATAAATTCATTGATGCAGCCTTAGTAGAGAGGAGAAAGTTTCCTACTAAAGCATTCGAAGGGTTCACAGTCATCATTCTAGGTAACCATTCTATGGATTGTAACACATGGATCCCAAAGCTACAACTTACCATAGGAAATTACACCTTTACGGATAGCATACATGTGGTGAATGTTGCTGATATAAATGTGGTTTTGGGAGTACAATGGTTGTAATCTATAGGAGAACATACAATGAATTACCAAATACTTGAAATGAAGTTCAAAAATTATGAAGGAAAACAACTTTTAGTGAGAGGAATGCACACCTATCCTAACCAAATAGTGTTGTCCCATAATATGAGGTCCATATTGAGTCATGGGGACATTGAATGGGCTACAAAATGTTTAATCACTTCCCCAAACCAAGCATAGAAGTTGCAGAACATCCAAGGGATATAAGGAAGCTATTACACAACTATGATAGGGTTTTTGGAGACCTTCCCCCTGGAAGGCCACCTGATAGACTAGTTGAACATACCGTTGTTTTGGAGGTAGGTACTTCACCTATCCAAATACTCCCATATAGACACACAAAAAGGTTCAGAGATAAGATTGAGAAGGATATAAAACAACTATTGGAATTGGAGCTCATCAAGCCAAGCTCAAGTCCATATGCTTCTTCAATTGTCTTGGTGAAGAAAAAGGATGGAACCTTAAGTGTTTGCATTGATTTTAGAGACTTAAACAAAAAGACAAAAAAGAAACATCCCAACCCTCGGATATATGAGCTCATGGATGAGATATTTGGAGCAAATTTTTCTTTTCCAAAATTGATCTTAGATCTGGTTACCATTAGATTGGAATGAAGGAGGAGGATGTGGATAAAACTACTTTCAAATGTCACTATGGTCATTTTGAATTTCTTGTCATGCCTTTTGGTTTGACCAATGCTCCAGCAACCTTCCAATCATGCATGAACACAATATTTTGCAAGCAAATCCATAAGTTTGTTTTGTTTTTTTTATGATATTTTGATTTACAGTAAGACATGGGAGGATCATTTGAATCAGTTAGAAGTTGTATAGAAAATATTGCATGAACAATATTTGTTTGCTAAGTTTTCCAAGTGTGAGTTTGGGTTGACAGAAATTTTGTATCTTGGGGACATCATTGGGTAAGATAGGGTAAAGGTGGACTCGGAGAAAATAAAGGCCATTCTTGAATGGCCATCACCCAAGAACATTACTGAATTGTCGATGGGTTTATTGGGATCTGTACTTACGATAGGAAGTTTGTGAAGGGTTTTTTTCAAATTGACTACTCCTCTCACTGATTTGACCAAGAAGGATGATTTCCAAAGGGATGAAGATGCTGAAAAGGATTTCCAAAGAATGAAAGAGATAATGAGTAGTTGTCCAGTACTTGCATTACCATATTTTTCTAAACCATTGTTTTTGGAATGTGATGGATTAGGGGAGTGAATAGGGGAAGTACTAAAGCAAAATCAACAACCCATAACTTTTGAGAGTAGAAAATTGCAGCCACATGTGAGGCTCTACTCCATATATGACAAGGAAATGTTATCCATCATGCATGCCTTGGCCAAGTTTAGAAAATATCTGGTGGGGAACAAATTTGTGGTCAAGACTGATCATAACAGTTTAAATCATTTCTTTACACAAAAATATCTCAATGAAAGGCAACACAAATGGGTGAGTAGGATTCAATATTTTGATTTTGACATTGAATATGTAAAAGGGAAGAATAATATTGTAGCAGATGCATTGTCTAGGATACCCTCATTTTTCCTTATGGACATTTCAAAAGATTGGAAAGATGTGCTAATAGTAGAGTATGGAATAGATAGATTTGCTTGTGAATTTTTAGATGTGGCCAAGCGATATGATAGGTACAATATATTGAATGGGATAATATACCATAAATACTAAATATACTTAGTTCATGGTTCGAATTTAAAGCAAAACATATTGAATGTAGCTCATGATTCTCCTTTAGTAGGCCATCCTGTTTCTTTAAAACATATAGAAAGCTAAGAAAAAGTTTCTATTGGAAAGGTTTGAAGGAAGATGTTTTCAAGTATGTGAATGAATGCAAGATATGTCAGAAAAAAATTTTGATCACATCCATCATGTTGGTCTCTTACAACCATTTCCTATTCCAAATCAAAAGTGGGAAAGCATCTCCATGGATTTCATCACAGGTTTTCCCCAAGGCTCTTGGTAAGGATTCTATTTATGTTGTGGTGGATAGACTCACCAAATTTGCTCATCTCTTTGCTATTTTTTCATCTTTTACTACTGCACAAGTATTTGGGCTATTCTTTAGAGATGTTTTCAGATTGCATGGACTTCACAAAAATATTGTGAGTGACAGGGATAGCATATTTATGAGTGCTTTTTGGAAAGAAATCTTCAAGTTGGTGGGAGCACAATTGAATCCTAGCACAAGCTATCATCCTCAAACTGATGGAAAAATAGAAAGGGTGAACCAATGGTTGGAGGGATACTTGAGAGACTATGTTGGTGGGAAGCAAAAAACACGGGTTAAATGGCTACATTTGGGTGAGTTTTGCTACAATACTACCTTTAATATGTCCATTGGCACGTCTCCCTTCAAATCACTTTATGGTTTTGAATAACTCACCTTTGTTGATCACATTTTTGGTGATATTAGAGACCCAAAAGCTAAGGATTGGATTGAGGAAAGTCAAGATATTTTGAATCTCTTCAACTACAATTTGTAGGTTGCCCAAAATCAACAAAAACAATCACTAGTACAAAATGAGAGATAAGTGACTCGGTGACCAAAAAATTTGGTCACCACAACTTTCTCAGGGGATAAATGACCAAAATTGAGAAATTTCAAGTGAACTGACCAAAAATTACCAATTTGGTCATGGGATAAGAACTAAACTAAAAATGACCAAGATAAATGACCAATTTGGTCAGGAGATAAGAACTAAACTAAAAATGATCACGTAACAATTGGTCATTTATGTGGTCATTTTTAGTTGTGTCATTCCCGCAATGGAAAATTATAATTTTGATCATGAATTTGTACAATGGATTCGGAGACCCATTACAAGGGGTCTTTGAATCCATCTGCAGTGTTAAAATTTAGTAAATTGTAACATTAATAGTACACAACTTTGATTGTTTTTCAATACGTCTTCTAGGGGATCATTTCTTTGAGGCTATCCCGATACCTATTGTGTTAGATGATAGGAGAATCATTGAGATGCTCATTTAGGGGTTTCTCTACTAATTAGTGCCTTGGGTGTCGTGAGTTGATATCTAGATAATACACCATGTCTTTCATATAGTTTATCAAGTGATAGATAAGATCTTCTACATGTAGTTGAGTCGAAATTTTGTTAAAGTTTTGACAAGTTCATGTATTTTGCATCATGTTAGCTAAAAATTGTCAATTTCATAACCTCCATTAATTCTCCGTATGATTCCATTCATCATGGTTCTCCTCACTCTTGAGTTCGGAAAGTTCTAAAGTCCCCCATGGTCTCTCCCCTACAAAAAAAATCACCAATATCCTCCATTTTGGAAAGAAAAGAAGATTCCTCACTTTTTGTATAAATCCCTTCTTGCCCATCTCCTTGAATAATAATAATAATATAATAATGCCATCATAATCCCTAACCCCTTAGATTTCCTTCATATTAGCTAAAACTTGTCAATTTCGGAACCTCCTGCATTAATTCTCCATATGCATCCATTCACCATGGTTCTCCACGCACCTGATTTCAAAAAGTTTGAAAGTCCCCCTTGGGCCTTCGCTGCAAAAAGTCGCCAATATTCTCCATTTTGAAAAGAAAAAAAAACTTTATTTCTATAAAAATACCTTCATTCCCATATCCATTATTATTATTATTCACTTATAATCCTTAATACTTTGCTTTCCCTTTCTCATTTAAAGTAGACAAATTCTTAAAAACGCTTCGTTTCTTTATGTTCCTATTAACATTCTATTTTTCACTCATATATAATATATCAATATATTAGTTATTAGATATATTTATATAGTTAGTATATATAATATATTAATATTAATATTAACATATTTATAAAAACAATAATAAAAACAAAAAAAATATGATAAAATGAGAGAAATTAAATTAAAAATATATATAAATAAGAAACAAACATAATAAAAAGATCAAAACTAAATAAATAAATAAAATAAAAGAGGGAAAAGAATTAGCCAAAAAAATGACTAAATTAAAAACTAGATTGAGAGGGAAAATTTGGTAAAATAACTCATTAGAAAACTTCAATAGACATGAGTCACGCGAGGGTTTGGTAGATCTGAGTAATGCGAGGGTTTGGTATTGGATCATCGCATTGAGATTTGTTACTGATGGAATCATGGCATTGAGAGTTGTTTGTACAGAAGTTGCATCGGCACTCAATTTAGGTATTTGATCAGTATTTTATTTTCTTATTAATTTGATTGGTGAGGATCAAACCTGCCCATGTAAATATTCTGAGTTTTAAATGATTTTCTGGGCTTTCCAAGTAGGATTCAATCAGAATGTTCAAGCTTGTGGACAAGCGAGGTGAACAAAATTTGGCTGTGGTGATGAAATGCTGCTATTGGTGGTGCTTTTGCCTCTCCTACTCCTGCTAGTGCTAGTCCGCGGGCTATGCCCCTTTTCCTTGTAAGGTTATGTAATAAGGACCAAGAGGTTGTAGTTCTATCCAACCAATTGAATAGGTCTCGATATTGATATAGCTCAACAATTGGAAGGGATGTGGCTCTATCCCTGCTCTTGAAGGTATGATGGCTCCCCATGGGATCATTCACTAGGACTGGGTCAACTTCAATTGTATCTGCTAGCTATAGGATAGAGCCTATCACCCGATACGCCTGCATTGTTGTAACACTATTTGCTTGCCACTATTGGTAGGTATCAAGTCACGCCCGGTTGTGGGTGGGATAGATAGGTTGGAATTTTTTATTGATTGAACCGCCATGCCATCTAACAATCAAGGCTACCATCCATCCAAAATTTGGTCATGGTGATGAAATGTGACAAGGTGTTGGAAGGGCTTCTGAAGAAGGTAAAAAAATTCTTCATAATGGAAAATGGATAGATTACTATATATCAAATATATCAATCAATCAGTTGGCTAGTGTAATCCCATCGTTATATGAGACAGGTTAATCGTACATGGAGGGAGCTCTCAGCCAACAACTAATACTCATCCCATAGTTTATACCCTCTTGATAGCATCTTTAAGAATGGAGGGATACCATCATATATTATTGTATCCATACAAAGCACAAATTAAACTATGTGATAAGAGGAGGTATTCACCCCTACGAGATCTCACTTTGAAGGTATGCATTGACCTCCTCTCACAATATATATTAATATCCTGGGTGTCCCAACAGGGTCTCTGTTTTTAAACCCCAAAATAAATAAAATATAAGGTATTCTTGGTAAAATTCCACAGAGCAAAGCACAACATCCGTAACCTGCATTCTGATTGATCTGATTTGTATAGTTCTCTGTATGATTGGTCTAGATTTGTTCCATTGGGTTGGTCCATACCATTGGTTTCATCTTCAAGTTGACTACCCATTTTCCTCGAGCTGGGATTCTTATTTGGAGAACTCTCATATTTTACGGCAATGAAGAGTTCTCTATGGAACCTTCACTGTTTATGAGAATCTGAATTACAATTCATATACAGTTTATGGGATGAATTTTCATTAATTAGTACTTTTCTCATGGGACTTGAGAAGTTATATAGTGATATACTAAGCAAATATTTGTGATGTTTTGATGTTGCAGGGTTGCTCAGGTGTGGCAAAAGTTGTAGGCTTCAATGGACCAACTATTTGAGGCCAGACATAAAGCCATGAACAAACCATTCTCGAACTCCATGAAATTCTCGGAAACAAGTAAGTTATCAACAAACCTCGATAAATCTCATGTAATTCTTATTTAACTTATTATGTTTGAGTTTGATTAACCTGCAGGATATTTAATATTATATTCAATTTTTAGGTGGTTTGCAATAGCTTCCCATCTTCCCAGAAGGACAAACAATGAGATTAATAACTATTGGAACACCCATTTGAAGAAAGGATTGCTTCAAATGGGGATTGATCCAATTACTCATAGGCCACAAACAGACATCTTTGCTGCTTCCCAGATATCTTAGTATTTTTCTTCGCTGACATAGTGGGAGAATCCAAGGATGGAGGCTGAAGCATGATGGCTTAGAGATTACTTAAAGCTTGCTTCTTATCGGTCTTCACCCAATATGTTGAATGCTGAGAATGGAAATATGAACCAGCTAGACATCAATCTGCTAAGTTCTGCTACTGCATGCATGCAGATTTGATGATCTAGCTGTAGCTTTGTGTTCTCATATTTGTGCCCAACAGTAGCCTATATCAGTACTAGCACTTAATTCTCGGAACTTGGACCAACATTTGGTTCAAGGTTCAAACAGATGTTCAGGGAGATATAGTGTTCTAGATCAATCAGGAAATGTCAATGGATTATCACTGCACCAAGATTGGGAGGGATATGTTACTCATTTTTTGGATAACATGTGCACCTTAGCTCTTGGTTGTGCATACTCCGGCTTCACCTGTGTGTTTTATATATATCACATATTAAAATTAAGGCATCTCCCACTGGATATTGAAGGTGCTTATGGGATTGTAAGCATAAGCAAAGTGTCATAACACCAGTCAGGTTAAATTTTATAGGGGAAGTTGTTGATGTTGAGATATTGTAACTTCAAAGAATATTATATTTGTACTTTATTATTCCAGAGATGTTTCTTTCCTCCGTGAAGATCTTATTGTATATCCGGAGATGTTTATTCCTCCGTCAGAATGTGGTAACTCGGGTTATTAGACTTCCCTAGTGGGGGTCGGCCCTGTATGTGTCATGTGGGTCAAAGGGTTATTAGACCACCCTAGAGGGGTCGGCCCAGTTAGTTGTAGTGGGGTATTTAACCCATTGGTTAAATACGAGCCTACGTGTACCTGTGTAAGATACATGTCAGTGTAGTGTATAAATAGAGGAGGTGTGTTCCTCATTTGATACACTCACTCACTTGAGGATAGCGCACTTGTGGAGGAGAGGTCTGCTATTGTGGAGGAGGAGATCATGTCTCAGGGTTTCATCTTTGTATATTGCTGGTCATCTATATTGAGGAAGATTTGCTGGGTTTTCTACCCCATGAGGGTTTCCCAGGATAAATCTCTGTCTCTTGTGTTTATGCTGTGCTTGTTGTTTCTTCAGTGATCCTGTATATGCTATTATTTTGAAATGGAATGTAATGCTGCTATTTTTTGTCTTAGCATATTAAATTTTAACATGGTATCAGAGCTAAACTGAAGGAAGGCAAGGTATGGCACTTACGACACTTGCTTTACTTACGACAATTTGAAGGTTAGGGTTTTATATAGCAAAAACCAGTCATCGTGGAACTTTTGCTATAAATCCATTTTGGCGAAGGTTCAGGTTCCGAAACCTTTACAGATCGTAGATAACATCTCCAGGTATCTTGTGTCCAAAGGGTACCCTCAGATTCGTTGTACTTTGTAAGTTATGATCAGCACAAGTTAGGGTTTCTACCTCTTCCAGATCTCAGTCAAAATCAGGTGACCTAGGAAAAAAGGTCATAACGTAGGCTAGGAAGCTCCAAATGAAATTTAGTAAAAAGTGACAGGTAGTACACAGATTTTACTATCTCAGGAAACGTTTTCAGAGGCCGAAGCTGAACCAGTGACACATGGCACGCCGTACAAGTTCGCTCTCCTGTTTTATCCCATAAGCAGGTCACGTTACGAAACTTGGCATAACTCTCTCTCAGAGAGTCCAATTGATGTCAGACCTATCAGGATGGAAAGATAACATAGCGAGCTATCTCAAGGAAAGTTTTCAGAGGCCAAAGTTCAAATAGTGACATGTGGCACGCCGTACAAGTTCACTCTCCTGTATTCTCCCATAAACAAGTCACGTTGCAACACCTGGCATAACTCTCTCTCAGAAAATCCAATTGAGGTCAGACTTGTCAGGATGGAAAGATGACAGGTCAGGCTACTACAGAAACAGTTTTCAGACCCTGTGGAGTGAAAATTTCATAGTTAGAGCAGAAACAATCAGGTACATATTTCTGTCAAAATATAATTATTTTTGGAGCACCTTTATTCATGGCTTCCGGAATTTAGGGTTTCGGAGAAAGTTAGAATTTTTGGAATCGGAGTCCACGGCTGAATGCTACTCAGGAAAATAAAAATTTAGAGACCAAGATCGAACTTTTGGTTGGGTAGAAGACCGGGCTTCATCAAACCCTAGTTCGGGTTCCTGTCCAGAAGATCCAAAAGTTTCAAAGGCAATTTTGAGGGGTCAAATTTTGGAGATTTCAAAATTGAAGAATGCTAGTTTGATCAGCTCAGCAAGACACATTCTTCCATCCATTCAGAAGTGTGAAAGTCAAAGATTGAATTTTTAGGGTTTCTCTAGCAAACCCTAATCAAGCTCCAGATCAAGTTTCAGGGGGAGTTGAGGCTAAGGCCTTACATAAGAAGACTACAAAAAGTCTCGATAGGTATGACTTAAGGAGGTTCAGGTATGCCTTGAAATCTGATTCTTGATTAAGTTCATAATGTGTTTGTCTTCATGTTATTTATTAGTACAATCTTGATTAATGTTATTAATTGTCTTATCACCCTAGTAACAATATGAATGCATGTGAATGATCGAAGACATTCATTTATTAGGGCTATATGATTGTACTTATGCATTATGGTGTTGTGTGAGGTTGATGTTGTCTACTAACAAGATACAGGTACATCACAAAAGACAAATCAAGTTCCATGACCATGACAACATGAAGACAAAGACTCACGAGGTATGTATGACCTTGTTGTATTATGCTTAACCTATGAGACATGCAGGTTCTAGCTCAGGATCTCTAAATCAATGAAGAGATTTTTTAGGTATGTTGCACATAACTAAGTAGGTATACTAATCCAGGTATGTTTTCCTATGTCATGTTAGAATCTTACCTTGTGATTAGGATCCCTTATATAAGTATACTTGGTATGATTGGTTATGCTTATTCATAAAGTTAGTAATCAAGGGTTTATGCATATCATGTCTCTTATCTTGGTTGATTATTTAACTAACTAGATCAAACAAGAATATGCACAAGTAAAGGAAGACTTCCCTGAAACCTTGAATATTATCTATAATCATGATTATACATTTTCAAGATTATTTAGAACTATAATGTTTTGATAACATTGAATGTATGTTTGTGTATGAGATCATGATGATGACACTAGTGCACATTTGAGCATGCACAGTGGTATAGAATGAATAGAAGCTCAAAAGACATATAGAAGATCAAGCGGGAAGCAACCACACAAACATAAAAGATAAGCATTTGAGTTGTTATTTGAAATAGTAAATGATATTGTTTGTATGCATATTTGTATTCTTAGAATATATGATGCTGAGTGTAAACATTCATAGAGCATTGAACAGTATACTACTAATATGCATATGATTGGTAAGTTGGACAAACATTCCATTGTTGCTTGTCTAGAATGAAACCTCTTTGCTGACATGCTGAGAGATGTGCACACTCTCGATAGTATGTTCTGGTAGAGTTGGAAGACATCTAGATAGCCACTGTATGCATACAGAATATGGAAAAGTGTTGTGCCAAAGTATTGGTCAAAATAGTTGCATAACTATGTAAATAATATTCGTATGCATAATAGGTTATCATGACAATATGATTTGATGATTATGAAGTATTACTAATCATATACTGAATTTTGATTTGTAGGAAAGATCATGATGAATGATGAACACTGAACAAGCGATGGATGATCAACAAAAGATTTACAAATCAAACACACTATAGAAGGCTTGTGGCTAGAAGATTCTCCTAGAAAGAGGAAGAGAATCATGATGAAATGTTTGCTCCAAGTGGCTAGATAAGACCATTCTCTTAATGGTGTAATTAAAGAAGAAATGTGAATCAGGTTTTGTATGGGTTCCCAGGATCAATAATAAATTGATAAGCTTAATGATCACCATGGGTGATGTGGATCTCAACCTTTGCTACAAGGTTGAATATGATTTCTATACACAGATGACATGGATGCAAGAAGGAACTCACCACAGAGTTCGAATGATATTGAGGCTCATATCAGTAGACCCATCTAACGAGAGATGGCACAAATAGATATGCAGAAGATCATTCAATGCAGAAATGAAAATGAAAGATCTCAAATTGATGCTTTACTTCCTAGGTCTGGAAGTATGACAAGGCTCAGAAGGAATATTTCTCAACCAAGGAAAGTATGCTGAGAAATATTAAAAGAACTTGAGGTGTTGGAATGGCCACTCTTATGGATTCCAACTTGAAGCTGTTAGGGGATGACTCATTAGAGTTAGTGGATATAACTCTGTACAGTCAAATCATTGGGTCATTGATATATTTAACAAATACTAGGCCAGATATATGCTTTGCTGTAAATACCCTAAGTCAGTATCTAGTAGAACCTAGAAAGGTGCACTTAATAGCTACAAAGCATGTAGTGAGGTACCTAAAAGGTACATTAGATTTTTGGTCTATATTATCTTGGAGGTCATGAACTCCGTTTACATGGTTACTCAGATTTTGATTGGGCAGGAAGTGTCTAAGACAGAAAGAGTACATCAGGTGGATGTTATAGTCTTGAATCTGCCATGATCTCATGGTTTAGCAAGAAACAATCTAGTGTGGCTCTCAGTACTGCTGAAGCAGAATATATGGCTGTCTGCTCTACCAGCTGTGAAGCAGTGTGGCTTCAGAAGCTATTATATGGAGTGTTTGACTTAGAAATGGATCCCACTGTGATTATGTGTGACAATCAAAGCTGCATTAAGATGACTGAAAATCCTGTGTTCCATGATAAGTCAAAACACATAGAGATCCGATACTTCTATATACGAGATATGGTGCAAAGAGGAGCTATCAAGCTCAAATATATAAGCACTGAGGATCAGATTGCTGATATCTTGACTAAACCTCTGTCTCGAGTAAAGTTTGAATACTTTCGAGACAATCTTGGTATAGCTCAAAAGGACCCTCCTCGAAAGGGGGAGTAGCATAGTATCTGATAACAAGTCTGTCTCATCAATGATGAGGTTACCTATTTACTGCACCTAGTTACTTAGAATTATTTAGATTTAGGAATCTTATATTTTTTCTTTTGATGATAGATGCATACATGCTTTTGATGATAGATATACATGCTTTTGATGTTAGATATACATGATTTTGATGATAGATGTTATGCATGAGGATACATGTTTTGGTATACATGTTTTGATGATGAGGATACATGTTTTGCTATACATGTTTTGATGATGAGGATACATGTTTTGATGATGAGGATACATGTTTTGCTATACATGTTTTGATGATCGTGTGATGACGATGCTGATGATCGTGTGATGACGATACTGATGATCGTGTGATGACGATGCTGATGATCGTGTGATGACGACGCTGATGATCATGTGATGACGATCCTGATGATCGTGTGATGACGATGCTGATGATCGTGAGATGACGATGCTGATGATCGTGTCATGATGATGCTGATGATCGTGTGATGATGATGTTGATAATCGTGTGATGACGATGCTGATGATCGTGTGATGACGATGCTGATGATCGTGTGATGACGACGCTGATGATCGTGTGATGACGATGCTGATGATCGTGTGATGACGATGCTGATGATCGTGAGATGATGATGCTGATGATTGTGTGATGATGATGCTAATGATCGTGAGATGACGATGCTGATGATCGTGTGATGACGATAATCGTGAGGATCCAGATGATGATATTGTTGTAGCTGTTCAAGTGCTACAGAAGATAAAGACTCAATACTGAAGATGTCGATGTTCCAGTATTGAATATGTTCCAGTAACTGCTTGAGTTACTGATGATGTTGAGAAAGCTTCCAATGATTTATAGATGTATCATGTATGATGTTGATGACTCCTTGCTCGTGCAGATGCTGTTATAATATCCTTCTCGTTAAGGGGGAGTGTTGAGATATTGTAACTTCAAAGAATATTATATTTGTACTTTATTATTCCAGAGATGCTTCATTCCTCCATGAAGATCTTATTGTATATCCGGAGATGTTTATTCCTCCGTCAGAATGTGGTAACTCGGGTTATTAGACTTCCCTAGTGGGGGTCGGCCCTGTATGTGTCATGTGGGTCAAAGGGTTATTAGACCACCCTAGAGGGGTTGGCCCAGTTAGTTGTAGTGGGGTATTTAACCCATTGGTTAAATACGAGCCTACGTGTACCTGTGTAAGATACATGTCAGTGTAGTGTATAAATAGAGGAGGTGTGTTCCTCATTTGATACACTCACTCACTTGAGGATAGCGCACTTGTGGAGGAGAGGTCTGCTATTGTGGAGGAGGAGATCATGTCTCAGGGTTTCATCTTTGTATATTGCTGGTCATCTATATTGAGGAAGCTTTGATGGGTTTTCTACCCCATGAGGGTTTCCCAGGATAAATCTCTGTCTCTTGTGTTTATGCTGTGCTTGTTGTTTCTTCAGTGATCCTGTATATGCTATTATTTTGAAATGGAATGTAATGCTGCTATTTTCTGTCTTAGCATATTAAATTTTAACAGTTGAAGCGGGATGGACATGTTGGGCAGTCTTTTACGTGCAACCATTAGTGAACCTCACACTCTCAATTAATTTTGTAGATATGAGAAGATTAATCTCATCCCAAGATATAGGTATACTTCATTGTCAATGTAAAAGAAACATGACATTAACCTATGATAATGGTATTAAACTCCAATAATGAACATAACACTCATTTATTTGCGTAGAATAGGTATACTTCATTGTCCATATAAAATATAAACCTTAAGAATAATATATGACAATGTCAATTTGCAATTGAAATTTGTCTCCAGTAGTGAACCTCACAGTTGGAAAATATTAATCCCATTACAAAATATAGGTATACTTCATTTTCAAACCTAAGATTGACCTATAATGATGTTAGTAAACTCCATTAGCACATTTCTTTCCTTACGCTTGTTTACTTAGAATAGCAGGAACTTAGCAGAGCAGGAACCAACAATTGAATAAAATGGGTTCCTTAGATTGATTGCAACATGCCAAAAAAAACTAAAACTACAGAAATTGGAATGGTATCATGGACTAAATCTATGGGTCCTCCCAACTAGCCTCTCGCTGCTCAAATGACTATCACCCTACAAAATGAATTATATGCACACACATAAATTATAGATTTAGGCTTAAGCAGGTGGCAATAGAGAGAGGGAAGGTAGGCAATAAATCTTAAAATAACTTGTATCAACACAGCTACCTCCCCATCCCCTACCCCTCCCATGGAGCCCATTTATTTCAAACTGCTCTTTCATTGTTTTATTGGATAGCAGCGGGTTTATTATCCCACGCAATAACAATAATAAGAAAGTTGTAATAAAATAAAAAGTGCAGCCACTGTGTTCTACCAATCTTCCTCTTATCCCAACCTTTTTCCTAGTTGGCAAGCAGGGAGTTCAATCGAAAAGTAGCAGGTGGCTCTCTCCCCCCGCTCAAAATATCAACATATTTTATTGAAATACAATTCAACAACATAGTCTGATTTATAGAAATATCAACCTAAGTATAAAATATATGAATGTCTCAATCTACATTACATCATTGTCCTCTATCAACCAACTACAACAACTACCTTTCTATCCCTTTACATAGATCTAAATACAATAGGTATGTGCAGATCGATCATAATAGATCCCCTGCTTGATGCCTTAGGTGTCTCGATCTTATCAAGAGAGATCATAACAATGGATATATCAAATCTATAGATTGTGTGAGGAGGAATTTTAGTGCTCAATATAGACTGTGGCTTCCAAATTTGGCATTCAATTCTTCTTTTATGAATAGAAACCCAAGCTTGGATAATGACAATGGAATTCCATCCTTGAAATGTGGTCTCAGCTACACATAGGATGATCAAATCGATCTTTTAATTGATCATAATTCTAGAATATAAAATTGCAACGCAGTTGTGACTAGTTAAACACCGAGGCCTTCTCCAACCAAAAAGTACTAGGTCTAGTTCACAGAGAATTATTAGTTCATAGCACAAGTAGATCATAAATAAACATTTGAAATGTTTCTTACAACAGCAATCACAGATGATGTATTTAGAAGTTTGGAGGTAAACTATTTACAATTATTATAACTATTGAAAATCTAAAATATCATGCAGTAGTGTGCGCAAGCTGCTAAAACAATCATGTAAATGAAAAATCAGATTATTACTTGGTTGGTGTATATTGTTGCAACGTAGAGAGGTAAAATAAACAAACAAAACATCGGTATGCAGTTTTGTTCTTTCATGGCCTCTGTAAACAATTACTTCTACTAGCTGAATTTAAAAGGATCAAAACCCTTGTACAATCACATTACAAAAAAATAAAAGACTAAAAATAGGACCATGAAATCCTTGCAAATAGAAACAAACTTCGACTAGTTGTCTATCTTTGTAGCTACTAATGCAGTCTGTCCACCCAGATGACCAGTTCTTCTGGCAACAATAAGCCCAACCTTTTGACTTGGTGGTACATCACGACGTACAGTACTAGCATGACCAATATGTTGATGGTTACCACCACCATGGGGATGCTCAACTGGGTTCAAATCCACACCATGAACCTTAGGCCAACAATTCCTTTTGACCCTGTATTTGTGGTATGCATTGCCAACCTTGAGCATTGGATTTTCTGTTTGTGTTCATCACGTACAGTTTATCATTCAATAATCAATTGGGAAACCTAATATCTACGATATGGCTAGCCATCTTATATTATCATTTGTCCATCTAATGTTCACCATATGGAGAATATATCAGCATCACCCCTCTTAGCTTCCAGTGCGTTTCAAATTAGAAGTGCCACTATGAGTCATGAGGGGAAAGTTAAGAACCCACCATTGTTTCTGGGTGAAATGAAAGAATTGAGATCATTATGTGTTATTTCCATTCTGCTGAATAAGTATTATTCAATTGATTATGGTACAAATTTTTGAAATATATTTTTTACAGCAATAAAACCATTGCTTGATCAATTTAGGCAAGAAAATGGGAGCAATGAAACACCTATCTCTTTGTTTACTTGTTTCCTAGAAATTAGAAAAAGCTTAAAGATTGCTTCATTTATTTAGAGAGAGAAATCGCTTGTTCCCAATATTCTGTCAATCCTGTCTGTTAAAGGTGTGTCATAATTCATGGTTTCATCTATTCTTAATTTCGTTGAGAATTTTCTGAATTTGGAGGATGCAAGATGAAGATCAAGAAAATATTTCACTACAACAAATTCTTTTACCACATCTTGATATACTCTTCACAAGCATGTAGAATTTGGTTCAACTTCGTTTAGAGAATAACATGTAATAAATTAATAAGTCTGGATTGTGTTTGATTTATAATTGTTTATGTTGTTTTCTATCTTGTCAAAATGAATATAGATGGTCAGTTTTTTCCCTTCTGGTTTTTTATTATCAGGAAAAGCATCTCAGGACCTAGGAAGCGTGAGCTAAGAATTTTTAAGTTGTTGGAAAATATGCAAAATGTTCAAAAGTAGTGAATCAATTTGTTGATTGTTTGTTACCATTCCTTGATGTCAAAAAGGTTAGAAAGAATGGTGAGTACATTGAAGGAGCAAAAATAATATACAGGGATTACAGCTGAATTTCGAATTTGATTTTATGAATTTGTTGAAACCAACATAATTGCCATTTATTAACATATTGTAATCCATGTGATTTGCATATCATTTCTTGGAAATACCCTCTATCATGAAAGAGGTTTTGCCATCTTTGGGTGACAAAAGTGTTATTAAAATGCCAACTTTGTTCAGTTCATTGCTAACTTCATCAACATTGGATATTCGAGTGGCTATTTGTGATATCCTGAAAGGGATTTCAAAATTTGACCCCTCCTTAGTCTTACCTATAAGATGGTGCTTCTTGTTTAGTTTTGTTGAACCAAAGTTTGATATTATTTAATGCCCATGATATTAGCCTACAGTGATTCCATTTTTTTATTCATTGGTTGCAACGTCAAATTTTGTTATTAATTGCTAACATGATTTCTTGTTGCTTTCTTGCAGGAAAAACTGGTAGGTATAGGCGAGCAACATAACTTGCATATTCTCTCACATTGTGTCTATGATATATAATCAGAAGACCTCTCACTCAGGCATAGTGCCTCCAGTTGTCTGCTTTCTTTTATTCAATTTTGTGCCTCTGTATTAGAAAGTGAAGAGGTATTGCAGCATAAAGAGATTCAAGATGACCTGAAAAGTGAAAAGAAACCTAATCATCTAAACATGGTGGAGCAAGAACTACTTGATTCTTGCATCAATGATGGCTATGGAAATTGGTCTAAAGTATCTGTTAAGCATTCTTGTTATAATTTTCTTCTCGCACATGTGAAGAATGGTATAACAAGCTTAGAGACCTCCGCCCAAAGGGTATTTTTTGTTGAATTATTTTAAATTTGTACACTATCGTCTTTAAGTTTTAGAGGTAAGCATTGCATTCTAACATTGTCAAATGTATCTATAGGAATGGGTGGATTTACTATGTTCAATAGTACTTAGCCTTTATGGTATTGCAACTTTGAATGAATGCAAGCCTCTTTCTAGCATAGATGTAAAAGTGGACTTCTTCAACAATATTTTTCACATTCAGGTTTCCTGTTCTTTCCTTTTATTTCTTGTTCTTCCCCCCAAAAAAATTTGTGTGGAAAGCAGTCTAACAGTGGTTTGTTTACTTATGCAGAGGCATAGGAGATCAAGAGCAATGGCACAGTTTAGAAATATTGTGGATGTTGGAAATCCATCTGAGATAAAATAATATTTGAGTCTGAGATAACTCTGTGAACATATTTTTCATTATTTGAGTCTGAGATAACTCTATGTACATGTTTTTTATCTATGGGTGACATTGGTGTGGCAAGTTGTTCATCTTTTCTATATCCTCTTCTGACCACACCTCTCTACAATATACTCACATTGCTAGTGAATATGGAATATTATGTAGGAAACTCTCATGCAAATATTTGTGTCGCTCTTTTTTAGTTTGTTGTTCAAGGCCAAAGGTGACAAGGAGGGGAATGCTGTGAATTCTTGCTTAGAAAACCTTTTTTGTATTGCTGGTCACATAAGATGGGATTCTTACTTCAGTTTATTGATGATAGCATTTAAATTGATGGCTTCCAAGGAAGATAATAGCAATATACTTGTACAGCTGATTTATTCAATATTAGATAAGTTTCATTTTATTGATGGAATGGCCTTAGCTGTAGGACCAGAAAAACATGATCATCAATCTAAGATTGGTGAAAATGCAATGGATAAAGTCGAATATGGAATTAAGGAGGGATGGTGGTAACAAAAATATTATCTACCCTAAAATACAAGAGCGTCTAAAAAAGTGTGTGCTACCTGAGATAAATAAGATGATGATATCTCATGCGAATGTGGTTAATATTTCAGTTAGTCGTGCTGCATTGAAGTTATTGAAGTTTATGCCTTTAGAAACAATGGAATTAGAGCTTCCTTACATCATATAGCGTATTGCTAATCTGTTGGAAAGTCAGCCTTATTCTTAATAACTGCAAGGTGCATGACCCATAAGGAGTTCTATTTAAGGATGCTAGCTCAATGGTAGAGCACCTACCTTATAGGCAGGAGGTTGGTGGTTCGATTCCACCATGCCCTATTTATATTCTGAAACCACTAAAAAGAGATAAATGACTAAAAAAATGACCAAAATTTGCATGTAAACAACCACCAATACAACATGAGAGATAAGTGACCAAAAAATTACCAAAATATGAATATAAATGACCAATTTTGAGTTGGCTATCGCTGGTAGCAAATTAGCGGTCATTTATCACGTGACAAAAAATGTGGTCATTAATTGTGACAATTAATGACCAAATATATTACCAAATTAATGACCAAATATACGACCAAATATATGACCACAAGATAAGCTATAAATGACCAAGCTAAATATGACCACATTTTTGGTCGCGTGATATATGGCCACTAATTTGCTACCAGTGGTAACCAACTCAAAAGTGGTCACTTATATCCGGATTTTGGTCATTTTTTTTGTCACTTATCTCTCATTTTGTATTAGTGATTATGTTGATCAACATAGGAAAGAAAGAACTTTTAAAGTAAATGATTTGGTTTATTTGAGGCTGCAACCATATAAACAAACCACCTTAAAAGGAAGAGGATCATAAAATCTTAAACCAATATTTTATGGTCCATATAAGATAATTCGAAAGGTTGGTGAGGTAGCTTATGAAGTAGAACTTCCAGAAGGCATAAAAATCAATAACATGTTTCATGTTTCATGCATCAAGAAGGTGATTGGATAGAAAATCTATTTCATAAACACTCCCTCCATTAGATGATGAAGGACAACTCATACTCATTATGGAAAAAAATCTAAAAACAACGGAAAGAAAATTGATGAGCAAAACCATAAGAGAATATTTGGTACAATGGAAATATTTTCCAACTGAGGATACCACATGGGAAGAGGAAAAAAAATTGTAGCATCCCAATTTGGAATTTCTTGGGGGAAAGCAATCTTGGGTGAGGAGGACTGTAATGTCCCCATTCAAATCAATTACATGAATGAAAAATCTCCACCAATCTACTAGTTCCCTATGTTGGGGTGGAAACATTTAGACTTGGAATAAGGGAGCTATAAGACACAAAATGAACCTTATATTGGAAAATACACATTAAAGGGGCTAAAATAATAATAATAATAATGGATAAATAAGGGGGATTTGGTCATGAGGGTGTTAAGATTCAATATGCTAAGACAGAAAATATCAGCATTACATTCCATTTCACAATAATAGCATATACAGGATCACTGAAGAAACAACAAGCACAGCATAAACACAAGAGACACAAATTTATCCTGGGAAACCCTCACGGGGTAGAAAAACCAACAAAGCTTCCTCAATATAGATGACCAACAATATACAAATATGCAAACCAAAGACATGATCTCCTCCTCCTCCATAGCAGACCTCTCTCTCACAAGTGTGCTACATTTCAAGTGAGGGAAGTGTGTGTATAATTAGGAACACACCTCCTCTATTTATACACATCTCCGACTTGTACTTTATATTAACTAGGTCAGCCCCAAATTTACCACTGGGTTAAACACCCTACTACAACTAACTGGGCCGACCCCACTAGGGTGGTCTAACAACCCTTTGACCCACATAACACATATAGGGCCAACCCCCACTAGGGAAGTCTAATAACCCAAGTTACCACATTCCGACGGAGGAATAAACATCTCTGGATATACAATAAGATCTTCACGGAGGAATGAAACATCTCCAAAATAATAAGGTACACATATAATATTCTTTGAAGTTACAATATCTCAACACTCCCCCTTAATGAGAAGGATATTATAATAACATCTGCAGGAGCAAGGAGTCATCAACATGATACATCTATAAATCATTGGAAGCTTTCTCAACATCATCACTACTTCAACCAGTTACTGGAACATTTTCAGTACTAGAACATCAACATCTTCAGTACTGATTCTTTATCTTTTGCAGCACTCAAACAACTATAGCAACATCAACATGATCAATAACATCATTGTCACACAATCATCATCATCGTCATCACACGATCATCATCATCGTCATCACAAAATCATCAGCATCATCATCACACGATCATCAACATCATCATCACACGATCATCGGCATCATCATCTAGACCATCATGATCAACAGCATCATCATCTAGATCATCATGATTAGTATCCACACCAATACAAGTATCCTCATCAATACATATCATCAATACATCAATTCAAGTATCCATATTATCAATACAAGTATCCTCATCAATACAAGTATACATATCATCAATACAAGTATCCTCATCAATACAAGTATACATATCAGCAGCATACCCTGCAACACACATGAACCTTTCCTTTCGGAATCACAATCATGTTTAAGACTATCCTTCCTTTCGGAATTACTGGATTTACTGTCTAAGGATGATTAATCCACTCAATTCATTTAGGACTATCCTTCCTTTCGAAATTACTGGATTTATTGTCCAAGGATGATTTAATCCACTCAATTCATTTAGGACTATACTTCCTTTCGGAATTACTGGATTTACTGTCCAAGGATGATTTAATCCACACAATTCATTTAGGACTATCCTTCCTTTCGAAATTACTGGATTTACTGTCCAAGGATGATTTAATCCACACCATTCATTTAGGACTATCCCTCCTTTCAAAATTACTGGATTTACTGTCCAAGGATGATTTAATCCACACCATTCATTTAGGACTATGTCCAAGGATGATTTAATCCACACCATTCATTTAGGACTATGTCCAAGGATGATTTAATCCACACCATTCATTTAGGACTATGTCCAAGGATGATTTAATCCACATCATTCATTTAGGACTATCCTTCCTTTCAGAATTACTGGATTTATCGTCCAAGGATGATTTAATCCACACACATACATTTTGAACTAAGCGCTCAGGGACGATGTAGTCCTATCACGTCCACTAGGGACTTCATTCTTGGAGACATATGTCTACGGCTGTCTTTAGGACTGAAGTCCAGGGATGATACAATCCCCACTTGTCCACTAAGGACTTCATTCTCGAAGACACATGTCTATGGATCAATTCAAGGGACCGAAATCCGGGGATGATACGATCCTCACCTGTCCACTAAGGACTTCATTTTTGAAGACATAGGTCTACGGATCAATTTAGAACATGTGTTCAAGGATGATGCAATCCCTCTTATTTCTCGGAGACTTATGTCTACAGATCCTTTTTAGAACATGTGTTCAAGGATGATGCAATCCCCTCGTCAGCTTAGACCATGTCTAAGGACCATCCACCAACCTTTCTGTCGGCATCACCAATATAGGTATCAACATCATCGACCTCACTATCAATGCAGGCAATCTCATCATAAGTGACCACATCATTCCCCCTTTCGAGGAGGGTCCTACCAAGCTTATCTCAGAAAATACTCAAACTTTACTTGAGGTAGAGGTTTGGTTAGTACATCGGTAACTTGTTCACTTGAGGTAGAGGTTTGGTTGGTACATCGGTAACTTGTTACAACTTCGAACTTTATAGTTCCTTTTTGCACCATATCTTGTAAATAGAAATATCAGATCTCTATGTGCTTTGACTTATCATGGAACAATGGATTTTCTGCCATCTTGATACAACTCTATTTGTCACACAGGATCATAGTTGGGTCTATCTCTAAGTCAAACAATCCTGAATCCATACCGCTTCACAACTAGCAGAGCAAGCAGCCATATATTCTACTTGTGCTGAGAGCCACACTAGACTGCTTCCTGCTAAACCACGAGAACATGGCCGATCCTAGACAATAACATCCTCTTGATGTGCTCTTCCTGTATGATATACTTCCTGCCCAATCAACATCTGTGTAGCCATCTGAAGTCATGATCTCCAAGATAACATAGATCAAAGTCTATCGTACCCTTTAGATACCTCATCACATGCTTTGCAACTATCAGGTGAACACATCTAGTTTTCACTAGATATTGACTCAAGGTGTTCATAGCAAGGCATATATCTAGCCTGGTATTTGATAGGTACATCAACGACCCAATAATATGTCTGTACAGCGTCACATCTAATGACTCTGATGAGTCATCCGCTAACAGCTTCAAGTTGGAATCCATGAGAGTGGCCATTCCAACTCATCAAGTCCTTTTAATATTTCTCAACATACTTTCCCTAGTTGAGAAAGATTCCTTCTGAGCCTTGCCATACTTCCAGACCTAGGAAGTAATGCATCAATATGAGATCTTTCATTTTCATTTTTGCAGCCATCTATCTGTGCCATCTCTCGTCATATGGGTCTACTGATATGAGCCTCAATATCATTCAAACTCTGTGGTGAGTTCCTTCTTGTATCTATGTCATTTGTGTATAGAAACCATATTCAACCTTGTAGCAAAGGTTGATATCCACATCACCCATGGTGATCATTAAGCTCATCAATTGACTATCGATCCTGGGTACCCATACAGAACCTGATTCACACTTCTTCTTTAATTACACCATCAAGAGAATGGTCTTGTCTAGCCACTTGGAGCAAACATATTGTCATGATTTTCTTCCTCTTTCTAAGAGAATCTTCTAGCCATGAGCCTTCTATATTTTGTTTGATTTGTAAATCTTCTTGTTGAACATCTATCACTTGTTCGGTGTTCATCATTCTTCATGATCTTTCCTACAAATCAAAATTAAGTACATGATTAGTAATACTTCATAATCATGAAATCATGTTGACATGATAACCTATTATGCATACATATATCATTTACATAGTTATGTAACTATCTTGACCAATACTTTGGCACAACACTTTTCCATATCCTAGATGCATATAGTGGCTATCTAGATGCCTTCCATCTCTACCAGAACATACTATCAAGAGTATGCACAGCTCTTAGCATGTCAGCAAAGAGGTTTCATTGTAGACAAGAAACAATGGAATGTTTGTCCAACTTACCAATCATATGCATATTAGTAGTATACTGTTCAATGCACTATGAATGTTTACACTCAGCATGATATATTATAGGAATACAAATATGCATACAACCTATTACAAGCAATATCATTTACTATTTCAAATAACAACTCAAATACTTATCTTTTATGTTTGTGTGGTTGTCTCCCGCTTGATCTTCTATATGTCTTTTGAACTTCTATTCATTATGTACCACTGTGCATGCTCAAGTGTCATCCTCATGATCTCCTACACAAACATACATTCATTAGTATATTCTCAATATTATCAAAACATTATAGTTCTAAATAATCTTGAATATGTATAGTCATGATTATAGATAATAAACATTAGTAGGGAAGTCTTCTTTTACTCATGCATATTCTTGTTTGATCTGGTTAGTTAAATCATCAATCAGGATAAGAGACATAATATTCATAAACCCTTGATTAATAACTTTATGAATAAGCATAACCAATCATACCGAGTATACTTATATAAGGGATCCTAACACAAGGTAAGATTCTAAATTGACATAGGAAAACATACCTAGATTAGTATACCTGCTTAGTTATGTCTAACATACCTAATCAATATCTTCTTTGTTCTCTTCAATGATTTAGAGATCCTGTACTGGAACCTGCATATCTCATAGGTTAAGCATAATAGAACAAAGTCATACATACCTCGTAAGTAGAACTTCTATGTGATCAAATATTATGGATGAGTCTTTGTCTTCATGTCGTCATGGTCATGGAACTTGATTTGTCTTTCATGATGTACCTGTATATTGTTAGCAGAAAACATCAACCTCATACAACACCACAGTGCATTAGTACAATCATATAGCCCTAATCAATGAATGTCTTCTATCATTCACATGCATACTTTTACTAGGGTGATAAGACAATTCTAACATTAATCAAGATTGTACTAATATAAATAATATGAAGACAAACATATTATGAACTTAATCAAGAATTAGATTTCAAGACATACCTGTATCTCCTTAAGTCATACTTGTTGAGATTTCTTGTAGTCTTCTTATGTAAGGCCTTAGCCTCAACTCCCCCTGAAACTTGATCTAGAGCTTGATTAGGGTTTGTTAGAGAAACCCTAAAAATTCAATCTTTGACTTTCACACTTCTGAATGGATGGAAGGATATGTCTTGCTGAGCTGATCAAACTTGCATACTTCAATTTTTAAATCTCCAAAATTTGACCCCTCAAAATTGCCTTCGAAACTTCTGGATATTCTAGACAGGATCTCGAACTAGGGTTTGATGAAGCCCACCCTTCTGCCCAATCAAATGGTTCGATCCAAGGCTCTAAACTCATATTTTTTTTAGGAGCTTCCAGCCATGGTCACAGACTTCAAAATTTTCAACTTTTGCTAAAGCCCTAATTCTCCATCTTTCCAATCAAAATCCCGAACTGGGGTTTGATCAAGCCTGGTCCTTTACCCAACCAAAAAATTCAATCTTGGTCTCTAAATTTCAATTTTATTGAGTAGAATTCAGCCATGGACTCCGATTCCAAAAAATCTAACTTTCGCTTAAACCCTAAATTCCAGAAGCCATGAATGAAGGTGCTCCAAAAATAATTCTATTTTGACAGAAATATGTACCTGATTGTTTCTATTGTAACTCCGAACTTTTCAATCCATAGGGTCTAAAAACATTTTTTGTGGTATACTGACCTGTCATCTTTCCATCCCGATAGGTATGACCTCAATTGGATTTTCTGAGAGAGAGTTATGCCAAGTGTCGCAATGTGTCCTGTTTATGGGATAAAATAGGAGAGCGAAATTGTATGGCATGCCACGTGTCACTGGTTCAACTTAGGCCTCTGAAATAGTTTCTTGAGATAGTATAGTCTATGTAATACCCGTCACTAATTAGGAAATTTCATTTGGAGCTTCCTAGCCCAAGTTATGACCTTTTTTCCAAGGTCACGTGATTATGACTGAGATCTGGAAGAGGCAGAAACCCTAACTTGTACTGATCATAACTCACAAAGTACAACGAATCTAAGCGTGTCCTTTGGAAAAAAGGTACCTGGGGATGGTATATACTACCTGTAAAGGTTTCGAATCCTGAACCTTCTCCAAAATTGATTTATAGGGAAAGTTCCACGATGACTGGTTTTTTCTATACAAAACCCTAACCTTCAAATTCTCGCAAGTGAAGCAAGTGTCGTAACTGCTATACATTTCCTTCCTTGAGGTTAGCTCTGATACCATGTTAAGATTCAATATGATAAGACATAAAATATCAGCATTACATTCCATTTCACAATAATAGCATATACAGGATCACTAAGGAAACAACAAGCACAGCATAAACACAAGAGACACAGATTTATCTTGCGAAACCCTCATGGGGTAGAAAACCCAGCAACGCTTCGTCAGTGTAGATGACCAGCAATATACAAATATGCAAACCAAAGACATGATATCCTCCTCCTCCATAGCAGACCTCTCTCTCACAAGTGTCCTACATTTCAAGTGAGGGAAGTGTGTGTATAATGAGGAACACACCTCCTTTATTTATACACATCTCCGACTTGTACTTTATATTAACTAGGTCGGCCCCAACTTTACCACTGGGTTAAACACCCTACTACAATTGACTGGGTTGACCCCACTAGGGTGGTCTAACAACCCTTTGGCCCACATAACATATACAGGGCCGACCCCCACTAGGGAAGTCTAATAACCCAAGTTACCACATTCCGACGGAGTAATAAACATCTCCAGATATAGAATAAGATATTCACGGAGGAATGAAACATCTCCGGAATAATAAGGTACAAATATATTATTCTTTGAAGTTACAATATCTCAATAGAGGGCATATAGGTGGCGTGGGACCCACACAAGGCTAGATTCTCCATTCCACATGGCATCATTCTCTCACCCATATGAATCCAAGGTGGAGTATAACATTCTTGGAGGAGTTGGAGAGGAATTATTCATGTCATGAATCTAGGGAGGTCAAATTGGAGTGGAAGAGTAACTCCCATGGAAGAGGAAGAGGCATTATGGAAAAATTGTGACACTTGGAGCTAGATTCCCTAATATCTATGACAACAATGATGAATATTCTATGACACCTATGACAAGTTCAAACCTGACTGCTGACATATGACAAATATGACATGTTAGGGCTTAAAATAGCCTCCAAGAGGGTGCACAAGAGGATTTATGGCAGCCAATATCCCCCCCATTCGAATTGATGGAAGAGGAAGGCTAGGAAGTGAGGAACAAGTGTCATTCATGAGAATATTTCCCTAACTCAAGTTGGGAGGAGACTCTTGGAGGGAATTTGAGCTATGGAGGCCATTGAAGGTTAATAAAATGTGTAGAGGAAGAAGGAGAGAAGCTTTTGATCATTTCTCATTTGGCACATTTGGAGAGCTTAGCTTGTCCTTGCACGGTGGATGTTCATCCTCCCTGCCTTAGAACCAATTTCGAGGGTGCAAGATTCCCATAAAAGTTGTTTTATGGAGAGGCCATTTAGACCTATAAACATAGCTTCATGGAGATGTTTTGATGCAGGTTCAACCCCATCTGAGTTAGAGTTCATATTCACTCTCTCTTCTTTATTCTCATTCTACTATATTTCTCTCAATGTCATGTAAAAGTGTGATGGTGCACTTCTTGTTGCATATATTTAATGGAGGATTTCTATTTCGACCTTATGGACATGTTACTTTCTTCATAAATCTGTAATATATATATCATCAGTACCACGTCTCAAAATACAAGTACTTCATGTAATATTTCTCCAAGTAACATTGATATTCGAGCTAGTTTCTTCACTACATTGTCATGGTGATTGTAGCATGTTTTCTATCAGTTTGATATCAGAATTTTATGGAGATGTTTCCTATGATTTAAGATTCATATGGAAGTTAAATTGGTGGCCACATTATTGTATTCATACCCCTCAAGTCATACCATAGTTCGTGACATTAATTCATGCTCCCCTGTCCACCATTTTCACATACATTGTATACCTTAGAAGTTGTTGTCTTTTGGGAGACCTATCCAACCCTGAAACCTGATTTAATTATGCACAAATGTTTCCCTTGATGTACTCTAATAGACCCAATTATCATAATGAATATTATGGAATTCCGTACAGTGTTTGGAATGGAAAACAATGACATACCTAGGGGGATTTCCACCAATCCAATTGACTAGTTTTATCCCAAGTATTCTCCTTGAAAATTGCATACCATGAATGTTTATAATAGAGGTTTGGGTGTCTAGAGCGTGTAATAGAGTGTCCTATACCCTCCCAAGTCCCTCCTTCCACAATTCGAAAACATTTTATGTGTTTGGAACAGTTTGTGTACAGCATTCATAGAATCGAAATTGGGTGAATTTGAGAAAATTTCATAGAAGGGATATCACATGGTACCAAAGCATGGTCCTATGAACCTTCTCTTGAAATATTCCTATGATTCCAATAAGATACACACATTCTAAAAAGAAGGATCCTCTATCAGAGGAAGAAGAGGGAGAAGAAATAAATTCTACTGAAGGAAAACTGCAAGGAGAGTTAGACATGTCTCACAATGAAGACAAAGATGAGTTCAAACTTTTTGTTCAAATCATGATGAAGGGTTTACAAGACATCTCTCACAATATTGTTCAATATGGAAAAGAGACCAGAGAGTTCTTAGCTCAACATCTAGGAACCGATAATGGAGATGGGAGAAGCAATGGTACCCCACATGGCGAAAGGAAGATCAATGGTGGCTCTATTTTCTCAAGAAATGAGCCTCACAATCGCCTTGATGAATTGAATATGGAATCTCAACCTCACTCCAGGCCTATTATGCCCAAGTTTACTAAAGAAAAAAGAGAGGAAACTGAGGTTCTAAATGGAGTCCCTGCTTCATGGGTGGACAAATATGTTGAGTACCTTACATTGAATGAAGAGTGCAGAAGGGATTTACCATTCAAAGACTTTTGTGATATACAGTACAAAACCAACCCAAGAGGAGGCTTCTGAGTGCCAAATCAGAACTATGAGCTAAGAAATGTTATTGGTAATATTTATCAACCTTACTTTGATGGTTCACAGAAATGCACTGCTAACTGGATTAAGAAGCTTGATATATATTTTCAGTTGAATCAAATGGCTGAGAGAGATACCAACAAGATGGCCACTCTACACTTAGACAGGGAAGCCAATGATTGGTTGTTTCATGTCCTAAAAACACTTTGGCATGATCAAGTGACCACTTTTGTAGAGTTCACAAGAAGATTGGTGTCACGTCCCCATTTTGACCTCCTTCACATTAAATTGTAAATGATGTAAATATTGTAATTCAATCATGGTGAGGAGCTCAAGGCCAAGGCCCCACCATTGATTTAGCGTTTTATGTATCGGCAATTAAAAATAGATGCCTATGGTTCTTGTGCTAGATAGGCACAATGTATATAAGATGTTATGTAATTACGAATTTTTAATGAAAAACCCACAACCGGCTATGCAATGCAACAAAAGAGATGGGGCATGATTTCTACAAGGGAAAGGGAGGGAAATTCTTTAAACCCTTGAGCCAATGGTGTTAATCCATGTGTCAATGGGGAAACCCATAAACCACCAACTACCCATTTTGTCTCATGCACCCAATCATTTAATTCTTCGAAGAAATTGGTTAAGGCAGTTAATGCCTTGGAAATGAAGAAGTATGGCAGCCAATTTTGTGCATGGGCAAGCCATCAACTTGGAAATTCGTGTTTTTGCTTGTTGGGTAAGAAAACACCCACGAAATGGTGCCCAAAGCCATTCTGAACAGGCAGTCTTCACTCATTCACGCAGTGGGAGCTAGCTGGGCCTTTCCCTACACGTTTTTCATCCAAATCCTGCATTTTTCCATGCCCGGGAGTTCGTTTTTGCATATATAGTAGCTTGGGAGAGAAGGGCCACGATTTGGGGACTGTATGGAGGTCATTTTTGCCCCCGAATGTCCAAGGACGTTTTTCTAAAAACGGATTGGCTTCCCTGGGTTGTTCCCCAACTTCCCATTTCATTTTTGTGGGTTCCCACGTTTTTCTAAGTTAGTTGAAACCCCATCTCATGCATCCCATTGTGTAAAAACGTTTTCCTCATGCTCAGCAAGTGTGGTTGTTGTTAAGTGCATCTCGTTTTTGGTTTGAACCTGTGAGCTGAAGTTTTGGACTGGAAGTGGACAGAACTGGCTTGATAAACCTAGTAGAGGGAGTAGCCTCTCAAGAAGATCAAGAGGGCTTGGGTACTTTTCTATGCACACCCTGAGAGCACTAGAAAGGAAGGTATGGCTTGAGGAACTGTGTGGCAGTGAAGAGAATACTTCCTTGTGTTGGGTGTGTAGGCATTGTGAGTGCCAAGCTGAATAGATCTGGGAGGGGTATCCTTAGCTCTGTGTTTGAGCATACTAGCTTAGCAATTCTTCCCTGCCATGTCCTAGCAGCCTGATAAACCCAATTGCAGATTGGATTGGCTCATCTTGGTGTATGCTCGGCTATGTGTGAGTCTGCTGTTCCCTGGTTCCTTGTAGAGATCATGCCCAGCTCGGGGGGTGGCAGTGGTGCCGAGAAATTGAGGAGCACACTGGCCTACGGTTGGGTGGAACGTTGCAGTTGCATAGCTAGTTGCGTGGGACTACTTTCGTATAAGATAAGTATTCCCTTGTGTTAAATTGCAATTACCATTTGATGAATATTATGAATGTATGTGGACGGGTTAAATGAATTTACTTCCGCTGTGATTTTCTTAAAATCATACTTTTCCATATGTCTCTGTTATATTCTGTGAATGCTTATGGTTGAAAGTTTCATGGGGCTAGACGCCCAGTTCAGCATCACGTATGTTATGCACTTTCATATGTATATATATTCATTTAAATTCGAATGCTTGTTTAATATGTATGGGGCTGGATGCCCGATTTAACCTCACGATCCTCTCCATCTAGCTAATGGAATGGGAGGGGACGTGACAATTGGCTGAAATATTTGAAAGAAGAGATCTTGATATCACCTTCAAGTAACTAGTGCATGTGAAGTAGACTGGAACTCCTGAATCCTACATATATAAGTTTCAAAAATTAGTTGTGATGGTCTCTGATATATCAAAAGCTAGATTGATCTTGTTGTTCATTGAAGTGTTATCAAAACCTTTGAAAGGGTTGGTGAAGGCTTACATACCCTCTACCTTGCATTTTGCACTGAGTAGAACTAGAGACTTGCAAGAATCTATTCCAAGGACTAGATTTCCTCCTAGGATGGTTGGTCCTACTCAATTCAAGAATCGAAGGCCACCCATGAAAGGTCCTTCTGGAAACTTTAAGAAGGATAAATATTCCCAAGATCGAGATAATTTGAGAAGAAAGAATCTATGAATCACCTGTCAGGAGCAAATGATGGGTTCCAAGAAATAGATGTGATAAAGGAAAATCACACTACATTGAAGTTTACCATTAGAGAGAGAAGTTGAGGATGAATAAGAAGAGGCCCCAGTAGATGCAGAAGTGGCCTATGAGACTGCAGAATAAGAACCTACCCCCAAGGTCATCAAAATTGCATTACTGTTAGGAGTGCCTCACTTCCATACACTCAGATTTAAAGGAGAGTTTCAAGGACAATCAGTCACTGTATTAGTAGATGGAGGAGCAACACATAAATTCATTGATTCAACTCTGGTTGAAAGGAGGAAGCTACCTACTGAAAAATTTGGAGGCATCACTTTTATCATTCCAGGTAATCATTCTATGGATTTTTCTAGATGGATTCCTAAATTACAGATTACTATAGGAGAACATACAATTATAGATATCCTTTATGTTGTGAATGTGGTTGATACTAACATGGTTTTGGGAGTGCAATGGTTGTATTCTATTCGGAAGCACTCAATATACTACCAAATTCTTGAGATGGCCTTCAAGGGAGAATATGGGAAGGAGTTATTGTTGAGAGGGATTAACACATACCCAAAACAAGTGGTAAGTGCACACAGTATGAGATCTATACTAAGGCATGGAGACATTGAGTGGGATACAGAATTCCTAATCACCACAAAGGATACCTCTTTAGAAGTAGCCCAATATCTAGAAGACATTCAGAAATTGCTCCAAAAGCATAAGAGTGTGTTTGGGGACCTTCCTCATGGTATGCCACCTGATAAAGGAGTGCAACACAGAATTGAGTTGGATATAGGAACCTCACCTATCAAATTCCATCCTTACAATTACCCAAAAATATTCAAGGATGAGATAGAGAGAACCATCAAGAACTACTTGACTTGGGATTTATTAGACCAAGCTCAAGTCTTTTTTCCTCATCTATAGTCCTTGTGATAAGAAGGATGGGACCATGTCAATGTGCATATACTACAGATCTCTCAACAAGAAGACTATCAAGAACTAATATCCTATTCCAGGGATTGATGAGTTCATGGATGAACTCCATGGGGCCAAGTACTTTTCAAATATTGATCTTCGATCTGGTTACCATCAAATCAGCATGCGGTAATAATACATCTAGAAGACATCTTTCCAGTGTCACCATGGGAACTTTGATTTTCTGGTTATGCCTTTCATCCTAACCAATGAACCTACAACTTTTCACTCTTGCATGATAAATTTTTCAGCAGGTCGCTCCATAAGTTTGTACTTGTTTTCTTTGATGGTATTTTCATCTATTGTAGAACTTGAGAGGAGCATTTGCACCATTTGGATATCGTACTAACAATCTTGGTAGATCAACATTTTTATGCAAAGTTATCCAAGTGTGAGTTCGGAATGATTAAGATTTTGTATCTTGGTCATGTGATTGGGAAAGAGGGAGTTACGGTTCACATGGAAAATATCCAAACTATAGTAGATTGGCCAAGTCCTAAAAATATCACTGAATTGAGAGGTTTTATTGGGTTATGCACTTACTACTGGAAGTTTGTCAAAGGATTTTCAAAGTTGACACCTCCTTTGACAAAACTTACTAAAAAAGGAGATTTCCATTGATCAGAAGAAGTTGAGCAAGAATTCAATAAGATGAAGGAGGTAATGAGCAGTTCTCATGTCCTTGCACTTCCATATTTTTCTCAACCTTTTGTTCTTGAGTGTGATGCTTTAGGGAATGGAATTGGAGCAATCTTGATGCAAACAAAGCACCCCTTGGCCTTTGAGAGCAGAAAATTGCATCCCCATGAAAGATTATATTCAGTCCATGACAAGGTGTAGCCAGGGTTTTCACCTTAGCTTGTGCAAATGAGCACCTACTAAGGAGAATGGCCTCCTTAGTAGTAGTTCAATAAACAGTAAAACAATACAAAATCTAAGCTAACATGTGCATCAACAGAAATAAAAAGACAATGATAATATAATGGAAAATTTTCTTTTGTATTATGATATGACCAAAGTTACATTTGACTCAAATGTGGAGGTTGGTGGAGCTCTTGCAGTAGTCCAAGAGGGCTGCTTACATGCTCCAATGGGTTCCTTCTCCTTCTCCAATGTGCTTGGATTATGGGACAAAAGGGGCACTCAAATGGGAAAACTAGCTCAAATGGTGAGCTTGGGTTTCACGAGTGATTTTGGCAGCGTGAGGATAGCATAGATTGTGGATGTGAAATGGGGAGCCTCCATCACCTATTTATAGGTTTTTTAGTGGTGGAGTGTTGACCCATTGTTTTTGGCACCATATGGTTTAGGTAAGTTGTTTTAGGGTTTTTGCTTCCTTTTTCCCTCTTTTTTCCTCTTTTTTTTATATTTTTTATTCCCTTTTACTTGATTTTTGGGAATTTAGGGCCTTTTTACAGAGTTTTTGCTATCTTTTGAGGAAAATTAATTATTTGGAGGGTGAAAAGGGGGATTTTTGTCCTTTTGGTGACCAATTAATGGTTTTTTGAGGTTTTGGAGGAAAAGATGGTGGGAAAAATAGACAAATGAGTCATGTAGTGAGGGAGATGAGGTGGTGAGCATTTTTTGGGTGTTAGAAGATTGCCCCCTGATGTGTGAGGGCAGGAGCTCATCATATGGCTGATAGACATCATAGGTTTTTTATGGTTTTCCTAGGGTGTGGAGAAGAGAAGAAACGGATTAGAGACCGGAACAACGATCCTGTACAAACCGCAAAAACTGAAAATACATGACCTCAATAATGAGTGAGGAATAATCTTAATATATGGACGAGGCGGGCATACCCATGATCGTATCAAGATATATAAATAACAATGAATCCCAAAAAGGAGATCTAAACAATACATGAAAAACTATTATGTACATCATAAGGGTCCAGAGGGGACCATACCGAAGCTAAAGAGTTGATATAGTGTTGTTGAGTGTGGTACCAGAGGAACTGATGAGCTGTTGGATATGAAGATATCCAATAACAGGGTGGAGATAATGATAGAGATTCATAATCTCAATGGTACACTAGACTGTAGCTGAACTGGGTACTTGAGGAAGCATACGAGTTGATGGATTCCGAATACTGTGGCCAACACAACTCGGATATCCACGGGAACATATAACTGGGTGTTCCAAAGTGACTCACCAATGTGCTAGAGTCGGGGGGAGTCCGAGATCTTCGACCAATAACTGAAGGGATGAATACCCTACATGAATCTCTATGGTGCAATCAAGGTGTTGAAGTCCAGCACGTGAAAAACAACCATTCGAAGAGGCACTGAGGACTCCACTCAAAATGGTCCGTATGCACTCACCACAGATGGGGATGAGTCTCAGGCGCAGGGACCTATGGGTCTATCCTCTGGAATAGATGGGCTAGCGTTGACAGAGGGAGACCTGCAACTAGCAAGGAAATGATGTTTCCTTGATAGGAGCACGAGGTGGATAAACAAGTGGTGATAATACTACCTGTGTAACTAACATACTGGGAGGGTAGGAAACATGAATCATTGGGTGGGGGGACTCAAACTTCCTTTGTTCAGAGTATGATGGAGGGGATGGTCGGGCAGCATATGAAACTGACCTAGGGGAAGGGGATCATATTTTTAAGGGACCAGGGATTGTGACTGCAATGAAGGATACTCGAGTTGGTGTAGGATGACAAGAGATTCTAAGGATGGTATATCGCAGAATACTCTGAACAAAAGAGACCTTATTGGGGGTGTTGCTGATATGATTGATCATAGTGCCTAGAGATACCGGTGGGGTCTTCTTCATGGTTTAAGGAGCTGGAAGAAGGGATAGATGTGTGCTCAAAATGGTACTGTCATGTGGATTTATACGAGCCCAAGACAGTTCCTGCTCGTGATTGCTTTCAATTTTAAGGAGTCTGAAAGCGATAAGAAGACCCTGAAATAATGGAATGGTACCGTCGTATGGATTTGTACGAGCCCAAGACGGTGCATGCTCATGGTTGCTTTCAATTTTAGAGAGTCTGAAAGCAATAAGAAGACTCCAAGGGGGGTTCTTTTTCGTGTGTTAGTCTCCAAGGCCCAAAAAAGCATAAAATGATGCAATGAAGAACTCTTCTAGCCGGTGTGACTAGAGTATTCCTTTTTCGTAATTAGTCTACCAGATTCAGAAAAGGGTTAAACGTATACTAGATAGATGCCCTTTCAGATACTTTAACGAGCATGAAAGGAAGTAAGATTGCTCGACAATCTTTTCATTGTTTTAGGAGTCAGAAAAGAGCTTAACAGAAACTCCCTAAGTGCCTTTTTCATAAAGGACTTGTCCGGCCCGAAAAAGTGATAAAATTATACTGAACAAAAGGAATGGCTAAGCAAGGAGGGAGTGTAAAGTCAAAGGAAATCAATGAGAACAAAGAATGAGAGTTGGGGGGAACATTGGTGGTGCCTCCTTGAGGGATGATGAATGGTGAAAAAATAATGAAAAAATTGCAGTATGAATGGAGCAGACGGCTCATGGATATGCATGTAGTGTGAAAACAAATGTAAAGTGATGGTGGTCGATGTGGCGCATAAATTGAGGCATCGACAGGAGCAATAAAAAGGACTAAAAATTACAAAGGTGAGAGCGAGAAATGATCTCAAGCATCATCACGAGCACAAAAAACTAAATCCGGTGATATAAAGAATGTCAAAAAGGGATCACAATCGATGTGGCACGTAAATCGAGGCAACAAGGGGTGCCTAAAAAATACCCTCAAAAAAGGGGACAAGAGGACCGAGAAACTGACTCGACCACAATGAGGATCTTATCGTCCTGATTCCAGTGGTAGAAACGGTTCGGAAAACGGATTCCGTATGGATCCGGAATGGCCGAATCAAGAAATGGCCAACCGTCTATAAATAGTAAGTGGACCCATAGTGCCATGTGTCATTTGTACGATTGACTTGGACAGGAGAGTGTAGTGAGCCATAGTTGATTTGGCATTTGCGGGTGATCCGACCGGTCGATTTCATTTCCGTGAGTTGTAGGTATTTCACTAAGCTTGTACCTTTTGATTTTATCTCGATTTGGGCGACAAGTGGGTCCTCAAGGGGATGGTACTAGTCATGAGGGGAGTGGATCGTGGGTTCCTAGGTGATGGCCATAATCACGAATCACAGTTGTGGCCCCCACAACCACGGTTTGAGATCGCGACAGTGGCCTTGACAGTTGCGATCCACGATCGCAATTGTGGTCCCCATAGCCGCGATATGGGATCACGGCTGTAACCCCAACAACCGCGATTTGGGATTGCAACTATGGCCCCCACAACCACAATCCTGGATCGCGACTGTGGACCCCACAGCCACGATTTGGAATGCGATTGTGGAGTTTGTCAGGACATCGTTCTGGGGAGAATGATAGGTTATTTGAGGAGGTTCTAATTAGTTTTCATTGTGTGATTGACAGGATGCCGAGAGTATGATGGAGAGAATGCGAGATTCCTGATGATCTCATGGAGCACATACAGTGTGATCGACATGTTCAGGGGACTTTGGGGCTGTGTGAGCTACTGAAGTTCACGCAGTTTCCAATGATGCATTCAGCAACATTGTTGTTGAATAGGTTGGTGGGATTCTGGGAGCCTAGTATGGAGGATTTCATGGTGTAGGGGGAGAGACTGAATCTTACCCTAGTAGATGTTTACTTTCTAACAGGACTGCCTTGTTTGGGTAGGGTGGCAGATACCCAGCCATGGAGGTCCGCGGATGTGGATTTGGAGCAGATGCTAGACCGATACTGTTTCCCCACGTCAGAAGTGCATAAGAATGCACTTCTAGTCTGCAACTTACAGGAGCCGTCGATCTTAGTGATTGCGGCATGTGTGGTTTGAATACTATGGTCATAGGTGCCCCACTGAGTGTCAGGGGCACAGATGCAGCTAGAAGAGCAGGTAATACAAGGTACCTTCTTTGCTTGGGGTTAGATGTTCCTCACCTGTGTTCAACGGGAGCTGAGCAAGGTGAAGGTATCAAGAGAGGAGTTCTGCTATGGGTCATTCTTATGCGCTTTCTTCATGGAGCGGGTGCTGACATTGCAACCGCGTGTGTTGATCCGGGATGGGGGGATGAGGGAGCCACGAATGGTGCTGTGGGGTGAGATGATGTGCCAGCAGGGTGGTGAGGAGGTAGGGCGGTACTTTACAGGGGAGATCTATATGCAGTGGTTGCAGATGTCGGTGTTTTTTTATGACTACCCGTACCGTGAGATGGACTACCAAGGAGATCTGGAGGTTCCACGACCTCCTGGGAAGGTTTGGGGTCCAGATGGTATGTATCCACCTTTTTTATTGTTGGTTTTATGTTAGATCTATAGCTAGAGATATATGATGATTCTGACTATTTGTGATTTGGTTTGATACAGATGTGGGACTGAGGCCACCGTAGGGGCATAGGGACCATAGGGGTCGCATAGCAATGCTAGCCCTGTCGAACCGGGGGGAGGTGTGACAACTGGATGCTAACGGGAGTTTAGATTCCCTGTGGGTTACTCTGGATCAGCTACTAGCGGGGATTTCCAATGAGGGGTGGCAGGAGCTGGATCGGCGAGTGATCGAGGCCTGCTACGAGGCTCCACGAGACTGGTGGGCGATTCTGATGTGGGTGGCAGTGCTGGCCTAGGATAGGAGGGCTCAGGACCGACAGGTGGATGAGGAGGATCCGGAGGAGGAGGAGCGAGGAGAGGATGAGTCTGCAGCAGAGGGAGCCACATCGGGGAGTGATGAGCATTCAGATGGGGGATATGACTCTTGTTAGGGAGTTCTGGGGACTACCCCCGATGTGTATGGGCATTCAGGATTTTTTTGTATACACGACATGTATTTATGATGAGGATGTTGTTGGGGCTCCTTGATGTATATTTTTTGTATAGCTGAGTGCTGGGGCACTTATGACATTTGTATGACGATGATATATATATATATATATATATATATATATATGCACATGGATGCATTATGCGATGATTATTTTTGTTCGTACGTGGATGCGCGTTTATTGCTTTGTGTTGGTTATTGCACATGGATGCAAATGATGTGTTGTAGTAGGCACGTGGATGCCCTATTTTAGATGCAGTCTTTTTGGGATTCATATGATTTTTGATATATCTACATGTTGTGATGATGATGCATGGTGGATGGTTTACATGGTGTGATTGATATGCCAGTCTAGGATGTTGTTAGCCATTTGATCTATGACACTGTTTTGAGCTCTTGGGACATGAGTGAATGCGATGGATTCAAACTGTCAGCTAAGTTGTTTTGTGCACAGGAGCTTTCTAAAGAGGCAAGGATCACGTACTTGGTAGCATTTATTGAGATGGGAGACAAGAAGCTGGGAGTCAAGGAACACACAAAGGTGACGTATACCCATATGAAGGTCAGCAGTCAGGAGACAAGTCACAGTATCATATTCATCCTGATTATTGGTAGAAGCACCTATGCACATTTCGTCAAGGTCAATCAAATCGTGTGAAGCGGAATATAAGATCCAAGCTATGGAGGCTAGGTTTGGAGACCAGTGACTTGCTCAATTGGCAAAGCCAATGTAATAAGGTGGGATATGGTCCATCTGTGATCATGCAGGAAAAAGAAGAATGTAAGGTTGCAGAGAAAGTGGAAAACAATGAAAAAAACTGTACAACACAGACTAGCGGGTCCGAAGGAATGTTAAGGGTAAAAATTTTTGAGATACAACCCATTACGGGGGTGGCCTTCTGAATTGGTGAGGATATATGCCCCATGTCCAAGGAAAGTATGTAAGATGTATGGGACCTGCCACATGGACTCAAACTTCCCTTTACCTGTCTTGTCGTGCACTTGGTCGTAAACGAGTACTAGATCTCCTTCACGGAAAGCTCGTGGGTAGACGTCTTTGTCATAACCAGATTTGGAGCGGCTCTTAGCAGCCTCAATGGTTTGGAGGGCTGCCCGACGGTCTTCGTCGACTTGTTCTAATAACAACAGATGTTGTTCAAGTGGTGAGGTGTCCGGGAGAAGTTCAATGGCAATGTGTAGGGAGGGGATCTGACATTCGATGGGGAGGACAGATTCGACACCGTGAACTAAGTGAGAAGGGGTAAAACTGGTGGCGGTCTTAGTTGATGTGCAGTAAGCCCATAATGCAGGGAAAAGCATGTGATGCCAATTGGACTTATGTCGGTCAAAAGTTCATTGGAGGATTTTTTTCAAAATTTTGTTAATGGCCTCAACTTGGCCGTTCCCTTGAGGGTAATAAGTAGAGGCATACTAATGTTTGAATTTAAGGAGAGTTGACAACTTGAGCCAAATGGCATCTTCAAAATGTGAGCCATGATCCGAGACAAGCTGTTTAGGGATCCTAAATCGTGTAAGGACATGGTTAAAAAAGAAACAGGAAGTAGTGTCGGCTTTACAGTTGAACGTAGGCATGGCTTCATCCCATTTGGTGAAGTAGTCAACGGCGACAATGATGTACTTATGGTAGTTTGCGGATGAGGGATTACACTCCATGAAGTCGATGGCCCATTTGCAAAAAGGGCCGATGGTGACAACCAGATGGAGTGGGGCGGGTGGTATCCGGGCCTTAGGGGCAAAGAGCTGGCAATTATGGTTGTTGCTTGGTTTTGTAACCAAGCTTGTGCAATGGGTACCTATCAGCAATGTGATAGCAGTTTCAATATAGAAAGCAAAAATGATTATGAATTAAATCTAAATCTAAACTAACATGTGCATATAACAAATAAATCTAAAAACAATTCATAGAAAGAACAAGAAATAAAAGAATGTTTTGTATTATCATACCTCAAATGGTGAGGATTTGTGGTGTTGAGCAGCTCCAAGGGTGAGATGCTCCAGGCTCCAATGGTCTCTTCTCCAAGATTGATACAATGGTAAAGAACTCATGAGAGATTTTGATAGCATGAGGATAGATGATGTATGGATGGAAAGTGAGGAGCCCCTACCACATTTTTATAGTTTTTGGTGGTGGGGAATACCATTATGGTTTTGAGGAAACCAGTGGCATTGACCAACATGGTTTAGGTACCTTTTTCCCTCTTTTTTCCTTTTTTGAATATTTTATTCCCTTTTAATGTTTTTCAGAAATTCAGGACCCTTTTTGAGGGTTTTTTTAATGTTTTTTGAGGAAAAATATATCTTTTGAGGGGGAAAATGGTGTATTATGGTCTTTTGGTGACCTTTTGATGGCTTTAGAGGCTAAAATGGTGGAAAAGTGGACAAATGGGTCATGTGAATAAGGAAATGAGCTAGTGAGCACTTTTTGGGTGTTAACATATTGCCTCCTGATGTCTGAGGGCAGGAGCTCATCGTATGGCCAACAGACATCATAGTTATTTTGTCTTTTTCCTAGGGTTTGGGGAAGAGAAGAGACTGGTTGGAGACTGGATCAATAGTCCCTTGGAAGCTACAAAGACAAAATATATTATATGGCCTTAATATGAATGAGGAATAATCTCTGATAATGGACGAGGCGGGCATACCCATGTTCGTATGAAGACATATACATAACAATTAGTCCCAAGAAGGGGGACATAAAAAATATGCTGGTACATTATAATGGTCCAAAGGGGACACTTTTTTGGGATGTACTCATGATCATAACATGACTGATCTCAATAACTGATACACTGGAAATGCAACAACCATTCTGAATAAGGTTTCGGGAGGGTTGATGAACTGTTGAAACTAAAGGTGTCCAACATCTGTAGGGACTCAACAACTCTGAGGAGTATATGTAACTGTATAGTCAAAGGAGTATAAAACTGGGGTACATCTGAATACTGTCGCCATGCGCAACCCGGATATATATAGGGAAATGTAACTGGTTGTTTCCATTAGTAGACTCTCAAATGTGGAATAGTCAGGTAGTATCTGGGGTCTTCAACAAATAACTGAAAGGACCAATACGCTGTGCGAGTCTAAATGATGCAATGAAGGTGTTGAAGTCGAGCATGTGAGAAACAACCATTTGGAGAGGCATTCAGGACTCTTCTCGAAATGATTCGTAGGCACTCATCATAAATGGTGATGAGTTCAAGACACAAGGACCTCTAGGTCTATCCTCTAGAATAAATTTGGTTTTCGTCGACAGAGGGAGACCAACAACTAACAGGGGAATGATGTTTCCTTGATAGGAGTGAGAGGTGTAGAACTAGAGTGTGGTAGTACTGATGGTAGGACTGACATACTGTGGGGATGGGAAATAACTGGGGTCATCGAGTGGGTGGACTCAAACTTCCTTCATTCAAAGCATGATAACATGGTTGACCTAGAAACGTAGGAAACTAACATACTGTGGTTATGGGAAATAAATGGGGTCACCGAGTGGGTGGACTCAAACTTCCTTCCTTCAGAACATGATGACATGGTTGACCTGGCAATGTAGGAAACTGACTCGTAGGCGCGGGGATCATAGCTTTAGAGGATTGAAGGGTATGTATTGACTCTGGGGGGACAAGCTGATGGGTGTTGTCGAGGGATTCTCAGGATGACATACTGCAGAATACTCTGAACAAAGGCGACCAAAATGGGAAAGCTGCCATATGAGTAGACATGATCTATTGTGGCACCGAGAAGCACCATTGGGTCCTTCTTCGTGGTTTTAATGAGCTCCAAGAAGGGATAAAAGTGTGCTATGAAATGGTACTATCCTGTGGATTTTGTGAGCCCAGGACTGTTCATGCTCATAGGTGCTTTCATTTTTTAGGAGTCTGAAAATGATAAGAAGACTCTGTAGTGGTGGTGGAGTACCATCCTGTGGGTTTTTACGAGCCTGGGACGATGATTGCTCATGGTTGCTTTCATGTTTAGAGGCGATAAGTGGACTCCATTGGTGTTCTTTTTCGTAAGTTAGTATCCAAGGCCCGAAAAAGCATAAAATGATGCAAATGGAGAACTCTTTTAGCCGATGTGACTAGAGTATTCCTTTTTCGTAATTAATCTACAAAGTCTGGAAAAGGGGTAAACTTATACCAGGTAGACGCCCTTTCAAATACTTTTAGCGAGCATGAAAGGAAGCAAGGTTGCTCGGCGATATTTTCATTGTTTTAGGAGTCAGAAAAGAGCTTAACAGAAACTCCCTAAGTGCCTTTTTCGTAAAGGAATTGCTCGGCCTGAAAAAGGGATAAACTTATACCAAACAAAAATGTATTGGTGAGAGTGAGGAATGATCTCGAGCATCATGACGTGTATGAAAAACTGAATTCGGTGACATGAATATCATAAAAAATGGGCAACGACCGATGTGGCACGCGAACCGAGGTGACGAGGGGCATGGGGAAAATTCCCAAAAAATATGGAGGTGAGAGCGAGAAATGATCTCAAGCATCATCACGAGTGCACAAAACTGAATCCGACGATATAAGACTTGTCAAAAATGAACGACGGTCAATGTGGCACACAAATCGAAGTGACAAGGGGCGGGTGAAAAAATGCCCAAAAAATATGGTGTTGAGAGCAAGAAATGATCTCAAGCATCGTCACGAGCGCGAAAAACTAAATCCGACGATATAAGACTTGACAAAAACGGACGATAGTCGATGTGGCACAAAAATCAAGGCGACAAGGGGTGGGTGAAAAAATGCCCGAAAAATATGGTGGTGAGAGAAAGAAATGATCTCAAGCATCATCACAAGTTCGGAAAAATAAATCCAATGGTGTAAAATTTGCCAATAAACTGGCAACAGCCGATGTGGCACGCAATATGAGGTGGCATGGGGCATGCAAAAAAATGCCCGAAAGTGTTTGGTGAGAGCGAGAAATGATCTCAAGCATCATCACGGGCACGAAAATATGAATCTTGCAGTGCAAATGGTGCGAAAAATGGAGGTCATAAGGACTTCAGAATGGTCAAAGGAAATAACTAGGTTAAAAAATGGCTACAAATAAAGGTGAGCCCACCAAGCCAAGGATGTAGTGGTGGGGAGAAATGATGACCCACGGGGGAAGAATACTAGGTGTATCAAATCAAATCAAATATATAAGTGACACATGACCTCAAAAATGGTTGAGATCACGAATGTGAAAAAGTGATCAGGGTTAATGACTTGCCCCCATGCGATGTGCATGGGGTTTGTGATTATGGATCACATATGTGTTGGTTTGAACGATGGGCTCATTGAGGTGTTGAGATAGAGATGATGGGGAAGGTTCAAAATGATTGATCATGCCCCTATCTCAGGGTCGAGGTAATCTATTATGCCCCCTAACTCAGAGGTGTCAATGTGGTGCAAATGTTTTCTCAGAAAGAGATCAATAGGGCATTGAGCAACTGCTGGCGGGGTGGTATACCATGAGGCTGTAGGCCATGGTGGCATACTAAAGTGATGATATGATGATGGGGGATTCCCTTTGTGGGGTAGATGCCCCCAGTATCTCCGACGAGAATCATGATGATGATGAGTAGGCAAGGTTTTGGGCCTGCCCCCATGTTGTGGACATGTGGTTTCCTCATCGATTTGAAAGGGTTGAACATGTGTGTCAAAGGGATCAATGGAAGGGGCTGAGCGGATAGAGGGGTATCCAATGGAAACCGTGTAAATGGTGTTAATTTCTTCCAAGGAGGAAGATGGTGGGGGATGAATTTCCTCAATTTGAGGAGGGGATATCTCTAGGTCAGCATTATTCAATTCGTATAGAGCTGCTCTATAATCTGGGAGATCAAGGTAGTGATGTGAGTAAAGGCCGTAAATCCCGCATATCACACAAGGGTGATTAGTGTGAAGCGTTTTGTCGCGAGGTTGAAGAGGTGGCTCAAGTCTTATCACTGGAGTTTCGTTGTCGTCATCCAACATATTCATGTGTTCTTGGAGTGCAGGTAATAATAGACATTGATGAGTGGCATGGCCTACGTTGTCACACAATGAGCACTTAGGGGGAATGTGAACAGTTGGGGGGTTCTTGACTACCTTGGGGGTTGTTGGGGGGGGTGCGAGTTATGGGTCCAGTGTTATAAGTTTGTGGGCCTCTGCCCCCTGTGTTTCATAACGAAGGTGGGGCGTTTCTAGATGTTGATGCCGTAGTCACTATTGGGGATGGTCTGTTTTGCAAATGAGTGACAGGAGGGGGTGGGAGGTTGGTAGTAGCGATAGGTTATACCGGTTGTAGGACAAGGGTTGGAGTCGGTGGCAGAGTTGGGGCAGGTAAGTACCATACAGGTATTCATAATGTTAAACCTGGAAGGTTAAGCGTAGCCATTACTGGCATGCTGACAACTCCTGAAAACGGGAACAAGAACGGGATTGTGTGAATCGATGTTGTTCCGATATGACTAGGCACAATGGGTGCTTGTGGCGGTGATTGACGTTGTTGAGGATGTTGTTGTTATTTGTTCGATAAGGTGCACAAATTGGATACTTTAGCTACCTGGGGAGGGGGTGGGATAGAAGGGAAAGTGGTGGTCAAACGGGTATCAGAATATATCCCGGCTCCGACTGATGAGACGAACGATGTTGGTGCACTAAGAACGGGTTGTTCGATCATGGGAAGAACATTATTAGGTGGAGTGGGAGCGTATTGGTTTCGACACATTTGGAGCTTCATGTCAGACGATGACATCATAAGGATATGATGAATATTTGAATCCATCGGTTGGTTTGTGTGTGCAGCATATGTGATTTGCTATTGTGGTGTTGTGTTTCCTTGAGGAGGATCAAACGGACGAGTGTTCACCACTCCTTGTGTGGGAAAAGGATACTGTAGCACCATGGATTGGGGTTGAGTAGGTGACGCTGGTTTTGCCATGTGCCCTTGGCGTTGGGCGTCATCATTCCACAGTTTCCGCATTCGCTCCAAATGGGGGCAAGTGTGTGTGTAATGGCCGTATACCCCGCATATGGAACATGGGTTGCCTATTCGTAAATTAGGGTTCTTACCTTGTTTCGGTGGTCGATCAAGGTTTTGTTTGGTGGATAATTCTAAGTGACTGGAGGTTGTGGTGTAGCAAGCGCTGCCTGTGGTGGGTAATAAGCCGCTGGGGCTTGTGAGTGAATAGGATCATGTATGGCCTGTTGATGGTAATACATAGTGGGTGAAACTGGAGGTGGATAGGTTGTGGGTGAGTGATGAGGTGGACCTGTTTCTTGTTGTGGTTGTGGGTAACCTTGAGCTGCTAGAAGTGCTGGAGCAATAGGTGTTTCCTGTTGAGGATAATAAGCCACTTGGGATTGTGGTTGAACCGAAGTATAGTGGGCTTGCTGGTTATACTAGGGAGGTGGTGCATAAGCTGATGGTGCATGCCCATAACATTGTGGTGGACACGAAGGTCCGTGGATGTGATGGGTGTGTGTTACGGGAGCATATGAAGTTGTAGCCCCAGAATTGGATGAAGCCCTAGAAAGGTCTAGGGTGTTGTTTGTACTCATCATGGTAAAAGGTTTATTTTGTGTCGTTACTTGGCCGATAATACCATCAGTGGCATGGGATGCCCCCAGAGCGTCACCTCGTGAATAATCACCTTGTGGGGTGTCTGGTATGATAGTGTAGAGATAGCCTGACTGGGCATAAATCAAGTCGAATTGCTGAGCTTTTAAGATAGCTTCTACTTCTGACTGGGGTCATTCGGAAGCTACATCTTTGGCTATGAGGGGTAGGAGTGATTTGAGAAACCAATCCAAAAATATACGATCGTCCATTTTTATCTTGCAGAGGCTACGCCACTTACGGCACTCATGGATATGGTCGATGATATGGGTAGTTGTGTTTTGTCTACAAGACAATAGTATGTCAACTCCTGCATCATAGCGTACAGGTAGCTGAAAAAATTGAAGGAAAGTGGAGGCGAGGGACATAAATGTATGGTGGGTCCCATGTGGTTGCTTAATGTACCACTTGGCTATAGAGCCAGTGAACGTTCATTGCAACAGTCTTAGTCTAATGAAGTCATCCGCAATGGAGTTAGATGAACACCATACGTGAAATGACATTATGTGGTTTTGGGGATCTTCCCTAGCTTTTCCTCCTAACTTCCAGATGTCCAAGGGAAGCTTTGTAGGCATGGGTGGCCATGTAGGGTTGTGTATGATAGGATTGTTGGTTAACCTGGCTAAGTCTAGCAAGTTCATAATAGCCATGTATGGTAGACGAGCAGATGGGTGTGGCGTAGTGACTGGGACATAACTATTAATGGTAGCATTATGTAGTGGTCTAGTGGCCCCTGAGGGTATGCTAGGTATGGCATGTATGTGTCCTCCAACCGATGTGGTCTGGGAAGGACCTGCGCTCCCATGTGTAACATGGGTTGCAGAGTTGTTAGGAATAGTGCCAGGAATTCCTTTGATCTGGGTTGTGGTAATGAGAGGGGGTGTGACCCCTATGTTCGGCATACCCATAATAGGTGGTGGCCTTGTGTTGGGAATACCTAAAGGGGGAATGGCCCCTATATTAGGCATGCCTAAGGGGGTTTTTGTTACCGTGGGTGGCATAGTAGTAGTAGGGTTTGTCGATGTATCTCCAATAGTACTGGTGAAAAGGGGATCGTATTGTGATCCAACCATGGTGTAGGTTGGTGATGTTTTAGTGGGGTATTCGGATTCAGCCTCAGAATCAGATGTGAAGTGAGGCGCATCAGAAATGGATGACAGTGTTCTATGCTGATGACATGTCGAGTCAAGGGCACCGAACTGAGGGGGTTCACCCTGAAAACGGCGGGACCGTCTTAAATTCTCAATGCTGAGAAATGTATAAAAATTATAGTGGATGGTGGTGATGTAAAAGACTTGAAACCCTAGTGCAACAATGTGTGCAAGAGGGGAGTGAAAAAATAATGGCTCTGAGGCCAACAACCAGCCTCAAAAGCACTTATTATAACAACTGTGCTATAATAAGTGGAGGGATCCAACAAAGTGGTCAGAATACCAAAAGTCAAACAATTCCTAGAAAAAAGTGGTGCTCACTAGACCAAAGGTGGGTATTGTATCATGCAAACACCTAACTAGAAGTATTGTGAGTCAACAAACGATATCCTCTGCAAGGTGATGAAATCCAAGTCATACAATATAGAGTGTTGAATCAACGGCTAGATATCCCCTTACTAGGAGGGACACCAGGTAGACAATCCTAAAGAGTGGCAACTAGGATACCCCGTTCGTGACATGTTCGGTTGGGTGAATATGCAGTTTGGTTCTATTGCCGCTGTACCCCCGTACAAGTGTACATCGAGAACTTCGAAAGGTATCTTTTGGTTACTGAATTAATTGCGGTATTCCACTCAGGCTTTCAGAACCAGTCTGGCTACTTCAACCCTCCTAAGGGAGAGGCCTTCCTGATAAATTGGTTGATAACCGTGTCAAAATTATAAGGGATTTTTGGGACCCTAAAGACAACCACTATGTCTCAGATGTAAAAAGTTGAGGGGTGTTATTGGCACACCTATCCCCTCAATTCTACCTAACTACAAGATTATTTTAAGTGCTCCCCAAGTGGGGTTAAAATGTTGGTTGAGTTTAAGGTAGATTTTAAGGCTCAGTTTAAATAATGTGCCAGAGTGGGTGCAAGTGTGGTTATTAAACTGAAATTGATTTTCCTCGCTTGGGCGAGTGATTACAAATGAAAGAAAAGATGCTTCCAGTTTGCAAAAAATAAAGGCGTTTTCGAAATGTAAATGCTTGAAAAAACTATTCAAAAATAATGGATCTTTGAAATAATTTAAAGGGAAGCAAATAACATAAATATTTCAAAAAATGAATGGATCTCTTAGAAAATTGCTTGGGCAAACTATTGAGCAAATAAACAGTAAAACCTATGATCTAAATAGAATGCAGAAAATATTTCTTTCAATTACTGAAATTTTTTTAAAAAGATTTTTTAATGGAGCATATATAAATAGAAAAAGATTTATTATGGCTATAAAAATGCAGAAAAAATAATGCTGTAAAATAGGCTAAATGGGCAAAAAATATAGCAAAAATTTTTCTAAAAAATTGGCCGAATTCAAAATAGTAGCATCACGATTTTTGGGGAAAAAGCCACGATGTGCAGTGCAGGTTTTGGCCATGCAGTCGCGATATGTAGCACGGAAAATGGCCGCAAAGCCACGATGTGTAGCGCGAGTTTCGGTCGCGTAGTCGCGATGTGCAGCGCGAAAAATGAACGTGAAGCCTCGATGTGCAGTGCATAAAATGGCCGCAAAGCCACGGCATGCTACACGGAAAAATGCTGCGAGGTCACGATGAGCCGCGCGACTGTTGGGCGAAAAGCCGGAGGTGAAAGCCAAAAAACAGACACCGAAAAATGAACCCGAAAAATGGAAATTTCAGGCCATTAATGGCAACAGAAAGGGATAAGATCTAGAAGAGCAATGGATCTGCTGTCTAGGATGGCAGATCTGTGAATTAAAATGATTAAAACTAACAAAACTAATATCTAAAGCAAAAAAACAAAATCTAAGAATTCGAAGCCAGCAGAGTCGCCAAAAACTGTTGCTTGGTTTTGCAACCAAGCTTGTGCAATGGGCACCTATCAACAATGTGTTTGCAGTTTCAATATAGAAAGCAAAAACGATTATGAATTAAATCTAAATCTAAACTAACATGTGCATATCACAAATAAATCTAAAAACGATTCATAGAAAGAACAAGAAATAAAAGAATGTTTTGTATTATCATACCTCAAATGGTGATGATTTGTGGTGTTGAGTAGCTCCAAGGGTGAGATGCTCCAAGCTCCAATGGTCTCTTCTCCAAGATTGCTACAATGGTCAAGAACTCATGAGAGATTTTCATAGCATATGGATAGGATGATGTATGGATGGAAAGTGAGGAGCCCCTACCACCTTTTTATAGTTTTTGGTGGTGGAGAAATACCATTATGGTTTTGAGGAAACCAATGTTATTGACCAACATGGTTTAGGTACTTTTTTCTCTCTTTTTTCCTTTTTTGAATATTTTCAATATTTTATTCCCTTTTAATGTTTTTTGGGAATTCTGGACCCTTTTTGAGGGTTTTTTTATGTTTTTTGAGGAAAAATATATCTTTTGAGGGGGAAAAGGGTTTATGATGGTCTTTTGGTGACCTTTTGATGGCTTTAGAGGCTCAAATGGTGTAAAAGTGGACAAATGGGTTAGGTGAATAAGGAAATGAGCTAGTGAGCACTTTTTTGGTGTTAACAAATTGCCTCCTGATGTGTGAGGGCAGGAGCTCATCGTATGGCCGATAGACATTGTAGTTCTTTTGTCTTTTTCCTGGGGTTTGGGGAAGAGAAGAGACTGGTTGGAGACTGGATCAACGGCCCCTTGGAAGATGCAAAAACAAAAAATATTACATGGCCTCAATATGAATGAGGAATAATCTCTGATAATGGATGAGGCGGGCATACCCATGCTCGTATTAAGACATATGCATAACAATTAGTCCCAAGAAGGGGGACATAAAAATATCCTGGTACATTATAATGGTCCAAAGTGGACACTTTTTTGGGATGTAATCATGATCATAACATGACTGATCTCAATAACTGATACACCAGAAATGCAACAACCGTTTCGAATAAGGTTTCGGGAGGGTTGATGAACTGCTGAAACTGAAGGTGTCCAACATCTGTAGGGACTCAACAACTCTGAGTCAACTCTGAGGAGTATATGTAACTGTATACTCGAGGGAGTATAAAACTGGGGTACATCTAAATACTATCGCCATGCGCAACCCGGATATCTATAGGAAAATGTAACTGGTTGTTTCCATAAGTACACTCTCAAATGTGGAAGAGTCAGGTGGTATCTGGGGTCTTCAACAAATAACTGAAAGGACCAATACGTTGTGTGAGTCTCACTGATGAGATCAAGGTGTTGAAGTCGAGCATGTGAGAAACAACCATTTGGAGAGGCACTGAGGACTCTTCTCGAAATGATTCGTATGAACTCATCATAAATGGTGATGATTCCAAGACACAGGGACCTCTAGGTCTATCCTCTGGAATAAATTTGGTTTTTGTCAACAGAGGGAGACCAGCAACTAACAAGGCAATGATGTTTCCTTGATAGGAGTGCGAGGTGTAGAATTGGAGTGTGGTAGTACTGATGGTAGGACTGACATATTATGGGTATGGGAAATAACTGGGGTCACCAAGTGGGTGGACTCAAACTTCCTTCGTTCAAAGCATGATAACATCATTGACCTAGCAGCATAGGAAACTGACATACTGTGGTGATGGGAATAACTGGGGTCACCGAGTGGGTGGACTCAAACTTCCTTCATTCAGAGCATGATGACATGGTTGACCTGACAGAGTAGGAAACTGACTCATAGGTGCGGGGATCATAGCTTTTGAGGACTGAAGGGTATGTATTGACTCTGCGGGGACAAGCTGATGGGTGTTGTCGGGGATTCTCAGGGTGACATACTGCACAATACTCTTAACAAAGGTGACCAAAATGGGGAAGCTTCCATATGAGTAGACATGATCTGTTGTGGCACCGAGAAGCACCATTGGGTCCTTCTTCATAGTTTTAATGAGCTCCAAGAAGCGATAAAAGTGTGCTCTAAAATGGTACTATCCTGTGGATTTTGTGATCCCAGGACAGTTCGTGCTCATAGGTGCTTTCACTTTTAAGGAGTCTGAAAACGATAAGAAGGCTCTGCAGTGGTGGTGGAGTACCATCCTGTGGGTTTTTATGATTCCAGGACGGTGATTGCTCGTGGTCGCTTTCATGTTTAGAGAGTCTGAAAGCGGTAAGTGGACTCTATTGGTGTTCTTTTTCGTAAGTTAGTTTCCAAGGCCCGAAAAAGCATAAAATGATGCAAATGGAGAACTCTTCTAGCCGATGTGACTAGAGTATTCCTTTTTCATAATTAGTCTAGAAGGTCCGGAAAAGGGGTAAACTTATACCCAGTAGATTCCCTTTCAAATACTTTTAACGAGCATGAATGGAAGCAAGGTTGCTCAGCGATATTTTCATTGTTTTAGGAGTCAGAAAAATAGCTTAATAGAAACTCCCTGAGTCCCTTTTTCGTCAAGGAATTGCTCGACCCAAAAAAGGGATAAAATTATACTGAACAAAAAGGTATTGGTGAGAGCGAGGAATGATCTCATTCATCGTCACGAGTATAAAAATTGAATCCGGCAACATGAAGATCGTCAAAAATGGGCAACGATTGATGTGGCACGCGAACCGAGGCGACGAGGGGCATGGGGAAAAATACCCAAAAAATCTGGAGTTGAGAGCGAGAAATGATCTCAAGCATCATCACGAGCACGCAAAACTGAATCCGACGATATAAGACTCGTCAAAAATGGATGACGGTCGATGTGGCACATAAATCGAGGTGACGAGGGGTTGGTGAAAAAATGCTCAAAAAATATGGTGGTGAGAGCGAGAAATGATCCCAAGCATCATCATGAGCGGTGAAAACTGAATCTGACAATATAAGACCTGTCAAAAATGGACGACGGTCGATAGGGCACACAAATTGAGGTGACGAGGCGCGAGTGAAAAAATTCCTGAAAAATATGGTGGTGAGAGCGAGAAATGATCTCAAGCATCATCATGGGCATGGAAATATGAATCCTACGGTTCAAATGGTGCCAAAAACGGAGGTCATAAGGACTTCAGAATGGTCAAAGGAAAGAACTAGGTTAAAAAATGGCTAAAAATAAAGGTGAGCCCACCAAGCCAAGGATGTAGTGGTGGGGAGAAATGATGACCCATGGGGGAAGAATACTAGGTGTCTCAAATCAAATCAAATATATAAGTGACACGTGACCTCAAAAATGGTTGAGATCACGAATGTGAAAAAGGGAGCAGGGTTAATGACTTGCCCCCATGCGATGTGCATGGGGTTTGTGATTGTGGATCACATATGTGTTGGTTTGAACGATGGGCTCATTGAGGTGTTGAAATAGAGATGATGGGGAAGGTTCAAAATGATTGATCATGTCCCCTATCTCAGGGTCGAGGTAATCTATTATGCCCCCTAACTCAGAGGTGTCAATGTGGTGCAAATGTTGTCTCAAAGAGAGATCAATAGGGCATTGAGAAACTGCTGGTGGGGTGTTATACCATGAGGCTGTGGGCCGTGGTGGCATACTGAAGTGATGATATGATGATGGGGGATTCCCTTTGTGGGGTGGATGCCCCCAGTATCTTCAACGAGAATCACAATGATGATGAGTAAGCAAGGTTTTGGGCCTGCCCCCATGTTGTGGACATGTGGTTTCCTTGTCGATTTGAAAGGGTTGAACATGTGTGTCAAAGGGATCAATGGAAGGGGCTGACCGGATAGAGGTGTATCCAATGGAAACCATGTAAATGGTGTTAATTTCTTCCAAGGAGGAATATGGTGGGGGATGAATTTCTTCAATTTGAGGAGGGGATATATCTAGGTCGGCATTATTCAATTTGTATAGAGCTACTCTATAATCTTGGAGATCAAGGCAGTGATGTGAGTAATGGCCGTAAATCCCACATATCGCACAAGGGTGATTAGTGTGAAGCGTTTTGTCGCGAGGTTGAAGAGGCAGCTCAAGTCTTATCACTGGAATTCCGGTGTCATCATCCAACATATTCATGTGTTCTTGGAGTGTAGGTAATTGTGGACATTGATGAGTGGCATGGCCTACGTCGTCACACAACGAGCACTTAGGGGGAATGCGAACAGTTGGGGTATTCTTGACTACCTTGGGGGTTGTTGGGGGGGTGCGAGTTATGGGTCTGGTGTTATAAGTTTGTGGGCCTCTGCGCCCTGTGTTTCATAATGGAGGTGGGGCGTTTCTAGATGTTGATGCTGTAGTCACTATTGGGGGTGGTCTGTTTTGCAGATGAGTGACAGGAGGGGGTGGGCGGTTGGTAATAGCGATAGGTTGTACCGGTTGTAGGACAACGGTTGGAGTCAGTGGGGGAGCTGGGGCAGGTAAGTACCCTATAGGTATTCCTAATGTTAAACCTAGAAGGTTAAGTGTAGCCATTACTGGCGTGCTGACAACTCCTGAAAATGGGAACAAGAACGGGATTGTGTGAATCGGTGTCGTTCTGATATGACTAGGCACAATGGGTGCATGAGGCGGTGGTTGAGGTTGTTGAGGATGTTGTTGTTCATTGTTTGATAAGGTGCACAAATCGGATAATTTAGCTACCTGGGGAGGGGGTGGGATAGAAGGGAAAGTGGTGGTCAAGGGTGTTGGTTGTAGAGCCAGATCTTCTAGTCTCATAGATGATATTGTATCAGCCGTGTTTGTACCCCAGTTTTATATGATATGTAGGTGGACTGTACAGTCACCCCAGTGGGGGGGTGTGGGGGGGCATCGCCCCCCCACACGGTTCCAGGGGGGCTATTTTCGCCAGCTGTTTTGTGGGCCCATGGTTTTGGGTATCCCGTGGTATTTTCCCATTGTATTCCCCTTATAAAATAAAGACATTGTAATACGGCTAGAGATGATGATGTATTAGGTTTTATGCATTGTAAAGATCTCTGAGATCAGGAGAGAGACTGTGAAACAGAGAAGAGGAAGTGCAACGGTTGTGCTGCAGGTTGTATCCCTTCACCTTGTTGGACGGTAATGATAATAAGGACTGGAAAATTCAGTGTGGACATAGCCCAAGTTGGGTGAACCACAATATATCTGCGTCTCTCTTGTAATGTGTATGTGTGATTATATTTTCATTTCTATTTATTGTTATTGTTCTGCGATCGTGTTTTTCTAACAAAGGGGGTATCCGAATATATCTCAGGTCCAACTGATGAGACAAATGATGTTGGTGCACTAAGAACGGGTTGTTCGATCATGGGAAGAACATTATTAGGTGTAGTGGGAGCATATTGGTTTCGACGTGTTTGGAGATTCATGTTGGACGATGACATCATAAGGAGATGATGAGTATTTGAATCAATTGGTTGGTTTGTGTGTGCAGCATATGTGATTTACTGTTGGGGTGTTGTGGTTCCTTAAGGAGGATCAAACGGATGAGTGTTCGCCACTCCTTATGTGGGAAAAGGATTTTGCAGCACCATGGCTTGTGGTTGAGTAGGTGACGCTGGTTGTGCCGCGTGCCCTTGGCGTTGGGCGTCATCATTCCACAGTTGGCGTATTCGCTTCAAATGGGGGAAAGTGTGTGTGTAATGGCCGTATATCCCGCATATGGAACATGGGTGGTTTGTTCATAAATTGGGGTTCTTACCCTGTTTCGGTGGTCGATCAGGGTTTTGGTTGGCGGGGGCAGCATTATTGTTGATTGGTGAATAAGTATGAGCGACTGGAGGTTGTGGTGTAGCAAGTGCTGCTTGTGGTGGGTAATAAGCCACTGGGGCTTGTGAGTGAACAGGAGCATGTGTGGCCTATTGATGGTAATACATAGGGGGTGAAACCGGAGTTGGATAGGCTGAGGGTGCATGATGAGGTGGACCTGTTTCTTGTTGTGGTTGTGGGTAACCTTGAGCTGCTGGAAGTGTTGGAGCAAGAGGTGCTTCCTGTTGAGAATAATAAGCCACTTGGGCTTGTGGTTGAACCGAAGTTTGTTTGGCCTGCTGGTTATAGTAGGGAGGTGGTGCATAAGCTAATGGTGCATTCCCATAACATTGTGGTGGACACGAAGGTCCATGCATGTGATGGGTGTGTGTTACGGGAGCATACGAAGTTGTAGCCCCAGAATTGGATGAAGCCCTAGAAAGGTCTGGGGTGTTGTTTGTACTCGTCATTGTAAAAGGTTTATTTTGTGTCGTGACTTGGCCGATAATACCATCAGCGGCATGGGATGCCCCCATAGCTTCACCTCATGAAGAATCACCTCGTGGGGCATCTGGTATGATAGTGTATAGATATCCTGATTGGTCATAAATCAGGTCGAATTGTTGAGATTTTAAGATAGCTTCTTCTTCTTACTGGGGTCGTTCGGAAGCTACATATTTGGCTATGAGGGGTAGGAGTGATTTGAGAAACCAATCCAAAAATATACAGTCATCCATTTTTATCTTGCAGAGGCTACGGTGCTTGGGCCACTCATGGGTATGGTCGGTGATGTGGGTAGCCGTTTTTTGTCTACAAGACAACAGTATTTCAACTCCTGCATCATAGCGTATAGGTAGCTGAAAAACTGAAGGAAAGTGGAGGCGAGGGATGTAAATGTATGGTGGGTCCCATGTGGTTGCTCAATGTACCACTTGGCTGCAGAGCCAGTGAACGTTCGTTGCAATAGTCTTAGTCCAATGGAGTCATCCACAATGGAGTTAGATGAACACCATAAGTGAAATGACATTATGTGGTTTTGGAAATCTTCCCCAGCTTTTCCTTCAAACTTTGGGATGTCTGAGGGAAGCTTTGTAGGCATGGGTGGCAATATAGGGTTGTGTCTAATAGGATCGTTGGTTAACCTGGCTAGGTCTGGCAAGTTCAGACTAGCCATGTATGGTAGACAAGCAGATGGGTGTGGCATAGTGACTGGGACATAACTGTTAATGGTAGCATTATGTAGTGGTCTAGTGGCCCCTAAGGGTATGCTAGGTATGGCAGGTATGTTTCCTCCAACCAATGTGGTGTGGGAAGGACTTGCACTCCCAAGTGCAACAGGGGTTTCAAAGGGGTTAGCAATAGTGCCAGGAATTCCTAGGATTTGGGTTGTGGTAATGAGAGGGGGTGTGACACCTATGTTGGGCATACCCATAACAGGTGGTGGCCCTATGTTGGGCATACCTAAACGGGGAATGGCCCCTATATTAGGCATTCCTGAGGGGGTTGTTGTTACCGTGGGTGGCATAGTAGTAGTAGGGTTTGTCGATGTATCTCCAATAGTATTGGTGAAAAGAGGATCGTATTGCGATCCAGCCATGGTGTTGGTTGGTGATGTTTCAGTGGGGTGTTCGGATTCAACCTCAGAATCAGATGTGAAGTGAGGCGCATTAGAATTAGATGACGGTGTTCTATGCTGATGACGTGTCAAGTCAAGGGCACCGAGCTGCTGGGGTTCACCCTAAAAACGGTGGGACCGTCTTAAATTCTCAATGGTGAGAAATGTATAAAAATTCCAGTGGATGGTGGTGATGTAAACGACTCGAAACACTAGTGCAACAATGTGTGCAAGAGGGGAGTGAAAAAATAATGGCTCTTAGGCCAACAACCAACCTCAAAAGCACTTATTATAACAGTTGTGCTATAATAAGTGGAGGGATCCAACAAAGTGGTTAGAATACCAAAAGTCAAACAATTCCTAGAAAAAAGTGGTGCTCAATAGACCAAAGGTGGGTATTGTATCATGCAAACACCTAAATAGAAGTATTGTGACTCAACAAACGATATCCTCTGCAAGGTGATGAAATCCAAGTCAGACAATATAGAGTGTTGAATCAACGGCTAGATATCCCCCTACTGGGAGGGACACCAGGTAGACAATCCTAAAGAGTGGCAACTAGGATAGGCCATTCGTGACATGTTCGGCTGGGTGAATCTGCAGTTTGGTTCTATCGCCGTTGTACCCTCGTATGGGTGTACACCCAAAACTTTGAAAGGTATCATTCGGTTACTGAATTGATTGCGATATTCCACTCAGGCTTCTGGAACTAGTCTGGCTACTTCAAGCCTCCTAAGCCTTCTCGATAAATTGGTTGATAGTCGTGTCAAAATTATAAGGGATTTTTGGGACCCTAAAGACAACCACTATGTATCAGATGTAAAAAATTGAGGGGTGTTATTGGCACACCTATCCCCTCAATTCTACCTAACTACAAGATTATTTTAAGTGCTCCCCAAGTGGGGTTAAAATCTTGGTTGAATTTAAGGTAGATTTTAAGGCTCAGTTTAAATAATGTGGCAGAGTGGGTGCAAGTGTGGTTATTAAACTAAAATTGATTTGCCTCGTTTGGGCGATTGATTACAAATGAAAGAAAAGACGCTTCCAGTTTGCAAAAAATAAAGGCGCTTTCGAAATGTAAATGCTTGAAAAATCTATTCAAAAATAATGGTTCTTTGAAATAATTTAAAGGAAAGCAAATAACATAAATATTTCAAGAAATAAATGGATCTCTTAGAAAATTGCTTGGGCAAACTGTTGAGCAAATAAATAGTAAAACCTATGATCTAAATAGAATGCAGAAAATCTTTCTTTCAATTACTGAAATTTTTTTAAAAAGACTTTTTAATGGAGCATATATAAATAGAAAAAGATTTAGTATGGCAGTAAAAATGAAGAAAAAAATAATGTTGTAAAATAGGCTAAATGGGCAAAAAATACAGCAAACAATTTTCTAAAAAATTGGCCAAATTCAAAATAACAACATCGCGGGTTTTGGGGAAAAAGCCACAATGTGTAGTGCGGGTTTCGGCCGCACAGTCACAATGTGTAGCATGGCAAATGGCTGTGAAACTGGGATGTGTAGCATGGGTTCTGGTCACGCAGTCGCGATGTGCAACATGGAAAATGGCCGCGATGTGCAGTGCGTAAAATGGCCATGAAGCCGCGGCGTGCCGCACAGAAAAACCCCGCGAGGTTGCGATGAGCTGCGTGACTGTCGGGCGAAAAGCCGTGAGGCGAAAGCCAAAAAAGGGATGCCGAAAAACAAACTTGAAAATGGAAATTTTAGGCTATTAATGGCAATAGAAAGGGCCAAGATCTAGAACAACAATGGATCTGCTGTCTAGGATGGAAGATCTATGAATTAAAATGATTAAAAGTAACAAAAACTAAGATCTAAAGCAAAAAACCAAAATCTAAGAATTCGAAGCCAGCGGAGTCCCCAAAAACTATTGCTTGGTTTTGCAACCAGGCTTGTGCAATGGGCACCTATCAACAATGTGATAGCAATTTCAATATAGAAAGCAAAAATGATTATGAATTAAATCTAAATCTAAACTAACATGTGCATATAACAAATAAATCTAAAAATGATTCATAGAAAGAACAAGAAATAAAAGAATGTTTTGTATTATCATACCTCAAATGGTGAAGATTTGTGGTGTTGAGCAGCTCCAAGGGTGAGATGTTCCAGGCTCCAATGGTCAAGAACTCATGAGAGATTTTGACAGCATGAGGATAGGATGATGTACGGATGGAAAGTGAGGAGCCCCTACCACCTTTTTATAGTTTTTCGTGGTGGGGAATACCATTATAGTTTTGAGGAAACCAATGTTATTGACCAACATGGTTTAGATACCTTTTTCCCTCTTTTTTTGTTTTTTGAATATTTTATTCCCTTTTAATGTTTTTTGGGAATTCTGGACCCTTTTTTAGGGTTTTTTATGTTTTTTGAGGAAAAATATATCTTTTGAGGGGAAAAATGGTGTATTATGGTCTTTTGGTGACCTTTTGATGGCTTTAGAGGCTCAAATGGTGGAAAAGTGGACAAATGGGTCATGTGAATAAGGAAATGTGCTAGTGAGCACTTTTTGGGTGTTAACAATGGCAATGCTTGACCGCTATGATGTAGTCGGTGAACAGTGTGGGCTAGAAGTATATGGCATGAATTACCTTCTGGGATGTGGCCATCCCAGAAAAATGTCCACCACAAGCGCCACTATGACAGTCGTTGAGAACTTGCTCAGCTTCCTCTCGTGTGAGACAACGACGGAGGATAGTGTCGATACTGCATCAATATTGGACATCGCCCAAGAGGAGGTACCAAGAGGCATGGTGATGGATACGGCAGTGTCCATCACGATCAATGTCAGGTCGAAACTTATGTGTGAGAAGGTATATCAGAATGTCACCTTACCACGGGTCATCTGATGAGAAGATAAACAAATGGTTATCAGGTAACTCAGTGGTGATTGGCGATGACGAAAAAAGGGATGGTAGGTTGGTTATGAGCTAGGAAAGCACAAGGGATTTAGTACTCTTAGGGGTTGTGAAAGTTAGGTCATCCTCTTGTAGGATAATTACCCATTTAGCAATGCGACCTTGCAGAAGGCGACGGTTCAAGAGGTAGACCATGGGGTTGGAGTCAGCGACAACTATAGTATGACTTAGGAGAATGTAATGTCATAATTTCTGTACAGAAAAGACGACGGAAAGGGCCAGCCTTTCCTCATATGGGTAAGGTAGTGGTGGTCCAGACAAGGTTTGGATTATATAATAAATGACATTCTCCTAGCGAGCAGAATCTTCTTGAACAAGGACCCCTGACACGACATAACTGGATGCCGAAACGTAAAGGATGAAGTCCTTAGAGAAATATGGAGGGAAGATCAATGGGGCCTGAGTGAGAGTGTTTTTAAGGGATTCGAAAGAAGCTTGCGCTTGATCATCCCAAACAAAGGGTATGTGGGTACGAAGCAATCGTAAGAAACCAAGAACGGTGGTGGCATAATCAGGAACAAAGCGGTGGAGGAAATTAGATTTTCCCTGTAAGCTCTGTAGTTTACGGAGCGTACATGGTGAGGGAATGTCTAATATGGCTTGAAATTTTAGGGGGGTCGACAGTGATTCCTTTGTGTGAAACAATGAAACCTAACAACCAACCTGCCGGAATGCAAAAGACACACTTGAGTGGGTTCAAGAGGATCTGATACTTGCGACAACACAGAAAAACTTGCCAGAGATCATTAAGGTGGTCGGATCATTTTTGGGAGCGTGTTGTGAGATCATCAAGATAGATTAATAGGATATGAACCAAATCCTGAAAACAATAGTTCATGGCTTGTTGGAAGGTGGCACCAGCATTTTTAAGGCTGAAAGGCATGACACGATAGGAAAAGGTGCGCCATGGGGTGGTGAAGGCAGTCTTGTATTGATCCTCTTTGCGGATCTGAATTTGGTTAAACCCAAAGAACACAACCATGAAGGATAGGAGTTCATGCCCCACACACGCATCGATGAGTTGGTCAATAAATGGCATGGGAAAGTTGTCTTTGGGACATGATTGGTTTAAATCATGGAATTCAGTACATACCCGGATGGTGCCTTATTTTTTGTTAACGGGCACAGGGTTAGAAACCCAAGTGGTGTATGCGATGGGATAAATAAAACCTGCTATGTGAAGCTTTTCAATTTCGGCTTTGACAGCGGGGGGCTTTGATGGGTGAATGGGGTGTTTTTTTTGGTGAACGGGGCATGTTTGACCAAGTGTCAATGTGGTGCTCTATGATAGTGGGGTCAAGACTAGGCATTTCGGTGTAGGACCAGGTAAATACATCGTGGAACTCCTGAAAAAAAAAATTGTGCTCTCTAATCTTGTACTCAGTGCAGGAGGCTCCCAACGCAATGAGTTCGGGAGCACCGGCTGGGGCAGAAATATCGATATGGATCATGAGTGAGATGTTGGCCATGTTACCTTCCTCAAAGGAATCAGGAGCAGGAATGGGCTCTTTAAACCAGTTGACCTTGGTTGGGAGGAAATATTTGGACTCAACAGAGAATTGGGTAGCTATGGTGGAGGAGGGCTCCTGTGGGAGGAAACAGGAGCGATGGTGCATATCATCCCAGGGGTAATCAGGTGTGGTGAGAGCATCGAGAATTTCCTCATCATTGCGAAAAATGTTTGTTGTCAAATTGGTTGACGAGGGATCATTAGTAGTGGAGATCATATAAATGGTATTGATTTCTCCTATTGGCGGAGATTCTAGGGGGTGAATCTCTTCAGTGGTGGGAGGATATGTCCTTGGGTCCGTGTTGTTCATTTCGTAGAGGGCAGATCTGTAATATAGGAGATCAGGGCAGTGATGTGAGTAATGGTCGTAAATACCACATATTGCACAAGGGTGATTGGTACGCAGTGTTTTATCGCGAGGATTAGGGGTAAGGTCGAGTTGGACAACTGGGATTTTTGGGGTCATCGTCAAGACTTTTGCATGTGCTCCTGTAGTGTTGGTAATTGTCGACAATGATGGGTAGCATGGCCTAACTCATCACACAAAGAGGATTTGGTAGGAGCTCGAAATGGTGGAGGAGTTTTAATTGTTTTGGGCGAGGGTAGAGTGGTGTAAGGTTGTGGGCATCTGCCCCCAGTGTGTTTGGTAAGAGCGGGTGGGTTAGTGGATGAGGAAGGAGTGGTGACACTAGGCGGTGGTCGACTAGCAATGGTAATGGGTTGTACTGGTTGTAAGATGACGTTTGGTGTTGGAGGGGAAGCGAGAGGTGTGAGATACCACACAGGTAGTCCTAAAGTTAACCTCGTGAGGTTGAGTGTGGTCATAACTGGGGTGCTTACTACTCCCGAAGGGGGAAATAGGAAGGGCATTGTATGGATGGGTGTAGCACCAACATGACTAGGTACAAACGGTGGTTGGGGTAGAAAGGGCGGTTGATAGTTAGGTGTTTGTGTGTTGTGGGATAGGGTACATAAGTCAGATATTTTGGACTTCTGTGATGGGGGTGGAATGGAATGGAATGTGGAAGTCATAGGCATATCTGAGTAGATTCCGGGTCCAACTAAGGAAATCAACGAGTTGGATGTACCGTGAACATGTTGTTCAACCATGGGGAGAACATTTTCAGGTGCAACTAGGGCATTAGGATCGTAATAGGTGAGTTGATCAATCTTGACCACTTGTCCTTCATGGGGGAACATCAAGATACGGAAAATGGATGAAGCAACCGCCCTCATGGCATACATGTAACTGTGGCCAAGTAAGAGGTTATAATCAAGTTGGGAATTGATGACCTCAATGTCAATAAGCATTGTTTTACCAGCCAACTAGACAGGGACATTAGCTAAGAGACCTTGGGGTTGAGCCGAACGGTCGTCGTAGGCTCGCAACGTAGTGGTGGATGGATGGAGAGTAGGGGATCCTAACTTCTGCCAAAAGAATTTGGTGTGATGAACCTGCAATAATTAACTAATGAAAACAAACGATATAGTAGAAATAACATAACTCAGAATCACTTTTAGATTGATCGCAGGCCACTTCGAGGGGGCAACCTCCTTTGAGCAAGCTTAATACAAATAACTTCACGGTAACTTCATTGGTCTCAACACAAACTTATATAATAAGTCTAGGCGCCAATACCATGGGTCAATACCATGTGTCCATACAAACCATGGGCCAATACAAACAATGGATCAACAATTACTATGGGATGACTTACAAAGCATATGCGTCCAACAAAAATAAGACAAACTATGGATCAACAAATACTGCGGGACGACTTACAAAGCATATGCATCCAACAACAATATACTAACAAAGTAAATAGAAGGGTTGACATGGGTTCCTAACATCCAAAGCATATGCATCCAACAACAATATACTAGCAAAGTAAATAGAAGGGTTGACATTGGTTCCGAACATCCCCTCTCCCTTAGAAAAAGCTTTGTCCTCAAAGCTTTAGATGTGGAAATTGATGCAAAATCTAAAGGAGTGGTTCCCCTATAGCATCCTCGAGTTGCATTCCATCCCACTAATGCCTTTTGAGTTTCATGGAGGATTGCTTGGAAGGCTGTAGATGAAGAAGGACCATATCAGCTGCGTAAAAAGTGCACTTAGAACGGTGCTGATCGGCTTGTTGTTTCAGTCGAATTCTTGCCATGTGAAGATTGTCCTGCAGAATGAGAAGAATCTGATCACAGTTCCGAAGAACCAAGTCAATTTCCTGAACTGGGGAGCTACTGAGTGTGTATAGAATAAGAACTAGCGGTGCCTATCCATAAACTGCTTCATATGGTGTCCTTTTAGATGTGGTATTGTACCAATGGAGTACTTCTAGGAAATCCATAGAAATAGCTGTCCACATCTGTGTAGGGATGAAAAAGGATTCAAGCAGTCCCGAAAGGAGTGTCATTTAACCCTTGTTGACCTGGGAAGTATCATAGTCAGCCACCATCTGTTGAATTTTCATTTTTAGTCCCTTCCAAAATAAGTTACATTATTCTCGGTCATACATTTTGAGGAACCCAGAGTGCCCTTCTAATGAAGAAGCATGGAGTTCATAGAAGAGATAGCCCTGTTGAACAGATTGTAACCAATTTGGAACAAGCAGAGAAATAACTGTAAGAGAAGCTAGATCATCAAATGTGCAAGAAGAAGCATTTGTCACCATATTGTCCTTACCCTTCTTGTAAGTGATCGCATAGGAATAACCCATGAGTTGGATAACCCATTTTAGGTGTGCTGGGGAGGAAACCCATTGTTCCAGGAAATTTTCCAGACTCTGGAGATCAGTCTGGATGCAAAAATAATTCCCTAATAGGTACTTCTGTACTGCATGCAAAATAGCCATCATTTCCTGCTGAGAATTAGATGCGGCTACATTTGTATCGGAAAGGTCTCCTAAAGGCGGCAATCCCACTGGTTCAGCAAGGACACCTACATATCTATCCAAGGAAGTAGGGGAGACCGTTGATAGGTGCATTTGAATGGAATGGAATTGAGTGATGACACCATGTGAATTCTTCTTAAGGATATTTTCCAGGCGATGTGAACTGATGATGCGAAGAGACCCTTCTTGTAAGCCCTTAAATTTATGTTGTTTCCATTGACTGAAAACTGCAACCAAAGTTTAGCAAAATCCCATAAGATGGGGCCAAGTGTGCATGACCATTGAACGCCCAAAACCACATCACATACTCCTAGGGACAAGGAAAACATGTCAAAGCGCAGATTATAATATTCCTAAGAGATATGCACATTGTGACACTTCCCCTTGCAAGGTAAGGTGCCCCCATTGGAAACCATGACTTCAAAGTTGGAGCAAGGATGGACAAAACAATCAGCATGTTTGGCGATTTGAGGGTCAATGAAGTTATGAGTGCTACCAGAATCAATGAGTATTGTAAGAGGAAGCTTCTTGAAGTAACCCCTGACCAACATTGTTTGGGGGGTGGTGACGGTGGATTAAACATGGAGAGATATATCTGGTTGTTCATCCTAAGATGGGGGGTCAATAGGCAGCTCCTGAATGTAGAGGTAGGCGGAGAATCTATATCCAAGAGATAGAGATTTTGTTGAACACATCTATGTCCCCGAGTGAATTTATCATCACAATTATAACAAAGCCATTTTTCTCTGCGTGCCTGCATCTCTGTTTCAGACAAATGCTTGATAGGAGTTGGTCGAGGAGCTGGAGGGATGGGAGGTCATTGAGAACCCATATTTCGGAAGGGAACAAAAGTGGGTCTGGAGCGTTGTTGGGTTGCAATCTTGTCTTTTGCCAACTTAGCCAACCTTAGGACTTCCATCATTGTGTTGGGACAGAACATTTTAACCTATAATTGGATTTCATCCTTAATACCACTGATCAAACAACTCCTTTAGAATTCATCAGACAATCCTTCTGTGTGATTGGCTAGTTTCTCAAATTCTGTCTGATACTCTCTCACAATGCCACTTTGACGAAGTTTAGTGAGTGCTCCGGTGAAGTCATCAAAAGCACCAGGACCAAATCATTGCAAAAGGAGTTGGCAAAAATCTGTCCATTTTGGCTCATCATGAGTCTTGATGTACCAATGGTACCATTGAAGGGCTTCCTGTTCCAAATGAAAGGATGCAAGTGGAAATTTTTGGACATCAAAAGTATTATGCAGACTGAAATATTGTTATGCACAATAGATCCATCCAGTTGGATCAGTACCATTAAAGCAAGGAAATTCAAGCTTCGGACCACGAAAATTGCTAGAAGAAGAGAACCCATTGGCTGCCAAAGATTCGTGTTGTCGGTTATTGTTCATGGTTGAATGCTGAAGATGGAGGCTGGGAAATTTTTCATCCAGATCTTGGAGTTTGGTTTGAATGGATGCAAGTGCTTCCTCCATGGTTGTTGCTCCTGCATGGGTGACAACCATAACCAGGATTTTTTTTTGGGGGGGGGGAGGGAATGGATAGAAAAACACAAACAAAAGCTTGTTTAGTAAAGGGAAATTTGGATTTGGGAAAAACTCGGAGTGGTAATTGGGGTTTGAGTAGGTTTTGGACAATTTTTGATGGATAGGGAAGCAAAAAATGGGGATTTCAAAAGTGGGGTGAAAGAATGAGAAAATTTGGCATAGAGGGACGACGAAGCAGAATTAGGAAAGGAACTCGGTGGTAAAATTTGAAGGTGATTGGGTGAAATCTAAAGGAGTTATGGCAAACCCTAAAAATAGACAAATGTGAGATTTCGGGCTTTGGGAAGTGGAATTTGGGATAGGGTCCTCATGAATGAAATATGTAGAATGGGATTACCGGGGTGTCAGGGAAGTTTCAAGGGAAACAAAGTGAAAACAAGGGAGATATGGCCAAAAAATAGAATTTTATACTTTTTTTTTTTTCAAGAATGCATCTGCAATGGCGTGGAAGGGATCTGAAATAGATAGATCCACAACGGCGTGGAAGTGATCAGAAATAGAGGGATCTGAAGTGGCATCGACTGGATCGAAAATGGCTGGATCTGAAATAGATCTGAAACGGCTGGATCTGGAATGACTTTCGGAATGGATCTGAAATGGCGCAGCAGTGATCGACAACAGTTCAGCTGAAAATAGATATGGACCCTAGGTATGTGCGGCTTCCTAATAGTTCAGGGGTTTCACTCGGCCACCAATGCTGTCTGACGGCTTGTGTATTGGGGAAGTACCCGTCACTCCATGGCTAAAGGTAAAACTGATAACCGCTTTACCACAAACGAGTACAGCTCTTGGTTTATATCATGGGTGGGAACTAGTCAATCAGGTAGGGGTTGTTTCCCTTTTAGCTAGAAGGTCCTCTCAATGGGCCAGCTACTTTGGGGTTCCTGTGGTACTCCTCACAATGAGTTTTAGGGATTATTCCCAAGTACTTCCCATACTTAAGCGGATAGGGATTATTCCCAGATCTGAAGCTGCAATAGATGCGAAAAAAAAATTTGGCAGAAATTTTACCCAGCAAGCCCAAGAAAGTGCTCTGATACCAGATGTGATGAACCTGCAATAATTAATTAATGAAAACACATGAGATAGAAGAAATAAAAAAACTCAAAATCACTTTTATATTGATCATGGGCCACTTCGAGGGGGCAACCTCCTTTGAGCAAGCTCAATACAAATAACTTCACGGTACCTTCATTGGTCTCAACACAAACTTATATACTAAGTCTAGGCACCAATACCATGGGTCAATACCATGTGTCAATACAAACCATGGGCCAATACAAACTATGGATCAACAATTACTATGGGACAAATTACAAAGAATATATGTCCAACAAAAATAAGACAAACTATGGATCAACAAATACTGCGAGACGACTTACAAAGCATATGCATCCAACAACAATATACTAACAAAGTAAATAGAAGAGTTGACATGGGTTCCTAACATGTGGACATAACGCATGTGGAGGCACCCTCATCGATGATGCACCGATGGATTACAAGATTCCAAATGGATACAGAAACTTGGAATGCAAATGTGGAAGGCAGGCATGGTTCAGATTGGTCCAAATGAAAGGCCATCATTTGTGAGTTAGTGGCATCGATACCACCAATGGTGGATAGTAGGGTCTTGCGGTGTGTAGGACAGTTTCTTAAGACCTCTAACGTAGACATGGCTGCGGGGGATTGGGCTAAGTCATCCACAATGTTGTTATTAGACGCAGCCCGAGCATTGGGGTTATTGTTGATGTGACGAAGTGGGAAATGAGGGGATTTTGGGGCTTCATCTAATGGGGCAGGAGGTATGCGTAATGGCTGATCGGTGGGAAGAGTGTTGGTGGTTTTCTCAGGGGGAGGGGCTTCAGGGGTGGAGCCATATTGATTATGGTGGGTTGGAATATTGACATCAACGGATGATATCATTAACAAGTGATGGGTACCTGAGTCTAAAGTGGGGTGGGAAGGCTCATAATAAGTGACTTGTTGTTGTGGTGGCACGGTTCCTTGGGGGGGAGCCAACGGTTGATTGTTAACCACTCCTTGGGTTGGTAAAGGATTCGTCAGTACCAAGGGTTGAGTTTGAGGTGGTGGGGGGTTAGGTGGTTCCGGAGGGGCCGCGTTCCCTTGGTGGTGGGAATCATCGGTCCAAAGTTGTCGTTCCCACTCCAAATGTGGGCAAGCGTGTGTGTAATGGCTATAGACCCTGTAGATGGAACAAGGATGATTTGTTAGTAAGTTGGGCTTTTTAGCTTGCTTTGGTGGCCTGTCAGGGTTTTGGTTGTTTTGTGTATTTTGGTTCTACTGTGGATTTTGCTGTGCGTACACTTTCCCTTGGGTAGCAGGTGGGTTTTGGGGTTGTGCAAGTGTGGTAGCAGGCTGCGGTGGATAATAAGTGGGTGGAGCTGGAGGTGGTGCAAGTGCGGGACCTTGTGGGGGTTGTTGATACATCTGTGTGACCGGTGGTTGAGTTGCCATAGGTGATGCCTATGGTGGATAATAAGTGGGTGGGGCTTGGGAAGGTGCAGGAGCGTGCATGACCTGTTGGTGGTAATATGTGTGAGGTGTAATTGGGGGGACATAAGCAGGGGGTGGGTGGCCGAAACACTAAGGTGGACATGAGGGTCCATGGGAGTGGCGGTTATGTGTCGTGGGAGCATATGAATTGGTTACTCTAGAGTGGGATGTAGCCCGTGAAAGGTTGGGGCCAGTACTAGTATGTGCAATGGAAAAGGGTTGGTTATGTGATGCAACATGGCCAATGATTCCATCGGCAGCATGGGATGCCCCTGGTGCATCGTTTGGAGAGGAATCGCCGTAGGGATCATTGGGTATAATGGTATATAGGTAACTAGACTAGGAGTAGATAAGGTCAAACTACTGGGCTTTTAAGATGGCTTCTTCTTCGGACTGGGGTCATTCGGATGCCACATCCTTAGCAATGATGGGAAGGACAAATTTTAGAAACAAATCTAAGAAGATATGGTCATCTAAATTGATTTTGCACAAGCTTCAGCATCAACGCCACTCATGAATGTGATCATTGATGTGGGTGGCCGTAGTTTGTCTGCAAGACAGTAGGATCTCAACTCCTGCGTCATAGTGGACAGGTAACTAAAAGAACTACAGGAAGGTTGAGGAAAGGGAAGTAAAGGTGGTGTGGGTCCCATGAGGCTGCTCAATGTACCACTTGGCTACAGAGCCAGAGAGAGTCTGTTATACCAGACAGAGTTGGATAGAGTCGTCCACTATGGAGTTAGAAGAACACCATAGGTGGAAGGACATAATGTGATTTTGGGGGTCTTCACCTACCTTACCCTCAAACTTAGGGATGTCTGATGGGAGCTTGGTGGGCATGTGAGGCCACATAGGATCGTGTTTAATGGGATCGTTGGTCAATCTGGCCAGGTCAGGAAGGTTGAGACTAGCCATGAATGGAAAACTAGTAGAAGGATGTGACATGCTAGTGGTAGCGACCATGGTGGGGCTGATGCCCCCAGGTGTAGGAGCTAGGTTTCTGATAGGGATGTGACCCCCAAACGGGGGAGTGGAGGTGCTATGGGAGGGTCTTGCACCGCTAAGCATAGCGTGAGTCACCGGTGGAGTTGGGTTGGATAAGATAGCCACTGGAATTGGAACAGTTACTGGAATGGTGGGTGTGGGCCCCATCGAGGGAATACCCAAAGCAGGTGTGGGGGTGGCGAGTGTGGTAGCTGGGGTTGTTGTGAACGTTCCACCAATGGTTCCTACAAAGAAAGGGTTGGAGGTCATGCCAGCCGTGGGGCTGGTTGGGGATGTGTAAGTGGGGTTTTTCGACTCTGCCTCATAATCAGATGTGAAATAAGGGGCGTCAGTGTCAGGGGATGGAGCTCTATGTCGTCAACGACTAGAGTCAAGTGACGAAGCTCTAGGTCTATGATGAGTGGTGTCAAGTGATGAAGCTCTATGTCTATGAAAAATGATTTCAAGTGAACCGTGCTGCGGGGGCTCGCCCCAGAGGTGTCGGGAGTGTCTTGGGGACTCAGTGGTGACAAATGGTGTCAAGTATCTGGGGGTTGTGTCGAGTGAAAAATAGCTCAAAAACCCTAATGCAACTAAGTTTGTTGAAGGAGAGCGTAAAAAATACGGCACTCGGGCCAACAACCGGCTCAAAACGCTTACTGTAACAGTTGTGCTATAATAAGCGGAGTGTTAGAAAAAATGGTCAAAATACCAACAAGTAGGAGGTTTCCTAAAAATAAAAATGGTGGACTCACTAGACAAAAGGGAGGTGAGGGAGCATGCAAACACCTAGCTAAATAGTATTCTGATTCAACTAAACATATCCTCTGCAAGGTGATGAAATCCAAGTCAGACAATATGGATAGTAGAACCAAGTGGCTAAGGGCATCCCCCTACCGGGAGGGACACCGTGTAAGACAATCCTAGAAGAAAGGAAACTAAGATACCCCGTTCATGACATGTCCAGAAAGGTGAATCTGCAGCTCCAGTCCTATCACTGTGTGGGCCTAAAAGGAACACCACACGCGGACAATGAGTAGGTAGCCTTCGGTTACTGAATGGATTGCGGTATCCCACTCAGACTTCCGGAACTAGTCTTGCTACTTCAACCCTCCTAAGGGAGAGGCCCTTTGATAAACTGGTCGTGACTGTGTCAAAAAGTAATAGGGAATTTTGGTACTCTAAGGGACAACCACTATGTCTCAAGTGTAAGCGACCGAGGGGTGTTATTTGGATGCCTATCCCCCTGTCCTACCTAACTACAATATTCTTATGTGTTCCCCAAGTGGGGTTAGAATGTTGGTTGATTTAAATAGTTTTTTAAGGCTCACTTGAATTAGGTGACATAGTGTGTGCGTGTGAGGTGATGAACCCAACAAAAGTGCCACGCTTGGGCAACTTTTTAACCAATAATGATGCAGAAATTTAACTTGCAATGCAAAATTTTCTTTTTCCAATGTAAATGCTGAAAAATATTTTTTATAAAAATTTTGTAAATGGAATAGAAAGGAAACTACAGAAAAAATACGTAGATAACTATGGTTGCAAATAGGACAGGTTGTTGTGCAGGTGCAGAAAATGTTGCAGAAAAGTTCTGGGCTAAAAAGGGCAAAAAATGTAGAAATCAGATCGTGAGTTTGTGACTGAAATGTGTGGCCTGGGACGTGGCTATCGGGATGGAACTTGCAATCTAAACCATGAGTATGGGACTCAGCGTCGTGGCCGGAGCACAGCTATAGGTTAGGTTTGTGTGGTCAGGATTGTGGCTAGGGTTTTTACAATGTGTGGTCTGGACCACGGATGTGCAAAGGGTAACTGCGGCCGAGTGTGCACAAAAACGCTGCAAGAGTGCGGGAAGATGGTAGATTAGAGATGCAGACGGCCGTAGGAAATGAAGGGGTTTCGGTGGGCCAAGTCACGGAAAACACACAGGGAAACTCGTTCAAGGTCACAGGAAGCAAAGGGGTCTCGACAGGTTGGGTCGCAAAAAACAGACCGGGAAATGCGTTCTAGGCCGCAGGACGAAGCCGAATGACTGCGATTTGAATTGCGCCTAGGAGGCAGTTAGTCGCGGTGGGGCCAGGGGAAAAAATGTAGGGAGGTACGGCTGAGGTAGCAGATTAGGGCTGGGAACTCGTAGTCTGGGCCGCAGCTGCGAGGACAAGAACTGCGCTTTGCGGCAGAAAATCCAACTGCCCAAAACCATAGCCGAATAGGAAAAAATAGAAAAATACTTGCAGAAAATAAAATCTTTTAAAATTTTAACCAGAAATTCAAAGGCCAATAGTGGAGTCGCCAAAACTGTAGCTAGGGTTTTCACCCTAGCTTTTGCAAATGAGCACCTACTAAGGAGAATGGCCTCCTTAGTAGCATTTCAATAAATAGTAAATTTTAACAGTAAAACTATACAAATCTAAGCTAACATGTGCATCAACAGAAATAAAAAGACAATGATAATATAATGGGAATTTTTCTTTTGTATTATGATATGTCCAAAGTTACATTTACCTCAAATGTGGAGGTTGGTGGAGCTCTTGCAGTAGTTTAAGAGGGCTACTTCCACGCTCCAATGGCTTCCTTCTCCTTCTCCAAGGTGCTTGGATGGTGGGCCAAAAGGGGCACTCAAATGGGAAAACTAGCTCAAATGGTGAGCTTGGGTTTCATGAGTGATTTTAGCAATGTGAGGATAGGATAGATTGTGGATGTGAAATGGGGAGCTTCCATCACCTATTTATAGGTTTTTTAGTGATGGAGTGTTGACCCATGGTTTTTGGTACCATATGGTTTAGGTCAGTTGTTTTAGGGTCTTTGCTTCCCTTTTCCCTCTTTTTTCCTCTTCTTTATATTTTTTATTCCCTCTTAGTTCCAGAATCCACATTAAATAAGAAGATCCTTGAGGCTTCCCATGATGTGAATCTAGTAGGACATCCAGGTTTTGTGAAGACTTACAAGAAAGTAACTGAAAGGTTCACTTGGAAGGGGTTGAAGAAGGAGGTGATGGAGTATGTTAGATCATGTGTGGCATGTCAGAAAAATAAAGTAGAGCATACTAATCCAGCAGGAATCTTACAACCACTTTGTATTCCTGAACAGAAAAAGCCAAGATAAAGACAGTAATTTTGTTGTGGTTGATAGATTGACTAAATAGGCACACTTTTTTGATGTCACGACTAATATTGAAGCAATCCAAGTGGCTGAAATTTACATCAAATAAGTCTTCAAACTTCATGGCATACCCAAGTCCATCATCAGTGACAGAGATAGCAAGTTCACTAGAAATTTTTGGCAAGAGTTGTTCAAGTTAGTGGGGACAAGTTTGGATATGAGTGCTAGCTACAATCCACAGACTGATGGCCAAACATAAAGAGTGAACCAGTGGTTGGAAGGGTACTTAAGAAACTATGTTACAGGCCAACAAAATTCATGGACTACTTGGCTCCATCTGGGAGAGTTTTGTTAGAATACTACTTTTCATTTCTTGATTGGTTTGTCTCCCATCATTAAAGATCTATATGGATATGAAGCACTCACTTTTGTTGATATGATATTTGGTGACTGTAAGACACATAAGGAAAATTATTGACTCCAAGAGAGCCAAGCCATACTCAGAACTCTCAAAGACAACTTGTGGGTAGCACATAACAGAAAAAAGGTGCATGCAGACAAGCATAGGGTTGAGCGAGATTTCCAAGTAGGAGATCTAGTTTATTTGAGTTTGCATCCCTATAGACAGTCTTCACTGAATTCTAAGGGGGCTGAGAAGTTGCTATCAGTGACAAAGATAGCAAGTTCACTAGCAATTTTTGGCAAGAGTTGTTCAAGTTAGTGGGGACAAGTTTGGATATGAGTGCCAGCTACAATACACAGACTGATGGCCAAACATAAATAGTGAACTAGTGGTTGGAAGGGTACTTAAGAAACTATGTTACAGGCCAACAAAAGTCATGGACTACTTAGCTCCATCTGGGAGAGTTTTGTTAGAATACTACTTTTGATTTCTCGATTGGTTTGTCTCCCATCATTAAAGATCTATATGGATATGATGCACTCACTTTTGTTGATCTGATATTTGGTGACTGTAAGACACATAAGGAAAATTATTGACTCCAAGAGAGCCAAGGTATACTCAGAAATCTCAAAGACAACTTGTGGGTAGCACATAACAGAAAAAAGGTGCATGCAGACAAGCATAGGGTTGAGCGAGATTTCCAAGTAGGAGATCTAGTTTATTTGAGTTTGCATCCCTATAGACAGTCCTCACTGAATTCTAAGGGGGTTGAGAAGTTGCAGCCAAGGTTCTCTGGTCCCTACCATGTCCTGAGGAAGATCGAGGAATTTAAAATTCAAGCGCAACGGATCTAGAAAACAAGAACAACAGTTACAATAACAAGAGATGCATGTGGATCTTTACAGAACAATGAGTGCAGAAACATAGGTGTAGAAAAAAACAAGTGCAGAAACACTAGTGCAGAAACACTTGTGTAGAAACACTAGTGCAAAAGGTTTGCAGTAGTAATTCATTATCATTAACTCAGAAGAATTATTACAATGTAAAATAATAGCATGAATAGACAAGCAATTCGAATCCTAGAGAGGTCATTCGAATTGAATGCATGAGCGTGGCTTACTCGCCTGTTGACACCACTTGGCACATCATTTAACCACTTAACTGCAATTTAATTGACTCTAACAGACTCTAAAACTGTCAAATTGAGTCTAACTATGTCTGAATGGCCATAAATAGGTGAGGGTGCCTTTCTGAATCCAGTTAACTGATTTCTAGGTGAAATTAGGTCAAATCTAGTGGGAGGGTGCGTTTTTTACTTTAGTTAACTAAATTTAGTAATAAATGCTCCCATTTGGATTGAGTAGGGTGCTTTAATCATGCAAATCACCCTATTTGGCTCCCCGAATGAAGGAGGAGTCCCAGTTAACTGAAATTGATGATCCAGTTAGCTCCCTGAATGAACGAGGAGGCCCAGTTGACTAAAACTAATGATATGGTGATGATGTAAGCACATATTTGAGTCAAAATACTTAGTATAAGTGGTAAATTAGTCTGTTAAGCCCAAATAAATGATTTTTAGTTGGAAAATGACTCCAACACCCCCGCTTAAGCTAATATCATGTGGAGGAGTAAAATAAAATAATAAAAGGGCCCCAACAAAAAAGGCCATAGGTCACTCGGTACAGAAATAATCCAAAAAATGCTCAAAAATCTAAGTGAGAAAAGAGGGAAAAACCCAGTGGGAAAGAAAACCCCCCCTCAAAGTGAACACTAAAGGATCTAATATGTCGTCACCATAGTATAACTCACCCTCAACAGTGAACGGAGGTAAGAGAACTTCTTCTTAGTGAATCTCTTGGTGAAGGTGTATGCAATTTGCTCTTCTGTAGCGAAATACTGCAATACAATGGTTATGTCATGCATGAGCTCTCATATGGAGTGCATGTGGATATCGATATGCTTGGTCCTATGTCTATGAATTAGATATATCGAGATCGTTATAGAACTATGATTGTCACAAAAAATGACAATATAAGTGGTGCTACCAATATCAAACTCAGCTAGAATACCCTGCAACCAAACTACCCAAATGCAAGCATTGATTGTTCCTCGATACTCTACCTCTACTGAAGATAAGGCAAAGGCTGCCTGCTTTTTTCTTGACTAGAAAACAGGCCTTGTACCAATCATGAAAACATATCTGGAAGTGGACTTCCAATCAATGCTATCACCTACCTAATCTGAATCACTGAATCCAACCAAGTCAAGATCGGAATCTGCAGCACAGTGAATGCAAAAATGTCTCGTACCCTGCACATAATGCAAGATCCTTTTGGCTTCCTTCCAATGAATCTCATGGGGCTGCTGCATGTACCTTGACATAGAACTCACGGCATAATAAATATCAGGCCTAAAGTGTTTCAGATACAAAAGAATACCAATCAGTTGTTGGTAGGGTGTAGAATGCACCAACTGTGTAGAATCACCATCCTCAAGACTGATTCTTGAGAGGAATGGAAATGGTGTAGCTTTATATTATACCATATTGAACTTATTTATAAGGTACAAAGAATATTTATATTTATCAATCATGATCCCATCAAAATTCTAAGTGATTTTGAGACCAAGAAACTATGTCAGAGGGCCTAAATCACTCATATCAAATGCTTGGTGTAAAGAAATTTTTATTGTGTCAATCGAAGCAAGACTGCTTCTTGTAATCAATAATTCATCAACATAAAGTACAATGATCATAAAATTACCTTAATTCTGCTGTATATATACGTTTGTATCTTATTTTCATCTCGCAAAGTTTTGCGACAGAAGAATGGAATCCATCTTTGCATACCATGCTCTTGGGGCCTGTTTTAAACCATACAAATATTTCCTTAATATGCAAAAAAGTGTCGGATCTGGTATGTAACCCTTGGGATGTTTCATTTAGATATCTTCCTAAATATCCCCATGAATAAATCACTCTTTACATCCATGTAGTTCACCTCCCATTGCTTGGATGTGAAAATTGCCAAAACTAGTCGGATTGAGTCCATTTTTGCAGCCATTGCAAAAGTTTCTATGTAGTCCACACCTTGGACTTGTGAGAAATATTTTTCCACCAACCTTTATTTTTATTTTTAGGTTGAAACATAATCAGAAACCTTGGTTCGGTAGACCCATTTGCATTGAACCAATTTCTTCCCATGTGGAAGTGAAACTAGCTCCCATGTTGCATTTTTTCTGAAGAGAATTGTACTCTTCATCCATGGCAGTTTTCGATATCATATCATGGTAGGAATCGTCGTATAATTTTGGATATGAAACAACCATCAAAAAAAAAATTTTGACAGCAATGGATAAGCATATGAAATAGCCATACCTTCTTTTTTAAATTTGGCTCGGGTTCTTCTTGGATCGGCAGGATTTCTAATGTTGGAACTATCAGATGTGAGAGTCTTTTCTTCCCACTTTGGAAACTAAGGGGGGTCATCTAGATTTGAATATGAACCTGATTCTTCATGTTCATTAATATCAGACATAATATCATAAATATTAGAACATAAAATATCAGTATCATCTCCCAAATCATCTTCTTGAAGAGGAAGCAATTTGGTAGTTTCTTCCTCCACTAGTTGTAGATCATGAAGCGGTTCATCAAATTGGACACTTATCTGGATGAATATTATTTTGGATAGGATATCCATGAGTTTGTATACTTTTCATTCTTCAGAATATCCAATTATAATGAACTTAGTACTTTTTGGTTCCAAATATCTTCTCTTCTCAAGCAGAATTTTAGCCCATGCAGTGGACCCAAAAACCCTGAGATGTGACACATCAGGCTTCTGACCAGTATAGGATTCGAAAGGAGTTTTAAATTTGATGAATGAGTGTGTAACTCTATTTTGAAAGTATGAATCATAATTCATGGCCTCATCCCAAATATTTGAAGCCAAACCTTTCGATTCAAGCATACAAGTAGCCATCTCTTTCAATGCTCGATTTTTCGTCTCCGCTACACCATTCTGCTGAGGTGTGTAGGGGATTGTGTGTTGGATTTGGATTCCATTGTCCAAAATAAATTGCAGAATCTCTATTTTTATATATTCTCCACCATTATCATATCTAAGAGATTTTATCTTGATCCCAGTGGCAGTCTCAACAAAAGCCTTGAAATTATTGAACCTTTCAAAGACTTCTAATTTGTTCTTAAGAAAGAAGACCCATGTGAACCTGGAAAAGTCATCAATGAATGTGAGAAAATAGCTTGATCCATTCATGGAGGTATTTTTTAATGGACCACTGATATCACCATGAATCAGCCCCGAAATACAAGAATCCCTGCTAGCTTTTCCTCGATCGAACTTGTGCTCAGGATGCTTTCCGATAATGCAACCTTTGCATATCTCTTTTGAGGATTTAATGTTCGGAAGGCCTTAAACCATGTAATTATTTTGTAGAAGCTACAAATATTTGTAGTTAAGGTGTCCAAACCTCTCATTCCATATCTGGATAACCCCATTTACATGATTCAGAAGGGCACTCGGCTTTGAATACGGAAAAAAGTGGGAAAACTCATATGTTTTTGCAACATGATTTGCCTTTCCTAATGCAATGAGCTTTCCAGTGGTAATTTCAGAAATTTCAACATCATTAGGGATGAATACAACCTTCTTGGGAAAACCAGTATGTGTCATTTAATACAAAAAAATAATGTTCGAAGCTAGAGAAGGGACATACAGAACATTTTGAAAACTGGCATGTTATAAGTGAATTGTACCTTTTCCTTTCAATGAAATTTGTGAATCATCTCCCATGTGGATGGAGATGCAAATGTCGAAGTCCAATTATGAGAAAGAGTCTTTTTCTTGCAACCATGTGATTCAAAGCTCCTAAATCTATGATAAGCGATTTTGAATTCGAAGCACTTGCCATGAGTGCATGACCTCTTTTGGGATGATCAGTCTCCATTGTCCTTATTCTTTGCGCCATCTGGAAGAGTGATATTTTTCTTCTCCAAGAGAAGGTCCATCTGATCAATAGTCTTCTTCATGCATGATCTTTCAGGATGAAATCCCCTGCCACAGTAAGAACGCTTTGTCTTCCCCTTTCCCTTTTGCTTGTCTTTTCTTGAGCCTGAGGGATCATATGACTACCTAGTCTTCTCCTTCTGCTTAGGATAATCAAACTTGGTATTTTACTTATGATTTTTATTTCCTTTAGTATTTGTAGCCTTGGGTCCTCCAACAAACAAGGATTGATCTTGAGAGAATCTCATGGAACCCATCTGAACAAGCTTGTCATTCTCTTTGGTTAAGGGCTTAATGAATGCATTCAACGATGGCATCTTCTAATTCAAAATTGTGAGTTTTCCCGAATGAAAGGTAGATACAAACACTGAATAATATGATCCTAGTTTTGAAAGGATTGAGACAATCAAATGATCATCCTTACTCTCTACACCACATTGCTTCAACTGAAGCACCAAATGCTTGAACTTGGTGAAAAACTCATTAAAGGTTTCAAAATTTTCAGGATTGAGGGAAATCAGTTCATTCTCCAACTAATAAGCCCTCATTTCATCCTCCTTGTCGAAGAGTGTGGAAAGTTATTCCCATACTTATTTTGGAGTCCTCAATCCATTGAGATGGAAGAGAAGGTATTTAGAAATACCGAGACATAAGAAACCATAAGCTTCATCAAGCTTATTCAGGAACTTGGACTTCTCTATAGATGCATTAGGCTCAGGTTCTATGCCCATAATGACTTTGTAGAGTCCTTTGGAGCACAATATGATCTATGTATCTTCCTTCCATTGATGATAATTGAAAGGAGTAAGAACATTGTTTGAAGAAGAGTCCATCTTGAGCTATAGCGAATGCAATAGGAGGCTTTTGAGACACCTGCAGTAAAAAACAAACAAACAATTTTAGGTCAAAAACCTACACTTTTGAGGTTGCATCACTCCTAGCATAGCCTATCAAGCAAGCTTGATAAAATGGGTGCACAATTATCCAAGATTTATGTGGAAAAATTTCCACTTCTGGTGTAGTGTTGGAATAATTTTGAGCAATCTTGCTCAAGCTTCATCTGTGATCCCTGTAAAACTCTGTAGAAGAGTTTCCTTGTCCTGCTATGGCTCTAATACCATGTAAAATTCAAACACAACAAATCTAGAAAACAAGAACAATAGTTACAATAACAAAAGATGCATGTGGATCTTTACAGAAAATTAAGTGCATAAACAGAGGTGCAGAAACACTAGTGCAGAAGGTTTGTAGCAGCAATTCATTATCATTAACTTAGAAGAATTATTACAATGGAAACTAATAGCATGAATAGCCAAGCAATTCGAATCCTAGAGAGGTCATTCGAATTGAATGCATGAGAGTGGCTTATTGTTCAGTTGACACTACTCTAACAGACTCTTAAACTATCAAATTGAGTCTAACTAAGTCTGAATGCCCAAAAATAGATGAGGGCACCTTTCTGACTCCAGTTAACTGATTTCTAGGTGAAATTGTGAGTTTTCCCGAATGAAAGGTAGATACAAACACTGAATAATATGATCCTAGTTTTGAAAGGATTGAGACAATCAAATGATCATCCTTACTCTCTACACCACATTGCTTCAACTGAAGCACCAAATGCTTGAACTTGGTGAAAAACTCATTAATGGTTTCAAAATTTTCAGGATTGAGGGAAATCAGTTCATTCTCCAACTAATAAGCCCTCATTTCATCCTCCTTGTCGAAGAGTGTGGAAAGTTATTCCCATACTTATTTTGGAGTCCTCAATCCATTGAGAGGGAAGAGAAAGTATTTAGAAATACCGAGACATAAGAAACCATAAGCTTCATCAAGCTTATTCAGGAACTTGGACTTCTCTATAGCTGCATTAGGCTCCGGTTCTATGCCCATAATGACTTTGTAGAGTCCTTTGGAGCACAATATGATCTATGTATCTTCCTTCCATTGATGATAATTGAAAGGAGTAAGAACATTGTTTGAAGAAGAGTCCATCTTGAGCTATAGAGAATGCAATAGGAGGCTTTTGAGACACCTGCAGTAAAAAACAAACAAACAATTTTAGGTCAAAAACCTACACTTTTGAGGTTGCATCACTCCTAGCATAGCCTATCAAGCAAGCTTGATAAAATGGGTGCACAATTATCCAGGATTTATGTGGAAAAATTTCCACTTCTGGTGTAGTGTTGGAATAATTTTGAGCAATCTTGCTCAAGCTTCATCTGTGATCCCTGTAAAACTCTGTAGAAGAGTTTCCTTGTCCTGCTATGGCTCTAATACCATGTAAAATTCAAACACAACAAATCTAGAAAACAAGAACAATAGTTACAATAACAAAAGATGCATGTGGATCTTTATAGAAAATTAAGTGCATAAACAGAGGTGCAGAAACACTAGTGCAGAAGGTTTGTAGCAGCAATTCATTATCATTAACTTAGAAGAATTATTACAATGGAAACTAATAGCATGAATAGCCAAGCAATTCGAATCCTAGAGAGGTCATTCGAATTGAATGCATGAGAGTGGCTTATTGTTCAGTTGACACTACTCTAACAGACTCTTAAACTATCAAATTGAGTCTAACTAAGTCTGAATGCCCAAAAATAGATGAGGGCACCTTTCTGACTCCAGTTAACTGATTTCTAGGTGAAATTGTGAGTTTTCCCGAATGAAAGGTAGATACAAACACTGAATAATATGATCCTAGTTTTGAAAGGATTGAGACAATCAAATGATCATCCTTACTCTCTACACCACATTGCTTCAACTGAAGCACCAAATGCTTGAACTTGGTGAAAAACTCATTAATGGTTTCAAAATTTTCAGGATTGAGGGAAATCAGTTCATTCTCCAACTAATAAGCCCTCATTTCATCCTCCTTGTCGAAGAGTGTGGAAAGTTATTCCCATACTTATTTTGGAGTCCTCAATCCATTGAGAGGGAAGAGAAGGTATTTAGAAATACCGAGACATAAGAAACCATAAGCTTCATCAAGCTTATTCAGGAACTTGGACTTCTCTATAGCTGCATTAGGCTCCGGTTCTATGCCCATAATGACTTTGTAGAGTCCTTTGGAGCACAATATGATCTATGTATCTTCCTTCCATTGATGATAATTGAAAGGAGTAAGAACATTGTTTGAAGAAGAGTCCATCTTGAGCTATAGCGAATGCAATAGGAGGATTTTGAGACACCTGCAGTAAAAAACAAACAAACAATTTTAGGTCAAAAACCTACACTTTTGAGGTTGCATCACTCCTAGCATAGCCTATCAAGCAAGCTTGATAAAATGGGTGCACAATTATCCAGGATTTATGTGGAAAAATTTCCACTTCTGGTGTAGTGTTGGAATAATTTTGAGCAATCTTGCTCAAGCTTCATCTGTGATCCCTGTAAAACTCTGTAGAAGAGTTTCCTTGTCCTGCTATGGCTCTAATACCATGTAAAATTCAAACACAACAAATCTAGAAAACAAGAACAATAGTTACAATAACAAAAGATGCATGTGGATCTTTACAGAAAATTAAGTGCATAAACAGAGGTGCAGAAACACTAGTGCAGAAGGTTTGTAGCAGCAATTCATTATCATTAACTTAGAAGAATTATTACAATGGAAACTAATAGCATGAATAGCCAAGCAATTCGAATCCTAGAGAGGTCATTCGAATTGAATGCATGAGAGTGGCTTATTGTTCAGTTGACACTACTCTAACAGACTCTTAAACTATCAAATTGAGTCTAACTAAGTCTGAATGCCCAAAAATAGATGAGGGCACCTTTCTGACTCCAGTTAACTGATTTCTAGGTGAAATTAGGTCAAATCTGGTGGGAGGACACCTTTCTGACTTCAGTTAACTGAATTTAGTAATAAATTCTCCCAGTAGGACTAAGTAGGGTACTTTAATAATGTAAATCACCCCAGTTGGCCCCCGAATGAAGGAGGAGGCCCAGTTAACTAAAATTGATGACCCAATTGGCTCCCCGAATGAAGGAGGAGGCCTGGTTGGTTGAAAATGATGATATGATGATGATGTAAGAACATATTTGAGTCAAAATAATTAAGATAAGTGGTAAATTAGGCTATTCACAATGTTTTCCATGTGTCTTGTTTGAAGAAGAAAATAAGGAAGCAATTCGAGGTTTCACAAGACTTGCCACCCCTTGATGATGAGGTACATTTGGTGTTGACCCCCTAGAATATTTTGGAGGTCCAAGAGAAGAAGCTAAGGAGCAGAATCATTAAGGAATTTTTTATGCAATGGTAAGGACAATCTAGTCATGATGTTACTCGGGAAGGAGAACACATCTTACAACATCCCAGTTTGAAATTGATTTATGACAACCAATATTGTGAGGGGAGGATTATCATCCCTCAACAGTGATCACTGAATTAAGTTCTTAACCCAAACAATACCTTGGGTTGAGGAGAAAACTTCAGTTACTATGGGGTTAATTTTTAATTCTAGGCATTTAATTAATTAAGACTGTGAATTATTTTTGCCTAAAGTTTATTATGCACTTGAAATAATTATTTTCCATCCATTAAATAATGTTATCATAAATAAAAGAGGATAATGCTCCACAAGTGTGCCTTAGTGGATGAGGTTGACTTTGGAGATGACTTGCAGAAGAAGTTAGAAGAAAGCATCCAAATCTAGAAAATCAGGAAAAAGGAAAGAAAGATAATGCAAATCAGAAAAGCAACAAAAAATCAGGAAAAGCAGCTCAAAAGCATAAAGTAGGATCAAATCAGAAAACAAGGAAACTTCAGAAAAGCAGGATAAGTTAGAAAATCCAGAAAAAAAAAAAAAAAAAAAAAAAAAAGAAAAATCGAAATCAGAAAGCAAAGCAGAAAAGTAAAAAGGAGGAAAGCAAAGAAAAAAGGAAAAGGAAGGAAAGATAGCTTTCATTATCCACTCATGAGGGAACATTAGTCAAGGATACTTGATAATCAATTCATCCTCCATCTATAAATAAATTAGTGTGCACCCCTTTCACATCTTTTGTCAGTTTGAGTATTTGTTTGAGTGCAGTTGTGCCTCAGAGACATGGGAGATGTGCCCTTGGTCCAAGATGGGTGACATTCCCCTGCTTCCTGTGAAATGATGATGTAGTTCAGCCATTTTAAATTATTTTATTGCAGGTCCTGTATTTGTTTCAATTCTAGTTTGAATTTCAGAAGAAGTGTCATGAATTATATGGTTCAAATGTTCAAGCTTCCAGTTGATTTCCAGTGCTAGTTTGTTGTGTTGAGAGGAGAGAATTTATTGTTCTATTTTGAGAAGAATATTTGATTCAATATGATGTATTTAATTTCATTATGATCCTATTATATCATTCATAAAATTTAGTATTGTAGAAGTTTGAAATATTCTGATTTTTCTACACCCCTTCTAGATTTTAATAGAATTTGACTAGTTTTCATAATGCACTTGATAAATGAATTATTCCTTATCCAAATGATCTAATTAGTGATACTGGATTTGTTTAATATGTCATATGTATTATTCCAAGTCTCATATCAGAATTTTGTGAGCCTTCATTGATTGTTTGGACGTCCTGAATTCTAACTAGTTGTGCAATCCCAGTAAGCAATTTTCAGTATATCTTTATGAGAATTTTTCAGAACCTTATATAAATTTTTGAAATGAAAAATAACTGTATATTTACTGTAAATTGATTTTATTTATCCTCCTAAATTCATAATCCTTCACCAATAGCTTTCAGTCAATGAATAGTGCAGTATTAGCTTGCATATGTTTGGGTGCCCAGGAGCATTGTAGTAGATTTCATCCTTGTTGATTTCGACCCATAAATGGTCCTAGTACTTTTTTCAAAGGTATTATCATCTATCATAGTCCTCCTTACATCCAGAGTATTTTTTCTTTCCCACTCACAGTCAAACTAGCTCCCTGAAACCATTGCTTTAATTGATTCTCCAAAGAAGTAATTTTTTTGTATCACTAATACTGGTTGGTACATTAAATAATAGTATTCAAACCTGGGAGGATATGAAAAAGGTGTTTTTAAGAAAATACCAAGACTACTACAAGGCCAGAGATCTCATAGAAGAGATCTTCTGAATGACACAAAAGAAAGACGAAAAATTGGACTATGTGGAAGGATTTCAATACAATATCTAGAGATCAATACAACTAGGAAAGTTGGGTAAACAGACATTGAGAACAATACCGCTCAAAGGGATCTGAGATGATTCCTTCGAAGTGGTAAATCTAATGGGATTGAGGGATGTCTCTCAGCAGTCAAATGATGAAATATGTAACTTATGCAGAATATATTTTAGAGAGAATGTGAAGACTAGAAGGTTTCCTAGGGATATTACTTCTAGATTTGTGAAATCTATTGCAGGAACAAGAGATACAAGGACTACAATCAGTAATCTATTTGAAAATTGTAAAACCAATACTATTAGTTCCTTGAGTTGTCACCTTGATATTTTGCAAGTTAAACAAAAGAATGATGAATCGAAAAACTCCGTGGCCATATTTTGCCCAAAATGCAGGAAAAAGCATCCCTTGAGAGATTCCCCATTGCATAGAGTTGTATTTTGTGGAATTTGCGATCTAGATCATCCCTCTAAAACTTGTCCATCCTTACCAAGTATAAAAGCAACATATCAGCGAGAGAAAGAGGCTGCAATTTCACTCTATGCAATGGAACATTAACGCCCATGGAAACCTTGGTCTTCAGGTATGATGCAAAATTTTGTTCCATAATTTCCTTATTCTTATAATCAGGTTTGGAACACTCCACTTCCATGGAATCCTTGACTGCCTCAACCTACTCCACAACAACCTTGACAGAAAGGTTTTTGTGGGCCATCTTATGATGGCATGACCTCTTTTTCTCATCTTGTAGCACAAAAATTTCCTATAACACAAGCATTTCCTGCATCATAAACATTTCCTGCAATACAAACATTTCCTGCAGTACAAACATTTCATGTAGCACATTCATATCCTACATAAGTTCCTTAACAATAAATTAGTCATCCACCACCATTACAATTTCTTGCCCCTCAAAATCCTCCACAACCAACACAAATTCTTTCCCAGCCAATTTCAAATCCTAATAACCATAAAGCAATTCAACCTCCATACAACAATAACATTCAAATCCTTCCTGCATATTCCATAATGCTCATACCACTGCAGGAAATTCATTTAAGCTCTAGGAAAGTTCTTAATCAGAAATATTTAGCCGTCATTCAAGAAAACAAGGAGAAGGAATCTCCTACCCAATATAAAATAAATGGCAATAAACAGTCACATCTCCAATCTCAAAATCAATCATCTCAATCAGTCATACAATGAAACATTAAGGAGTACAATCTCCATAATCCAACTAGTCTCCTTTCCCAAAAAGGATACAAGTAGAAAAACAAATCACTCTCCTTGAATTTGATTTTGCATAAAAAAATTAAAAATATATGTGTGAAAATTCCCTTACTGCAGGCTTTGAAGGACATACTCATTTATGCTAAGATGATTGGGGATTAAAAATACAGGAAGCCAAAAAAAGAGAGCCACCAACTATACAAGTCATAGGAAAATTGACCAGTCTCATGTCTTCTCAATTCACCACCAAAAAATATGTGGACCCAAGGAATCCTGTCGTCACCATTTTTACCAATAATATCCCTATTTAAAATACCTTGATTGGATTGGGAGCATCTATAAATGCAATGAACTTGGAAAGTCTAACTCTATTGGGACAATATAATATTTCACCTACCCCCATAGTGCTTGAATTAGCTAACCACTCAAAGATCAGTCCTAAAGGTATATTAGAATATGTTACTATCTCAATCAGTCATGGGAGTATCCAACATATTTATATGTATTGCAACCTAAATCTAATTTAGGTGGAAACCCCTTGATTTTAGGAAGGCGTTGGATGGTCACAACAGATGCCTTCATCACTTATAGGTTAATACACATGATGATTACACATATCACAAAGACCAAACAAATTACACTTTAACCCCTAGCCAAAACTGCATCTAAACTAGAATGTGCATAGTAGCTTGACGAGGATGATAATGTTGAAGAAATAATTCCACCTATTTTGACAATTGCACAAGCCATGATCCTTCAGGAAAATACTGATGAAAATATGATTAATCATTATATTTCTAATCCATATTTTCCATAGTATTTTGGGGGAAAATCATCCACTCAGTCTCAAAACTCTATGGATCATCTCTTAGAAATTTTCAAAAGACGTGTACCTTAGAAGAATTATATTCTTCTTTTCTATCAGAATTTCCCACTTACTCAATTCCTGAATTTGGTAGTAAAACTATGGAAATATTTCTTCGGAAAAATATGAATATCAATTATGCCTTAATTAGACTACAAAAAAAATAATTAATTCAGGTTTTGAGGGAATATTCTAACACCCAGATATCCAAAAGGAATCCACTAAATAGTTACATTCAAGAAAATGGAAGACCAATTAGACAACCACAAACAAGAATGAATATAGCCCTAAGGAAAATAGTAAAAGAAGAATTGCAAAAATTACTAAATGTAGATTTCATTAACCCCATTTCCGATAGTTAGTTGGTATATCCTTTAGTGACAATTGCTAAAAAGAATGGAATACAACGAGTATGCATTGACTATAGGGAAATGAATAGGGAAACCTTGAAGGATTACTTTACCCTACCCTTTATAGATCAAGTTTTGGACACATTAGTATGAAAGAAATACTTTTATTTCTTGGATAGATTCAATAGTTATAATCAGATCCAAATCGTTCCCGAGGACTAGCACAAGACAACCTTTACTTGTGCATGGGGAACTTATGCTTACAAGGTATTTCCCTTTGGCTTATGTATTACACCATCTACTTTCTAGCGGGCGATACTTGGTATTCTTTCTGACCTGCTACATGATTGCATGTAAGTGTATATGGATGATTTTACTACATTTGGTAATGCTTTTAATGAAGCTTTAACTAATCTCAAGAAATTTCTAAGGAGGTGTAGAGAGTCAAATTTCGCACTTAGCAATGAAAAATGTTTCATGATATTGACTAAAGGAATTGTATCGGGTCATCATGTGTCTATTACAGGAATACAAGTATATCTCTCCAAGACAGAAGTGATTGTCACAATGCAAACCCCAACTAATCAGAAATGGGTCAAAAAAATTTTGGCCATGTAGGCTACTATTGACGATTCATAGAAAAATTCACTAAGGTAGCCTTGCCACTATTCAAATTTTTATCAAAATAAGTTGATTTTATTGGAACAATGAATGCCAACATGCCTTTGATTTACTGAAGGGAAAGATTTCCTTGAGCCCAATATTGGGAAGCTTGAATTGGAGTCTTCCTTTCCATATCTCCACTGATGCATCGAACTCAAGATTATGAGTAGTTCTAGGCCAAAAGGAAAATCTATTAACCTATGCCATTTATTTCATAAGTAAAAACATAGCTCCTACTGAATTGAATTACACTATAATTGAGAAAGAGTTCATTGTAGTAGTTTATGCAATAAACAAATTTAGACATTACACCACAAGGTATGAATTTTTTATCCATACTGGCCTCTCTTCCATAAAGTATCTCATGAACAATCTAATCACAAATGGCGAGATTACTAGATGGTTGTTGTTGCTGCAGTAATTTAACATCACCATTCTGGACAAACCAAGTAGTGGAATTCCTCTCTAAACTCGATAATAGAGGTTAGAATGTTGCTATTAATGATAGTATTCTCGATGAAAATCTATTTTCTATATCCACTAAATATCCATGGTTTGCAGACATACCCAACTATCTGGCTATAAGAAAACAACCACCCCGCTTTTCACTTAAGGAAAAGAATAGGGTTGTTAAGATTAGTGCTCCATACTCCTATATCAAGGGAGATCTCTTTTACTTAGGTCACAACTTGATTATTTGTAGATGTGTGAGAGAAGATGAAATGTTCGACATCCTAAAGGAATGCCACGATGAACCTTGTGTTGCCCCCAAAAATATCATAACTTTAGTGACATTTGTAGGATTAGGAAACTTAGTGATTGACTCCACATTTGCGGGATCAATCTTAAGTTCTCCTCCACCAATCGCATACCCTAAGTACACCAAAGATATTGAAAAAATTCACATCTATTAAGGTATTCCAATTGTTTATTGTTTTTCTAGGTCTCCAACACCTTCTTGAGATGTGAGATATGGCCTCCCCAGGTAGCACTATAAGGCTCATCTAAGTACACTATCACAAATGAATCTAAGAAAGGGAACAATACATACTTAATCAAATGCATAAATGTCATTGGTGGATTACACAAACCAAAGGCATCACTAACCATTCATATAGACCTTTCCTAGTCTTGAATGCGGTCATCCAGGTGTCTTCTTATGAAATTCAACTCACGATAGGATATACTAGCTAAGGATATTCTCACAATTAATAAATTTGACTAAGTATGCAGAAAACAGTGTAAAAAAGGCACTCTGAACACACAAATGATCAAATAGCAAGTTATTTTATTGCTATCCAACCCATAAATGATTTGTGATGACCATTATATTACATTTGGGAAAATTTGCGAGCCTTTGGAGGCATATGAATGAGATACAAGTGGCTAGCTTACATTGGACCTCAATCCCCCCTAGGTTGACCAATATGCTCCCAAATCACCTCAAACAGTCACAAATTCCTAATCTAAATGTTTGGTAGGCATGGGAGGTCATTACTGATGATGGAACATGAGTGGGTGAGGATTTGGTGGAGTGTAGGTGGCCAAGGATAGGCCAAGACTACAAAGGAGGGGGGAAAATGGACACATTCAATGCATGGGCGCCTTAGGTCAAAGACAGATCCATAAAACAGGGGTTAAGGGCACACCTCACTCTAGTAGTGGCAATAAATCATGGATGTGGCTGTTGACAGGAGGTTTGGTAAGGTAGAATCACAGCATCGTGGATGTTGCGACAAGTCAGAGGATATCACGGAAGGCGGAGAGCTGGGCATAAAGGAGATTATTTTATGTATTTTTGAGTTAATTGCACTGCAGTATGCGGGTTTTGGGTCATTTGGACCATATGTTATGTAATTCTGAGTCAGTTGGACCACAGTATGTAGGTTTTGGGTCATTTTGGACCATGTAAGTTATTTTTGGGTCAATTGGACCAAGTCAGTTAGGTATTGGCTCAATTGCTTGAAGTGTCGGTTAGGAAGTTGTTAGAAAGTGGACAAGCATTGTAAGGGCAGAAGCCTATATATAGACATAAGTTGTAAGTGTTGAATCATCTTAGTATGGATCCTTAGATGTTGGATATGTGCATCTTTGATTCTATATTTGAGATCAAGAGATACTGGCAAGAACTGTGTTTTTGCGGAGAGATTGTATCTGGGTTTTGCTAAGTTAATATGACATGACAGAGCTGTTTTGCGAAATCCTCATGCATCTTTTGTTCACTTCTGGTAATGCATGTTGCGATATATGAATAATCCTATGTTTTGTTACTGCAATTAATTCTTTACTATTATACTTGTTGCGATTAATGTTTATGTTGAATGATGCTATGGATATAATGTTGCCGAAGTTAAATGCATAGATCAATTTCTGAATGTCGCAATAAGTTTAAGTGATCGTTGCCGCAAACATCCTCCTTCATTTGGTAGAAACATGGTTTCCTCGACTCTCCCTTGAACATCTTGGGTGAGACCTCATCTACTCCGCAAGTGTTGCTGGACGGGGTAAAACCTGTCTGGGCCGGTGCTCAGAGAGATCACGGTGGGTTGGTGTCAATAGTGATGGGAACCCCTGTCAACTAGGTTTGAGTCAACAAATTCCCTATGCATCTTTTGTTCACTTATGGTAATGCATGTTGCAATATATGAATAATGCTATGTTTTCTTACTACAATTATTGCTTTACTATTATACTTGTTGCGATGAATGTTTTTGTTGAATGATGTTATGGGTACAATGTTGCCGAAGTTAAATGCATAGATCTATTTCTGAACGTCGCAATAAGTTTAAGTGATCGTTGCTGCAAACATCCTCCTTCATTTGGCAGAAACATGGTTCCGTCTTCTCTCCCTTGAACGTCTCGGGTGAGACCTCATCTGCTCCGTAGGTGTTGTTGGACGTGGTAAAACCTATCTAGGCCGGTGCTTAGGGAGATCGCAATGGGTTGGTGTCGATAGTGATGATGAGTTAGAACACTGGAAGAACCGCTTGCATGAGATATCGCTCCGCAAGTGTGGGTTAGTCATGCAATCGTTATACCGCGTTGTGACTGAAATAGTCACACTACCCATATATGAGGGGTTTTTTGGTTTGTCTGACTTTCTCGTAGATTTTGAGGAATGAGCTTCAGAACCTCAGCGACTGCTCGCACTAGAAGAAGAACTGAAGGCTACTCTAGTACGCTGGTGGGAGACACATAAGAATTTGATCGACAGATGGCCGCAATGCAGGAGATTGATGATGGTTTGCTTTGGCGATATTGAGGTCTACCACACAGGGAAATATGATGGTCGGAATAACCCTGGAAGTCATCTGAGGGAGTGTCAGACATTGTGGGCATCACAACGGCGAGATGAGTGGGTCCATGCCTTTATCCATACTTTAGATGAGATGCCACGCTTATGGTATGCTGCAGCTGAGTTGCAAGGAGAAATTACCGCTTGGGTGTGGTTGATGGTATGCTTCACTCATACGTTCAGTTTCACAAATGCCAACTCTGATGTCAATAATTCTTTGTAGCTCATCCACGACGTGGTTTTGAAGTTTGTCCCAGTGGCATATCTTGCGGATCCGCATATGCACTGTCATATGCAATCCATGATGTAATGTTACAATATCACCAGTGTTCCCGAAGACGGTGATGATCCGCAGAGTGTCAATATTCCCAAGTCTGAAGGGAGTCGCAATGTGATAGCACCTGATGCACCAAGTGATCCGATCAACCATCCATTGAAGCTCCGTAAGATCAATATTGGGATGGAGGCCACTCCCAAGTTCTCAAACGTTGGAGATTATTGGGATGATGAGATGATGGGAAAGGTCACTAATTTACTACATTAGTTCCAAGACCTCTTTCCTACGAAGTTTTCTGAGATGAAAGGTATCTTGGGTGATTTAGGTTAGATGAAGATCCCCTTGAAACCAGATGCTAAAATGATCAGGCAAAAACCCTACTAGATGAATCCGCGACATAAGGAGAAATTCAAGGCAGAAATTGATCGCATGTTGGACGCTGGTATCATTGAACTGGTCAAAAAGTCATAATGGATCAGTCCTATGGTGATGCAGGACAAGAAGACTGGTGAGGTGCGCATTTGTGTCGATTTATGGAAGTTGAATGACGCCTGCTTGCATGATCCCTTTCTAACCCCATTTAATGATGAATTACTCGAAGGTGTGGGCGGCCAGGGGATGTATTCTTTCACGGATGGGTTCTCGGGCTATCAGCAGATTTGCATTGCAAAGGAAGACCGCCACAAGACAACTTTTGTGACGGAATGGGGTTGTTTTCAGTACACTGTGATGCTGTTTGGGTTGAAGAACGCACCTGCGATCTTCTCACAGGTTTTTGTTGATGCATTATGGGATTTCATTTAGATTTTTTTGCAAGTATACATGGATGATTGGATAGTCTATGGTTTGATCCATGATCATCTGGCCAATCTGCAGTTGATGGTGGAGCATTTCCAACAGTACCATATATTGTTGAATTTGAAGAAGTGCATCTTTTGTGCACCATTTGGGATATTGCTAGGTCACATTGTGTGCAAACAAGGCTTGTTAGTCGATCCAGCAAAGATTGCACTCATTTTGAGCTTAACACTGCCAACTAATGCTAAGCAGTTGAGGGAGACTTTGGGGCATACAGAATATTATCGCAATTTCATCAGGGGATATGCAGTGATCACTGCCCCTATGGAAAAGCTGTTGAAGAAAGATGCGGTATTTCAATGGAGCCCTAAATGTCAGGATAGCTTTCAGACGTTGAAGGCGAAGATGGCTTTGGCACCGATACTGGTCTTTCCAGACTGAAGTAAGGAGTTCCATGTCCATGTCAATGCATCATGGATTTCACTAGGTGTGGTGCTAGCGCAACCAGGAGAGGGGGATCTCGATCAATCTATTGCCTTCGCAAGTTGGAAGATGTCATCTATAGAAAGTAATTACACCACTACCTAGTGGGAAGGCCCGGCGATGGTCTATGCGCTGCAGAAGTTTTGACACTACTTACTGGGCGGACATTTTAAGATGTTCGCAGACCACTCCACATTGAAATACCTGGTTAATAATCCTTTGTTGGGGGGGAAGATATGTCGATGGCTACTTCTCTTTCAGTAGTTCGATTTGAAGTAATTGTGAATCCAGGGCAGTTGAATGCTGGCCCTAATCATCTATTGCGAATTGAAACACGAGAGAAGCCAACTAACATTGAAGACGGGTTACCTGATGCACAGCTATTTAAGGTTGAAGTAGCCGATGGCTATTTTGAAGAAATCATTCAGTTTCTGGCGACGGGTATTACACCAAAAGAATTCACCACTAGTCAAAAGAAACAGTTGGTAGTCAAGGCTGCATATTTCTAGCTAATTGTAGGAGAGTTATACAATATGGGCGCAGATGAGATATTGAGATGGTGTGTTTTACCACATGAGAAAGCACAAATCTTATCAGAAGCATATGCAGGTGTGGTTGGAGGGCACTATGGTGGTCATGCGACTATCAGGAAGGTGCTTCGTGCAAGGCTCTGGTGGCCCACGATGCACAATGGCGCAATCAACTATGCGTGGTCCTGCGATGTTTGTCAAAGAACCGGGAAGCCATCCAGAAGAGATGAGATGTTGCTGATGCCTCAGCTAATAGTGCCGCCATTCGACAAATGGGAAGTGGATTTTGTGGGAACAATCAATCCACCAGGGAAGCACATTGGTGAAAGATACATCATCATGGCAACAGATTATTTGACAAGATGGGCAGAGGCTGCACCAGTCGTTGATTGTTCCGTGGCCACGAGCATGCGGTTTTTGTTTGACAATATTGTCACTCACTTCAGCTGCCCCAAGATATTGTTGAGTGATCAAGGAAGCCACTTTCTCAATCGCACCATCAGCGCATTGACAGAGGAACTGCAAATATAGCATAAGAAGAGTACGCCATATCATCCGCAGGAAAATGGCATGGTGGAAGCTTTCAACAGGATATTGGAGCATGCACTGACAAAGGTGTGTAATGCGAACCACGATGACTGGGATCTGAAAATACCAGTAGTGTTGTGGGTGTATCACACCACGTGTAAAAGGTTGACGGGACAGACACCATTCAAGCTGGTGTATGGACAAGAAGCGATTATGCCAATGGAGTACATCATTCCAAGTTTGCACATCGTGGAAATGACAGGTATGGATGTTGCAGCAGCATTAGAATAACATCTAGCACAGTTAGTACAAATGGAGGAAGATAGCTTTATTGAAAGATTCCACCAGAGGGTGGAGAAGGGTCACCAAAAGGCTTGGCATGATTTCCACATAAAAAAAAATAGTTTCAGCAGGGCGACTTGGTGTTGTTGTATGATAGTAAGTTTTTGAAACATCCAAGAAAATTTCAGCAGCATTGGCTTGGTCCATATCGTATCAGTAGCATCACTTCAGGAGGCGTAGTATAGTTACAACAGTTAGATGGAGAGATGCTCCCAAAGGTGATTAACGGCAGTCGGTTGAATCCCTATCGGTTGGGCTTGGAACAGCACGATGCCTGAGTCGCACTGGCCAAGAAAAAAAAGAAAACAACAAATTTTCTTTTTTGCAGGTTGATCGGTGGTAGGATGGCACATCAACAAAGATGAGAATGTGTAGGCAGGGAGGTTTGTACCGTAAGTTAGGAGTGTTCTGTGACAGTAGCAGGGTCGCAACTGGGTCAAATCAGAAATCATTATGAATCATTAGCAAATGTAACTTTTTTCCTTTTGGGCAGGTATGATTATTAGTCGACTCGGATTGACGCCAGAAGCATGCACATTTGGCACGAAGAGTACACTGTGGCAACATGGCCGATGGCACCTGGGGTGATGGTTTGCACACTTTGGCACGAAGGGAAACCGATGGCAGTATGGTTGGCACACCGACCATCAGAAGTCTGGTTCATACTCACACAAAACAACGGAATGATATGCTTAGCATCTTACGTGAACAGGTGGTGTAAATGATTGTTGAGGCAAAAGACCGACCAAAGGCGATGTATAAATATAGAAACCAGAGGATAGTAGAGCACAGAGGATTTCCAATTGAGAGGTGTTATGCTGTGAAAGGTTCACGAATCTAGCTAAGTTAGGAATTCCAAGCAGGTTGTGGAAATGATTCATTTCATTTCGTGTGGTAGCACACCAGGCACACTTAGGACCCAAACGACGAGTGTGCATGAGCGTCTAAAGCAAGCCGCGCCACAGATACTCGAGGGTTACAAGCATGAAGTCGCTTCTGAGATGTCTAGGAAGTTGGTGATAGTTCAAAGTCTCGTGGTCCCTGTGACCACAAAAAGGATGGGAGTGGTAGCCTCCTGGTTCCTGTAGCATGTGCTTATCGGTGTGAAACAAATGTGCTAGATTCATTGGCCTTGGGGCTGTTCGTGAACTTCTCCTCCATCTGCAATCAATCCCTCGAGACTGGAGGATGAGTTTGCAAGGTCCATCACAGCAAACCAGGAAATTCCCAGTTTCGGGTGAGAAGTAAATGACAATGAGTCGATGATCAATGTAGCAGAAGGAGCAGGACAACATCACGCAATCCAGACAACAAGAACAGTTGCAGAAATATAGTTCAGCTATAGCAAATTCAAGACCAACGCATACACCATGTCCAATTGACGTGGCTCAAGGGTGAGCCACAAGATTGTGTTGGGGGCCTATTGGCAGGCGGTTTGGTAAGGTAGCATCGCAGCATCGTGGAAGATGAAGAGCTGGGTGTAAAGGAGATTATTTTATGTATTTTTGAGTTAATATATTGTACCATAGTATGCGGGTTTTGGGTCATTTGAACCATATGTTTTGTAATTCTGAGTTATTTGGACCGCAGTATTCAGGTTTTGGGTCATTTTGGACCATGTCAGTTAGTTTTGGGTCAATTGGACTAGGTTAGTTAGATATTGGGTCAAAAGCTTGAAGTGTCGGTTAGGAAGTTGTTAGAAAGTGGACAAGCATTGTAAGGGTAGAATCCTATATATAGACATAAGTTGTAAGTGTTGAATCATCTTAGTACTAATCCTTATATGTTGGATATGTGCGTCTTTGAGTCTGTATCTGAGATCAAGAGATACTAGCGAGATCTGTGTTTTTGCGGAGAGATTGTATCTAGGTTTTGCTAAATTAATATGACATGACATAGCTGTTTTGCGAAATCCCTGTGCATCTTTTGTTCACTTATGGTAATGAATGTTGAGATATATGAATAATGCTATGTTTTTTTACTGCAATTAATGCTTTACTGTTATACTTGTTGCGATGAATGTTTCTGTTGAATGATGCTATGGATACAATGTTGCTGAAGTTAAATGCATAGATCTATTTTTGAATGTCGCAATAAGTTTAAGTGATCATTGCCGCAAACATCCTCCTTCATTCTGTGGAAACATGGTTCCGTCAACTCTCCCTTGAACATCTCGGGTGAGACCTCATCTGCTCCGCAGGTGTTACTGGATGGGGTAAAAACTGTCTGGGCCGGTGCTCAAGGAGATCGCGGTGGGTTGGTGTCGACGGTGATCGGAACCCCTGTCTATTGGATTTGAGTCAATAGTGGCCATAAATGAGGGCACCTAACTTCCATTTTGACCAAACTTGGGCCCTTAAGTAGTGGAATGTGTCATGAATTCCTAACAACCTTGTATTATCATCATTAACCAATGTTTGGACCAATTAATCAACAAAATATCTTGAGACTATGGTCCTAGGCATAATAATGTTCTAACACCCCCCCTTAATCTAGACTTATGTAGCCAAAACAAAAATGAGGCCTTAGCAACTAAGGCTAAAGTCACCTCTTACAACAATTTTTATTAGTCCATGTAACCAAGGTAAGGAGGAAAACCACATGGGAAATAAAACTCTTGGTGAAGATATTAGCAGTGAAACTCTTGGTGAAGATAAGGTAGGTGAAGGTCTTCTCAGTGAAACTCTTGGTGAAGATATTAGCAGTTTTCTCAACAGATGGGAAATACTACAAGGCAATAATATGGTCATGCACCAAGCCTCTGATGTAGTGCATGTGAATCTATATGTGCTTGGTCCTTTGTCCATGTACTGGATCAATGGAGATCTTGATTGCACTTTTATTATCACACCAAATGACCGTGGGTGAATCAAATGTAAAGCCAAACTCTCCAAGAATACAGTGCAACCACACACATTGTGTAGCTTCATTCACTGCTCCCCTATATTTGGCATCACCTGAAGATAAGGAAATAGTGTGTTGCTTATTGCTAGAACAGAAAATGGTACCATGTGCAAGCATAAATAAATAACCATAAGTGGACTTCTGTTCAGTGCTATCTCCAGCCCAATCTGAATCAATAAAACCAACTACTTCAAGTGATGAACGAGCTGCATAGTGTATCCCAAAATGCTTGGTTCCTTGCACATAATGCAATATCCTTTTGGTATCCCTCCAATGGATCTCATTAGGCTCTTGCATGTATCTAGAAAGAACACCTACTCCATAAGCCAAATTTGGTCGAGAGCGAGTGAGATACAACAAGCTCCCAACTAGTTGTCTATACAACGAACTGTCAACCAATGGTGAAGAACCCCAATCATGAAGCTTTACCATTGAAAGGAATGGAAAATTAGTAGCCTTACATTCGTTCATTTTGAAATTTTGTATCAGATCTGAAGCATACTTTGATTGTGAAACAGTGATCCCATCAACAGATTGATCAATTTCCAAACCAAGAAATTGTTTGAACAATCCTAGATCAGCATCGCAAATGCACTGTGTAATGCAACTTTAATTGAGCCTAGTTCTTTGATGAAACTACCAGTGATAAAAAGGTCATCAAAATACAGTACAATAATCAAAATTAATTCACTAATATGCATAGACATTTGGATCATATTTTCATCTTTCAAAACCTTGTGATAGTAGAAAATTGTCCATCTTGGCATACCAAGCTCTTGGAGCTTGCTTGAGACCATAGAGGGACTTCTTCAACCTACAAAAAAGTGAATTATCATGAATGAAACCTTTTAGGATGATTCATATATATCTCCCCATGAATATTCCCATGAACAAAAGCACTCTTCACATCCATGTGATGAACCTCTCATCACTTAGAAGCTGCAATGGCCAAAACTAGCTTGATTGAGTCCATCTTTGCTACAGGTGTGAATGTCTATCTATAGTGCACTCCGTGGAATTGAGAGAAGCCTTTAGCCACCAATATGGCCTTATAATTCATATCATATCCATCATAATCCATCTTGTTCCTATACACCCACTTGCATTGCACTAGATTCCTCTTGGAAGGAAAAGGGACCAACTCCCAAGTTTCATTTTCATGGAGAGACTTACTCTCTTCTTGCATGGTTTTTTTCCATATTGGGCCATGTGATGCTTCTTCATATTACTATGTATCAGATCCAACCATAATAAAACACCTCCCATGAAGATATGGATCACATGAAGACAATGTATTGTGAAACTTCGATCTAGTCTTTTTAGGTTCATGTGGATCACCTACAAGTTCACCAGGTTCTTGTATTGTTTTCTCATCCCACTTGTGCCTTGTAGGAGGGTCGGGATATGCATTCATGTCATCATGTTCATCCTAAACATTAGAATCAGAAATATCAGAAAATGAATCATCACTTACATCCTCTCCGGGCAGGGGGTTTGAGCATTCCCCTTCTTCTTGGTTAGCTGCATGCATGGGCTCTTCTTCGAACTGAACACTCCTCTCAATGAAGGTATTTTGAGATGAGGGGTCAAATATATTGTATCCCTTTACATCTTCTGCATATCCAACCATAATGGACTCCTTGCTTTGGGGATGAAAGGCCTTTATTTTCTCTGGAGGTATTCTATCACATGCTCTTTAGCCAAACACTCTTAGGTGAGACACACCAAGCTTTTGTCCCATCCAAGCCTTGAATGGAGTCTTCCCTTCCAAGGATTTCTATGGTACTATGTTATGAACATATTCTGCACAGTTAATGGCTTCAGCTCATAGTTTAGGAGACAAGGACTTAGCCTCCATCATACAGGTATCCATCTCTTTCAATGCTCTATTCTTGCACTTTGCCACACCATTCTGCTAGGGTGTGTAAGTCACAGAATGTGGTATTTGGATGCCATATTATTCACATATATGTGGCAGGTCCTTAGTGTAATATTCCCTTTCGTTATCATTCCTCAATACCTTTATCTTCCTCCCACTTAATTTCTCACTGAAGCTTTGAAACCTTTGAATGAATGGAAGACTTCAAATTTTTGCTTGAGAAAGAATACCCAACAAAATATTGAAAATTCATCAATGAATGTTAGTACATACTTTGAGTTTCCATAGGAATGTGTAGGAATAGGTCCTATCACATATGAATGGACAAAACCAAGAGGATGAGGATCTCTCCTTTCCTTCCACTTCTCATACTTGCACTTTGCATGCTTCCCAACAATGAACCCCTTGCAAGTTCCTTTGGAAAATCCGATGCTTGGAAGTCCTTCAACCATGTTTTCTTTGCTCAATGATTGAAGATATCTATAGTTGAGGTGTCCAAACCTCTCATGCCAAATTATAATGACCTCATTATCATGTGACAGAAGAGAATTAGGAGAAGAGTAAGAGAGAAAGTGTGAAAACTTGTACATTCTTGACTCGTGATTTGAAACACCAACTGTTACCACATTTCCTGTAGAAACATACGAAATTTCCACATCTTCTTGAGTGAAAATCACTCTCTTGGATGATCTAGTGTGGTTCATTTGGTAAATAGAGAGGATATTTGCTGCAAGATCTGGCACATACAACACATTACTGAAGTACCCATTGTCTATTTTGATCTTCCCAATGCCTCTCGTTGGGATCTCTGAGTCATCACCCATGAGAATAGGAGGACCACTGTAAGTTGAAAGAGTAGATAAATCATCTCTTGCAAAATCTATGTGCCTTGAGGCACCTAAATCTATGATGAAAGAAGAATATTCTAAGGTACTAGCCATTAATGCATGCCATCTCTTCTTCTCTTCAGAGACACCCTCCTTCTTTGAACTTTATGGAAGAGGAATGTTGTTTTTTCTGAAGAAGATGGGTCATCATGTCAATGGTATTCTTCATGCATGCACTTTCAGGTTCCAACCCTTTTAACAGTAAGTGCATTTGGTATTCTCTTTCATCTTTCCTTTCTCCTTGACAGAGTTAGAAACCCCATCATAAGATATGGGCTTCTCTTTGTCTTTCTCTTCTCTTGCTACTTCGAACCTTTGGTATTTTTCTTCCCCTTTGCTTGCTTTGAATCACCAGCTACAAGAACTTGATCCTTTTGCGTGATGGTACCCATTTGAACCAGTTTATCTTGTTCGTGTGTAAGCATCTCCATGAAATATTCCAAAGATGGCATCTTCCAATTTCGAGCAATGAGCTTGGTGGAATGGAATGTTGAAACAAACAAATAGTACTCAGGACCCAACTTCAAAAGTATGGAAAACACCAGTTGTTCGTCCTTCTTCTCAATGCCACATTGCTTGAGCTGCAAGAGCAAGGATTTGAACTTGGTGAAGAAGTCTTGGATGGTTTCGAAGATGCTTGGGCTCAAAGCTATCAACTCATTCTCAAGTTGTTGGCCCCTCAACTCATTAGTATTCCCAAACAGTGACTCAAGATTGAGCCACACTTGATTTGGAGTAGTGAGACTGTCAATATGAAATAAGAGGTCTCTTGAGATGCTCAGACATAACATGCCAAAAGATTCATCCATTCTATTGAAGAAATTCAACTTCTCTACTACAAAATTTGGCTCAGTTTCAGTCCCCATGGTAACTCTGAAGAGACCCTTGGATCTCAGCTGGATTACCATTTCGGCCTTCCACTCAAAGTAGTTGAATGGAGTGATCAATATGACATGAGACTACTCCATTATGTAGCTTGCGCAATAGGTGACAAAGAACACTGTAGAACTACAATGAAAACACTCAATCACTCAGGAGGGGATACTAACTAGCGAATTAGAACCATGCATTGACAAAAGGTACATTAGGGAGCACATCACACCCTAGGTAGACTCCAAAGGATTGCTCCAATGGATTCAAGGAAATAGCCCCGAGGATTTATGTGGTTTCTCCACCACTTCTGGTTCACTTTTGAAGCAGACTGGTTCGACTAGAAGCCCCAATAGCTCTAATACCATGTGAAATTCAACTCACAGTAGGATCTACTAGATAAGGATATCCTCACAATTAAGAAATTTGACTAAGTATGCAGAAAATAGTGTAAAAGAGGCACTCTGAACACACAAATGATCAAATAGAAGGTTATTCTATTACTTTCCAACCTATAAATGAGTTGTGATCACCATTATATTACATTTGGGAAAAATAGTGAGCCTTTGGAGGCATCAGAATGAGCTACAAGTGGCTAGCTTACATTGGACCTCAATCCCACCTAGGTTGACCAATAGGCTCCCAAATCACCTCAAACAATCATGAATTCCTAATATGAATGTTGGGTAGGCATGGGAGGTCATTAATTATGATGGAACATGTGTGGCTGAAGATTTGGTGGAGTGTAGGTGGCCAAGGATAGGACAAAACTGCCCAAGGAGGGGGGGAAATGGCCACATTCAATGCATGGGCACCTCAGGTCAAAGCCATATCCATAAAACAGGGGATAAGGGAAGGCCTCACTCAGGTAGTGGCAATAAATGAGGTAGGTGGCCATAAATGAGGGCGCATAACTTCCAGTTTGACCAAAATTGGGCCCTTAAGTAGTGGAATGTGTCATTAATGCCTAACAACCTCCTAAAAACCTTGGATTATCATCATTAACCATTTTTTGGACCAATTAATCAGCAAAATATATTGATACTATGGTCCTAGGTGTAATAATGTTCTAACACTTCCCTTTTACTTGTACCTGGTGGTATCATGATTTGCGATCCAACTTGGTGAAGTACTTGACATGTTGCAACTAATCTATTAATCCATTGATCCTAGGAAAAAGGTATTGATTCTTGTGGGTGATCTTATTTAGATATATGTAGTCAATACACATCCTCTCATCCTCTAGGTCCCATCCTTCTTGGGTACTATGATAATAGGTGATCCACAAGGTGAGGTGCTTGGTCAGATTACTCCTTTCTCCAGCAACTGTTGCAATTGATTCTTCACTTATTCTACTTACAAGACATACTATCTGTAAAGTCGGATGTTCGACAATGGAGAATATGGTAATAGTTGTATCTCATGCTCCACTTCCCTCTTAGGAGGTATCCATATAGACTCCTAGAACACTTCTATGTGTGCTTGTAAAAGGTTCTCCAACTGGTGTTTATGGTTTTTGTTACATCCTTGCAGAGATGCCTTCACTTTTACTGATTCACCTTCTTGGTGATTATGTATTAAGAAAATAAACAAAAACATTCTACTTGAACCAATTTTCTTTTTCGCTTGGTTAGCACTTACCAACGAGATCTTTGATCTACCCTTATGCACATTGATGATGAAATATTCCCCATCCTTAATCAAGTGATATTGGTTTTCCCTCCTCATGAATATTGCATCCCTATGATACATGTAGGGACTTATAATCACTACATGAAAAACATCAAGGGGTACTACATCTACTTCCACTTCATCAATATAATCTGCACTTATGGAAAATTTAATATTGTACTGTGTTTTGATCCTATGTTTTGTATCTGTATTTACCCCTCACAATGGATAGGGGCTAGGATGATCATGCACTTCCAATCCAAACTTACTTGCCAAATATTATACTATGATATTGGCCTATGAACCGGAATCAAATAGATCATTAACCTTGTTCTTCTTGATATGGATCTTGATATGGAAGATTTTTGTCATCTCCTTCTCTTCCTTGTGATGAAGGCTAGTTAGGTTCAACTCCTTCTACACTATAGTGTAGACAATATTCTCATCTACATTTGAGCTTATATATAACTCTTTGCTTTAATATGTGACTAGAAGGTTCTTCCTCTTAGCATCTCTCTTACGGTTCTTAGTGTTCAACTCTAGATGTAGCTTCCAACACTTCTATTCAGTGTGACCATCAATGTTGTAATGGTTACAACTTGATTTTTTGGATGCTTCCACTAATGTGTCGTTACTATAGTCTTCTTATATTTTCCCTTATACTTCTTCTTCCCCTCCTTGGAAGCATCATGGTTCTTTTTCTATTTGGAACCACTTGGCTATCCTTTATTATGGATTATATTTTCCAAGTGATGTGCTTGCACACAAGACTCATCAATTTCCCTAGGCTTAAATATAATTACTTGCTTCTATAAATGTCTATGTAGACCCAACAAATACTTGAGGAGTACATCTGGATTCTTGGGTGAGATACCCATCATGATAGTCATGTTATTGAATTTAATGGTGTACTCTTGCACACTCTTCCCTTTCCTTTTTCTAAAATAATGCCAACAGATCCACTGGTCATCTACATACCTAATAGGGTAGAAATAGGAGTTATTGAGCATTTTGAAATTCCCCCACTTAGTGATTGGTGGATCTCCCTTTACCCTAAGTTCCTCTGTGTTTCTTTCCCACCAAGTTAATGCACGGCCCTCTAAATTCAGTCAAGCAAATGATTTTTTTTTCTCCTCATCTACGTTATGGATACTAAGATAGACCTCTAATTGCTACCAATGATTCAAATTTAAAGCATCGATCTCACCTTGGTATGGCTTGATATTAAGTTTCATCCCATATTGAATAAATTCTAGGAATGAATATTAGTATTGATACCTGACTGCTCTTTCTCGGGCTCTTTCCTCACCTCCTTTTTTGAACCATCTTCTTATTCTGATTTCCCTTCTGATCCGATCTCTAAGTCAAATCCTCCAAAATCATTGAAAGGTCCAAAATTTCTCTCCATAACTTCCATGAGGATTGACATGTTGTGTGAGATATCGACATCTTATATTTCCATATTTGTAAATCATTGCTCATAATTTCCCTCCACTTCGCCAGACTCATCTTCCATGGCTATGGTTTGAAGACTCTTTTTCCACCGACTACTAGATCCTGGATTTCCCACAAAACCCCAAATAGTTTTTTTGATACCAATATGATCCATAAACTACCATGGATATTCCACTAGAACAATTCGTCCCAATGGATCTTACAACTTAGTTCTTTTTATTAATTTAACAAATAGATGGAACTGAAAATAAAATAAGAGAAGAAATATACAATCCACACAAATGACACAAGATATACCCTCGGAAAACCCACTATGGGGAAAATCCCATCTATAAATGATGATTTTTCCTTACTCTTTTCTTCTCCAATATATAGTACAAATACAAAGAAAGTGGTACTCTCTATGGAGTTACCTATGACTCTGTGGCCATAATGGATATTATAGGATTTCCTACTTCCCATGTTCTTCTCTACTATCCACTCTTGTGTTGTTGCTCAACGATGGAACATTTTGTAACATCAAAAGAATGGAACTCCTTCTTTTCCTAGCGGACTAGTATTTAACATAGCTTGATAATCGTATAGGGTTAGGTTTAAGGTTTTTGGACCTTCTAGAATGTTCTTGAAATTCCACATGTGTGAGAAATGAGAGATGATGTGGAATCCATTGGATACCATGGTGGTCAACTGGATAGGTCAACTTGCGGGGGACATAACTTCTTCATACAAAATCTGTTTGAGGCGTTTCTTAGGCCTTTGGAAAGTTCTCATAGTTTAGAATCAATGAAGCTCCATATCAAAACGATGGAAGTAATCCATTTCAGATCAAATATATATATATATATAACAATTGATTGTGAAAGATCAAATCAAATTAGTATAATTGATAATATATGTCCAAAAATTCTTCATTCATTAAACAATAAACTATAATCTAAAGAACTACATTATGAATGCTTAAGTTGAATGAATATATTTAATATGAAACATATTTAAATTATAACATTACAATAAAGTCAAAAGAAATTATCACATTACATAGACATATATATCTATACATACATACAATACTTTAGGCCATAATAATACATTAAATGTTTTAACAAAATGGACAACACTATTCTTTCATAGATAGTACATTACTATCAACTAAACAAAAGATTTGATGATTGTGGAACTGAATTAAAATCATCATAGTAACATAAATCATTTTTAATTATCTAATTCATATTAGTACATAATCAAAATTTGATGAAATTGGATAGAACAACATGCTTTGAATGAGATCTGTAACATTATGGGCATGTGGAAGGATCAAATGATAATGACCTCATGGTGATGTTGTGTTGAGATTCGACACCCATAGGACCATACATACTAATGGTAAAATCATAAAAGAGGAACTATACTCGATTACATTTCCACATAAGCACCATCCTTCCAATTGCATGAACTACAAAAACAACAGTTTTTCCAAAGCAACTTGTATTTATATTTGATGTTATATGAGTTGTTAAACTCCAATGCAATCTAGTACCATCACTAATTTTGTGATCAAGTATGTGATGAGCCAATTTGGGATTAATGGTGATTCATATTTCCTCCAATGGTTTGAATTGAATGCCAACTAATTTAACTGAAAGAAACATTTAAGAACTGGAAATATAAAAATCATCAAAATGGAAATGAACTTAACTTCTAACTAACTCACCCCTAATAGCAGGAGTGGCCTCTTATGGAATTATTGCTTAGAAACACAAGGATTCATGCATGCACCATTTACTCATCATGGATGTAAGATACCATCAAGTTGTGCAAATTTCACAGCACTCGAATCTTTGATTTCTGCAACAATAAATGGTCTCGACCAATGCATTTCTAGCTTTCCTAGATGCTGCATGAATTTTCTACCATAGAGTAGCACTTTGTCACCTTTGGTGAATGTTTTTTGCTTTATGTGTCTATTTTTGCATGCCTTCCTTCACCGTTTTTCCACTATTGCAATACAATGGTATGCTAGGAATCAAGATTCTTCGAGTTCCATCAGTTTTGCTAGATGTTTCGTAATTGATTCATCCTCGATCATGTGTGTTGCATGTGCAATGTAAATACTTGGAACTATAAACTCTGTGGTAACTACTACTTCTCTTTCATAGGCCAAATGGAATGGAGTATGATAATGAAGCGTCTTGGTAGTAGTCCTATATGCCCATAATACAGTTGGAATCGATTCATCCCAATCATCCTTATTTGCACAACAAACTTTGGTCAATCCATTCTCTGAAATCTTATCGAAATATTTCATAGTGCAATTTTCCTGAGGGTGATATGGACTGCTTTTGTGGTGCTGAATTAAAAATTCACTTGTCGACACTTCAATAGTGTTGTTCAGAAAGTGTTGTCAGTAATCATTGTAAGACTCCTGGGGCATCCAAACTGAGTAATAATATTTTCATAAATGAATTGGACTTGTTATTTGAAATTCATTCTTTCTTTTTTTCGATGTGAGAGTTTGCACTCACCATGTATTTGTTGACATGGTTTCTTTGGATTTAGGTTTAGTATGACAATCCTGATGATATTGAATGTAAAATCAACAAAACCTCCATTTTTCCAAATGCTTCTAAATATCTTTATTTTCACTATATTTTCAAATATGCTACACAAATCTATCCCTAATAAAATTACAAATGCATATAGATCTAACAATGTAGATTCCAAATGTCAATTATTAGTAGCTCATTCAGTTAAGGTGTGGGTCTCATTAGCAGGGTGACCCGAGTTCAATTCCCCATAGGGATGATCTAGTTGGGAGGAGACAACCAAAATTCTAGCCATCAAAAGGGTTGGTGTGGCCCAGGTCGAGTGCACTCGGGTGACTTTGATGGCTGAGATGCCCATAGGTTGCGGTTCTTAACCAATGGTTCATTGCTACTGACCCTGAGTGACTCATACCCTCCAGTAACAGACAACTACATGTTTTGGGATGTAATGATTTTAATTATTTAAAACAAATATAAAATTAACATTAAGTTTTTTGAAATATAGTGGTGTTAATAAGATTTTCTACATTTTATCTTTTTACAATGTATTTAAATTCATTATATCAAAGTAACTAAAGTGTACGTCCAAAATAACATAATGTTATGTTTTCATATATGTTTTTCCACCAAGGTGCCATGAGAGACCATCAATAACTTGCACTTACCCTCATATAAATAAAAATTGAAACAACTAAATGAGAAATACATGTCTCAACATTTGCAAACATTTTCCATTGAAGAATTCGTTTGGTTTGTGGTAATGGAAGTGCAATCAATCTTGGAAACAACGTGTTTAAAGATAGAAACCTCCATTGATCATGGTAATAGAAACAACCAAGTTAATATAGAGCTTATGAATAAGTTAATCATGGAGTTGGCGTGTGAATGAAGGATTAAGCAACGCTTACTTTGATCCCATTAAATACAGTAATCCATACCTACACGAAGCTGGTACCCAAAATAACCGCAACAAGAGCACGTGAGCAGAAAAAATAAAAGGACGCGCACATGCCTCCAAAGACGCACACGCATCTCTGCTTCGGGAATGCCGAACGTCCACATGGTTCAGCCCACATGGACAAAAGGGGCGCGCATGCATCTTTGACGTGTACGCACAAATTAGCGCGCATGCGTTAGTGGTACGTGTGCGCCTTTGTTTTTTTATATAAAAAAATAGAGTTCACGGGTTTTGTCATTTTTGACAGACCAGTGAGCCAAATTTCCAACCCACGAGCGCACTCTCAACCTCGCGAACACGTCCTCATGCACCCAAGTCATCGTCAACGCTAAGCAATTGCCCCTACACCATGGTGCCATCCGTTTCTCTAGGTAGGTTCTCCTCAAAGCACAGATTTGTGTTTTTTTGCTTGTTTTCCATTTGAATTTGAATTTTAAAAAAAAATTACAATCCATTAAAAAACCAAGGAAATTTAATTGCAGGCCATCTACACACCTAACAAGATGTCAGACACACCACCACCATCCGATGAAAACTGACCTCCAGAAGACAATATGGGAACCGACAATGAACCCAATGAAAACCTTGAAGATCAATTACACCAAGACTTAAATCAATTGAGGGCACTAAGTAATGAATTGAATAGTACCAAGGAACCCTCTCGGGTTTCCGTGGCTTCATCACTTCAAAAAATTATTGAATCAATCAATATTGCACATAGTGAGATAACAAACTTGAGCCAATATAGGGCTCGAATGAGGGAACACTACTCCACTGGGTTGTCCAAAGAGTAGATAAAAGACCTCAACATCACCAAATCCCAATTGTATAGCAAGTTCATAGTTCCCTCGACGGGACAACCTCCAACTTTGATGAGGGCTCGGGTTTGCATGGACTGGTGCATTTACCAACCATGGAGATATAACTGGAGAAAGAGGTGGTTCATGGTGTTTGACAGGTCCCCATGCAACAATTTGGAGGTCCCACAGTATTTCCTTCAGAAATTGTGGGCTGACTTTGAGCTAGGGTACCATGTCAACTATTTTGACATCACTGAGTTTCAGGGTGTCGATCCTGGCTCTGCCCAAGATTGACCTCAGGCGCATCGCAACCCACTTAGAGGACCTCCTGCACCCAGGAGAGAGCCAAACCCCCCTCCTCAGCCACCCGGGTTTGGTAGCGGTCTAGATGAGATTCATGACTCCGTCAGACGTGCCACAGATGAATTGCTTAGACATACCAGATTTGTGGCCATGTCTTCCCAGAGCTGGGAGGACATCGATGAGACACAGACAGTTGCACAGTCTATGGGTGGTGGTCGAGACATGCCGGGTACAGGTGGAACCCAGGTAGGGCCTTCTAGTTGTGCTAGAACAACGGCACATCGTTGTTCTCACTGTGGTCATTCTTTCCATGGTGTTACATAGAAGCATGCCACAGGGAGCTTCATGGATCAGGTTTGCTATTGTTTTATTTAATGTTCAAGTATTTGTTGTATTTTATTTGATATTGTATTGTTTAATATATTTAACTTTGAATTACACATTGTTGACTTTATTTGTTTTAATGTTCAGTTATTGGGTGCCGGGTCTCCATCCCCCAGGTGGGAGGATGTCAGTTCCTTTTACCTTGATGGAGCCATGGCGGCAACAGAGGGGATTGTGACACCATACACACAGGTAACTTTTTTACTTTGAATAATTAGATCTAGTTACGAGTAATTTGTGTTCAGTAATTACAAATTAATTGGCACTGAGTAATTACCCTATTATCATCGTATTTTACAGTTGTGTTTATAATATTGTCTAATTTATTTGAGAGCTATAAATTCGTATAATCCCACCCAAAAAAAAATGAAACCTTATAAAACATGAAAATGTAACAAAACTATAAACATTTGTGTTAGACACAATGCTCACTGAGAGGGGGGGTGAATCAATGATCCTATACTTTATTTAATTTCAACTTCAATCACCAACTCTCATATCATCATTTCACATTCACATCATATTCATCAATGAACTAACTATCAACTAATGAAACACATCAACACATAATACAAGACTAGATATAATTTTTGTAATCTTTTGTATTTGGTTCAACAGCTACAACCGTGAGGCAATTCAGCACCAACTGATACAATGAGCACCAACTCATCATCTAGGACCCAGCCTAGTTTTTCTTAGATCCTACTAAGAAAATGGATACAAGACCCTGCTTGTATTTACAATTACATATTTGTCACATATCATACATATGACAGTCATTTCATTATTCACATCATCTCATTCATCAATCTGCTGCCAGCACCTTGTCTTCAATCATCATTCTGTCACTGTTTCATCATGTCCAGCATCTTCTCAAACATATCGATATTTTATCTACGTGCACATCTTTAACCTGTCATCAAACTATCATTAACCATAGGCAAATTATCATTCTTCTGTCAAGATATCAAACATATCCACATTTATATCACTTTCTTCTCATCATCACTCTATCATAATTTTAACCAGCATATACACAAATACATCATTCTCTTCTTTCACCATACTGCTGCCCAAAATATCATAGTCTCTTCATACTGTCTACATCGTCATGTATTTCTGTTGTACATGCACATCATATCACAGGATATTCAATCGACCTGTCTATGTAATTTTCATTTTATTTTTATTTTTAATTGTTGAGCCGACTTTGTCCTTTGAATGGACACATAATAGTTCACATACAATGTTTTATTTGCATGCTTGTTTTGGTTTGACTTCACACAACCACATCAAAGGCCACGTTAGAAACTTAGGGCTTCCTCATTTTTTTGTGGGCTTCTACATCATCATGTTTAAATACTTCAGCATCAAAGGTTTCGTCAAGCAATTATAAAGGAAAGGGCTCCATCACACCCACAATAATAGACCACAAACAATTCCAAGAACCCAAAGGAAACAATACATTATGTCTTCATCACCATACATCAAGGATTCCACATATGGACATCTTTAAGGTTCAAGGGCTTCAACATCCATCATAAGTGCCATTAGATAAGGGCTGATTCAATTTGTATGTGGGTTTCAATGTGGGTTCCACCATCAAGAGTCAATCATTTAGTATTTAATCAACATGCTTTCAATCGACATCAAGCCCATCATCAAATGGTATCATGGACCATCACGAAGGGTTCCATTGCCCCATCAAACCACAAATAACCACAGAATGGGTCATTTGGCTCATTAGGTGTTCCAATGGCTCCAATGCCCACCTCCATGGTTCTTCATGCCATGTGTGTTCTTCAAGCCATCCAAATCATCATATTCTTTGCCATTCCTCAATCCTTTGTCATTAATGTTGTCACCACCATCACCATCACCGTCAACATCTTCATAGTGGCCAAAAGAGAATCATAATGGCCAAGCTTCTAGAAATTCAAGAACCTGATGTTTCTCATGTACTTGTTACCCTAGTTTATTATCACGAGATTTCCAATTTATTCTAATACTTGAGACTGAAAGTAACCATACTACTACTCCTAGAACATGCTATTAGGAAAGACATATAAACAACATAAAATAACTTATCACATGTATTGTCACTAAATTTTTTGAAAATGATGTAAGGCCCATAAGGAAGAGCGATAATCTTACAAATATGGTCTATGGGGCCTTGCTATTATCTTGATTCAAATTCAAATTGGTAAAAGATTTGGCATCAAGAATACTCATTTAACTCATTTCACTCAAGATTTCTTTGATTTCAATCAAGTGATATCATTCTGACAACATAGCTATTCAATCAAGAACACATAATTACTCATTCAATGCAAAAGAACATGGCACATTCAAGCTTGTAAGTAAGAGAATCATGAAAAGATTTATCTTTCTTCCTTTTCTAACGATCAACACTCTAAAGTGTATTAAATATAATGCACACTAACTTAACTGCTATTTAGCACCTCTTTGCAAATTTAAACAATGAGATGCCATTTTATTTGATGATGTAAATGTTATGGAAATAAAGGGACTCAAGATCCTCACTCTAGGGATGCAAATACTTTTCCACTGGGTGAATCAAGCTTGTAGGAAACTACAAATCTATACGAAGACATCAAAACCTAGGAACTCTTCATCAAGAACCTAAACACATTACATAGGTTTCCAATTCAAATTTGTAAATGGACATGAATTCCATTCGCTTATGAGACACTGCACATCTCTCTAGGGCTAAAGGAAAAACTCACCTACTCATGGGGATGACTCTAGAAAAGGAAAAACTCACCATGTCACCTTCTATGCCCTCTCACCTTATTTAATTTTAATTTCATGCCATGCCACCTTCTATCCTTTCAGAATATTGAATATCATCTAACTTGAATATAAATTTATTGCAGTCATGTTTTTAAGTACCATCATTGTCATTCTCATTTTCATTGTGTTTAATATTGTTAATAGTGTTTTTATAAATTCAGTCTAAAAATTGTAGTGTTCACACAGGTGTCCACGGCCTCCAGTGACTAGCCACCACCACCAGGGACTAGCAGTTCTCCCCATGCGCAGGTATCGTTTGTATTAAAGCATAAATTTAATTTCAAATACGATGACTTGTCTGTGTATATTTATATTTTTGTATATTAAATTATGAGGTTATAAATGTGAATGCAGGTGCGAGCACCTCATCCTGCCAGTGCCATTATTCCTCCCTCCCCAACCTTTCAGCCACCTTATATGCCAATTGTATCCCCTGGCATACATGCCCCATTCCCCAACCACTTCCATCCATCCCCCCCTCCTATATATCACCACAATTCCATCCATCCCCCCCTGCTATATAGCACCACAATTCCATCCATCTCCCCCTTACGCATCATATCCAGCTCCACCTCCGTATCAATTTCCCATGTTCCCACCCTCCTCCATCCGACCACGGCAGACCACCCATCCACAGCGACCCATCCCTCTACTGCAACACAGACCTCCCCCCCCACATTCCCCCACCACACTCGCTTCCCCTTCCAAGGTGCGCCCATCCATACTACAGCCAGTTGGGGTTTATAGCCCTAGACGTACATCTCCACTTCCCCCACCCCAGTCCATGCCTCCTCCTGCCACGCCCCCTTCTTCCATTGTTCCCCCCAGTGGTGTAGCCACCGCTGATGTGGCTACATCCTCCCCTTTACCTTCCACCCTAGCATCGGAGCAGGCTGTCCAACCTACTGCTCCATTCGCCAGCCCCGAAGACCAGCAGATTTTTGTCATGGTGAGATTGACTAGTTTATCAAAATCTCATTCAATTTTAATGAAAATTACTATATGCATCTAGTTTCAGCATTGATTTGATTGTTCTAAATGTTGCAGGGTGGCATTGCCGAGAGACTTGGATCACGGAGGAGGGAGACACCCTCACGACTTACAGTCTCGCATGCGGTGAGTTATCCAAGATTTGAAAACTTTTTTAGTTCGAAATTATGTTTTATTCTTGTATAATTGCCAGGAAAAGTTGACATATTATTGTTGTCGTTTTAGGGCTCAGGGGGACGTGCTCAAAGACGCTGGAAGGACCCAGCTTCCTCTAGCACGAAGAAGAGGAAGATTGATTTTGGAGATGCACCTGGGAGCTCCGAGGGTGGGCAGGAGGATTGAGAGACCCTCCTATGTACAGCAGCCACGATGTGGCAATTTTGGCACAAGTTGCTATATTTTGTACAGGGCACCATGGGCCATATTTTGTATAGGGCACGAGTTGCCTTTTTTTGTACGGGGAACGAGTTGCCATTATATAGACGCTGGGAACGATGTTCCATTTTTCCACAACGTTTACATGATTGGATCATTTTTGCATATTAATAGATGGTTCTGCACTTGTGTATATGAGTTTTTCCTTGATTGCATTTTTGCATACATGATTTTGTCTTTGATTCACAACTCTCATCTATGGATCATAGTGTTAATTGCATGTTATTTGAATGGTTATTATTTCACAAATTTGTCTTAAGCAATTACACACAACATATCCTAAATGTTCATGGTTTATTGAATGAATTTTTACAATCATCTAATCATTTACATTCTAGAAGTTACCAAACCTACGCAAGTGGTTTACTGATTTTATTTCCAGCACATCTTTTTATATTTATATGCTCATGGATGGAAAAACATTTAATTAATTAATTTTGTGAAGATAAGATTTTAGCCATCTTTATTGAAGTGATTCAAATCACTACAACCTAGTTGGACCCTTAATAGATTGAGTAACACCCTCTTGCAAATATGTTACTCTCTCCAAGAGGGTCTCATTCAATAATCACTCGTAAACTAATAACTATAAACTTGGCATTATTAGATAATATCATTTGTGGATGATTTTGGGAAGTAAGCCAATATGTTTTAATGTGAATTTTGATTCTACAACATTATGGTTCATTGTTGATTTAAGTTTTGTGAATATCTTTATTTATCCATGAATGATCTTTCATTTTACACACGAGCTAATATTTATTTATGAAAGGTGTCTATTGGATTAATTCACTTGCAAATTTTTTAATTAAGCACTCACATGGGACTTTAACTTAATGGAAAACACATCTTAATCTTCAAACAAGTTTGAAATCCTAAGACCTTTTCTCCAACCTTGATCTAGAAGCCTCCCTTGGCCTTTAAAGTAGACCTAAAACTTGGGAAAATATTTGCTGAGGTGACAGTGGCAATCATCTTCGAAAGTTGCACTTGTAGAATTAGAGGATTAGGACTTTGCCACTTGGGTGTGAAAACAAGATGTAACATGATGCACTAGCATTTATGGATGAGAGAGATAGGGAGTGCATGCATGCACCATCCTCCATTAATTTCTAGTTTAGATGTTTTTCCTAAATTAGCAGTTCAGTTCTAATTCTGCATTTTTTGTTTTATTTAGTTTTGCATGCACAGTGAGAGAGTGCAGTTCCCTAGGTACTCATATGCGAGGATTACAGTCTAAGTTAAGGGGGACGGATCTCTAGGAGGAGACATGCTTGCATGCCTTAGATAATCCTAGTACAGGTGCACTTATTTGGCCCATTTATCCATGCAAACAAGGCACTCTAGAGTTAGAGTCTTACACTCTTAGGATACCCAAACCCTAGCACTAAACCATCTCTTTCATACTCACCATCACCATAACTCTAACCCTAATTCAATTTCCTTCTATAACTCTATCCCTAACCCTCACCCAAACCCTAGCACTAAACCATCCTCTTCATCCTCACCATCACCATCACCATCATCGTCACCGTCACCATCATCATCATGTCTTCATCATCATCATTAACTCTAACTCTAACCCTAATTCAATTTCCTTCTATAACTCTAACCCTAACCCTCACCCAAACCCTAGCACTAAACCATCTTTTTCATTCTCACCATCACCATCACCATCACCATCAACATCTTCATCATCACCACCATCTTCATCATCATCATTAACTCTAACTCTAACCCTAATTCGATTTCCTTCTATAACTCTAGCCCTAACCCTCATCCAAACCCTAGCACTAAGCCATCTTCTTCATCCTCACCATCACCATCACCATCACCGTCACCGTCACCATCATCATCATGTCTTCATCATCATCATTAACTCTAATCCTAGACCTAAACCTCACCCAAACTCTAGCACTAAACCATCTTCTTCATCCTCACCATCACCATCACCATCACCGTCAACGTCTTCATCATCACCACCATCTTCATCATCATCATTAACTCTAACTCTAACCCTAATTAAATTTTCTTCTATAACTCTAGCCCTAACCCTCACCCAAACCCTAGCACTAAGCCATCTTCTTCATCCTCACCATCACCATCACCATCACCGTCACTGTCACCATCATCATCATGTCTTCATCATCATCATTAAATCTAACCCTAGCCCTAACCCTCACCTTAACCCTAGCACTAAACCATCTTCTTCATCCTCACCATCACCATCACCATCACCATCAATGTCTTCATCATCACCACCATCTTCATCATCATCATTAACTCTAACTCTAACCCTAATTCAATCTCCTTCTATAACTCTATCCCTAACCCTCACCCAAACCCTAGCACTAAGCCATCTTCTTCATCCTCACCATCACCATCACCATCCCCGTCACCGTCACCATCATCATCATCATTAACTCTAACCCTAGCCCTAACCCTCACCCAAACCCTAGCACTAAAACATCTTCTTCATCCTCACCATCACCATCACCATCACCATCAACGCCTTCATCATCGCCACCATATTCATCATCATCATTGACTCTAACTCTAACCCTAATTCAATTCCTTCTATAACTCTAGCCCTAACCCTCACCCAAACCCTAGCACTAAGCCATCCTCTTCATCCTCACCATCACCATCACCATCACCGTCACCGTCACCATCATCATCATGTCTTCATCATCATCATTAACTCTAACCCTATCCCTAACCCTCACCCAAACCCTAGCACTAAACCATCTTCTTCATCCTCACCATCTCCATCACCATCACCGTCAATGTCTTCATCATCACCACCATCTTCATCATCATCATTAACTCTAACTCTAACCCTAATTCAATTTCCTTCTATAACTCTAGCCCTAACCCTCACCCAAACCCTAGCACTAAGCCATCTTCTTCATCCTCGCCATCACCATCACCATCACCGTCACCATCATCATCAACGTCTTCATCATCACCACCATATCCATCATCATCATTAACTCTAACTCTAACCCTATCTCTAACTCTAACTCTAACTCTAACTCTAGGTTCCTCATCAACATCTCCATCATCATCATCTTCTCCATCGTCATCATCTTTATCACCATCACCATCACCATCACCGTCACCATCACCATCATCATCACCATCATCATCATCATAAGTGCTCGGCGAATGATTTTGCAGAGTTGACCCTCATGTGCAAAAATTGCACACTCCCTCACTGAGCAAAACCTTAGTTTCCAAGATTGACGTACAAGATGGCATTGAGGCCACGGGACTGGAGGAGAGGGGCGCCCCTGGCACAATCTCGGCGTCCTGAATCCAACGGAGTCGACGGTTCGTCGATCAGAGCCATGGTCATCATTCTATGGCTCGTTCCATCTCGCATCCAAAAGGCCTTTAGGGACACCTACTGGAAACCTGTCGAGGGCATAGAAGTCCAACTGTGCAACAAAACCAGGTTTCGGGGACTTGTGTATGTGTGTCTAGGTAGGTTCCGGCTGGGAACGATAGCCATAAGTGCCCACTGGACGATTTTCCAAAGTTGACCCCAATGTGAGGGCCATCCAAATTTGCTCAAGTGGGTCATTTCTCATCCAAATGCCCTCGGGCATGCGTGGCCACCGTGGACAGGTCCACAATGGCCATGTGGACCTGTGGGAGGCAACGGAATCCAAGTGCTCTCGTCGGGTTGGGTTCTGTGGCCCCGGGGGAAAATCATCCAGGTGTCCCTGAATGGCCCCAGGGTGCCTGACTAGAATTCCTGTGGCACCCGAACCATGGTTGGGTTCGCGAATCCATCGATTCTGGTAAGTCCAGGATGGCAAGTTTCACCTAGGGGACCCCCCACAACATCCCCTGAAGACTCGAAAGCGGTGCCAATGAGCCATCTTTGGAGCTAGGGTTTTGCTCAAGGGGGCCATTTCTCGTTCGGATTCCCCAGGCGTGCATGGCCACCTTGGATAGGTCCACAATGGCCATGTGGACCTATGGGAGGTTACAGAATCCAAGTCCTCTAGCCGGGTTGGGTTCCGTGGCCCCGGGGCAAATCCTCCAGGTGTCCCTGAATGACCCTGGGGTGCCCGACTAGAATTCTCGTGGCACCCGAACCGTGGCTCAGTTCATGAATCCGTCAATTCTGGTGGGTCCGGGACAGCGGGTTTCAGCTAGGGGACCACCCACAGCATCCCCCGAAGACCCGGAAGAGGTGCCAACGAGCCATCTCCGGAGCTAGGGTTTTGCTCAGTGATGGCCATTCCAAATTTGCTCAAGGGGGGCATTTCTAATCTGGAAGTCCCCGGGTGTGCGCGGCCACCATGGATAGGTCCACAATGTCCATGTGGACCTGTGGGAGGCGACGAAATCCAAGTCCTCTCTCCAGGTTCAGTTTCGTGGCCTCAGGGCAAATCCTCCAGGTGTCCTTGAATGGCCATGGGGTGCCCAACTAGAATGCCCATGGCACCCAAACCGTGGCTTGGTTCGCGAATCCGTCGATTCCGGTGGGTCTAGGATGGGAGGTTTCAGCTAGGGGACCCCCCATAGCATCCCCCGAATAATTGGAAGTAGTGCCAATGAGCCATCTCCAGAGCTAGGGTTTTGCTCAGTGATGTCCATTCCAAATTTGCTCAAGGGGGGCATTTCTCGTTCGGATGCCCCTAAGCGTGTGTGGCAACTGTGGACAGGTCCACAATGGCCATGTGGACCTGTGGGAGGTGATGGAATCCAATTCCTCTCACCAAGTTGGGTGGGCGGTCCCGTAGTTGAAACTCTCCATCTCAGACCCACCGAAATGGACGGATTCACGAACCAAGCCATGGTTCGAGTGCTACGGGCACCCCGAGGCCGTTCAGGGACACTTGGAGGAATTGCCTCAGGGCCACGGAAACCAGAACACCGAAAGGACTTGGATTCTTCCACCTCCCACAGGTCCACATGGCCATAGCATACCTATCCACGGTGGCCATGCATGCCCGAGGGCCTCCGGACAAGAAATGCACCCCTAGAGCGAATCTGGAATGGCCCTCACTGAGCAAAACCCTGGTTCCGGAGATGGATCGTTGGAACTTCTTTCGGGTCTTCAAGGTACACCTTGGGGGGTCCCCTAGCAGAAACCCACCATCCTGGACCCACCGGAATTGACAAATTCTCGAACCGAGCCATGGTCCGGGTGCTACGGGCATTCTAGTCGGGCACCCCGGGGTCGTTCAGGGACACTTAGAGGATTTGCCCCGGGGCCACGGAACCCAACCCGACGAGAGGACTTGGATTCCATTACCTCCCACAGGTCCACATGGCCATTTTAGACCTATCCACGGTGGCCACGTATGCTCGGGGGCCTTCAGATGAGAAATGGCCCCCTTGAGCAAATCTGGAATGGCCCTCACTAAGCAAAACCCTGTCTCCGGAGATGGCTCATTGCAATCACTTTCGGGTCTTCAAGGTACACCGTGGGGGGTCCCCTAGCTAAAACCCGCCATCCCTGACCTACCAGAATTGACAGATTCGTGAACCAAGCCACAGTTCGGGTGCCACGAGCATTCTAGTCGGGCACCCCGGGGCCGTTCAAGGATACTTGGAGGATTTTCCCCGGGGCCACAGAACCCAACCGGGTAAGAGGACTTGGATTTAGTCCCCTCCCACATTTCCACATGGCCAATGTGGACCTGTCCACGGTGGCCACGCATGCCCGGGGGCATCCAGATGAGAAATGGCCCCCTTGAGCAAATTTGGAATGGCCATAATTGAGCAAAACCCTAGCTCTGGAGATGGCTTGTTGGCACCGCTTTTGGGTCTTCGGGGGATGCTGTGGGGGGTCCCCTAGCTAAAACCCACCATCCTGGACCCACTGGAATCAACATATTAGCGAACCGAACCACGGTTCGGGTGCCACGGGCATTCTAGTCAGGCACCTCGGGGTCGTTCAGGGACAGCTGGAGGATTTTCCTCGGGGCCACGGAACCCAACCGAGAGAGAGGAATTTGATTTCGTCACCTCCCACAGGTCCACGTGGCCATTGTGGACCTGTCCACGGTGGCCACGCATGCCTGGGGGCATCCGGATGAGAAATGGCCCCCTTGAGCAAATTTGGAATGGCCATCACTGAGCAAAACCCTAGCTCCGGAGATGGCTTATTGGCATCGCTTCTGGGTCTTCGGGGGACACTGTGGGGGGTCCCCCAGGTGAAACCCATCGTCTCTGACCCTCTGGAATTGATGGATTCACGAACCAAGCCACAGTTCGGGTGCCACGGGCATTCTAGTTGGGCACCCCAGGGCCGTTCAGAGACACCTGGAGGATTTGCCTCGGGGCCACGGAACCCAACCCAACGAGAGGACTTGGATTGCGTTGCCTCCCATAGGTCCACAGTGCCATTGTGGACCTATCCACGGTGGCCACGCACACCCGGGGGCATCCGGACAAGAAATGGACCCCTTGAGCAAATTTGGATGGCCCTCACATTGGGTTCAAGTTTGGAAAATCGTCCAGCGGGCACTTATGGCTAGTGTTCCCAACCACATCATGTCTAGACACACCTACATGACTCCCCAAAACCCGTTTTTTCTGCACCATTGGACTTCTATGCCCTCGGCAGGTATCCAGCAGGTGTCCCTGAAGGCCTTTTGGATGCGAGACGGAAGGAGCCATAGAATGATGACCGTGGCTTCGATCAATGAACCGTCGAATCCGTTGGATTCAGGATGCCGAGGTAGTTCCATGGGTACCCCTCTCCTCTAGTCTTGTGGCCCCGGTGCCATCTTATACGTCCATCTTGGAAACTAGGGTTTTGCTCAGTGAGCAAGTGTGCAATTTTTGCACACCGGAGTCAACTCTGCAAAATCATCCACCAAGCACTTACGGCCAGCGTTCCTAGCCGAAACCTACCTAGACACACCTGTAGGACTCCCCAGAGCCTGGTTTTGCTGCATGGTTGGACTTCTATGCCTCCGGCAGGTATCCAATAGGTGTCCCTGAAGGCCTTTTGGATGCGAGACGGAACCAGCCATAGAATGACGACCGTGGCTCTGATCGACGAATCGTCGACTCCGTTGGATTCAGGACGTCGGGATAGTGCCAAGGGCGCCCCTTTGCTCCAGTCCTGTGGCCCCGGTGCCATCTTGTACGTCCACCTTGGAAACTAGGGTTTTGCTCAGTGAGGGAGTGTGCAATTTTTGCACACGGGGGTCAACTCTGCAATGGTAATGGTGACGGTGATGGTGATGGTGATAGTGATGGTGATGGTGATGATGAAGAATATGGATTAGTACTAGGGTTTGGGTGAGGGTTGGGGCTAGAGTTATAGAAGGAAATTGAATTAGGGTTACAGTTAGAGTTAATGATGGTGATGAATATGGTGGCGATGATGAATACGTTGACGATGGTGGGGATGGTGATGGTGATGATGAAGAAGATGATGATGATGGAGATGTTGATGAGGAGCCTAGAGATGATGTTGGTGATGATGATGACAAGTCCCTCTAAGTGATTATCTATATGAATAAAGCATCAATATCCAACCATAAATGAGCATGTTTTAAATATATTAGTGGAAACCCTAGGTTGATGACACGATGCTTGGATAAGGGAAAAAACCCAAAATCTAGCTAGATTTGGGTGAGCATTGAGCACAGGGAACCAAAACCCTAAACCAACATAATCATCATAATATAAGAGTTTTTGGGGTTGGGGATATACCTCAAGGTACCCAAAGCATGAAAAAGGTTTGGGTGGACACAAAACTAAAGAGAGAGAAACTAAAGATATATTTGATCGATAAGGAATTTCACAGTTCCCCAATGTTTTTCTCAAGTATAGATCTCAAAAATACCACCCTTGAAACTTTATGATAACTCCCTACCCCAAGTGGAAGACCCTTCTATCCATACGTGGATTCCTATAAGGTTTCATCTACCAAGTTAAATTTTCAAGACCATTGTAATAGATTATGTACTTCAAAAAATTTCCTAAAACCTAGGTAATTCTAATCTTGAGAACCTATCAAAACCGCTATCTTCAAATGCTACAAACATAAATAGATATGTTTAAGAAAATACTAACTCAATTTACTCAAATTTGATCCAAATCACATCACCATTTTATTCAACATAAAATAGAAGCATGGAACAGTTTAATACATATAGGAAAAATAAAAAACATAGGCAAAGACATGTATGTATGTATGTATCAACAAAAAATGCATGTACCAACGAAATAACATAAAACTACACATACCTCGATGTAGAACATAACATTCTTTGATGCAATTCTTTCTCTTATGTAAAGTTGACTGGCCTCATTCAATAAATCCATCTGGATCATTTCCTTAGATCTATGAACCTTGAGATGATAGAATGTGATTTTGAGTTTAAAATACCCATGGTTGAATTGAACAATGCATCACAATAGAATGAATGTATACCTTGTTTTGTGCAAAACCTTAAGGAGGATGCAAAGGTTTCTAACAAGGATCATGGTCTTGGGAAGGGTGATTAGGGGGAATATAATTTGACCTTTCAATGTGCAATATCTAGGGTGGAGAGGTGTTGGAGAGTGTGGAACTAGGGACTATACCAACAATCATCATGTTGAATAGAGCATGAAGTGGGAAAGTCTTGGTTTTTGGAAAAAAAATCATTATTAAAGGTGAGGGGATATTGTAAGGATGGTAAATATGGATGAATATTATCATATTTGGATTCATAGAGAAAGGAAAGGTGCATATACTTACAGATATCCTCATTCCATACAATGGTATTGAATAAGAGATGAGAGAGTTGAGGTTTTGTGGATGAGTTGAAGTGATATTTTTAGTTATGTTTAGTGAGTGTGTGGTTTGTTTTGCTAGCA